>CM061229.1:83619867-84819867 GCA_030844895.1 Ambrosia x helenae
GTTGACACTGGAAGTGAATCTGAATCTCTCGTTCTCTTGATTTGTTAGATCATGTCTAGTGCTCGTGGTGGTGGACGTCGTGGGTGGCGGCGGTGGCCGTGCTGGCGGGCGGTGGTCGCGCTGGAGGCGGTGGTCGTGGAAAACATCAACATGACCCAGGCTGAACTGAACAACTTGCTCCAGCAGCAAGTGAACATGGCATGGCTAATTTCCAGGCTGGGGATTAATGCCATGGGGTGGTGAGTTGATTTCTGTCGACCTTGTCTCATTTTTGGGTTTCGTGCCTTTCGTTTGTGTTTTATTCGGTGTAACGTGTTTCAGTGTTGGTGCCAATCCACCCCACCTCAGTGCTCTTATAAGAAGTTTAGGGACTGTCAGGCCCCATAACTTCGCTGGGAACTGAGGGAGCGGTGGGACTGCTCCGATGGCTGGAGAAGGTTGAATCTTGTGTTTGCTATGTGTAACTGTCCTGCTGGGGACCGAGTGAAGTATGCTACTGCGACATTTGAGGGGCCTGCATAGTCGTGGTGGAATGCTTCTACTCAGAACGTGGGAACTGGGACAGGCTATTGCTATGCCTTGGGCGGAGTTTGTGCAGCTTTTGAGAGGGTGAGTACTGTCCGAGAGAGGAGATACAGAAGTTGGAGCATGAGGTCTGGAGTTACAATATGGTTGGATCGGAGATTGAGGAGTACACTGTGAGGAGGAACGAGCTGGCGGTGTTGTGTCCTGACTTACATACACCCGAGTTACAGGAGGATCGAGCACTATTGTGTCTGGACTAGTGCCCGAGATTGCTGGGTTGGTGGCTGCTGGGAATCTTCCCATATTGCTGAAGTTATGCCGATCAGCTCATCGGATGACTAACCTGAAGGTGGCGGAAGGCGTTTTGCCACCCAAGGGTGCTGCTGTGAAGGTTGCTGAGGGGAACAAGAGGAAGTGGGAGAGTGTGGGGAAGAGTGTGGTGCCAGCTCAGCCGGCAAAGAAGTTTGAGTCATCTGGGTCTTCTTCTGGGGCAAAAGACGAGTGGGTATGTTGGGAAGCATTCCCAAATGCAACAGGTGTGGTTTTCATCATTCTGGGAATTGTGATAGGGCTCGTTGTCATCGGTGCCATCAGTTGGGGGCCACCATGCTAAGGATTGCAAGGTGGCACTCACCCCACTCAGACTCCTGCGGGGCTACTCCTGCTCTGTGCTCAGGGGACTCAGGGGAGGCAGGGGTGTTATAACTGTGGTGACACGGGACATTTCAAGCGTGACTGTCCCAAACTGAAAGCAGGGCGATAATGGGAGGGGCGGGAACGGGTTAACGGGAACAAACGGGGGCGGAGGCAAATGCACGAGTGCTTCGTCATTGGATTGCAGAGGCTAGGCAGGGATCCAGACACAGTTATCGGTACGTTCCTTCTTAATGATCGCTATGTTTATGTCTTGTTTGATTCTGGTGCGATAAGAGTTTCGTATCTTTGGATATTAGTCGATTGCTAGATATAGTACCCACACCTTTAGAGGCTAAGTACTAATAGAATTGGCTGATGGTAAGAAAATCGAAGCGACACACACCCTTAGGGAATGTCGCTTGGAACTGTCGGGTTTGTCTTTCCCTATTGACCTTATGCCGTTACCTCTGGGTAGTTTTTTGATGTCGGGTTGGCATGGATTGGTTATCGTTGTATCGCGCGGAGATCGTTTGTTTTGACAAGGTTATTCGGATCCCTCTCCCTGATGGAGAGATTCTTTCGGTTCGTGGCGAGAAAAGCGGTGCTCCGCTGAGTATCATTTCTAGCATGAAAGCCCGTAAGTATTTCGGAAGGGGCTTTGTTCGGCCATTCTGGCGCTTGTTAACGTTCTACTGACGATGAGAAGAAGATCGAGGTAAATATTTCCGGTGGTTCGTGACTTTTCTGATGTGTTTCATGATGAATTTACCTGGTCTTCCCCCCCATCGTCAGGTTGAGTTTGGTATTGATCTCACTCCGGGCGCAGCTCCTATTGCCCGAGATCGTATCGTCTTGCACCTCCCGAGATGCAAGAGTTGTCCAGCCAGTTACAGGAACTCTTGGAAAATGGGTTTCATTCGACCGAGTTATTCCCCGTGGGGAGCTCCTATTTTGTTTGTGAAGAAGAAGGACGGAAGCCTTCGTATGTGTATCGATTTATCGCGAGCTGAACAAAGTTGACCATCAAGAATCGTTATCCTCTTCCTCGCATTGATGATCTCTTTGACCAGCTTCAGGGCCTCTAGCTACTATTCGAAGATTGATTTGCGGTCCGGTTATCACAGTTGCGCGTCAGGGAAGCCAACATTCAGAAGACTGCTTTTCGCACTCGTTATGGCCATTTTGAGTTCTTGGTCATGCCTTTTGGTCTCACTAACGCACCGGCGGTGTTCATGGATTTGATGAACCGCGTTTGCAAGCCTTACCTTGATAAGTTTGTCATCGTGTTTCATTGACGGACATTCTGATTTATTCCAAGAACAAGGCAGATCATGAGGAACATCTGCGGTTGGTTTTGGAACTTTTTGAGACAGGAAGCAATTATACGCTAAGTTCTCAAAGTGTGACTTTTGGTTACGTGAAGTTCAATTCCTAGGACATGTGGTGAATGACTGGGAATTCATGTCGATCGGCTAAGATCGAAGCTATTAAGGACTGGGAAGCACCAAAGACGCCATCTGAGGTGCGGCAATTCCTAGGTCTTGGGGTTATTATCGTCGTTTCATTGAGGGATTTTCGAAGATCGCTCAACCCCTCACTGCTCTTACCCAGAAGGACCGAAAGTTCGACTGGGGATGAACCACAAGAATCAGCATTTCAGATGCTGAAGCTTAAACTTTGTTCTGCACCTATCTTATCCCTACCTGAGGGTACGGATGACTTTGTTGTGTAATGTGATGCTTCTATTCGGGGTCTGGTTGCGTGTTGATGCAGCGCGGGAAGGTTATTGCTTATGCTTCACGGCAACTCAAAGTTCATGAGAAGAAACTATACTACTCATGACTTGGAACTGGGTGCGGTAGTCTTTGCGTTAAAATCTGGAGACATTACTTGTACGGTACCAAGTGTGAAGTATATACCGATCACAAGAGTCTTCAGCATATTTTTCGACCAGAAGGTGTTGAACATGCGGCAGCGTCTCTGGGTTGAACTCCTAAAGATTATGACTGTGCCATCAAATACCATCCTGGCAAGGCGAACGCTGTGGCGGACGCCTTGAGCAGGAAGGAGTCTGCGAACCCTCGCCGTGTTCGAGCCTTACAGCTCACCATTCATTCGTCGTTGCCTGACCGAATCCGTTCTGCACAGTTGGAAGCCTTGAAGGAGGAAAAACCTTAAGGCTGAAACTATGCACAGTGCTGACAAGCATCTTGAGCTCAGGACTGATGGCTTACATATTTTGCGGGACGTGTTTGGGTCCCATTGTTCGGGGGATCGCGCGAGCTTGTTTTGGATGAGGCTCACAAATCCCGGTATTCTATTCACCCTGGCTCCGATAAGATGTATCAGGATTTGAAGATACTTTATTGGTGGCCGAACATGAAAGCTGATATAGCTTCTTATGTCAGCAAATGTTTGACTTGTGCTAAAGTCAAGGTGGAGTATCAGAGGCCGTCTGGTCTCCTGCAAACAACCAGAGGTTCCAGAATGGAAGTGGGAACGAATCACGATGGATTTTGTCACCAAGCTGCCAAGGTCACCTAGTGGTTATGATATTGATGGGTGTTGTTGACCGGCTGACGGAAATCGGCACGTTTTATACCTATTAAGGAAACCGATGGACTCGAGCGGTTAGCTCGACTTTACCTTAAGGAGGTGGTTGCTCGGCACGGGGGTGCCTGTTTCTATTATCTCTGATCGTGATTCTCGTTTCGCTTCGCGTTTCTGGAAGGCTCTGCACAAGGTTTGGGTACTCAGTTAGTTATGAGTACGGCTTATCATCCGCAAACTGATGGACAGAGTGAGCGGACGATTCAAACCTTGGAAGACATGCTTCGGGCGTGTGTTATCGATTTTGGCAAAAGTTGGGAGATCCACCTGCCGTTAGTGGAGTTCTCCTACAACAACAGCTATCACTCTAGCATCAAGGCAGCTCCGTTCGAGGCTCTTTACGGACGGAAATGTCGATCACCACTTTGTTGGGCCGAGTGTGGGCGAAGCCAGCTCACGGTCCGGAACTTGTGTACGAAAACTTCGGAGAAAATCGTACAGATCCATCAACGTTTGGCTGCTGCACGGGATCGTCAGAAGAGCTATGCCGATCGCCGTCGAAAACCTTTAGAGTTCCAGGTTGGGGACAAGGTACTTCTGAAAGTTTCACCATGGAAGGGCGTCATACGCTTTGGAAAGCGTGGCAAGCTTAACCCTCGTTACATCGGACCGTTCGCAATCTTGGATCGGATTGGACGGTGGCATAAGACTTGACTTACCGGCGGAGCTCGGTAGTGTACACAACGTCTTCCATGTGTCTAACTTGAAGAAGTGTTTGGCTGATGAATCTCTCATTGTACCACTGGAAGAGATCAAGGTTGATGATCGTCTTCGCATTGTGGAGGAACCTGTCGAGATTCTCGACTACAAGATTCGTAGCCTTCGTCGGAGTAAAATCCGCATCGTTAAAGTCCGTTGGAACTCGAACCGTGGACCGGAGTTCACATGGGAACGGGAGGATCAGATGAAATCAAGTATCCTCATCTTTTTCCAAAGCGCGCGTTTGAGTCGAGGCATGTTACTGCTGAAGCGGAATGAATCTCGGGTCGAGATTCCTTTCAAACGTGGGGATTATGTGACATCCGGTAATTTTCTTTTCATTCTGTTCTTTTCGTTTCTTTCTTTTTGGGGCTTTGCGCAATTTTCGGGACGAAAATTCTTTCAACGTGGGGATGATGTGACACCCGGCATGTTCGGCTTAAACATATTAGTAACATCTAAGTCTACCTTAGCGAGAACGTTTATAAACAAACTTAACTGGGTTAGTTGAGTCGGGTCAAGTTAGGATTGTCCAGGGTACAATGATCTGGAGGATCATTGGGAGTCGTTTTGATAACACACTAGTACCGGGTTCCGTTGTTGGTGACATTACATGAACTAATTAAGTATATGTGTAGATTATGGGTCGTGTGGTGGATTATATACATAGATGTGTTTAAATGATGTGTAAATGATTATCTGTGCTTAAATGTGTTAAATATAGACTAAGGATGCATGCTTATGTGTTAAGATGTGTTAGAATGCGTTAAACACGACAAACTGGAAAACTAGTTAAAAAGGGATCTTGGTTCGACCACTTCGAGTGGTCGAAGGAGAAGAAATTGCCTGGTTCGACCCTGGTAAATGGGCGAACCAGGGAAGTGGAATTTGAGGAATTCCCTTCGACCAGACAGGGCTCATTCGACCCTGTGAAAGGGGCGAAGGAGACCACCTTCGACCAATGAATTGGTGCGAAGGAGGATTAGTATAAATACCAACCTTTGTCATTTTTCATCATTTCACAAACCCTAACCGTCCCAAAACGCTCTCAAACGATCTTAAACACTAAGGAAGGAGTTTTTGCTCTTCTTTTTCATAATCTAACCCATCTACAACATCTAAACAAGAATCCAAGGTGTGTTCATAATCCTAAACCTTTTTAAAAGCATTTTAATTCGTTTTCATCTAACCCTAATTGTCCGGATCTGTTCTAAGGGTGTTTTTATGATTAAAAACCTTTTAAACATCTTTCTAAATCAAAACATGATCATTTAACATAGGTTTTCATGATGAATAACATATGTAAATTGTGTATTATGTGGTGTTATGTGTTGTTCAATGATTTGCTGCTATATCTATGATAGAAACATGATATAGGATTGTTATTAATATTGGATTATTGTTGTCTAGGGTTAGGATTGGATATAATGATATTTGGGGTTTTATTGGATTAAAACTTGATGTATGAATATTTATGATCAATAGAATGGATAAGAAAGATCGGATAATCGACAAACTGAGTATTTTAAGCTAAGCATGAATCGATTTCAAAAGTTTCCAAATTGGGTAAATTATTCATGCATGAAAGTGATGTTTCCATAATTTTTACAATTTTGGGAAAGGGCTGAAACGGACGTATTATCGGGGAAATCGGTGGGGTTTTGTAGGAATAAGTTATCTATGCTTGACTGCTGTGATTGATGATGTTTCGAGTCGTTTTGAGTGTGTTTGAAGCGTTTTTAGGAAAAATTATACAACAGGGGCGAACCTGGCCTCCTTCGACCAGTCGAAGGTGCGAAGGAGGGATCCAGGGTCGAACCTGGGTTTATATTGGACGAATGTGATAAAACGGGCGAAGGAAGCATCAAACGGTCGAACGAGATGTAAAACGGGCGAAGGAGACAAAAAGGTGCGAAGGAGACTTAAAACTGACTGGTTCGACCGTTCTGATGCAGAAATGAGATTTTTGATACAAACTAAGTGTTTTATGCTTGAACCTTGTGTGTAATCTATGTGTACTTGATTAGTTAGGGTAATGGGTCACCAACGGGATGTCGGGTCGGTCTAGTGTGTCGGTTAAACATTTAAACACGTTTTAAAACATACTTGGTTACGATCTGGACAATCGGGGACTAGATAACCTTATGGTTATTAGTCAGAACACTTATGTGAACATTTTGATAGATCTCCGGTAGAGGGATTATCAAGGGCTAAACATCTTTACTTGTATTTGAGGAACGCTACTTAAGGTGAGTTCACGGCCCCACTTTTACTGCTTTAACTATTGGGGGAGAAAACATGCGCTAAACTGTTTTGGTAACATATGTCATACTGTGGTTTTAACTTTATATTGTTATACGATCTTTTGGAAAGTCCCGGGGGAAACCATGAATGTGCGGGATGCACAACGGGGGAAATGTGGATAGATCTATTGGGCGTGACCTGCCCCACTCGTCGGCTTGGAGGGCCGGGCGGGTGCATATTGTCTCGAACAGGTACATTGGTATCATGCTGAACATACGGGCTGCTTAAACATGCTGAACATTGCTAAACGTGTCTAGTAATGGTTTCCAATCGTAGTAGTAATGAAACATACGCCTAGCTAGCGTACTTGGTAACATTGATATAGTATGGACATGGTAACGTTTTGGTAACATTTTGAACAAACCTGTGAACTCACCAGCATTATATGTTGACATCTTTTTGGCATGTTTTTCTCAGGTCGCTAAGGTAGCAATGAACGGAACTAGGCGCACGGGTCTGCATTGGCGTCTAGACTTAGTGCACGTTTTGTAATAAAAGTATTTTGAACAACTTTTGAGATGATAGCATAGTTGATTAAATGCTACTGAAACGCTTCCGCTTATTAAATTAATGGTTATGTCTATTTACGTTTTTCATATAGAGTTGTTTATTGTGATCGTTGACTTGGATCCTGGTTTGTCATGCGCCTCGCGGTAAAACCCCGCAAGTGGTAATTTGAGGGTGTGACAGATTGGTATCAGAGCCAATGGTTATAGTGAACTAGGACTGCATGTAGAGTCTGGTCTTTAGCCGAGTCGCACACACTAGACGGTCACATACTTTGGGTCTATTAATGGGATATGTACTAACGTTGTCGGGGTGTCCTTACATCATCATCATGCTTCTCCGTTACATCATCCGTTTTTATTTGGGTTCTTACCTACTCTTGTCTTCTTCTTCTGGATTGAAGGAGGAGGGGTTGATTTGTTGGTTCCAGCACACACATGCCTTCTTACACTTGCACCTATTGCCACATAGGCGACAATGTTCAGTGACTGGGGTCTAGATTAGGGGTACATCTGGAGGACCATGTAGAGCAGTTTATCATTTCGGGTGCACACGAAATAATAAACTGGAATGCATGAAAATCCCGATGGACTTCGAGTTTGGATGTATAGTCCTGAATTTGTCCCTAGGTTAACTCTTGTAAATTTCTAGTGGTTGACACTGGAAGTGAATCTGAATCTCTCGTTCTCTTGATTTGTTAGATCATGTCTGGTGCTCGTGGTGGTGGACGTCGTGGTGGCGGCGGTGGCCGTGCTGGCGGCGGTGGTCGCGCTGGAGGCGGTGGTCGTGGAAACATCAACATGACCCAGCTGAACTGAACAACTTGCTCCAGCAGCAAGTGAACATGGCCATGGCTAATTTCCAGGCTGGGATTAATGCCATGGGTGGTGAGTTGATTTCTGTCGACCTTGTCTCATTTTTGGGTTTCGTGCCTTTTCGTTTGTGTTTTATTCGTGTACCGTGTTTCAGGTGTTGGTGCCAATCCACCCCCACCTCAGTGCTCTTATAAGAAGTTTAGGGATTGTCAGCCCCATAACTTCGCTGGAACTGAGGGAGCGGTGGGACTTCTCCGATGGCTGGAGAAGGTTGAATCTGTGTTTGCTATGTGTAACTGTCCTGCTGGGGACCGAACGAAGTATGCTACTGCGACATTTGAGGGGCCTGCATTGTCGTGGTGGAATGCTACTACTCAGAACGTGGGACTGGGACAGGCTATTGCTATGCCTTGGGCGGAGTTTGTGCAGCTTTTGAGAGGTGAGTACTGTCCGAGAGAGGAGATACAGAAGTTGGAGCATGAGGTCTGGAGTTACAATATGGTTGGATCGGAGATTGAGGAGTACACTGTGAGGAGGAACGAGCTGGCGGTGTTGTGTCCTGACTTACATACACCCGAGTACAGGAGGATCGAGCACTATGTGTCTGGACTAGTGCCCGAGATTGCTGGGTTGGTGGCTGCTGGGAATCTTCCCACTATTGCTGAAGTTATCCGATCAGCTCATCGGATGACTAACCTGAAGGTGGCGGAAGGCGTTTTGCCACCCAAGGGTGCTGCTGTGAAGGTTGCTGAGGGGAACAAGAGAAAGTGGGAGAGTGTGGGGAAGAGTGTGGTGCCAGCTCAGCCGGCAAAGAAGTTTGAGTCATCTGGGTCTTCTTCTGGGCAAAGACGAGTGGGTATGTTGGGAAGCATCCCAAGTGCAACAGGTGTGGTTTTCATCATTCTGGGAATTGTGATAGGGCTCGTTGTCATCGGTGCCATCAGTTGGGGCACCATGCTAAGGATTGCAAGGTGGCACTCACCCCAACTCAGACTCCTGCGGCTACTCCTGCTCCTGCTGCTCAGGGGACTCAGGGGAGGCAGGGGTGTTATAACTGTGGTGACACGGGACATTTCAAGCGTGACTGTCCCAAACTGAAGCAGGGCGATAATGGGAGGGGCGGGAACGGTAACGGGAACAACGGCGGCGGAGGCAAGACTGCACGTGCTTTCGTCATTGGATCTGCAGAGGCTAGGCAGGATCCAGACACAGTTATCGGTACGTTCCTTCTTAATGATCGCTATGTTTCTGTCTTGTTTGATTCTGGTGCCGATAAGAGTTTCGTATCTTTGGATATTAGTCGATTGCTAGATATAGTACCCACACCTTTAGAGGCTAAGTACCTAATAGAATTGGCTGATGGTAAGAAAATCGAAGCGACACACACCCTTAGGGAATGTCGCTTGGAACTGTCGGGTTTGTCTTTCCCTATTGACCTTATGCCGGTACCTCTGGGTAGTTTTGATGTCGTGGTTGGCATGGATTGGTTATCGTTGTATCGCGCGGAGATCGTTTGTTTTGACAAGGTTATTCGGATCCCTCTCCCTGATGGAGAGATTCTTTCGGTTCGTGGCGAGAAAAGCGGTGCTCCGCTGAGTATCATTTCTAGCATGAAAGCCCGTAAGTATCTTCGGAAGGGCTGTTCGGCCATTCTGGCGCTTGTTAACGTTTCTACTGACGATGAGAAGAAGATCGAGGATATTCCGGTGGTTCGTGACTTTTCTGATGTGTTTCCTGATGATTTACCTGGTCTTCCCCCATCGTCAGGTTGAGTTTGGTATTGATCTCACTCCGGGCGCAGCTCCTATTGCCCGAGCTCCGTATCGTCTTGCACCTCCCGAGATGCAAGAGTTGTCCAGCCAGTTACAGGAACTCTTGGAAAATGGTTTCATTCGACCGAGTTCTTCCCCGTGGGGAGCTCCTATTTTGTTTGTGAAGAAGAAGGACGGAAGCCTTCGTATGTGTATCGATTATCGCGAGCTGAACAAAGTGACCATCAAGAATCGTTATCCTCTTCCTCGCATTGATGATCTCTTTGACCAGCTTCAGGGCTCTAGCTACTATTCGAAGATTGATTTGCGGTCCGGTTATCACCAGTTGCGCGTCAGGGAAGCCAACATTCAGAAGACTGCTTTTCGCACTCGTTATGGCCATTTTGAGTTCTTGGTCATGCCTTTTGGTCTCACTAACGCACCGGCGGTGTTCATGGATTTGATGAACCGCGTTTGCAAGCTTACCTTGATAAGTTTGTCATCGTGTTCATTGACGACATTCTGATTTATTCCAAGAACAAGGCAGATCATGAGGAACATCTGCGGTTGGTTTTGGAACTTTTGAGACAGGAGCAATTATACGCTAAGTTCTCAAAGTGTGACTTCTGGTTACGTGAAGTTCAATTCCTAGGACATGTGGTGAATGAACTGGGAATTCATGTCGATCCGGCTAAGATCGAAGCTATTAAGGACTGGGAAGCACCAAAGACGCCATCTGAGGTGCGGCAATTCCTAGGTCTTGCGGGTTATTATCGTCGTTTCATTGAGGGATTTTCGAAGATCGCTCAACCCCTCACTGCTCTTACCCAGAAGGACCGAAAGTTCGACTGGGATGAACCACAAGAATCAGCATTTCAGATGCTGAAGCTTAAACTTTGTTCTGCACCTATCTTATCCCTACCTGAGGGTACGGATGACTTTGTTGTGTACTGTGATGCTTCTATTCGGGTCTTGGTTGCGTGTTGATGCAGCGCGGGAAGGTTATTGCTTATGCTTCACGTCAACTCAAAGTTCATGAGAAGAACTATACTACTCATGACTTGGAACTGGGTGCGGTAGTCTTTGCGTTGAAAATCTGGAGACATTACTTGTACGGTACCAAGTGTGAAGTATATACCGATCACAAGAGTCTTCAGCATATTTTCGACCAGAAGGTGTTGAACATGCGGCAGCGTCTCTGGGTTGAACTCCTAAACGATTATGACTGTGCCATCAAATACCATCCTGGCAAGGCGAACGTTGTGGCGGACGCCTTGAGCAGGAAGGAGTCTGCGAACCCTCGCCGTGTTCGAGCCTTACAGCTCACCATTCATTCGTCGTTGCCTGACCAAATCCGTTCTGCACAGTTGGAAGCCTTGAAGGAGGAAAACCTTAAGGCTGAAACTATGCACAGTGCTGACAAGCATCTTGAGCTCAGGACTGATGGCTTACACTATTTTGCGGGACGTGTTTGGGTCCCATTGTTCGGGGGATCGCGCGAGCTTGTTTTGGATGAGGCTCACAAATCCGGTATTCTATTCACCCTGGCTCCGATAAGATGTATCAGGATTTGAAGATACTTTATTGGTGGCCGAACATGAAAGCTGATATAGCTTCTTATGTCAGCAAATGTTTGACTTGTGCTAAAGTCAAGGTGGAGTATCAGAGGCCGTCTGGTCTCCTGCAACAACCAGAGGTTCCAGAATGGAAGTGGGAACGAATCACGATGGATTTTGTCACCAAGCTGCCAAGGTCACCTAGTGGTTATGATATGATTTGGGTGATTGTTGACCGGCTGACGAAATCGGCACGTTTTATACCTATTAAGGAAACCGATGGACTCGAGCGGTTAGCTCGACTTTACCTTAAGGAGGTGGTTGCTCGGCACGGGGTGCCTGTTTCTATTATCTCTGATCGTGATTCTCGTTTCGCTTCGCGTTTCTGGAAGGCTCTGCACAAGGCTTTGGGTACTCAGTTAGATATGAGTACGGCTTATCATCCGCAAACTGATGGACAGAGTGAGCGGACGATTCAAACCTTGGAAGACATGCTTCGGGCATGTGTTATCGATTTTGGCAAAAGTTGGGAGATCCACCTGCCGTTAGTGGAGTTCTCCTACAACAACAGCTATCACTCTAGCATCAAGGCAGCTCCGTTCGAGGCTCTTTACGGACGGAAATGTCGATCACCACTTTGTTGGGCGAGGTGGGCGAGAGCCAGCTCACCGGTCCGGAACTTGTGTACGAAACTTCGGAGAAAATCGTACAGATCCATCAACGTTTGGCTGCTGCACGGGATCGTCAGAAGAGCTATGCCGATCGCCGTCGAAAACCTTTAGAGTTCCAGGTTGGGGACAAGGTACTTCTGAAAGTTTCACCATGGAAGGGCGTCATACGCTTTGGAAAGCGTGGCAAGCTTAACCCTCGTTACATCGGACCGTTCGCAATCTTGGATCGGATTGGACCGGTGGCATACAGACTTGACTTACCGGCGGAGCTCGGTAGTGTACACAACGTCTTCCATGTGTCTAACTTGAAGAAGTGTTTGGCTGATGAATCTCTCATTGTACCACTGGAAGAGATCAAGGTTGATGATCGTCTTCGCATTGTGGAGGAACCTGTCGAGATTCTCGACTACAAGATTCGTAGCCTTCGTCGGAGTAAAATCCGCATCGTTAAAGTCCGTTGGAACTCGAACCGTGGACCGGAGTTCACATGGGAACGGGAGGATCAGATGAAATCCAAGTATCCTCATCTTTTTCCAAAGCGCGCGTTTGAGTCGAGGCATGTTACTGCTGAAGCGGAATGAATCTCGGGTCGAGATTCCTTTCAACGTGGGGATTATGTGACATCCGGTAATTTTCTTTTCATTCTGTTCTTTTCGTTTCTTTCTTTTTGGGGCTTTGCGCAATTTTCGGGACGAAAATTCTTTCAACGTGGGGATGATGTGACACCCGGCATGTTCGGCTTAAACATATTAGTAACATCTAAGTCTACCTTAGCGAGAAACGTTTATAAACAAACTTAACTGGGTTAGTTGAGTCGGGTCAAGTTAGGATTGTCCAGGGTACAATGATCTGGAGGATCATTGGGAGTCGTTTTGATAACACACTAGTACCGGGTTCCGTTGTTGGTGACATTACATGAACTAATTAAGTATATGTGTAGATTATGGGTCGTGTGGTGGATTATATACATAGATGTGTTTAAATGATGTGTAAATGATTATCTGTGCTTAAATGTGTTAAATATAGACTAAGGATGCATGCTTATGTGTTAAGATGTGTTAGAATGCGTTAAACACGACAAACTGGAAAACTAGTTAAAAGGGATCTTGGTTCGACCACTTCGAGTGGTCGAAGGAGAAGAAATTGCCTGGTTCGACCCTGGTAAATGGGCGAACCAGGGAAGTGGAATTTGAGGAATTCCCTTCGACCAGACAGGGCTCATTCGACCCTGTGAAAGGGGCGAAGGAGACCACCTTTGACCAATGAATTGGTGCGAAGGAGGATTAGTATAAATACCAACCTTTGTCATTTTTCATCATTTCACAAACCCTAACCGTCCCAAAACGCTCTCAAACGATCTTAAACACTAAGGAAGGAGTTTTTGCTCTTCTTTTTCATAATCTAACCCATCTACAACATCTAAACAAGAATCCAAGGTGTGTTCATAATCCTAAACCTTTTTAAAAGCATTTTAATCCGTTTTCATCTAACCCTAATTGTCCGGATCTGTTCTAAGGGTGTTTTTATGATTAAAAACCTTTTAAACATCTTTCTAAATCAAAACATGATCATTTAACATAGGTTTTCATGATGAATAACATATGTAAATTGTGTATTATGTGGTGTTATGTGTTGTTCAATGATTTGCTGCTATATCTATGATAGAAACATGATATAGGATTGTTATTAATATTGGATTATTGTTGTCTAGGGTTAGGATTGGATATAATGATATTTGGGGTTTTATTGGATTAAAACTTGATGTATGAATATTTATGATCAATAGAATGGATAAGAAAGATCGGATAATCGACAAACTGAGTATTTTAAGCTAAGCATGAATCGATTTCAAAAGTTTCCAAATTGGGTAAATTATTCATGCATGAAAGTGATGTTTCCATAGTTTTTACAATTTTGGGAAAGGGCTGAAACGGACGTATTATCCGGGGAAATCGGTGGGGTTTTGTAGGAATAAGTTATCTATGCTTGACTGCTGTGATTGATGATGTTTCGAGTCGTTTTGAGTGTGTTTGAAGCGTTTTTAGGAAAAATTATACAACAGGGGCGAACCTGGCCTCCTTCGACCAGTCGAAGGTGCGAAGGAGGGATCCAGGGTCGAACCTGGGTTTATATTGGACGAATGTGATAAAACGGGCGAAGGAAGCATCAAACGGTCGAACGAGATGTAAAAACGGGCGAAGGAGACAAAAAGGTGCGAAGGAGACTTAAAACTGACTGGTTCGACCGTTCTGATGCAGAAATGAGATTTTTGATACAAACTAAGTGTTTATGCTTGAACCTTGTGTGTAATCTATGTGTACTTGATTAGTTAGGGTAATGGGTCACCAACGGGATGTCGGGTCGGTCTAGTGTGTCGGTTAAACATTTAAACACGTTTTAAAACATACTTGGTTACGATCTGGACAATCGGGGACTAGATAACCTTATGGTTATTAGTCAGAACACTTATGTGAACATTTTGATAGATCTCCGGTAGAGGGATTATCAAGGGCTAAACATCTTTACTTGTATTTGAGGAACGCTACTTAAGGTGAGTTCACGGCCCCACTTTTTACTGCTTTAACTATTGGGGGAGAAAACATGCGCTAAACTGTTTTGGTAACATATGTCATACTGTGGTTTTAACTTTATATTGTTATACGATCTTTTGGAAAGTCCCGGGGAAACCATGAATGTGCGGGGATGCACAACGGGGGAAATGTGGATAGATCTATTGGGCGTGACCTGCCCCACTCGTCGGCTTGGAGGGCCGGGCGGGTGCATATTGTCTCGAACAGGTACATTGGTATCATGCTGAACATACGGGCTGCTTAAACATGCTGAACATTGCTAAACGTGTCTAGTAATGGTTTCCAATCGTAGTAGTAATGAAACATACGCCTAGCTAGCGTACTTGGTAACATTGATATAGTATGGACATGGTAACGTTTTGGTAACATTTTGAACAAACCTGTGAACTCACCAGCATTATATGTTGACATCTTTTTGGCATGTTTTTCTCAGGTCGCTAAGGTAGCAATGAACGGAACTAGGCGCACGGGTCTGCATTGGCGTCTAGACTTAGTGCACGTTTTGTAATAAAAGTATTTTGAACAACTTTTGAGATGATAGCATAGTTGATTAAATGCTACTGAAACGCTTCCGCTTATTAAATTAATGGTTATGTCTATTTACGTTTTTCATATAGAGTTGTTTATTGTGATCGTTGACTTGGATCCTGGTTTGTCATGCGCCTCGCGGTAAAACCCCGTAAGTGGTAATTTGAGGGTGTGACAGATTGGTATCAGAGCCAATGGTTATAGTGAACTAGGACTGCATGTAGAGTCTGGTCTTTAGCCGAGTCGCACACACTAGACGGTCACATACTTTGGGTCTATTAATGGGATATGTACTAACGTTGTCGGGGTGTCCTTACATCATCATCATGCTTCTCCGTTACATCATCCGTTTTTATTTGGGTTCTTACCTACTCTTGTCTTCTTCTTCTGGATTGAAGGAGGAGGGGTTGATTTGTTGGTTCCAGCACACACATGCCTTCTTACACTTGCACCTATTGCCACATAGGCGACAATGTTCAGTGACTGGGGTCTAGATTAGGGGTACATCTGGAGGACCATGTAGAGCAGTTTATCATTTCGGGTGCACACGAAATAATAAACTGGAATGCATGAAAATCCCGATGGACTTCGAGTTTGGATGTATAGTCCTGAATTTGTCCCTAGGTTAGCTCTTGTAAATTTCTAGTGGTTGACACTGGAAGTGAATCTGAATCTCTCGTTCTCTTGATTTGTTAGATCATGTCTAGTGCTCGTGGTGGTGGACGTCGTGGTGGCGGCGGTGGCCGTGCTGGCGGCGGTGGTCGCGCTGGAGGCGGTGGTCGTGGAAACATCAACATGACCCAGGCTGAACTGAACAACTTGCTCCAGCAGCAAGTGAACATGGCCATGGCTAATTTCCAGGCTGGGATTAATGCCATGGGTGGTGAGTTGATTTCTGTCGACCTTGTCTCATTTTTGGGTTTCGTGCCTTTTCGTTTGTGTTTTATTCGTGTACCGTGTTTCAGGTGTTGGTGCCAATCCACCCCCACCTCAGTGCTCTTATAAGAAGTTTAGGGACTGTCAGCCCCATAACTTCGCTGGAACTGAGGGAGCGGTGTAACATTACGCATTTAATACTTGTACGTTACGCACCGACATTTAATAAAACGTCAAGTTTCATAATTATCTTCGCATTTATTATTTTTGTCGCTATTATGGAACCCTAATACTATATATAATATTATATATATGTGTGTGAGTGTTTAAATAAATCAAAAAAAATGTTTTGCCTTGGCCGGGGTTCGAACCCGCGCCAAGGCCGGCCTGATCCAACACTAGTGCACAAACCAACTGGGCTAGCCTATCTTGTTGTTATAACCCAGACCCATTATAATTATATACGCGTGTTTAAATCCCCTCAGTTGACTAGGAAAGTCAACTGTGGGAATACCTTGTTAATCAATCCAAGTTTTAACGCGTAATTGATGTATAATTGGTAAACTCGTGCATTATCCGGCCCAATACAACACATATACACAACAATAACACGGCAATCGTGCCCTAATAATCAAATTGGCCGCGTTTTATATAAAGGAAAAGTCAACTTTCTAATTAACCCTAACCCTAATCCTCTTGTATAAATTGAGGCTTTCTGGACCTTGACAAATCGCTCACAACTCTCTCTCAATCCCTATTTCTCTCTAATTCTCTCTGTATTTGATTATCTGTTCGTGGTTTGACTTTTCCCTTTGACCCAATCATCATCATCAATACCACACTGTAAGTACGATTATGATAGTGGGTTATACTCATCGGCGATCAGACAACATTAGCCCTAACAATAATCGGGCTATAGTTGTCTGATTTGCTCAATTGTTAATCTAGGGTTCATCACGGTTTGATTTGGGAATAAAACTGGAATTGCATAGGATATTTATTTATTTTAAACCAAAGGATAACACAACCACCGGCCTAGGCCAGGTGGTTGTGACCCTTGTTAGACACCGAGGTCACCCGGGTTCGAGTCCCGGCTCTGACCGGCTTTTTGTACTCTTTTCTTTTCTTTTCTTTTTAACAAACATTAATTATATATATATATATATATTAATCCTTTAATCTTTTAAATTCTTTTTAAAATACCTAAACTATTTTATAAACTCTAAAAAAATTAATATTACTTAATCTGATATAAAAGATTTATTTACAATTTTTATTTTTCAGAAATTCTTTTATTTAATATTTATAATAATTAAATCATTTTTATACTATTATAATTATAAAAATCCATTATTATATCAAAACAGTTTTATTAAATTCCCCAAAAATTATCCTAACTTTTTATAAAGTTAAACTTTACTGAAATAATTTTTAATTCAGTAAAATCATTTATTTATTATTTTTAATCAATTTTTGTAAGATTTAATCATATTTAATTCATAATAAATCCAATTTTCATCATTTTTGCACCAAAATTTTATACAAATTATTTTTAATCATTTAGAACAGAATCATGATTTTTAAAATAAGATTTCTTTAATTTTAGTATTTTTGATTATTAAAGTTAATAATTGACTATTTACAAATAAATAGATTTAAAAATCTATTTTAAATGAAATAATTTTATAAAAATTATTTTATTGCTTCAAACACTTTATTGTACTCATACAAAATTCAAACTTTATAAAAAGAATATTTTTCATTAATTATCCAATTTTCTTTATTTAATTAAGCATTTTAATTTAAATCTCAACAATTGATTATCCCCAAATCAAAACCCTAGGATATACTTATAAACTAGTTAGACTTAGACTTATTTGTTGCCTTATACGTAGGGTAACACTTGGCAAATTATTTGGGCTACTCTTATACTATATCTCATTACCAAAACTATACCAAGGTGAGTTTACGTAATCCTGTTTATGCGATTCTTTATACTTGCAACAATTTTAAGCAATTCAACATATATGTCTAGTAGTAAACTTTATTGCCTCATGTATTAGTCAACAGTTTCAACGAGTTTCAACGAGTTTCAACATTTACATAATCATTAGCTATGGCCATGCCGGCGATACTCAATAATAGATCTATTGGATTGACAACCCCACCCGGATACGTGTACCTCCTACATAGGTCACGTGGGTGATTGTTATCGTTCAACATATTACTAAGGTGAACCGTAGATGACGGGATGGACCTAAACTAGTCGGAGGTTTGATTATGTCAACATATTATACTATGCATGTAGACTTAAATTACGATAGACGTACGAATTGCTAGACTTTTATACTTAAACTATATGCTTAACATGGATTATGTATTCTCACCAACTTCTAGTTGACCCCCCCATTTTTACAACTCAACAGGTGATAACGATGCTTGAAGATTAGAGTACTTATGAAGAAATAAGGAGTCTATGCATGCTTGATTCTTGTGTGATGTATTAGATTTCCACATTCAAACTCTGATGTATTTCAATTTTTGGATATTTACAATTTAATATTTATTTCAATTAAAATTTGATTACCATGTGCTACTGTATACTCATCAATACGTGACACCTCGATGTTTCCGCCATCGGTTGGGGTGTTACAGATTGGTATCAGAGCCTTGGTTATAGGGAATTAGGTTATTAGAAATAATCTAGACTATAACCTTAGGGACTAAAACAGTACTTGCTTCTCCTACTTGTAACCCTAATTGCTTCCCTAATCCTATCCTTATCCTATGCCTTAAACCTACATGTGACTACTCTTAATTGTCTGCTGCAATCCTGATCCACCATTAGATTTATAGGACCAAATCCTCAGGTTTAACCTGAACCCCCTTGAGATCTCGTCGAAGTTCTAGATTTTAATAACGAACACGTGCAATCTGGAAGGGTGAACGCCTGTATTCTGAGTCTTCTGTCTAGGCTGGCATTGCGCATATATCCCAATCAGACGAGGGACCCGGATGCCTACCTGGGAATTCTCGGGATGAGTGTTCACTTATAGGCTAAAGCATGTCTTCATATGTTATTAGAATTTAGAATCTTTGATAAGTCAACGTTTTCGTTTATTCGTTTTAATTAATGAATAAATGATTACATTCCTTATATGAACTCTCATTCATTTCATTGTGTCTATTACAGATCATGCCTCCTCGTCGCAGCACTCGCAACAGCAATGGTGAGAACCACGAAGAAGGTGGTGATAACCATAACCACAACCATGACCAAGCTCCTAACCACAACAACAATGGGGTCGATGCTCAACTGGCTGCGATCATTTCTCAACAAATGGCGCAGCAAATCGCAACTCTGGTTCCCAACTTGCTTGCTCAGGTCATCCAATTGAATGGGAATGGTCACAACAACGGGAACGGGAATGGCAATGGCAATGGCAATGGACCCCAAGCTTGCACCCTCAAGCATTTCAACTCCTGTAACCCTCCAAAGTTCAGCGGTGAAGAAGGAGCTACTGGACTTCTCCAATGGTTTGAGGGTATTGAAAATACCTTCATCAACAGTGAATGCCCCAACAATTTCAAGGTTCGTTACGCCATGAGCGTTCTCCATAAACGAGCACTCACATGGTGGAATGAAGAAAAGCGTACTCGTGGGGCTGAGGTTGCTCTTGCTATGACTTGGGACCAGGTCAAGGAAATCATGAAGGAGGAGTTCTGTCCTCGCAATGAAGTTAAAAAGCTTGAGGATGAGTTTCACACCTTGGCTCAAGATAGTGGGGAAAATCTTGCCTACAACACCCGCTTTCATGAGCTTAGCTTATTGTTGCCACACAAGGTTACTCCTCTGCCGGTAGCCATCGAGAAGTACATCGGTGGTCTGCCCATGCAAATCCAGGACACTGTTTGGGGTAGAAATCCTGCAACTCTGGAAGAGGCCAAACGTCTAGCGGCCACTCTTACTGATAATCATGTGAAGAATGGTACTCTGGTTCGCAAGGGCTCTAAGAAGATTGTTGCCAAAGACACTCCACAGCCTGCAATTGAAGTCAAGCCTGAGACCTCCAGCAACAAGAAGCGTAAGGCTAGAAACTATATGGTTGCTGCTACTCCACCTGCTACCCAAAATCCAGCCAAGAAACCCTATGGTGGAACACACCCTCTTTGCAACACCTGCCAGTTCCATCATCTTCCTGGTAGACCATGCCGCCAGTGTAATAACTGTAAACGGTATGGACACTACACCAATGCCTGTCAAGCCCCTGCTGCCCAAAACAACCAAAACAACCAAAACAACCAAAACAACCCTGCCAGAAACAACCCTGCTCCCAACCAACAAAACAACAGGCCTACTCGTGGTCAATGCTACGAATGTGGCAGCCCCGATCACTACATCAACAACTGCCCTAATCGTAACCGTAACCAAAACCAAAACCAAAACCAAAACCAGAACCGCAACCAGAACCAAGGTGCTCGAGGTCGCGCCTACAATCTCAACGCTAACCAGGCTCGTGACAACAACGAAGTGGTGAATGGTACGTTTCTCATTAATAATCACTATGCATCCATATTATTTGACTCAGGAGCTGATAAGTCATTCGTGTCACTGAAGTTTGAACCTTTACTTAACTTACCCCACACTAATCTAGAAGATCCTTTCGTGGTAGAGGTAGCTAACGGGAAGTCTATTTCGATCGGTTCTATTATTCGTAACTGCTTGTTGAATCTCGATGATCATACCTTCCCTATCGATCTTATTCCCATGCATCTTGGTAGTTTTGATGTTATAATAGGCATGGACTGGTTGTCAACTCATCGTGCCGAAATTCTGTGCTTCGAGAAAGTCATACGCATTCCTCTCGAATCTGGTGAGATTTTGAAGATCTATGGTGAGAAACCCTGTGGTGAGCTTAAGCTTATGTCTTGTACTACTGCCCAAAAGTACTTACGAAAGGGGTATACAGCCTTCTTAGCTAACGTGATAGAGAAGAAGGACAAAGGCAAAAGTATCCAAGACATTCCTATTATTCGAGACTATCCTGAAGTCTTTCCAGAGGATTTACCTGGTTTGCCTCCTGCTCGACAAGTGGAGTTTCGTATTGATCTTGTTCCTGGTGCTAATCCTATAGCTAAAGCTCCTTATCGTCTTGCACCCTCTGAGATGCAAGAACTTGCTAGTCAATTACAGGAACTTTCTGATAAAGGGTTCATTCGCCCTAGTTCTTCTCCATGGGGAGCCCCTGTCTTGTTCGTTAAAAAGAAGGATGGTTCTCTTCGGATGTGCATTGACTACCGTGAACTCAACAAACTCACCATCAAGAATCGTTATCCGCTTCCTAGGATTGACGATCTCTTCGATCAACTTCAAGGAGCAACCCACTTCTCGAAGATTGATCTCCGTTCTGGCTACCATCAGCTTAGAGTCCACGATGAAGATATTCCCAAGACAGCTTTTCGCACTCGCTACGGTCACTATGAATTCATGGTTATGCCTTTCGGTTTGACCAATGCTCCCGCGGTATTTATGGATCTGATGAATCGGGTTTGTAGACCCTACCTCGACAAATTCGTGATCGTTTTCATTGATGATATTTTGATTTACTCTAAATCAAAATCCGATCACGAGCAACATCTTCACTCTATCTTGAGTCTCCTAAAGAAAGAACAACTGTACGCCAAGTTCTCCAAATGTGAATTTTGGCTTAAGGAAGTTCAATTTTTGGGACATGTCATTGATATGAACGGAATTCATGTTGATCCTGCAAAGATCGAAGCTGTGAAGGATTGGAGTGTTCCTACCACTCCAACGGAAGTCCGTTCTTTTCTTGGGTTGGCTGGTTATTATCGTCGATTCATCGCCAATTTCTCCAAGATCGCTGTTCCTCTCACTACCTTAACTCACAAGGGTAAACCCTATGAGTGGGGACCTAAGCAAGAGGAAGCATTTGAAACTCTTAAGCTGAAACTTTGTGAAGCTCCTGTCTTATCTCTACCTGATGGTAATGATGATTTCGTGGTCTACTGTGATGCATCGAACCAAGGTCTCGGTTGTGTTCTCATGCAACGAGGAAAGGTTATTGCTTATGCGTCTCGACAACTCAAGATTCACGAGAAAAATTATACCACCCATGATCTTGAATTGGGCGCTGTTGTCTTTGCACTCAAGATTTGGAGACATTATCTTTATGGGACCAAATGTGTGGTGTTCACGGACCACAAAAGTCTCCAACATGTCTTCGACCAAAAGAATCTTAACATGAGGCAACGACGTTGGGTTGAATTACTTAACGACTATGATTGCGAAATTCGCTACCATCCTGGCAAAGCAAATGTTGTGGCTGACGCACTTAGTCGTAAAGAGCGTGTCAAACTCCAATGTGCGAGAGTTCGTACCGATCTCCAAGATCGCATTCTCCAGGCTCAACACACCTCAGTCACCCAAGGTAACATGTACGATGAAATGTCTTGTGGTGCTGAGACTCAACTTGAAACCAAACCCGATGGTCTCCTTTATTTTCTTAATCGACTGTGGATTCCCGACCGTGATGATCTTCGTACTTTTCTCATGAACGAGGCTCATAAGTCTCGTTATTCTATTCATCCTGGAGCTGACAAGATGTACCAAGATCTTCGTTATTCTTATTGGTGGCCTGGTATGAAGAAAGACATTGCTCTTTTCGTTGCAAAATGCCTCACTTGTTCCAAGGTTAAGGCTGAACATCAACGACCGGCTGGTATGCTTGAACAACCAGAGATTCCTGTCTGGAAATGGGAGAGCATAGCTATGGATTTCATCACCAAACTCCCTCGCACACCCAAAGGTTTTGACAGTATTTGGGTAATCGTCGATCGTTTGACCAAGTCAGCTCACTTTCTACCTATTCGTGAGAAGTATTCTGTGGAAAGGTTGGCACAGATGTACGTAAGTGAAATCGTATGTCGTCACGGTATACCTTTGGACATTATTTCTGATCGCGATGGTCGTTTCACCTCTCACTTTTGGGAATCTCTACAAAAAGCTTTGGGTACTAAGTTGAACCTGAGCACTGCTTATCACCCTCAAACGGATGGTCAGACTGAACGAACCATCCAGACACTTGAGGACATGCTCAGGGCGTGTGTCATCGATTTTGGTGGCGCATGGGATTCTCATCTTCCTTTGGTTGAGTTTTCATACAACAACAGTTATCACGCCAGCATTAACATGGCTCCTTTTGAGGCACTCTATGGTCGGAAATGTCGTTCTCCTGTCTGTTGGACCGAGGTTGGTGAAGCTCGTATTACTGGACCCGAACTAATCCAGGAAACCACAGACAAAATCCAGCTTATTCAGGATAATCTTCTCAAGGCTCGAAGTCGCCAAAAGAGTTATGCTGATAAACGTCGTAAACCCTTGGAATTTCAAGTTGGGGACCTTGTGCTACTTAAGGTATCCCCTTGGAAAGGAGTTATTCGTTTCGGTAGAAAGGGAAAACTAGCTCCTCGATACGTAGGCCCCTTCAAAATTCTTGACAGAGTTGGGAAAGTGGCTTACAGACTTGAGCTTCCACCTGAGCTAAGCAATGTTCATCCGACCTTCCATGTTTCGAATCTCAAGAAATGCCTAGCAGATGAGAACCTTCATGTTCCTCTTGAGGATGTGCAAATCGATGAAAGCATGCACATTATCGAGAAACCCGTCGAGATTGTTGACACTGGAGTCAAGAAACTCAAGCGCAGTCGTATTCCGATCGTTAAGGTTCGTTGGGAATCTAAACGAGGCCCAGAGTTCACTTGGGAGCGTAAAGACCAGATGAAGTCGAAGTATCCGCATCTTTTTCCACCAGACTCTCCAACTCCAACTTCGGGACGAAGTTCCTAAAAGTAGGGGAGACTGTAACATTACGCATTTAATACTTGTACGTTACGCACCGACATTTAATAAAACGTCAAGTTTCATAATTATCTTCGCATTTATTATTTTTGTCGCTATTATGGAACCCTAATACTATATATAATATTATATATATGTGTGTGAGTGTTTAAATAAATCAAAAAAAATGTTTTGCCTTGGCCGGGGTTCGAACCCGCGCCAAGGCCGGCCTGATCCAACACTAGTGCACAAACCAACTGGGCTAGCCTATCTTGTTGTTATAACCCAGACCCATTATAATTATATACGCGTGTTTAAATCCCCTCAGTTGACTAGGAAAGTCAACTGTGGGAATACCTTGTTAATCAATCCAAGTTTTAACGCGTAATTGATGTATAATTGGTAAACTCGTGCATTATCCGGCCCAATACAACACATATACACAACAATAACACGGCAATCGTGCCCTAATAATCAAATTGGCCGCGTTTTATATAAAGGAAAAGTCAACTTTCTAATTAACCCTAACCCTAATCCTCTTGTATAAATTGAGGCTTTCTGGACCTTGACAAATCGCTCACAACTCTCTCTCAATCCCTATTTCTCTCTAATTCTCTCTGTATTTGATTATCTGTTCGTGGTTTGACTTTTCCCTTTGACCCAATCATCATCATCAATACCACACTGTAAGTACGATTATGATAGTGGGTTATACTCATCGGCGATCAGACAACATTAGCCCTAACAATAATCGGGCTATAGTTGTCTGATTTGCTCAATTGTTAATCTAGGGTTCATCACGGTTTGATTTGGGAATAAAACTGGAATTGCATAGGATATTTATTTATTTTAAACCAAAGGATAACACAACCACCGGCCTAGGCCAGGTGGTTGTGACCCTTGTTAGACACCGAGGTCACCCGGGTTCGAGTCCCGGCTCTGACCGGCTTTTTGTACTCTTTTCTTTTCTTTTCTTTTTAACAAACATTAATTATATATATATATATATATATATTAATCCTTTAATCTTTTAAATTCTTTTTAAAATACCTAAACTATTTTATAAACTCTAAAAAAATTAATATTACTTAATCTGATATAAAAGATTTATTTACAATTTTTATTTTTCAGAAATTCTTTTATTTAATATTTATAATAATTAAATCATTTTTATACTATTATAATTATAAAAATCCATTATTATATCAAAACAGTTTTATTAAATTCCCCAAAAATTATCCTAACTTTTTATAAAGTTAAACTTTACTGAAATAATTTTTAATTCAGTAAAATCATTTATTTATTATTTTTAATCAATTTTTGTAAGATTTAATCATATTTAATTCATAATAAATCCAATTTTCATCATTTTTGCACCAAAATTTTATACAAATTATTTTTAATCATTTAGAACAGAATCATGATTTTTAAAATAAGATTTCTTTAATTTTAGTATTTTTGATTATTAAAGTTAATAATTGACTATTTACAAATAAATAGATTTAAAAATCTATTTTAAATGAAATAATTTTATAAAAATTATTTTATTGCTTCAAACACTTTATTGTACTCATACAAAATTCAAACTTTATAAAAAGACTATTTTTCATTAATTATCCAATTTTCTTTATTTAATTAAGCATTTTAATTTAAATCTCAACAATTGATTATCCCCAAATCAAAACCCTAGGATATACTTATAAACTAGTTAGACTTAGACTTATTTGTTGCCTTATACGTAGGGTAACACTTGGCAAATTATTTGGGCTACTCTTATACTATATCTCATTACCAAAACTATACCAAGGTGAGTTTACGTAATCCTGTTTATGCGATTCTTTATACTTGCAACAATTTTAAGCAATTCAACATATATGTCTAGTAGTAAACTTTATTGCCTCATGTATTAGTCAACAGTTTCAACGAGTTTCAACGAGTTTCAACATTTACATAATCATTAGCTATGGCCATGCCGGCGATACTCAATAATAGATCTATTGGATTGACAACCCCACCCGGATACGTGTACCTCCTACATAGGTCACGTGGGTGATTGTTATCGTTCAACATATTACTAAGGTGAACCGTAGATGACGGGATGGACCTAAACTAGTCGGAGGTTTGATTATGTCAACATATTATACTATGCATGTAGACTTAAATTACGATAGACGTACGAATTGCTAGACTTTTATACTTAAACTATATGCTTAACATGGATTATGTATTCTCACCAACTTCTAGTTGACCCCCCCATTTTTACAACTCAACAGGTGATAACGATGCTTGAAGATTAGAGTACTTATGAAGAAATAAGGAGTCTATGCATGCTTGATTCTTGTGTGATGTATTAGATTTCCACATTCAAACTCTGATGTATTTCAATTTTTGGATATTTACAATTTAATATTTATTTCAATTAAAATTTGATTACCATGTGCTACTGTATACTCATCAATACGTGACACCTCGATGTTTCCGCCATCGGTTGGGGTGTTACAAGCGGTGGGACTGCTCCGATGGCTGGAGAAGGTTGAATCTGTGTTTGCTATGTGTAACTGTCCTGCTGGGGACCGAACGAAGTATGCTACTGCGACATTTGAGGGGCCTGCATTGTCGTGGTGGAATGCTACTACTCAGAACGTGGGACTGGGACAGGCTATTGCTATGCCTTGGGCGGAGTTTGTGCAGCTTTTGAGAGGTGAGTACTGTCCGAGAGAGGAGATACAGAAGTTGGAGCATGAGGTCTGGAGTTACAATATGGTTGGATCGGAGATTGAGGAGTACACTGTGAGGAGGAACGAGCTGGCGGTGTTGTGTCCTGACTTACATACACCCGAGTACAGGAGGATCGAGCACTATGTGTCTGGACTAGTGCCCGAGATTGCTGGGTTGGTGGCTGCTGGGAATCTTCCCACTATTGCTGAAGTTATCCGATCAGCTCATCGGATGACTAACCTGAAGGTGGCGGAAGGCGTTTTGCCACCCAAGGGTGCTGCTGTGAAGGTTGCTGAGGGGAACAAGAGAAAGTGGGAGAGTGTGGGGAAGAGTGTGGTGCCAGCTCAGCCGGCAAAGAAGTTTGAGTCATCTGGGTCTTCTTCTGGGCAAAAGACGAGTGGGTATGTTGGGAAGCATCCCAAGTGCAACAGGTGTGGTTTTCATCATTCTGGGAATTGTGATAGGGCTCGTTGTCATCGGTGCCATCAGTTGGGGCACCATGCTAAGGATTGCAAGGTGGCACTCACCCCAACTCAGACTCCTGCGGCTACTCCTGCTCCTGCTGCTCAGGGGACTCAGGGGAGGCAGGGGTGTTATAACTGTGGTGACACGGGACATTTCAAGCGTGACTGTCCCAAACTGAAGCAGGGCGATAATGGGAGGGGCGGGAACGGTAACGGGAACAACGGCGGCGGAGGCAAGACTGCACGTGCTTTCGTCATTGGATCTGCAGAGGCTAGGCAGGATCCAGACACAGTTATCGGTACGTTCCTTCTTAATGATCGCTATGTTTCTGTCTTGTTTGATTCTGGTGCCGATAAGAGTTTCGTATCTTTGGATATTAGTCGATTGCTAGATATAGTACCCACACCTTTAGAGGCTAAGTACCTAATAGAATTGGCTGATGGTAAGAAAATCGAAGCGACACACACCCTTAGGGAATGTCGCTTGGAACTGTCGGGTTTGTCTTTCCCTATTGACCTTATGCCGGTACCTCTGGGTAGTTTTGATGTTGTGGTTGGCATGGATTGGTTATCGTTGTATCGCGCGGAGATCGTTTGTTTTGACAAGGTTATTCGGATCCCTCTCCCTGATGGAGAGATTCTTTCGGTTCGTGGCGAGAAAAGCGGTGCTCCGCTGAGTATCATTTCTAGCATGAAAGCCCGTAAGTATCTTCGGAAGGGCTGTTCGGCCATTCTGGCGCTTGTTAACGTTTCTACTGACGATGAGAAGAAGATCGAGGATATTCCGGTGGTTCGTGACTTTTCTGATGTGTTTCCTGATGATTTACCTGGTCTTCCCCCCCATCGTCAGGTTGAGTTTGGTATTGATCTCACTCCGGGCGCAGCTCCTATTGCCCGAGCTCCGTATCGTCTTGCACCTCCCGAGATGCAAGAGTTGTCCAGCCAGTTACAGGAACTCTTGGAAAATGGTTTCATTCGACCGAGTTCTTCCCCGTGGGGAGCTCCTATTTTGTTTGTGAAGAAGAAGGACGGAAGCCTTCGTATGTGTATCGATTATCGCGAGCTGAACAAAGTGACCATCAAGAATCGTTATCCTCTTCCTCGCATTGATGATCTCTTTGACCAGCTTCAGGGCTCTAGCTACTATTCGAAGATTGATTTGCGGTCCGGTTATCACCAGTTGCGCGTCAGGGAAGCCAACATTCAGAAGACTGCTTTTCGCACTCGTTATGGCCATTTTGAGTTCTTGGTCATGCCTTTTGGTCTCACTAACGCACCGGCGGTGTTCATGGATTTGATGAACCGCGTTTGCAAGCCTTACCTTGATAAGTTTGTCATCGTGTTCATTGACGACATTCTGATTTATTCCAAGAACAAGGCAGATCATGAGGAACATCTGCGGTTGGTTTTGGAACTTTTGAGACAGGAGCAATTATACGCTAAGTTCTCAAAGTGTGACTTCTGGTTACGTGAAGTTCAATTCCTAGGACATGTGGTGAATGAACTGGGAATTCATGTCGATCCGGCTAAGATCGAAGCTATTAAGGACTGGGAAGCACCAAAGACGCCATCTGAGGTGCGGCAATTCCTAGGTCTTGCGGGTTATTATCGTCGTTTCATTGAGGGATTTTCGAAGATCGCTCAACCCCTCACTGCTCTTACCCAGAAGGACCGAAAGTTCGACTGGGATGAACCACAAGAATCAGCATTTCAGATGCTGAAGCTTAAACTTTGTTCTGCACCTATCTTATCCCTACCTGAGGGTACGGATGACTTTGTTGTGTACTGTGATGCTTCTATTCGGGGTCTTGGTTGCGTGTTGATGCAGCGCGGGAAGGTTATTGCTTATGCTTCACGTCAACTCAAAGTTCATGAGAAGAACTATACTACTCATGACTTGGAACTGGGTGCGGTAGTCTTTGCGTTGAAAATCTGGAGACATTACTTGTACGGTACCAAGTGTGAAGTATATACCGATCACAAGAGTCTTCAGCATATTTTCGACCAGAAGGTGTTGAACATGCGGCAGCGTCTCTGGGTTGAACTCCTAAACGATTATGACTATGCCATCAAATACCATCCTGGCAAGGCGAACGTTGTGGCGGACGCCTTGAGCAGGAAGGAGTCTGCGAACCCTCGCCGTGTTCGAGCCTTACAGCTCACCATTCATTCGTCGTTGCCTGACCGAATCCGTTCTGCACAGTTGGAAGCCTTGAAGGAGGAAAACCTTAAGGCTGAAACTATGCACAGTGCTGACAAGCATCTTGAGCTCAGGACTGATGGCTTACACTATTTTGCGGGACGTGTTTGGGTCCCATTGTTCGGGGGATCGCGCGAGCTTGTTTTGGATGAGGCTCACAAATCCCGGTATTCTATTCACCCTGGCTCCGATAAGATGTATCAGGATTTGAAGATACTTTATTGGTGGCCGAACATGAAAGCTGATATAGCTTCTTATGTCAGCAAATGTTTGACTTGTGCTAAAGTCAAGGTGGAGTATCAGAGGCCGTCTGGTCTCCTGCAACAACCAGAGGTTCCAGAATGGAAGTGGGAACGAATCACGATGGATTTTGTCACCAAGCTGCCAAGGTCACCTAGTGGTTATGATATGATTTGGGTGATTGTTGACCGGCTGACGAAATCGGCACGTTTTATACCTATTAAGGAAACCGATGGACTCGAGCGGTTAGCTCGACTTTACCTTAAGGAGGTGGTTGCTCGGCACGGGGTGCCTGTTTCTATTATCTCTGATCGTGATTCTCGTTTCGCTTCGCGTTTCTGGAAGGCTCTGCACAAGGCTTTGGGTACTCAGTTAGATATGAGTACGGCTTATCATCCGCAAACTGATGGACAGAGTGAGCGGCAAAAGTTGGGAGATCCACCTGCCGTTAGTGGAGTTCTCCTACAACAACAGCTATCACTCTAGCATCAAGGCAGCTCCGTTCGAGGCTCTTTACGGACGGAAATGTCGATCACCACTTTGTTGGGCCGAGGTGGGCGAGAGCCAGCTCACCGGTCCGGAACTTGTGTACGAAACTTCGGAGAAAATCGTACAGATCCATCAACGTTTGGCTGCTGCACGGGATCGTCAGAAGAGCTATGCCGATCGCCGTCGAAAACCTTTAGAGTTCCAGGTTGGGGACAAGGTACTTCTGAAAGTTTCACCATGGAAGGGCGTCATACGCTTTGGAAAGCGTGGCAAGCTTAACCCTCGTTACATCGGACCGTTCGCAATCTTGGATCGGATTGGACCGGTGGCATACAGACTTGACTTACCGGCGGAGCTCGGTAGTGTACACAACGTCTTCCATGTGTCTAACTTGAAGAAGTGTTTGGCTGATGAATCTCTCATTGTACCACTGGAAGAGATCAAGGTTGATGATCGTCTTCGCATTGTGGAGGAACCTGTCGAGATTCTCGACTACAAGATTCGTAGCCTTCGTCGGAGTAAAATCCGCATCGTTAAAGTCCGTTGGAACTCGAACCGTGGACCGGAGTTCACATGGGAACGGGAGGATCAGATGAAATCCAAGTATCCTCATCTTTTTCCAAAGCGCGCGTTTGAGTCGAGGCATGTTACTGCTGAAGCGGAATGAATCTCGGGTCGAGATTCCTTTCAACGTGGGGATTATGTGACATCCGGTAATTTTCTTTTCATTCTGTTCTTTTCGTTTCTTTCTTTTTGGGGCTTTGCGCAATTTTCGGGACGAAAATTCTTTCAACGTGGGGATGATGTGACACCCGGCATGTTCGGCTTAAACATATTAGTAACATCTAAGTCTACCTTAGCGAGAAACGTTTATAAACAAACTTAACTGGGTTAGTTGAGTCGGGTCAAGTTAGGATTGTCCAGGGTACAATGATCTGAAGGATCATTGGGAGTCGTTTTGATAACACACTAGTACCGGGTTCCGTTGTTGGTGACATTACATGAACTAATTAAGTATATGTGTAGATTATGGGTCGTGTGGTGGATTATATACATAGATGTGTTTAAATGATGTGTAAATGATTATCTGTGCTTAAATGTGTTAAATATAGACTAAGGATGCATGCTTATGTGTTAAGATGTGTTAGAATGCGTTAAACACGACAAACTGGAACACTAGTTAAAAAGGGATCTTGGTTCGACCACTTCGAGTGGTCGAAGGAGAAGAAATTGCCTGGTTCGACCCTGGTAAATGGGCGAACCAGGGAAGTGGAATTTGAGGAATTCCCTTCGACCAGACAGGGCTCATTCGACCCTGTGAAAGGGGCGAAGGAGACCACCTTTGACCAATGAATTGGTGCGAAGGAGGATTAGTATAAATACCAACCTTTGTCATTTTTCATCATTTCACAAACCCTAACCGTCCCAAAACGCTCTCAAACGATCTTAAACACTAAGGAAGGAGTTTTTGCTCTTCTTTTTCATAATCTAACCCATCTACAACATCTAAACAAGAATCCAAGGTGTGTTCATAATCCTAAACCTTTTTAAAAGCATTTTAATCCGTTTTCATCTAACCCTAATTGTCCGGATCTGTTCTAAGGGTGTTTTTATGATTAAAAACCTTTTAAACATCTTTCTAAATCAAAACATGATCATTTAACATAGGTTTTCATGATGAATAACATATGTAAATTGTGTATTATGTGGTGTTATGTGTTGTTCAATGATTTGCTGCTATATCTATGATAGAAACATGATATAGGATTGTTATTAATATTGGATTATTGTTGTCTAGGGTTAGGATTGGATATAATGATATTTGGGGTTTTATTGGATTAAAACTTGATGTATGAATATTTATGATCAATAGAATGGATAAGAAAGATCGGATAATCGACAAACTGAGTATTTTAAGCTAAGCATGAATCGATTTCAAAAGTTTCCAAATTGGGTAAATTATTCATGCATGAAAGTGATGTTTCCATAGTTTTTACAATTTTGGGAAAGGGCTGAAACGGACGTATTATCCGGGGAAATCGGTGGGGTTTTGTAGGAATAAGTTATCTATGCTTGACTGCTGTGATTGATGATGTTTCGAGTCGTTTTGAGTGTGTTTGAAGCGTTTTTAGGAAAAATTATACAACAGGGGCGAACCTGGCCTCCTTCGACCAGTCGAAGGTGCGAAGGAGGGATCCAGGGTCGAACCTGGGTTTATATTGGACGAATGTGATAAAACGGGCGAAGGAAGCATCAAACGGTCGAACGAGATGTAAAACGGGCGAAGGAGACAAAAAGGTGCGAAGGAGACTTAAAACTGACTGGTTCGACCGTTCTGATGCAGAAATGAGATTTTTGATACAAACTAAGTGTTTTATGCTTGAACCTTGTGTGTAATCTATGTGTACTTGATTAGTTAGGGTAATGGGTCACCAACGGGATGTCGGGTCGGTCTAGTGTGTCGGTTAAACATTTAAACACGTTTTAAAACATACTTGGTTACGATCTGGACAATCGGGGACTAGATAACCTTATGGTTATTAGTCAGAACACTTATGTGAACATTTTGATAGATCTCCGGTAGAGGGATTATCAAGGGCTAAACATCTTTACTTGTATTTGAGGAACGCTACTTAAGGTGAGTTCACGGCCCCACTTTTTACTGCTTTAACTATTGGGGGAGAAAACATGCGCTAAACTGTTTTGGTAACATATGTCATACTGTGGTTTTAACTTTATATTGTTATACGATCTTTTGGAAAGTCCCGGGGAAACCATGAATGTGCGGGGATGCACAACGGGGGAAATGTGGATAGATCTATTGGGCGTGACCTGCCCCACTCGTCGGCTTGGAGGGCCGGGCGGGTGCATATTGTCTCGAACAGGTACATTGGTATCATGCTGAACATACGGGCTGCTTAAACATGCTGAACATTGCTAAACGTGTCTAGTAATGGTTTCCAATCGTAGTAGTAATGAAACATACGCCTAGCTAGCGTACTTGGTAACATTGATATAGTATGGACATGGTAACGTTTTGGTAACATTTTGAACAAACCTGTGAACTCACCAGCATTATATGTTGACATCTTTTTGGCATGTTTTTCTCAGGTCGCTAAGGTAGCAATGAACGGAACTAGGCGCACGGGTCTGCATTGGCGTCTAGACTTAGTGCACGTTTTGTAATAAAAGTATTTTGAACAACTTTTGAGATGATAGCATAGTTGATTAAATGCTACTGAAACGCTTCCGCTTATTAAATTAATGGTTATGTCTATTTACGTTTTTCATATAGAGTTGTTTATTGTGATCGTTGACTTGGATCCTGGTTTGTCATGCGCCTCGCGGTAAAACCCCGTAAGTGGTAATTTGAGGGTGTGACAGATTGGTATCAGAGCCAATGGTTATAGTGAACTAGGACTGCATGTAGAGTCTGGTCTTTAGCCGAGTCGCACACACTAGACGGTCACATACTTTGGGTCTATTAATGGGATATGTACTAACGTTGTCGGGGTGTCCTTACATCATCATCATGCTTCTCCGTTACATCATCCGTTTTTATTTGGGTTCTTACCTACTCTTGTCTTCTTCTTCTGGATTGAAGGAGGAGGGGTTGATTTGTTGGTTCCAGCACACACATGCCTTCTTACACTTGCACCTATTGCCACATAGGCGACAATGTTCAGTGACTGGGGTCTAGATTAGGGGTACATCTGGAGGACCATGTAGAGCAGTTTATCATTTCGGGTGCACACGAAATAATAAACTGGAATGCATGAAAATCCCGATGGACTTCGAGTTTGGATGTATAGTCCTGAATTTGTCCCTAGGTTAGCTCTTGTAAATTTCTAGTGGTTGACACTGGAAGTGAATCTGAATCTCTCGTTCTCTTGATTTGTTAGATCATGTCTAGTGCTCGTGGTGGTGGACGTCGTGGTGGCGGCGGTGGCCGTGCTGGCGGCGGTGGTCGCGCTGGAGGCGGTGGTCGTGGAAACATCAACATGACCCAGGCTGAACTGAACAACTTGCTCCAGCAGCAAGTGAACATGGCCATGGCTAATTTCCAGGCTGGGATTAATGCCATGGGTGGTGAGTTGATTTCTGTCGACCTTGTCTCATTTTTGGGTTTCGTGCCTTTTCGTTTGTGTTTTATTCGTGTACCGTGTTTCAGGTGTTGGTGCCAATCCACCCCCACCTCAGTGCTCTTATAAGAAGTTTAGGGACTGTCAGCCCCATAACTTCGCTGGAACTGAGGGAGCGGTGGGACTGCTCCGATGGCTGGAGAAGGTTGAATCTGTGTTTGCTATGTGTAACTGTCCTGCTGGGGACCGAACGAAGTATGCTACTGCGACATTTGAGGGGCCTGCATTGTCGTGGTGGAATGCTACTACTCAGAACGTGGGACTGGGACAGGCTATTGCTATGCCTTGGGCGGAGTTTGTGCAGCTTTTGAGAGGTGAGTACTGTCCGAGAGAGGAGATACAGAAGTTGGAGCATGAGGTCTGGAGTTACAATATGGTTGGATCGGAGATTGAGGAGTACACTGTGAGGAGGAACGAGCTGGAGGTGTTGTGTCCTGACTTACATACACCCGAGTACAGGAGGATCGAGCACTATGTGTCTGGACTAGTGCCCGAGATTGCTGGGTTGGTGGCTGCTGGGAATCTTCCCACTATTGCTGAAGTTATCCGATCAGCTCATCGGATGACTAACCTGAAGGTGGCGGAAGGCGTTTTGCCACCCAAGGGTGCTGCTGTGAAGGTTGCTGAGGGGAACAAGAGAAAGTGGGAGAGTGTGGGGAAGAGTGTGGTGCCAGCTCAGCCGGCAAAGAAGTTTGAGTCATCTGGGTCTTCTTCTGGGCAAAAGACGAGTGGGTATGTTGGGAAGCATCCCAAGTGCAACAGGTGTGGTTTTCATCATTCTGGGAATTGTGATAGGGCTCGTTGTCATCGGTGCCATCAGTTGGGGCACCATGCTAAGGATTGCAAGGTGGCACTCACCCCAACTCAGACTCCTGCGGCTACTCCTGCTCCTGCTGCTCAGGGGACTCAGGGGAGGCAGGGGTGTTATAACTGTGGTGACACGGGACATTTCAAGCGTGACTGTCCCAAACTGAAGCAGGGCGATAATGGGAGGGGCGGGAACGGTAACGGGAACAACGGCGGCGGAGGCAAGACTGCACGTGCTTTCGTCATTGGATCTGCAGAGGCTAGGCAGGATCCAGACACAGTTATCGGTACGTTCCTTCTTAATGATCGCTATGTTTCTGTCTTGTTTGATTCTGGTGCCGATAAGAGTTTCGTATCTTTGGATATTAGTCGATTGCTAGATATAGTACCCACACCTTTAGAGGCTAAGTACCTAATAGAATTGGCTGATGGTAAGAAAATCGAAGCGACACACACCCTTAGGGAATGTCGCTTGGAACTGTCGGGTTTGTCTTTCCCTATTGACCTTATGCCGGTACCTCTGGGTAGTTTTGATGTTGTGGTTGGCATGGATTGGTTATCGTTGTATCGCGCGGAGATCGTTTGTTTTGACAAGGTTATTCGGATCCCTCTCCCTGATGGAGAGATTCTTTCGGTTCGTGGCGAGAAAAGCGGTGCTCCGCTGAGTATCATTTCTAGCATGAAAGCCCGTAAGTATCTTCGGAAGGGCTGTTCGGCCATTCTGGCGCTTGTTAACGTTTCTACTGACGATGAGAAGAAGATCGAGGATATTCCGGTGGTTCGTGACTTTTCTGATGTGTTTCCTGATGATTTACCTGGTCTTCCCCCCCATCGTCAGGTTGAGTTTGGTATTGATCTCACTCCGGGCGCAGCTCCTATTGCCCGAGCTCCGTATCGTCTTGCACCTCCCGAGATGCAAGAGTTGTCCAGCCAGTTACAGGAACTCTTGGAAAATGGTTTCATTCGACCGAGTTCTTCCCCGTGGGGAGCTCCTATTTTGTTTGTGAAGAAGAAGGACGGAAGCCTTCGTATGTGTATCGATTATCGCGAGCTGAACAAAGTGACCATCAAGAATCGTTATCCTCTTCCTCGCATTGATGATCTCTTTGACCAGCTTCAGGGCTCTAGCTACTATTCGAAGATTGATTTGCGGTCCGGTTATCACCAGTTGCGCGTCAGGGAAGCCAACATTCAGAAGACTGCTTTTCGCACTCGTTATGGCCATTTTGAGTTCTTGGTCATGCCTTTTGGTCTCACTAACGCACCGGCGGTGTTCATGGATTTGATGAACCGCGTTTGCAAGCCTTACCTTGATAAGTTTGTCATCGTGTTCATTGACGACATTCTGATTTATTCCAAGAACAAGGCAGATCATGAGGAACATCTGCGGTTGGTTTTGGAACTTTTGAGACAGGAGCACTTATACGCTAAGTTCTCAAAGTGTGACTTCTGGTTACGTGAAGTTCAATTCCTAGGACATGTGGTGAATGAACTGGGAATTCATGTCGATCCGGCTAAGATCGAAGCTATTAAGGACTGGGAAGCACCAAAGACGCCATCTGAGGTGCGGCAATTCCTAGGTCTTGCGGGTTATTATCGTCGTTTCATTGAGGGATTTTCGAAGATCGCTCAACCCCTCACTGCTCTTACCCAGAAGGACCGAAAGTTCGACTGGGATGAACCACAAGAATCAGCATTTCAGATGCTGAAGCTTAAACTTTGTTCTGCACCTATCTTATCCCTACCTGAGGGTACGGATGACTTTGTTGTGTACTGTGATGCTTCTATTCGGGGTCTTGGTTGCGTGTTGATGCAGCGCGGGAAGGTTATTGCTTATGCTTCACGTCAACTCAAAGTTCATGAGAAGAACTATACTACTCATGACTTGGAACTGGGTGCGGTAGTCTTTGCGTTGAAAATCTGGAGACATTACTTGTACGGTACCAAGTGTGAAGTATATACCGATCACAAGAGTCTTCAGCATATTTTCGACCAGAAGGTGTTGAACATGCGGCAGCGTCTCTGGGTTGAACTCCTAAACGATTATGACTGTGCCATCAAATACCATCCTGGCAAGGCGAACGTTGTGGCGGACGCCTTGAGCAGGAAGGAGTCTGCGAACCCTCGCCGTGTTCGAGCCTTACAGCTCACCATTCATTCGTCGTTGCCTGACCGAATCCGTTCTGCACAGTTGGAAGCCTTGAAGGAGGAAAACCTTAAGGCTGAAACTATGCACAGTGCTGACAAGCATCTTGAGCTCAGGACTGATGGCTTACACTATTTTGCGGGACGTGTTTGGGTCCCATTGTTCGGGGGATCGCGCGAGCTTGTTTTGGATGAGGCTCACAAATCCCGGTATTCTATTCACCCTGGCTCCGATAAGATGTATCAGGATTTGAAGATACTTTATTGGTGGCCGAACATGAAAGCTGATATAGCTTCTTATGTCAGCAAATGTTTGACTTGTGCTAAAGTCAAGGTGGAGTATCAGAGGCCGTCTGGTCTCCTGCAACAACCAGAGGTTCCAGAATGGAAGTGGGAACGAATCACGATGGATTTTGTCACCAAGCTGCCAAGGTCACCTAGTGGTTATGATATGATTTGGGTGATTGTTGACCGGCTGACGAAATCGGCACGTTTTATACCTATTAAGGAAACCGATGGACTCGAGCGGTTAGCTCGACTTTACCTTAAGGAGGTGGTTGCTCGGCACGGGGTGCCTGTTTCTATTATCTCTGATCGTGATTCTCGTTTCGCTTCGCGTTTCTGGAAGGCTCTGCACAAGGCTTTGGGTACGCAGTTAGATATGAGTACGGCTTATCATCCGCAAACTGATGGACAGAGTGAGCGGACGATTCAAACCTTGGAAGACATGCTTCGGGCGTGTGTTATCGACTTTGGCAAAAGTTGGGAGATCCACCTGCCGTTAGTGGAGTTCTCCTACAACAACAGCTATCACTCTAGCATCAAGGCAGCTCCGTTCGAGGCTCTTTACGGACGGAAATGTCGATCACCACTTTGTTGGGCCGAGGTGGGCGAGAGCCAGCTCACCGGTCCGGAACTTGTGTACGAAACTTCGGAGAAAATCGTACAGATCCGTCAACGTTTGGCTGCTGCACGGGATCGTCAGAAGAGCTATGCCGATCGCCGTCGAAAACCTTTAGAGTTCCAGGTTGGGGACAAGGTACTTCTGAAAGTTTCACCATGGAAGGGCGTCATACGCTTTGGAAAGCGTGGCAAACTTAACCCTCGTTACATCGGACCGTTCGCAATCGGGGATCGGATTGGACCGGTGGCATACAGACTTGACTTACCGGCGGAGCTCGGTAGTGTACACAACGTCTTCCATGTGTCTAACTTGAAGAAGTGTTTGGCTGATGAATCTCTCATTGTACCACTGGAAGAGATCAAGGTTGATGATCGTCTTCGAATTGTGGAGGAACCTGTCGAGATTCTCGACTACAAGATTCGTAGCCTTCGTCGGAGTAAAATCCGCATCGTTAAAGTCCGTTGGAACTCGAACCGTGGACCGGAGTTCACATGGGAACGGGAGGATCAGATGAAATCCAAGTATCCTCATCTTTTTCCAAAGCGCGCGTTTGAGTCGAGGCATGTTACTGCTGAAGCGGAATGAATCTCGGGTCGAGATTCCTTTCAACGTGGGGATGATGTGACATCCGGTAATTTTCTTTTCATTCTGTTCTTTTCGTTTCTTTCTTTTTGGGGCTTTGCGCAATTTTCGGGATGAAAATTCTTTCAACGTGGGGATGATGTGACACCCGGCATGTTCGGCTTAAACATATTAGTAACATCTAAGTCTACCTTAGCGAGAAACGTTTATAAACAAACTTAACTGGGTTAGTTGAGTCGGGTCAAGTTAGGATTGTCCAGGGTACAATGATCTGGAGGATCATTGGGAGTCGTTTTGATAACACACTAGTACCGGGTTCCGTTGTTGGTGACATTACATGAACTAATTAAGTATATGTGTAGATTATGGGTCGTGTGGTGGATTATATACATAGATGTGTTTAAATGATGTGTAAATGATTATCTGTGCTTAAATGTGTTAAATATAGACTAAGGATGCATGCTTATGTGTTAAGATGTGTTAGAATGCGTTAAACACGACAAACTGGAAAACTAGTTAAAAAGGGATCTTGGTTCGACCACTTCGAGTGGTCGAAGGAGAAGAAATTGCCTGGTTCGACCCTGGTAAATGGGCGAACCAGGGAAGTGGAATTTGAGGAATTCCCTTCGACCAGACAGGGCTCATTCGACCCTGTGAAAGGGGCGAAGGAGACCACCTTCGACCAATGAATTGGTGCGAAGGAGGATTAGTATAAATACCAACCTTTGTCATTTTTCATCATTTCACAAACCCTAACCGTCCCAAAACGCTCTCAAACGATCTTAAACACTAAGGAAGGAGTTTTTGCTCTTCTTTTTCATAATCTAACCCATCTACAACATCTAAACAAGAATCCAAGGTGTGTTCATAATCCTAAACCTTTTTAAAAGCATTTTAATCCGTTTTCATCTAACCCTAATTGTCCGGATCTGTTCTAAGGGTGTTTTTATGATTAAAAACCTTTTAAACATCTTTCTAAATCAAAACATGATCATTTAACATAGGTTTTCATGATGAATAACATATGTAAATTGTGTATTATGTGGTGTTATGTGTTGTTCAATGATTTGCTGCTATATCTATGATAGAAACATGATATAGGATTGTTATTAATATTGGATTATTGTTGTCTAGGGTTAGGATTGGATATAATGATATTTGGGGTTTTATTGGATTAAAACTTGATGTATGAATATTTATGATCAATAGAATGGATAAGAAAGATCGGATAATCGACAAACTGAGTATTTTAAGCTAAGCATGAATCGATTTCAAAAGTTTCCAAATTGGGTAAATTATTCATGCATGAAAGTGATGTTTCCATAGTTTTTACAATTTTGGGAAAGGGCTGAAACGGACGTATTATCCGGGGAAATCGGTGGGGTTTTGTAGGAATAAGTTATCTATGCTTGACTGCTGTGATTGATGATGTTTCGAGTCGTTTTGAGTGTGTTTGAAGCGTTTTTAGGAAAAATTATACAACAGGGGCGAACCTGGCCTCCTTCGACCAGTCGAAGGTGCGAAGGAGGGATCCAGGGTCGAACCTGGGTTTATATTGGACGAATGTGATAAAACGGGCGAAGGAAGCATCAAACGGTCGAAGGAGATGTAAAACGGGCGAACGAGACAAAAAGGTGCGAAGGAGACTTAAAACTGACTGGTTCGACCGTTCTGATGCAGAAATGAGATTTTTGATACAAACTAAGTGTTTTATGCTTGAACCTTGTGTGTAATCTATGTGTACTTGATTAGTTAGGGTAATGGGTCACCAACGGGATGTCGGGTCGGTCTAGTGTGTCGGTTAAACATTTAAACACGTTTTAAAACATACTTGGTTACGATCTGGACAATCGGGGACTAGATAACCTTATGGTTATTAGTCAGAACACTTATGTAAACATTTTGATAGATCTCCGGTAGAGGGATTTTCAAGGGCTAAACATCTTTACTTGTATTTGAGGAACACTTATGTAAACATTTTGATAGTTCGTGCCGCTTCAATTAGAATCCTGTTCTTTCTTTCTGCAACACCATTCTGTTGTGGAGTATATGGTGCATTGTACTCATGATGAATACCCTTTGTCTCACATAATGCATCTATCTGAGAATTCTTGAACTCCGTCCCGTTGTCACTTCGAATTCGTTTGATCTTAAAACCATAGATATTCTCCAACCGGGTAAACAGAACTTTCAAATTATTAAACGTTTCGCTCTTGTGTTGCTTGCACATTACCAACGACAATCTCGAATAGTCATCAGTAACCACAAGGAAGTAGAGATCTCCGTTGATACTCTTACTCTTAACCGGTCCAAAACGGTCCATGTGAAGACGTTCAAGTGGAAATTCAACTGAGTTTACTTTCTTGGGTTTGTGGGACTGTTTGTGCTGTTTCCCTTTCTTGCAACTCGCACATTTGTCGTTCAAATGAAAATGCTTCACATTTACTCCTTCAACAAGTCCGTTTTTCACCAAATTCTTCATTTTCCTCAGGTGAATATGCCCCATCCTTCTGTGCCACATGATAGATTCTTTTTTAGTAGCTTTAGACAGAAAACACGTGACTTAGCCCTGAGTTGTAGTGGCCTTGCTCATGTCAAGAATGTACAGATTGTTCACTCTTGGAGCTTTTAGCATGATCCACTCTTTTGGAATAACGAAAACAGGCTTCAAGATGTAGTAAGATTTGTCGTCAAAGTGTACGGAAAACTTTTTGTCACATATCTGACTCACACTCAGCAAATTATAATCAATTTGCTTCACATACGATATCCGTTCAAAACTCACGATTCCATTACTAACACTGCGTTCCATTGTTATATATCCTCCTTTGTTCCCAGCAAACGCTACATACTCCGTTAATATTCTTGATATCAAAGAGTGGCGTCAAATCACCAGTCATGTGCCCAGAAGCTCCACTATCGACAATCCAGAGACTGCTAACAGGGCCAGCTAGAGCTCCCTGCACCATTCAAAAACAAGATTAGTTTTTAACAGGGACCCAAGCATGTTTGGTCTTGGATCTTTGAATGTTAGTTTTCAAAGAATCCTTCTCACAAACTTTCAATTTTGAATCAACCTTTTTCTGGTTATTCAAAATCTCTTCACTTTTAACCTGAACATTAGCAGATGATGTCGAAGCACCTGGAGAACCCTTTGGTGTCCAGGTTTGTTCTAAACGTTTAAGAATCCTTATTTGAGCTTGTTTAACCTCAATAGGTTCCTTTGTGTCGTTCGAGAAAGAAACTTTCTTGGCTACCTTATCTGATTTAACAAATACAGGTCCAACTAATGACTTCATGGCAGGTTTTGGATAAACCTTTTGTTTATCATGAGTTGAGTTCACCACAGGTTTCTTCAGTTTCTTCTCCATGACTATTCGGTTTCTATTATCATAGACAATTGGATAGTTTTCCCTCTTTTGATAAAAACGATTTTGGTTGTAAAACAGTTGTTTTTTAGGGTAAAACTGTCTTTGTGGAAAATACTGTCTATGATAACCAGCATCAACCGAATCTCTCTGATTCTGCTTTCTCTCAACCTCATGCCTCTTGTGTCTCAAATATAGGCAGTGAGCAAGAAAATGCCCTCTCTCCCCACATTTGAAACACGTACATTATTCCTCAAAAGTATTCTTAGCATTTGGTTTAGCGAATGATTTAACCGGGTGTTGGTCCTCAACACACTTTCGCCTTAAACTCTCTGGAGCGGGCTCCATTGAGATAGTCGGTTAATAAAATCCGTTAACCTTTTCATTCGGCTACACAAACTCAGTGACATGAACCATAGGTTGTTTAGAATTATCACTATACAGTCGCCTAATAAGTTCGGGAGGAATATCATTTGTCCTTTCGTGTTTAGGAAACCAAATGGTACTCTCTTGCCAGATTTTCTCAATTTTAGAATAATTGGCAAACTGTATGGGATATTCATCATCCGAGATCGGATCCTTCCATCCGATAGAAAACCTTCATGGGTTTGACAAATGATTCATTCTTTTCTACTCTCTTAACTGGCTGATTCATTTTGTTGTTATTCTTCTGAGGATGTGGAACCTGAGAAGGTGATACTGTCTCAGTTGTTCGAATGTGATTTTCTAATGGAATGTCAACATTCTTCTTAGGTTCCTCATCTTCAGTATCTAAATCATCAGTTACTGCGACCACTCCCTCTTCATTCAATCCAAGAATTGGTCTCACATCGGAGTTCGGATCACCAACACTTGAGGTGTTTGATTTGTTATCCAATGAGGAATCCGATTTTACTGAACTCTCCGGTGTTACTTAATTCAGATTATGATTTTCAAATAACACTGGGGAAGGAACAGCTTTGTAGTTTGCACTACTGGATTGTGATGGTTCCTCAACAATGTGGTCCAAAATATATGCCACATGTTTATAACTCTCTAGCTTTTTGTTGATTTTCTCAGCAAAACACTTGACTTTAGCCATTTCCAATTTGGTTTCCTCAATTTCATTAATGTAGTTATTAATGGCTATTTGTTTCAAAGAAAGAGTTTTAGTTAATTTAGAAACATCCTTTTTGTACCCTTCAAGTGTTTTGTTGAAATCATGCTCGTCCTTACGATATGATTGAATGACGATTTTAGCACTCTCAAGCTGAAGCTTAAGTTTCTTAACCTCATCATTTAATCTATCACAAGTACCACAATTTTTATCACTAGTAGTAGAGTTATAACTTACCGGTTTAGGCGGATCTGTCATGGCGAGCTTCCTTTCCTGCAAAGAACTTGGAATAATCAATTTTCGTGAAAGCATCATCCCCCATGCATGACTTCTTCGTTATTAGAAAATCTGCTTCAGCTAGCAGTTGATCAATATCATCATCAAGAGAGTTAACGCTAGCTTCCGAATCATATTCGCTTTCTGAATCAGAATAGACAGATTCTGGTTCATCAGGGACATCAGCAACGGAATCAATGATCGTCCCTGAAACTGTTTCAGTAACTAGTTCCTCAACCTTCTCAGCAACATTTTCTGGAACCTCCTCAACTATCTCCTCAATCCGAACTTCAGAAACCTTCTCAGAAACCAAATCATCATCAACTAACACCGGCTCCTCCATTACCATCTCTTACGCAAAACATGCCACATTACCACTGGTAACCTCTTCAACATCCAACTGCATAGTGTTCCAATCAAAACCCTCATCTTTCTATATCACCAATGTCTAATTATCATTCTGTGGTTGGGTATTTGGTGTAGAAATAAGAACAATGGTTTTGGTTGGATTAGGTGTAGTTTGGTTTTGGTTGGTTGTAGATGTTTGTCTTGATGTGGTATTTTGAGTAGAGGTGTTCTATCGGTTTTGGTATTTGTTTTATTGTGGATAGTTGTTGTTGTTGTTTTGGCTTTTGTAAGTAACTTGATTTTGAGATTGACGGTTCTGGTAGTTAGAGTTAAAGGGGTTTCGATTACCTTGTTGTATTGGTTGAGTACATTCCCTCTTAAAATGACCTCGAGTTCCACAGTTAAAACACGTCACCTTGGCTTTGCTGAAACAATAGGTAGTATTCGATGAAGTAGCGAGATCAGTTCTGCCAGTCTTTTCTTTGAACTCAATAGCTCTTCTCATCACACATGCAAATGCCCACTGAATATCAATCAGTTCCATCTCTTCCTTGTCGATCTGGGCATAATCCTCATTGGTCATATTGTTGTTTCCTATCTGACTTGCCACAAGTCCGTTGTATGAAGCGACCATTGCTGAAACTAGAGCAATGTGTTGTTGTGCCACTTATACAGTCACATTGTTCATGTTGGAGGTTTCCAACACAATTGGACTTTGGCTTGCTTGTGTCATCATTGGAGCAACATATTGTTGTTGTTGTTGAGGTGTGCTTATAGATGATGTGTAACAAGCTGCAGACATTTGAGGTTGAATTGGTATGTAAAAAGTTGTTGTGTAAGAAGTTGGTGTGTAAGTCGGTTCTGGAGCAAGATAATTGATTGGATTCCTTGGTGGTTCAACAATATTCGATACACAAGCAATGTGAGGTGCAACACTCCCTCCTCCTGATGGATTAGACATAGAGGAAGATGATGTAGCATGATACAGCTCCGGATTCTGTAGGAACTGTGCTCTTTTGGCTTTCCTCTTTTCTTCCATCTCTTTATTTTCCAACTTCTGTATGAAATCATTGATAGTCCAGTACTGATATGCATCTTTTTCCTTCAGTACTTCAACATGTTGTCCCTAATACGGAGACAACGAATCAGCAAACTTGCCACTAATTCTGTCATGGGAATGTTAATATCATAATTCGACAGTTCTGACAACAAATGACAGTATCTTGGAACAAGTTCCTTCAATGTTTCATTTCCCACATAACTAAAATTCTCAAACTCCTTTCTCAACTCTTCCATGTGAAGTCTTCTCGTCATTTCATTACCATCATGCCTGTTCTTCAAACAATCCCATAACTGTTTTGAAGTAGTGCAAGACCCAAACTGATGTAGCAGATCTGTGTTAATGCCTGAGACAATTGAGAAAACGCCTTCTTCTCCACAGCAAACTTCTTCTTCTCGTCATCTTTTAAGTCTTCGAGAGGAATGGGTACATTCATGTTCTCAACCATTGGCGGACTATATCCCTTCATAATCATTTGCCACGCCTCTCCACCTTCTAATCCCATGCCTTCCAGATGAATCTTAAACTTCTTCTGCCATTGATACTATTCAGACATGTCCAACAACTTTGGCGGACAATTACCACTAGCGGATGATAGATCATTGATCAAGGTAGTAATCGTAATCGAATTCGAAGTCTGATTCTGCACCGCTGCTGCTGCAACTCCCCAATAGTTTGGCATTTGTTGTGGTGTAACAGTTGGTGGTGTCGAACATGGTACGGCAAGGTAATTAATAGGTTGTGTTGGTTGTGCGTTCGTCGTCTGTGATGCAACAGCCCAAGGATTCATAGGCATAAGTTATTGTTGTGTTATAGCAGGTTTAGGTGTCATCGAAATCCCCAAATGTTATCCATAATGCTCGTAATATCAACACATAGAAAATCTTGGAAAACAAATTCTGGTTCGACCTAGAATGGGTAATCGGGGGTTCGAATGAAGCAAATCAGGTTGATTCAACCCCAAGAATTGACTCGAATAAGAAACTGTAACACAAAGACTTGATTCGACCTAACATATGACTTGGTTAGACCTCCCGTAAGGTCGAATGAAGATCAAGGGCTCGAATGGAAATACAACACACTCAGAATGAATAACAAACACCTGGTTCGACAAAAAATCCCATTGGTTCGACATAAAAACTACTGATTCGACCCAAAACTCTCACTGGTCGACCTAAAAACCACTAATTCGACCAAAACTCTCACTGGTTTGACCTAAAACCTTCTAATTCGACCTGACCCATTTGAAAAACGGTTTTTCTCTTCAAAAATTAGTTATTTTGATTTGAATTTTTCAAATGTTGATGGATTTCAATGATATTTAATCAGGTTTTGCTTCGGATTTGATGGAGATCAAGTTTTGTGAAAGAAATTTTGATTTTATCCGTAAAAACAAGTCTGAATCAATCAATCTCCATCCTCATGCAATGTTCATGCAAAACAGAAAAATTTTAGGTGTTTTTGATGAAAAATCTGTTCAAAAACTATCAATTTGCAGTTGTATGATTGAGCAAAGCTCTGATACCACTTTGTAGAGGACCGGATTGTAAAAAATCAACTACGTAATCATACAAGTAGAGTAATTTAGGTTCGGAATCCCTAAATCACATGCAAAATGATAGTAGTCAAATCAGAACACGTAAGGATCCATTTCAATAATCATTTTCATTGATAAACAATCAATTACAATTAAATAAGACTTAGTTTATCAACAAAACACCGTTTCAGAAGGTTCTAGACTCACCTAAGAACACACACACAAAACCTAGTTCGAATGACCAAGACTTAACCTGCAAAACGAAATTCAAACTATATATAGACTGTGCCATTCGACCTCTGTAGTGGTCGAATAGACTCCTTCGACCCAATACCTAGCTCGAACTAAACAAACAAACATACAAAACTTTCATTCGACCTAGCAAATCTCCATTCGACCTCACGTATGGTCGAACGGGACTTCAAAACTTCATTTCTTCAATGACAAACGCCATATCTTGTATAATCCAAAGCGATAGTCACATTTATGCACCTACAGTTATTTTGAATTCTAAACGCATGTGATCAAGAAGAAACCAGAGGAGAGAAGAATCAAAGACATCCCTGTCGTTCGAGAATTCCCAAAAGTCTTTCCCGAAGATCTTCCCAGATTGCCACCCCCCGAGGGAAGTTGAGTTTCGTATCGATCTCATTCCCGGAGCTGCTCCCGTAGCCCGTTCACCTTACCGTTTGGCTCCGTCTGAGATGCAAGAACTGTCCAACCAACTACAAGAATTACTTGACAAAGGGTTCATTCAACCAAGCTCATCGCCATGGGAGCTCCAGTTCTGTCTGCAAAGAAGAAGGATGGATCGTTTCGCATGTGCATCGACTCTAGAGAGTTGAACAAGCTTACTGTGAAGAACCGTTACCCTCTTCCTAGAATTGACGATCTATTCGACCAGTTGCAAGGTTCCAGTTTCTACTCAAAGATTGATCTGAGATCAGGCTATCACCAATTGCGCATTCATGAAGAGAACATTCCCAAGACTGCCTTCAGGACGCGGTATGGCCATTATGAGTTTATGGTTATGCCTTTTGGCTTACCAAACGCACCAGCAATGTTCATGGATCTGATGAATAGGGTGTGTAAACCTTACCTCGACAAGTTCATGATCGTGTTCATTAATGACATTCTAATCTATTCACGAACTCGAGAGGAGCATGAGCAGCATTTGAGGGTGATTCTGAATCTACACAAGGAGGAGAAACTATATGCCATGTATCCAAATGCGAATTCTAGATTCGTGAAGTTCACTTCCTCGGTCACATGGTGAACAAGAAAGGTATACATGTTGATCCAGCCAAGGTAGAAGCGATCAAAAATTGGGCTAGGCCCAGTACCCCAATCGAAGTTCGACAATTCTTAAGGTTAGCTGGCTATTACCGACGATTCATTGAGAATTTTTCAAAGATAGCCCAGTCCCTTACACTCTTGACTCGGAAAGACAAGAAATTTGAATGGGGAGATCTGCAAGAATCGGCTTTTCAGCTTTTGAAGCTCAAGCTATGCAGTGCACCGATTCTCTCACTGCCGGAGTGAACGGAAGATTTTGTAGTTTATTGCGATGCATTACTGTGAATTTGTTTGAATTCTTGTTCGCTAAAACATAATGATTGATTTCGCAAAGAGTGTTACATTACTATGAACTTGTTTGGATTCTCGCAATTTGATATATATGTAACGATTTATTTTCAATAATTAGAATTTTTTTTTAGTACACCATAAAATATTCACACTAAATGGTCTAGTGGAAATTTATTGTTGCCGTTTCAAATATTAATAAAGAAGATGAACCATTTTATTCTTTTTGGTGCACCCAAAAAACTTTTAACAATTAAGTTTCCTATCAGATTAATCTAGTATTCGGTTATGTATATTATTGGTATCTTCGTGGGTGTTTGAATGGATTTATTGTTTGATGTCTAAAAAATATGTATATTATTGGTATAAATAAATAATATATAGTTCTGATATATTATATTACTTAAAGAAAATTTCATAAACTGTTTTGTAAAGATATTTATATTTTTTCATCCAACTTCTAGAATTTAAATTTAATAATGATTATTATTTTTCTCATCATACCACTATTACATAGATATTTTTTAAACTAAATTGAAAATGTGGTTTTTGAAAGTATTTAATGAGTGTATGATTACTCTAATACAAGTTCACTTGTTTATAAGGATTTTATGATAAGTATAATATTGGGTAATTTATTTATCGTTCACATGGCATAAATAAGTTATTACACCATAACCTCAAAATATTTAAAAAAATGCGAAACACCACCAAAATGGCTCACGACATTTAATATTAAATAAATTCGTATTTAGGTGGAATAAAAATCAGAGTGCGATGTTTGGAAATTATTGTTAAGTTGACCTACGCGTTTAAGATTCAAGCATAATCCATTTATTCTCGCCATCATCACAATCAAGGTGAGTTTACATAGCCTCGTTTTGCAACTTTTCTTATGCTTTTGAATAAAACTTGATTCTTGTCTCTTGATACTTTTGATAGAATTCATTATACTTGTCTAATTGTAAATCTTTGATGCCACAAATCTTAGACAAAAACTTGGTAAACTTAAACTTGAGACTTGCATAATCATTAACCCTGATCAAGCCGGCAATATACATTGATAGATCTATTGGATTGACAACCCAACCTAGATTCGTTGACCGTTTTTATGGGGAGCGCGGGTGATTGTTATCGTTTAAACTCTATATTAAGGTGAACCGTGGTTACGGGATGGACCTAAACTTTGTTGGTAGGATTGATTATGCTCAATGTACTTTGTGTTTTTGTTTTCACATGTAGACTTTGATATACATTAGACACGTGAATTGCAAACCTTGAAAACTTGTATTTATAAACTTAATTGCTAGACTAGGCCTATGTATTCTCACCAACTTTTAGTTGACCCATCTTTTCCAAACTCAACAGTTTCAGGGAACAATTATGCTTGAATTCTATTGCTATCTCAAGAGAAGATCATTTGAAGTTTTTAATTCATGTCTTAGCACTGCATGTAATAATTTCATGACCGTTGGATGTATTTAGTTTGGAATTTTATTGAATGGATTAAATTATTGTTCAAACTTATTATTTGCCATGAGCTACTGAAAAATAATCAATACGTGACACCCCGATGTTTTCGCCATCCGTTGGGGTGTTACATGGGGTGAGTTAGGGTTGCACAAATGATGTTTAACAAGTCAAGTATGTATTTATAGCTGCAGCTAGTCGCACCAGACATTATGGGCGACTAGCTTCTATAGAGCACGACTAGCTTGCTAGTCACCTCCTGGGCCGCTGACTAGCTTGCAAGTCGCCTCCAGCAAGTCAGATTGGTTTTTTGATGCGTTAAACACTATTTTAAAATATTAATTCACGTATCCACATATCAAAAAGTTATATAATGATTGTAAAACACATATTACTTTATAACTAACACGTTTTCGTTAATTCACCAACTTCCGGGACTCGAGACTCGTGTGTATGCATTTTTACCCAGTGGCCCAGCAAAAAGGAGGTTCATAAAGACACTTTTTAGCGTGAAAAACATAACGCTCAAGCCAAATTTTGACCAGAAACGCCCCCATGGCGGTGTTCCGGCGTTATGAGGCGTTTTTTCCCCTTCCACGCCCAAAACCTTTCTCCACTACGGGAGGTCTAAGTGTTTAATTCATTTGGATTTCTTTATCACTTGTCAATCAAGCTCTACAACTCCATATTAGTCGACTTTCCAAGTTTTTCATCTCCCTTTCTTCTTCTGAGTAGTTGGCAAGTATGTAGTGCTTTATCTTAATGTATGTGATAAATGTGTGTGTCCTGATTCTCTTTATTGTATGTATATGTGTTCTTCATCTTTATTTGTAGATGTGTGTTCTGATTAACGAATGTAATTAGCAAGTATACACGCGATAACATTGGATGGGGTGGTCATTACATCATCACTAATCAATCCTCACGTGCTAACTCATTTAATCACATTCCATCACAATATGCTACACCATCACTAATCATTTTTTTTAATAAATAAAAAATAAATACATTAAATTAAATAAAAAAAAACTAAATTTACATTAAACAAAACAAAAAAAACATTATGTAAACTAAAATTAAACATTACATAGACATAAAATAATAACTAGAAAATATAATTATTTTAAGGTAAATTTGGTTGTAACATTTGCCACACCTAAACGTGTGAAAAATCTTTGCCGACCTAAAAAACATACTCGATTTGAGCTATGGCTATGAGCATGTCTTCTTTTGTGTCGGGGTCTTCGCGGAAACCATTCTTGATTTTTTTTTTTTAAATCTTTCAAAGGTTTTACACTTCCCTTTGAAATCGCTATACTTCTGCATAGGGTTGTTCATTTATATCCAAAACCCGATACCCGACTCGAATTTAAAGTCACCCGAACCTGATCAACGCAAACCTTAAATGGTTCGGTTATCGATTCACTTTTTCCTAGAAAAAAACCCGAACAACCGATCTGATAAACCTGAAATCTAAAACCCAAAAAAATACCCAAACAAATAATGTATTTTTTTTTATTATTGTGTTTAGGTTTAGAGTCTTTGGCATCTAAAACATTAAGTTTTTAGACTTTTGAACATTATCATATCATATTGTCAATTAATTTTTGAATTTTGATGATATTTTTTAAATAGCATGATGGTTTTTTTAACTATTTTTATTTCGTATTACATCTAAACCCGAAATCGAATAACTCGACACGAAGTAACCCGAATAAGCTAAACCCGAACTTTAAAAGGTTTGGTCACTTTTTTCAAACCAAAAACTCGAACAACCCAACCCGAAACCCCAAGGAAAGAACCCGAAGAACACCCCAACTTGTGCGAGAAGGAATCACAACTACGTTGTGCTCTACCCCCCCCCCCCCCTCCCTGACTAAGACGCCAAACTCGGCCAAAAGTTTAGCCTATTGTAGAGACCGACTGCTTGTTGATGTTGTATCTTCGTGTACATTGTTGTACGCAATGATTATCGCAATTTCCTCTTATTCCGACCAAATCACCATTGTTGAAATTGTGAATGTGGTAGGAGAAGAATGTGGGAGTTGAAATGGTGAATAAGTGTGTGTATTTGTGTGTGTGGGAGGGGTTGAAATTGTGAAATGTGTGGCCAAATTCTCTCAGCGATTTTTTTTTTCAAAAAATTATAGTTTTTCATAAGGCTTTCATGGGTTTTCATTATAACTCTTATATTTATATATATAAATATATATATATATATATATTGGAGAGTGCAAATAAGAAGAAAAAAGTTTTGTAAGAAAAAAAAGAACAAATTTAAACTCATAGGGATCCTCCATTTAATTATTATATTTAATGTTACAAAAATGATTAAATTTTTGTATCTCATCTAAACTAGTTAAGTAAATTAAAATCATAATTATTTTTTATAATATATTCTTTTAAAGCAAACCTGATTTATAGTGAAGGAAAGTTTTGATATGTGTAGGATAAAGGTAGGAAGAATTTATATATGTGTATAATAAACGTATAATAATTTTGAATTTTCGATATATGTATGACGAATTTTTAATAAGTGTAAGACAAAATTTTGATATGTGTAGAGTAAAGTGTTAATAACTAATTAATTAGATAAATAAATAATTTAAAGAGTTAAAAGTATTTAATATTTTATTATTTTGTAATTTTTTTTTCTTCTCAAATGATTCTCCTCTATATATGTATTGGTTTTTTTATACATGGGTGCCTCTACTAAAACAAGCATAGGCTATTAACAAATATTATTGCAATTGATGCAAAATAGGTGTGAATATTGTTTTGGCCATCTTAGACTATAAGGAGTGGAGAAAGAGGGGCGTGAAGCGTCATGTGACACGTGTAAGGACCGTGTTTGAAAGGTGAAATTGTGAGAAGTGAAAAAGGGGGGGGGGGGGGGGAAGGGGGTGAAAGGAATGTTATTATTATTATTATTTGTGTGTTAAAATTTAAAAAAAAAAAAAAAAAAAAAAAAAAAAAAAAAAAAAGCCAATCAAATCGTCCCACATCTCTTCCCCTCTCTCCCCCACGCCAGTGAAAGACTCCTTGCCCAGAGGCTCACTCCATTTCCACGCCAAGATGGGGTGGTGTAGTGGGCTTGGAGACTCCAACCCCCCCCCCCCCCCCCCCCCCCCCCCCTCCAACCCCCGTTCACTCTTTAAGACTTTATCATTTGACCAGATGGGTCACCTTTTGTGTTATTAAACATAACACTTTGGAAAAAAAAATTATTGTGTAATATATATATATATGTTTATGGTTTTATCGCGCGAAAGGAAATTGTTGGTTTAATTCAATAACACGCGGAAACACCATGAGTCATCTATTTTGATAATATATATCACTAGATTATACCCGGAACATCTCGAAATTTAATATGACATATCAAATTTACATATGAAATAGAATGATGCGCAACTACATGCAGGAAAGCTTCGGGTAGCACATAACCTAAAACAATTAACAATGTATTTCCAATGTTAACGCCTAACCTTTAAACAATGTATAACTCTAATAATAATACCTAACCTAAAACAATGTACAACTCCAATGTTAACACATGTTGAAAATAGAATTCATATTTACTGATTTGAACATACTTAGTGAATTGCCTATACATGACTTTGTGTTTTTTTTCCTGTGTGAACAAAATCTCACAAAAAAATAGTCCTTTTTTTTTATATAGCAATATAGTACTCATTGGAAAGATGATAAAACGCTCGTTAATTTGATGTAATTTTTTCTTTAAAATTATTGTATATAAAAGATATTGACGTTTAAAAATTATAGGAGAAAACATAAGGGAGAAAAATTAAATTTTGTTTTAATTTTTTTTTTCTAACACTCAAAGGGAATGATGCCCTCTTTGAATGTCACGTAGAATTTATTGTTTCAATTATTATAATAGATAGATACTCTGTCCGTCCTAATTTAAATATCATGGGTCCAAAAACACACATTTTAAGAAATCTTTTGTTTGTATGTGGTAAAATGACAATAATATCCTTAAAGTGGTGATTGTGTTTTGTTTTTTATAGACAAAACTGAAAAATATATTTCTACTACTTTTAAAAATGGACATTTAATTTGGAACAACTAAAAAAGAAAAAATAATATTTAAATTGGGAAAGAGGGAGTAATAATTTGTGCCATTGACAAAGCACATGTGTTTAGAATGTGTGTGGAATTCTGTGATGGATAACTTTTTACCAAATATATTATTATATTTTTACTGAGATTTTAATAATATGAATAAAAGTTAAAGACATGTGTTATTTGTTATACTTTAATCAATAACTAGGATGATCTTGCTCATGACGGCTTTGTAACGGGGTAGGTAGTGGGGGTGGTAGGAACCTAGGTGAAGGGTACGCAGAGAATAGATAAAGAAACGTATGATGTAGAACTAAATTAATTTACAAAAACACCCTCGTTACTGTAGCAATTTTGCAAATTATATATATCTATATCTATATCTATATCTATACTTATACTTACTACTTTATAAAGGAGGAGTTTTATAAAGGAGGAGTGACGGCTACAAAAGTAATTTTACACAAGTACAACTTTCAAAGCATCATCTACAATAAAATAAAGCTTCTTAACGAAGGGTATATTTGTCCGTTAAAGCAAAGTTAAGATAGGGATATTTTAGTAATTTAAGTTATCATTTTATTTACAAAGTAGAAATTTGATTCCCATTTTTAACCCTCATCACCTTTCTCCTTGTAACTCCATTCTCATTATCGTTGATAATCAATACAAGGTTTAAAATCCATAAATGCTTATCTAATACTTTAGCAACCCAACCAAACTTGTAACGATTGAATTCCTATTATAATCACAATTAATACGTAAGTCATTATGTATCCCATTTATAATCACAATTCATAACATTTTGTTTTGTGCAACAAATAATATTGTATTGCTTTTTGGTTTACACCTTTTACTACATTTTGTTTTTCACCTTGTCTTTGTTTCTAAATATTCATATGCTTTACAGGGTGGATTACAAATAGTTATACAGGTTGCATGATGTTTTGCAAAATGTGCCTTATGTTGGATTGCAACAACAAGTACATAAATGTAAGTGTTATTCTTCTTTTCGTATATTTTATGTTGGATAACTCCTTTTATGTGTTGTAGATTTTTTTTAGTTGTGCAAGGGAGAAATTATTTGATTTTAATAGCTATTTTCTTTATTTTACATTGCCTCTTGTTTGCGAGTTCTTGGACTACCGCTGTACCGTGGATTTTATTTTGAAATAAAGGTAATCCTAATCCTAAACTTTTTTTTTCGAAGCAATCCTTTTTACGATTGGAAAGTGTGAAACTTGGGTTTTCCAGGTAAAACATGCTATATATTTATGGTTATGATATAGAAGAAGATAATCATTTAAATTTCAGTTTATATAGAATACTTCTTAGCGTTTTTTGATGTTATTGATGAAGGAAAACTAACAGAGGTTAACATGTTTAACATTAAATATTTGTGTTGTATTTAAAGTTTGTTAGTGTCATATAAAAATCCAATATTATCATTGGAAGCCTAGACCACCTTCTGCCTAGATACAAAGACATGGAAAAAAAGTGTGGATTACTGGTGTTTATTTTATCCCGCAGCAACGTGCGGGTGAACCCACTAGTAATGATTATCAATCAATATGAGGTGGTTTTATTTTTTTTGAACGGAATTTGAGGTGGTTATGAATGAATAATAGTGATGTATGTTTTTTTACTACGGAGTAATTATTTTTCAACATACTTAATTTTACCCTTTTCTTAATAAAACTTGTGAGCATCGTTTGGCTTGGTGGTCTAGTTGTAAGGTAAAACCTTTTAACACATTTAAATGTGTGGCTTTAAGTTCAAGTCTCACTTAAAGCAAAAAATTTAACCGCTAAAAAAAGAAAAAAAAAATACTTGTAAGCTTGTTCTAAAATGAATGTCCATTAAAAAGTTCATTAAATCATATTGTATGTCTTGCAAAAAATACGAATCCAGAATATTTTTTTTGAAACTTGAACTTCATTAAACAACGACGACCGCGCTTGATCTCCAAGGCGAGGATCAAAACGATCAAAAATTACATCACGTCACAATTACACCACTCTTCCCAAGTACATTTTGTACTTCTATTCCTATTGTTATACCACAAATAACCATGAGTTTCACATCCGAAATAACCTCATCGATCTTTGTGTTCTTGTTATTGAAAATGTGATCATTTAGAGCCTTCCAAATTCTCCAACATCCAATAATCATCAAGCCGTGAACCTAGTTCCTTGTAGCCGAGTTGAGCCGCAAATTCTTGTACATACTCGTAAGATCTTTTAGATCACACACATAAAAAAAACGGAAATCTACACCATTTCGCAATAGCCTGCCAAAGAATAGTCGAGAATATACAACCTATAAAAATGTGCTCTACTGTCTCTGCTCTGTCTTCACAAAAGCTGCAAATGTTATTTTCCACTTGAATGTTCCTCTTGATCAAAGCTTCTTTCGTCGGTAATCTTTCAAGTCTCGCCCTCCACATAAAGATGTTGCATTTCTTAGGAAGCCATTGACACCAATCAAAAAGGGCCACCATATTTGTAGCTTCGGTTGATGAAATCCATGCTTTGACATTCGCCACTGTAAACTCGGAACCGGTACCGTGCCACAACCATGAATCTTTCTTAGAAGAAAGCTTCACAGTCGCAAGCAAATTAAAACAATCCGTCAATACCATAGTTTCATCTAAAGATGTTGGGTCATGTCTCCATCGCCAAGCAAAACTACTAGCACCACCAATCTTCAACACTCGATCCGACACCTTACAATGCTTGTCGGTTTCTATTCTATAGAGGTTACGAAAGCGCACCTTTAGAGGTTTGTCACATATCCACTGGACCAACCAAAATCTAATCATTTCAACCATTCCCAATCTCAGCTCAAATTAAGGAGTTAAAACCGACATCGGCCACCTTCATAAATCGACCCAATTTAACAATATGGAACCAAGCGCCTTTGAACCTTCCCTGACATGGGTATAAGTCCCAACTACGTGCAGACATATGAATTGAGTCTATCATTTTCTTCCATAATGCATTACCTCTGCACTTATATCGCCATAACCACTTCAACAAGAGACAATGATTAGAATTTTCTAATCGATTAACTCCCAACCCCCCTTTATCTATCGCAACCGTCACCTTATCCCAACCCACCAAATGCAACTTTGTAACCTCATCACTACTACCCCACAAGAACTTCTTCATTAACGCTTCTAAATCAGGAATAATTTTTTTTGGAGCTTTGTATAAGGAAAAATAATAACAAGGTAAAGCTCTCGAGAACCGACCTTATAAGAGTTAGTCTTCCACCAATCGAAAGGACATGAGCTTTCCACCTCGGTAAACAAGCCTGAAACACCTCCTTAACTGGTTGCCAACTTGTAGATACATATGAGTGGCTATCGCTTTGGATTAATCTAGTTTTGGCGTTTATTATTGAAGATATGAAGATCTTGAAGGCCATTCGACCTATCGAATGGTCGAATGAAGTTTTATGTAGGTCGAATGAAGAAGTTAGTTTATTGTTTTGTTTGGTTCAAGCTTTGAAAAGGTCGAACGAACCCATTCGACCTCTGCAAAGGTCGAATGGAATGTCTATATATTGTTTTGAATTGTTTTGTTTTGCACGTAAGAGTTTTTGGTCATTTAGTGTGTGTGAAGTGTGTGTTTTTCAGTGTGTGTCTAGAAAGTTCTAAGGAGTCTTTTCATTGTAATCTAAGCCTTTATTTGATGAATATTAATTGATTATTAATGGAAATGATTATTAAAATGGATTTCTTTGTGTTCTGTTTTGTTGATTATCATTTTGCATGTGATCTAGGGTTTTCGCACATATATTACTCTACTTGTGTGATTATCTAGTTGATTTCTTATAATCCGATCGTTCACACAACTACAAATTCGGTTCATGTTCGCACCCACGTTAATGCCTAAATACACAAACGGAGTGCATCCCGCCTTAGAACCTAAACCTTCGGCCATCCTGTTAGTCACCTCCGAACCCACCCCAAAACCATATAAAGTCGACTTATGAATATTAATTCAAAATCCCGAACAAAGAAAGAAAATTCTCAATATTCTTTTTAAATTGTTAAAATCTAAAGTTGACCATTCTCCCAAAATCATAGCATTGTCTGCGTATAAGAAATGGTTTTACCTCAAGCCCACCATTCCGAAGACGAATACCATCAAATGCATCAATGTCTATAGCTTTCTTGAATATACTTGAAAAAGCCTCTATCACAATAATTTTCGGGTATATCGATAGAAGGGAAAAATTAAAAATAGTAAGAAAAAAATAAGCACCCCCATACAATCTCTAAACTTCGTTTATCAGTTAAATCAAAATATAAAAAATTATAAAAAGATTACAAGAAATCAACAAGCATAAATCGTTAAACATAAGTTATCGGCGGTTCACTCGGAACCCGCTTAAACGGTCCAACCTTAAAAGAAGTGGTTCACATCATCGACGGTGATATGTATAAAATCATCTATTAATTTGTGACATAATTTTACCTTCATTTTTGTATCCTTTGAAATATTCTTGAAAGATATTGCCGGGTGTGGGGACGGTCAAACCATTTCGATCATCCAATAAGCTCAGCAAAGCAACTAGCTAATGTTATATATTGATATGATTGTCTATTGAAATAAAAGACGATAACAATGTTTTAACTGAATTGAACTTAATTGCATGGGTGTAATATCTAAAATCAAGTTTTTACACCTTTTTTTTAATAATTTAAAATTAAATAATAAAGTTTGAACGAATCTGAAAAGGGGGAATAAGACAGAGATTGGTAGTTATGGGAATTATGATATTATAAGGAAAAGAATATTTTTTTGGAAGGCTACTATCATTTAAACACAACCCGGCCGATAGACTCCAAGATAGAGACTACCGTAACACCGGAGAAAACTACATCAACGAAAAAGAAAAATTACACCAATTTCTCCATTCAATTGAAGCCTCTTTATGCCTATACTTGTACCACAAATACGCCATGGACTTTACATCCGCAATCAAATGAGCCAAGTTAATTATGTTAAGTATTAAAGATATTATTCCTCAGTGTATATTAAAGAATGGTCATTTTAACATAAAGTGAAACAATTATTTTTTTTATCTGTTTGATTATTAATTATGTTAAGTATAAAAGATATTATTCCTCAGTGTATATTAAAGAATGGTCATTTTAATAGTGTCAGTGCTATCGCCACACTACTTTGCTAGTGTCAGTGAAAGAGGGCTAACAGAACCCCACACAAGATCTGTCCATACGACAAGTTCAAGGCATGCAATCCAAGCACATATGATGGGGCGGTAGACCCGATAGCGTGTCAAAGGTGGCTCTCCGAAATGGAGGACACTTTTGACCGTACTGATTGTGAGGCTTGAGATCAAGTGGCATACGCCACGGGTCAACTGCGCGAGCTTGCAAAGGCGTGGTGGGACATCCGTAAAGTGGCCTGACCCCGGAAGCAGTTAAAGCTATTACTTGGGCAGAATTCAAGGCACAATTTCTAGAACTTCATAGCCCTCAAGTGGCGATTAATCAAATTAAGGACCAATTCATGAATATGAAGCACAAGGGTGAGACAATTGACAAAATCACCGGGTTGTTCCTTGACGAGCTCCAGTTTTGTGGGGATTCGGCCCAAACGGATGATCAAAGGGTCTACTACTAATACAACATGCTCGGGGCCGAGTATCGGGAATTCTTAACCCCACACACCAAGTACGCCATCTTGAACGACATTATCAATGATGTCCAGGAACGGGAATCGGAACTCAAAAGACAGTTGGAATGGGGTGAGAGGCGGGTGGTGGATGCAAATCTGAGCCCGTCTAAGAAACAAAATACGGTAGAATCGCCCCTTGAAGACGAGTAACAAAGTTGGGTCGGCCAGCACGTGTGGGATATGTGGCAAAGGGCAAAAGGGTGAATGCTATTTCAAGAACAAACCCTGCCATAAAGTGGGACATGTTCAAAGCTTGGCCATGTAGTCTCGAATTACCCCAATAAAGCCAATGTTTGTTTCAAATGCTATCAACCAGGCCACAAAAAGTCCGAGTGCACGGAATCGAGCAAAACGGGCTCCAAGCCCGAATTCAAGACGGAATCAAAAATGGCTCGTGCCCGATCTTTCAATCTCTCAGTCGAAAAAGCCAAAAGTGACCCACATATGGTCACGGGTATTATATGATACGGGTGCGAATAGTTCATTCATCTCGCATGGACTTATTCGACACCCCTCTTTTACGTTGAAAAAATTGCATATTCCACTTGAAGTAGAAGTAGGCGATAGCAAACACTTCATAGTTCTTGATATTTGCCGGGATTGTAAAATCACCATTAACAAGGAGAAATTCCCGATAGACCTTATAACCCATGAAGATGGGTGAATTCGAACTCATAATAGGCATGGATTGGTTGTCCCGATTCCATGCGAATGCGGACTGTTTTCGAAAAACAATTTAAATCACCTCATCGAGCGGGAAACTCATATTGATCTGCGGTGAAACAAACTGTGATCCCATTATTTTCACATTGGTTAAGGCTAGGAAGCTTATACAACATAGGTGCCAGGCTTACCTAGCCCACGTAACCGAAACTCGAAGCGAGACTCCACAAATTCAAGACATGCCTGTGGTGCGAGAGTTTCCGGATGTATTTCCGAAAGACTTGTCGGGTGTTCCACATGAGCGAGAGGTCGAGTTCAGGATTGAATTAATCCCAGGAGCAAAACCGGTGGCTAGAGCCCCATATCGCCTAGAACCACCGGAACTCCAAGAATTGATGTCTCAATTGCAAGATCTTTTAGAAAAAGGTTTTATTCGACCGAGTGTATCCCCGTGGGGAGCACCGGTATTATTCATCAAGAAAAAGGACGGTAGCCTACGTATGTGTATCGACTACCAGGAATTAAACAAGTTTACTGTCAAAAACAAATACCCACTACCTCGGATCGATGATCTATTCGATCAACTTCAAGGCGCCAATTGGTTTTTCCAAAATCGATCTAAGGTCGGGGTACCATCAATTGAAGGTGAAAGAAGCCGATGGCTAGAAACGCTAAAGGACAACGATTGCGAAATTCATTATCACTCGGGAAAGCAAACGTAGTGGCTGACGCGTTAAGCCAAAAAGAGGATCATGTTCCCATCCGAGTGAAAGCCATGCAACTGGTAATCACCTCGGGACTCCTAACCCGAATCCGGGAGGCTTAGGTAGAAGTTGTGAAAGAAGAGAACTAGAAGAAAGAAAGAATCAAGGGTCAAGTTGGTGACCTCGAAGAAGATAACAACGGTCTAAACACACAACTAGGGAGGATTTGGATACCTAACTCGCGTGATGCAAAGAACTTGTTGCTAGATGAAGCACATCAGTCTAGGTATTCGGTTCACCCCGGAGCTACCAAAATGTATCAAGACTTGAAGAAAAATTATTGATGGCCCGGATGAAAGTGATGTGGCAAAGTACGTGGAAAGGTGCATGACATGCTTGCAAGTCAAGGCGGAGCACAAAAAGCCATACAGAAACTCCAACCTTTAGAAATACCCGTGTGGAAATGGGAACACGTCACCATGGACTTATTAACTAAGTTACCCAAGACAGCACGAAGATTTGATGTCATATGGGTCATAGTCGACCGACTGACAAAGAGTGCACATTTCATTCCAAGCCAGAGAGACATACACATCTGAAAAGATGGCAGACGTGTTCACCAATGAAATTATTGCAAGGCACGGGGTGCTGATATCAATAGTGTCGGATCGAGACCCTTGATTTACATCCAAATTCTGGCAAGACTTCCAAAATCAAATGGGCACTAAGGTGTTACTCAGTACTGCCTTCCACCCTCAAACCGACGGACAGAGCGAACGAACCATATAAACACTAGAAGACATGCTACGAGCATGTATAATCGACTTAGGGTGAAGTTGGGATACCCATTTACCATTGGTAGAATTTGCATATAACAATAGCTATCACGCTAGCATTGGCATGCCCGCGTATGAGTTACTTTACGGGCGGAAATGTCGGATGCCCGTATGTTGGGTCTAAGTGGGTCCCCGGGAACTTGCTCATAAAGATGTGGTCAACGCCACAAACGAGAAAATTGACTTGGTGCGCGCGCATCTTAAATCCGCGCAAGATAGACAAAAGTCCTATACGGACAAAAGACGTAGACCCATAGAGTTTCAACCAGGTGATTATGTGATGCTCAAGGTATCCAGGTGGAAGCGGGTGATTCGTTTCCGAAAAAAGGGTAAATTGAGCCAAAGGTTTATCGGCCCTTTCAAAATACTCGAAAGGGTGGGTCAAGTGGCCTATCGATTGGAGCTACCCGATGAATTGAGTAGCATACACAACACCTTTCATGTTTCCTATCTTCGGAAGTGTTTGGCGAACGAGGAGTTGTATGTGCCCTTGGAGGAAATCGAGGTTGATGACAAGTTGAACTATGCGGCAAGACCCGTAGACAGTGGCGAAGCTTGACCTGAAGGTTCGGGGGTCGGAAGTCACTAGTTTTGGGGGGTCGAAAACCAGTTTCGGGGGGTCGAAACCCTATAATTTCAAAATTTTCTACACGAATACTATATAATCGGAACTTCTGCGCGAAAATCTGGGGGGGGGGGTCGGTCGCCCCTCCCCGCCCCTACTATGTTGCGCTACTGCCCGTAGAGATCCTCGACCGGAAGGTCAAAATCCTAAGAAACAAGACCATTGACCAAGTAAAGGTCAGATGGGATCATCGGAGGGGGTCGGATACTACTTGGGAATCCGAAGAAGAAATGAGGCGACTCTATCCTCACTTATTCCTTACATCACTAGTTTCACGGATGAAACTCTCTTTAAGGGGTGGAGTTGTAACACCCCAAAATCTCTTGTTTATTATTTGTCTTGATTAAGCAAATAATAGGAAATTTACTAACCGAGCATGACGAGGGAATATTAGTAATTTCCATCTTGGCCTAAATAACCACACAATACTAATTGATTAGTGTATAATCATAAAAACATAGCTATTAAACTAGAGGGGTTAATCTTGTCAACTTCCCAAAGTGAATATTATTATTATTCATAAAAGGGAAAATTGTTGGATGATCTTCTCATTTTCTAGAAGAATCGATCCACACCAAAACACACACACTTAACCCTCAACTCAAGAACAATCTGATTCAATGCCAAATCGAAAGGGGTTTTGCTTGTATATACCCTAAAACGGATCATCTAGGCCTAACAAACATCTTGGTAACATTTAATTGGCTTGAATTATTGACTTGTTTCATATATGGTTAAGTTGTAATTATAGATTTTCCTAAAAACGTGAAATTAAGGGTTAGTAGAGGTTGCTCTAGTATTAGAGGGTCTCTATACTTGTTAAATTGTGTGTGTTTTGCTAAATACTTGTGTGATGAGGGATTCTTAAGAATCCATGTTGTAGAAAGTTTTGAGTTTTGATAATTTGGTAGAAATTGCCTTAAAAGTTAGACAAGACCATGTATGCTATGTTTTTGAGTGAGATTCTTGCATTAAATTTTCAAGCATATGATATGGGTATTGAAATTGAAATAAAGATGGATCATTGAGGTCTTTAGACCATATAAAATAACTTTGGTTAAAAGGCGCCTACCAAGTGTTCGAAGAAATGCCTAAATGAAACTCGATTTCATTTGAGTCTATATTCTTTTGATGAAACTTGTATGAATATGTGAAAATGCGCCTATGAGCAAGTACCTAAACAAATGTGTGTAATACTCAAATCTAGGTGCAAAGCTTGAATCTACGAGAAGCCATTCGGGTAAGGATTTGAAGCAAAAAGGACACGACTAAGGTAAGTCATAATCATGACTTGGACTTGATATTATTGTGTTAAACATTTTTTATAGTTAATGAAATGCTATGATCCTCCTTGACTTGTGAAATTTGGAAACATTGGTAAATCTTGAGAACGTGTGGGTTGGGCAAGTAAAACAAAGTAAAACAAAGTAAAAATGGCTCATGGAGTCATAGACACGAAGGTATCACCACAACAGTAACACGTGCAAGGTGAATTCGTAATTATGCTAGAAATATTGGGTGTACAAACATTCAAGGTCACAAGTCTTGGTGGGGATCATAGGAGGTCAAAATATGAGTGTTGAATCTTGAAAATTGCCAAAAAGTCAGGTGGTTGGCGCCACCTTACGCTGGGACAGGCATGGTGGCGCCAGATTTGGTGTAATTCAGGTAAACTTTAGGTTCGACTCCAGGTGGCGCCGACTGATGGTAGGTGGCACCACCATCTGACAAAGGTGGCACCAACTCTCACTTTTTTGCCTTTCTTCATCTTAAATTCCATTATTTCAATTCTGATTGATTTTATTAACGTTTAACGGGTTATTTGTCGTATTTTAACTCCCAGGAAAATAGATACAAGTAACGGATGATGATCAAGATTAGAACAAGAACCGAACACACAAGACTTGATCGCTTCCGCAACTTTTGAACAAAAGCGTTTATAAACTTGGTTTTGTTAGTCGTTTTGTTATCGTGTTTGATACTAGCTAGACTATACGTATGTTTTGAACCATGACACGTATGTACTTGATGTCTGTGAATCTTGCTAAGTATGTAATGCTTTGAATCTAAACTTTCAAATTAAGTTGATTAAAACGTATAATTATTCTATAACTACCTGATTATCGGGTAGGGTGTTATAAAAACATCATCAAAAATTCGATTTTAACACATGTTAAGCATCAATTAACATAGGGTTTTGATACCATACCTTGGAAGGAATCGAATGGAGCTTGATTTGTTGAATGAGATTTAAAAAAAAAGGTTTGGGACACCCTATTACTTGCGGCCGCAAGTTAGAGGAAGAAGAGGAGTATTTAGGGTTTTTTAGTTTCTGATAATTTGCAATCAAGTCCCTCCACTTTGATTATCCCTCTAGAGGAAATCCACATTGACAAACAACTCTATTTCATAGAGGAACCACTCGAGATAACAGACTGGAAGGTTTAGAAACTCCGTCGCAGTCAGGTCAAACTAGTCAAGGTGCATTGGAATTCCAAACGCAGACCCGAAATCACGTGGGAGTGTGAAGATCAGAAGAAACGCAAATTCCCACATCTCTTCCAGGAGACCACCAGTACAGATGACCAACGCCGAAAATTTCGTGGAAGAAATTCCTCTAACGGGGGGAGAATGTGACACCCGTCGAAATCACAGGTTATATCCGTACACCTAGCTACATGTATACAGTGTGCATAGCATTACATTCCATATGTTTGATTACAATTGGGCCATACAGGATTCCGACAAGTCAATCCCGAGGCATACAGTCTAACAGTAGACACACTAGTTAACACAAAGTCCTATTTAGTCAAATAATTCACGACAGATTATAGGAGATCCATACAAACTACAAGGGTAATTAAATTCCCAACTAACATGTGTACATAGACACCATTTGAAATACATATACATTTTCATAAGGACACACATAGAAAAATGAATGTTAAGCAACATTTAAGACCATACAACTATGTATATATGCATACAACGCACATAATCATTGTCAACAACTTAAAAAAGAAGCTTGGGGAAAAGAAATGGAAATAGGCAAAAGAACATCCATTTGTACTTTGGCTGACAGAACTACCTCCAAGAATGCTACAGGTCAAACACCTTTCTCCTTAGTCTTTGGAATGGAAGCAATGTTGCCAACAGAGATGGTCATGCCTACAGCCAGAAGACATCTTCAGGATGCAATAACCAACTCAGAAGCATTATTGCAAGATTTGGAGACTGTGGATGAACTCAGGGATGCTGCTAAGTTAAGGATGGCAGCCTATCAACAAAGGATTGCTAAAGCATACAACAAAAACATAAGGGTAAGAAGATTTCAAGTAGGAGACTTGGTCTTAAGAAGAGCCTTCCAAAATACCACCAAGCCAAGTGATGGGAAGTTAGCTCCTAAATGGGAAGGACCCTATTTGATCGATTCTGAGGTTGGAAAAGGAGCATATTGGCTCTCGACTATGGGGGTGAAATTCTACCAAGAGCTTGGAATGCAATTCACTTGAAATATTACCATGTGTAAGGATGCACGTGACTGATCTCTTTGGAAGAGAAACCATGGTTTGGATTACTGGTAAGATGAAGGTGAAGGCTGACATAGATGAATCATCTCCATATGTAAGTACTTATCCTTAACTTATTTCAATCGTTTCTATTTTTACTAAACATGGTCTAGAAATAGTCCATCCTGAGAATTTTGCAGTACCATCCTAAAGATGGAACGCTTTGAAGATTAGAGGGCTGGCCACCCTCTCCTACGTTAAGGTGTCTGACACCTTCCTAAGGTTTAAAGGTTTTCACCTTTCACATTTTGTTAGCAACCCCGCCTGGAGCGCGCGTTATTCATGTATATTTTTAGGATGGTGGGACCAGTCCATGTAAAAGTGGCTGACAATTCTCATTTTTGGAATATACATTGAATCCTTAAGGTTTAGACATTTTTCAATGTCTCTTTCTCGTATTTAGCCTAGTCGCCAGTGGCCTTGCCGCAAGTTATTCCTAAGATGTTACAATAGGCCTTATCGCCGGTTATCCTTAAGACACTACGTTTTGGTTTTATTACCAAGTTATCCTAAAGATTACACGTGGGCTTGACCCCAGTTTATTTGAGGCCTAGTCACCAGTATAATAACAATGTTTGCCTTTATACAGGTTATTGTTAGAGTTTATTCTTGAAAAAGGATAAAAAAAACTCAAAGTTTATCTTAAATAGATTACACTGGGGACATCCTCATAATAACGAAGACCATCCTGAGGATGACAAAGGAAAAAGAACTGGGGACATCCTTAGGATGTCAAGAGTAACTTCATCACACTATGAAGACTAATTGATGAAAGAAGACGAAGGTAATATTTGTATTATTCCTTTATACTTGACATTTGTTGATGTTTGCAGGATATCAAAAGAATCAAAAAAGGAACACAAGGATGTAGCGTCAAAAGCAGTTACCATATTATTTCTTATAGCCAAAATTTGATGACAGCCCCTGGCTTCATCCAAAACCAGGACCCATCCACCAGGGTTAGCATCTACGGTCCATGTCAGAAGAATATTTGGGGCTTCGTCTTGAAACCAAGATCCCTCCACCCCAACTCTTTCATTATCTATACAAGCATAAAAAAGTAAATTGTTTTTGTTCAACCATAAACTACCATCATAACCCACCTCTTTGCCACCCAGACTCCTGATCTTCTCCTGCCAGGCCTCAACATCCCAATCCTCTTGTTTGAAGTTAGGATCCTTAGCCTGTAGGGCCATCCTCACCCTAGCTTGGAAAACAGAAACCGTGGAAGATGTCACGAGCCCTTGCCTGTACTCTTCCATCTCCTTCTCATGCCCCTGCACAGTCTTGGACTTCACCAGTTTGAGCTCATTCTTCACCTTGCCCAACTCTTTCTCAAGATGCTTGCTCTTTTCTTGAGCAATCTTCTTCATATCTTCCAGGCTGGCCTTGGTGTCATTCATCTCCTTGGCTATTTCATCCAGGGAAGGGACTTCAGCAGATATTCATGTCCCTACAAGAGAAAAAGAATAGCTAAGTATTATATCCATAATATTTGTATAAATATGTTATGCCATCTTCAGGATAGCATCATACCTGGAGAGTAAACTGGGAGATGTTGCCCAAGACTTCATTAAAGCTGTGACCCTCAAAAGGAGCAGTCTCTTGGGAAGAAGCAGAGGTAGTGGCAGTCTTCCTCTTCTTGGAAGATGCAGGTACCCTTGACTTAGTAGGAGGAGGAGGAGGGCTAGTCATCTTGGAGCTGGATGGCGAAGTGATCTTGGCTGCCTTGACATCCTGACTATCAATATATCGAAGAAGGTGGATTTATTGGCTGAAAAGAGTAAAGAAATACAGGTTTAGACAGGTACACGTAACAAGACAAAAACATCATCAGGATGTAACAGGTAATACTTACCAGACATCTCCGTGGCTTGACTAGAAATGTAGCTCTCTTTACTTCAAAGGTTCTAGCTGAAACAGGTAAGTCTAAAACAGCTTTGTACCTGACAATGGAATCGGTCAGAGGAGGAGCAAGTTTGGCAAGTGAAGCACCTGTCACACAAAACTTTCAGATTATTAGTGATATCCTCAGGATATCATTACAAAATTTTCATTAAACATCCTAAACAATCTTTACCACTTTTTAGCCAACACATAGGGATATCATCCCCAAAAGGAATGGAATCCCTTTTCACAAAGAAGAACTTTGGTTTCCAAGACCTTTCAGACTTAATGACATTATACAGGAAAGAAGGATCTTTAAGCTGAAGATCATAACGGTTGAAACCATGAGTTTTCAACTTATATAGGTAAGACAGGTCACCAACCTGAAGATTGATACCATGATTCTCGATGATCTTATTACAGACCATCAGGATCCTCCAGACCTTAGGCATAGCCTGGGCATAGGCCATCCCAGTTACATCAAATAACTCTTTGATGAACGGGGGGAATGGATATCTTAAAGCCAGGTGGAAAGGCAGGTACAGGAAGCAGACCCATACAGAGGATGCAAAATCAGACTTCGCATTCTGGTCATATGGCCGGAACACAGCTGATTCAGGGAAGGCCCCTGAGTTTTTCAAAAGAAATGATATCTTTGTCTATGAACGTACATACTTCATTTGCAGGATCTTGTAACAGGTTTTGTTGTATAAAGTCCTTATGGACTCCTATACTTCCTGCAGCCCTTGTTGATTTTTTACCCATCCTGAGAATTCTTTGTACAAAAAGTTTGAAGATTGGTAAAAACAGAGAAAAGCAGAGAAGAAAGAAGAAATAACCTTTCTGATAATCCTGTTGTGATTATAAAGGAAGGATTGAAGTCTAGATATAGACGGTGAAAGGTGATAAGGTGTAACGGTCATCCCTAAATCATCGACCAAGATATAGATGTTGATATCCTGTCAGATGTCTAATCATCCTCAGAAGATAAGCATCAGAATTAAAAATATTATAACCGTTAAGGTATTAACGGTAACATATTTTTGGGGACAGTTGTTGGTGGTGAAATCTTCAGGATAGAACTAACCTATATTTGCTTTGTGACATCCTCAGGATACTGCAGGCAGAACAGGATTCAGGATGACACTAAATATTATCTTATGCACATTCTGAGGATGGACTAACGAACAAACTTATGGTTATAATGCAGGATGATTCTACCTCATATTCTCTAAGTAACATCCTCAGGATACTGAAGGACTAAGCAGGGTTCAGGATGTAACAGTGTTTTACCTTATGTGCATCCTGAGGATGGACTAACGAATTCTCTTATTATGATGATATTGCAGGTACACTTAATCAATATTAAGGGTTGTGACTAATCCCTAACGGCTATATTGTCTCATTTAGGTCAAATGAGCTGATCATTGAAGAGCTATGCGTGTAGAACAAGTCCACCACCAAAGAAGAGGTCAAACTTGTAACCGACGAGCATTAATGGAAGGAGAAAAACATGGAAACAGTTACTCAACGACTATATTCAGTTGAAACAGCCACAACGGTCACCTGAATCATTCATGAAGCTTAACTAAGATAGCGGATTATGTGAGATCTCCTATTTACTTTCGTGTAACTATAAAAGGGGGTGATCAAATGAGTCTAGGGCACTTCTTCTGGCTTGCTTAACACTTCATAGACACCTAATACTCTCTCTCTCTCTCTCTCTCTCTCTCTCTCTCTCTCTCTCTCTCTCTCTCTCTACACACACAACACTCATATTGCAATCTTAGATACTCGTTCATCACCTATCCAAAGTTGTACTTATTTTTACCTTATTAATATTAACAAACAAGGCAGTGGCTTAGACTCCTCCCGAGGTTTTGTGCCAGCGATCATCAACTGATCAAGGGCTTTCCTCGTACATCGAGTGTCGTTCCTTTATTGCATTATACTTACAATCGTCTTTCTTTGCTTAATTCACCTTTCTGTCTGACAGTTACATCCTCAGGATATACCTGTCCATCCTGAACTCATTTTTTGCCATCCTGAGCATAATTGTCATATTGTTATTTCTTTGTTATATTAAACTGGCATTTTCAGAATACAACTGAGCATTTAACATATTCTACACATTTAGCACTCTACCTCACTTTTACTAATTTGGAATACAAAATTATTTCTACTAGGTAATTTTTGACCAAAACAGCAGGTTCATCAAACCTTAGCTTGCGCCAGAGCTTTCACATAGACAGTGAAGCTAAGTCGCACAACTAAGACTTAACTTATCACTAGGACCGAATATAAAGACCGAACCGACCCTAAATGAGATCTTGATAGTAGAGGATTAAGTCTCAAAGTGTGTGTATTTCTACCCACAAATGGACTAATCACTACTCATGGGATTAGGTTAGCTTAAGAGTGCATGGGTTGTTACACACCATGGCTACACCCTTAAGTCCTCCCATTTCCTATCAAGACACGCACAAGACCAAAGACTAGTTAATTAATTAATTAATTCATCAAACAAAGTTTTAAGTAAAAAGAATTAAACAAGAACACAACACCACTAATCAAATAAAAACTATATAATCCATACCAAGATAGGTCTTCACCCTAGCAACACTTAATTAATCCAGCCAAGCATTAGTTGTACAACTTGCACACTATAATTGGTGTTGGAAGAACACATAGTTTTGAGTGTATGTGGGATTAAAGAAGGTGTTTGGGTGAGTTTTAGTTATCTCTCTCTCTCTCTCTCTTTACTCTCAATCTCCAAGTCTTTATGGAGTGATCCCAAGATCCAAAGATCACTTGCAAGACCCCAGAGATGGCTGAAGTGTGAGTAAAACTTGGGTGAAACGGGATGGATGAGGGGATGCTCAAAATGAGGGGTGGAAGCCTCTATTAATAAGCAAAACAGCTTCAGCACGCCCTCAACAACGTTCTGGCACGCCCATGCTCGACAAGGCGTACTGCTGCAGAGTCCTTTGTGCAGAATTGTCCCCCTTTGTGTCTTGCACGCCCGTGCCATAGTCTATGGCACGCCCGTGCTTCCCAGTACATCTAACAGTCTTGTCAGTTTTGGTCGGTTTAAGCCTTGGGGACTACGTTTCAGTAAAGCACGCCCGTGCCAATGAGTGAGCATGCCCGTGCACATCTTCAAACTTTGGATTTGGCCTCTGTTGACTTGGAAATGTTGACTTGTTGACCCGGAACAGTTGCACGGTCGTGCATGGTCGGAGCGCGACCGTGCTGTATCTGAAACAACTCTGAGAGTCTTTAATTCCTTGTCTTTCGTGTCATTTTCCTTCCTGGGCTTCAAAACTTGCATGTGAGAGACAAGGTTGTTGTACCATGTACCATTTTGTCCTCTAGAAGCTTGCTCTCCACTCAAGATATGCCTTTTCCTTTATTTTTGCATTTTGCTTCCAAGAACGTACATTTATCTTATAGGGATGTTTTAGATATATTTTATAAAGACTAGTGGGGTGCTCGCGCGTTGCAGCGGGTAACAACATTAGGTTGGTTAGGATAAACAATAATCAATCGACCGAAATATTTGTCTTGGTGTGTGGTATAATCATTAGCGGAGCTTGACTGCATTTCGGGTAAAATCAGGGGGGACATACTCAATATATAAAAAAATATTCAGAATTTTAAGGTAAAAAAATACATTACGAACAAAACGGGGGAGGGGGCTCGTGGCCCAAAGAAGTTTTGCCAGTGGGCATAACCAAATTAACCAATCAAATTATACATAATGTATATAGATTTCAACTATCAGATTATACATTTTCAAGATATTTTCCTTCCATATATATATATATATATATATCCAAAAAACACAGAGTTGTAAACTAAATTATAGTGTTTTTCATTAAAGAAATCAAGATGAGAACTATGTCACAACGTGTATCTTTTCATTCAACAACTTATTATGTACACAAAAATTTCTACAAACACAAATGAGATAAAATTCTAACATTAATAATAATATCGGCTGAGTAAGTGGTAAAAAAAATTAAACAAAATTTTGAATTAAATAAATAAAAATACTTTTTTTATCACAATCGAATCCTATGTGCTAGTTGAAGTGCAAACACATGAATAAATACATAGCAATAATTCATGTGATGCGCTAAGCAAAACATTTGGGTGAATGTGAGGAAGTGAGAAGTCACATATGCAAATGTAACTTCTCACTTTCCTTTTTCGTTCTGGTTATTACTTAACCCTAACATATCATTTTCTAAATTAAAAAACTATAGTAATACCATAATCAAATTAATGGGAACAAAATTCTCATTTATACGGTGTAATAATATTAAGAAAATATTAATTTATGAAAAAGTTATGGACGTTTAAAAATCGTTGGAGTATTGGTTGAAATAAGGGTGAAAAGTGTGATTATTATTTAAAAAAAACAAAAGTTGAGTAAAGTTGAATGGGCAAATGTGTACTTATTGTATAAAAGACTTATTATCCTAATGAAAATAGTTAATATGTGCATTGTGTGTTGTACTCTAACCAATTATACTTGTAAAACTTAAATTATATGAGGTCATTGTGAAATATATTATAAGATAGTATAGATATAGAAGCTTTCGGTTCATTTTCGTTTGTTTTCGTTTCGATTATTATTTAATCTTAACATATCATTTTTTTAAAATAAAAAACTATTGCAATACTATACTCAAATTAAAGTGAAAAAAAAGCGCTCGTTTATACGGTGTAATAATATTAAGAAAATAATAATGTATGAAAAAGTTATGGACGTTTAAAAATTGCGAGGGGTAGTTGGTTATAATAATGGTAAAAAATGTAATTATTATTTAAATAAACAAAAGTTGAGTAAAGTTGAAGGGCAAATGTGTAGGTATTGTATAAAAGATATTTGCTCTAAAAAAATAGTTAATATGTGCATTGTGTGTAGTATTCTTAGTAATTATACTTGTAAAACTTAAATTAATATGTGCATTATGTATTGTACTTTAACCAATTATACTTGTAAAAATTAAATTATATGAGGTTCTTGTGAAAAGTATTATAAGATAGTATAGATATGCAAACTTTCTGTTCATTTTCGTTTCAGTTATTATTTAATATTAACATATCATTTTTTTAAATTAAAAAAACTATAGTAATACTATACTCAAATTAAAGAGAAAAAAACCCTCATTTATACGATGTAATAATATTAAAAAAATAATAACGTATGAAAAAGTTATGGACATTTAAAAATTGTTAGGGGTGGTTGGTTATAATTATGGTAAAAAGTATAATTATTATTTAAATGAATAACAGTTGAGTAAAGTTGAGGGGTATATGTGTAAGTTATATTTGAAAAGACAGAAATACCCTCAAAAAGTAGTTACTACATGCATTATGTGTTGTACTTTAAGCATTTATAGTTGTATTACTTAAAAATTAAGAGGTCCTTCTGAAATGCTTTATAAGATAGTATAGAAAAAAGCATAATGAATGTGCAAAAAGGAAGGTAATTATATATGTAAAACATGTTAAATTATCGGCACATCACTGGCGACAAATAGTTTTGCTTGAGATCTTGGTACATTTTTGTCGCCCCCGGATGAATAGAAAAGCAAGTTTTGTGTGCCTCATCCATCATTTTATCCCTAAACCCACCATATCGAGGTATCCACATCCTCCCTTTCATGAACATAACCCCATCTCCATTACTTTCCAATAGTCCCTATTGCCCCCACAAACGCTCCGTCATGATCCACTCCACATGTAAGGCTTCATTCTGAACACTAGAGATTTGTTTCACTATATCCGGCTTCAAGATAAGCTGACAAGACTTCACCCGAATGAGTTTAGGCCTCTCCTTTCAGCACAACGTGTCTGCCACCACGTTAGCCTTCCCTGGGTGATACATAATCTCCACATCATAATCTTTGATCAACTCTAATCACCTGCGCTGCCTCACATTAAGGTCTTTCTGCTCAAAGAAATACTTCAAACTCTTATGGTCGGTGTACATAGTGCAAGGAACCCCATATAAGTAATGTCTCCAAAGCTTAAGCGCGAAAACAACGGCCGCCAACTCCAAATCATGAGTCGGGTAATTAACCTCGTGAGGTTTAGCTGGCCTGAGGCATAAGCTGTCACCTTACCATGCTGCATGAGCACACACCCAAGACCCCTAAGTGACGCGTCCGAATATACAACCAAGTCCTCAGTCCCATCCGGCAAGGCTAGGATCGGTGCATGTGTCAACCTTAAAATAGTTGAATACTCTTATTCCAACTATGTTATATTCAAAGAAAACAATATGTCAACTTCGGGACATATCCTTATTTCAGCAGTCAAAACTTATCTCATGGAAGAGTCATAATGAACTGTTAACAACCTAAATAATAATGACATAATATGTTGCTTATCACAACGCAGCTGTCACTAATGTTGTTGGAATTTTTATCAGTGGACTCATAATTTAATAACTCCATCTAAATTCTATATTGAAGACTTACTGTGATAAAGTTATCTACCCTATTTTCTCGAACAGTAATAGTTTGAGCGAAGCTACATTAGAAATTCGATACGAAATTGATTGTTCACTTATCTTATGAATAAGTAGATGAAACTAATTCTTTGTATCGAATACATTCATGATATGCTTATGGATCCAATAACTAAAGGTCTATCACCCGTAAGTCTCTCTAAAGGCCTATAATAGAGACGGGTTTTATTAATGACCATGTACAACTGCATATTGCACTATGAATGACTAATTATTAATTATTCCTCATTCGTTTGAGATTGGTTTGTCTCAAAATATGTTCATGCATGCCTAAGGACGTATAGACACTAATTATACAAATTAACATTAAGGGCTTAATTGTCATGATCCTAATGTTAAGTTTTAAATTTGGGGTGTAGTATGATTAATGGGGATCCTGAGTTGAATAACTGGCTCAACGACTGTATTTCTCTGCTACATTTTTTTTTGGTTTAAAACTAAAATGAGTGTTAACTCCTGATCAGGCTTATCTAATGCTCATAATAAATGATTACTCGGCCAAGTGGGAGAATGTAAGAATATATTTATACATTCTAATTAAATGGTTCTTATAATCATTTGTCTAATAAATGGTCAATGACCTAAATACCCCTATTGGTTTAGCTGGTCTTTATGTGATGGACGTAATTACCCTTAATGAACCATTAAATAGGGTTCCTCTTGGGTGTATATATAGAGATTATTAGGAGAGGTTAAAGGCTAATGAAACACCAATAATCTAAACCCTAAGCCGCCTCCTCTCTCCTCTCTAAAACTGAGATCCTTGATCTCCTTAGCCATCCTAACTGTACACCCAAAACGGGAACCCGATCAGCATAAACATCCATGGCATCATCTTCCCTCTCTGCCTTTACTAGATAAACGGGTATGTATGATTTACTGTTATCATGTTTCTGTATTATGCTGATTAACAAGTTGTTTAATACATCAATGGTTATGGTTCCAGAATTGATTGTGCACATATTATATTTAAAAAAAAAATCTTTAAACAAAGTTTGTGTAACCTATATTTTAGTATATTGATTGTACAAGTGAATGGCATATTTTTTATTTGTTTATGTTTCTTTCAACATTTTTCAATTTGGCATGTTTCAGTTTATATATGCCTACAGTGAATGGTATTGATGAAATTAGAATGTTATAATAGGTCAGGGTCGATTTGGGTGTGGTTGAGCTAATGGATCACGCAAAAGCAAAATATTTATAAAAGATTTTAAAAAGTACATGTAAGACAATGGCAATTGTTTCTTTTTAATTACCTATTTTTACATGTTTCATTTTAAATATTTTTATTTTTACCCCTTTATTACTAACTAGTAAATTACGCGCCGCGCTATGCGCGACGAACGCCGATTCGTAATAACATGCAGATTTTTCTAACGAACAGCAGAGTTAGACCAGCTGTATAGCGAGGGTCTGCTAATCGGATAACGCAACGTAGAGAGTCGTATTTTTCCGTCGGTGCGCCGGTGCGCGTTGCAACGAGCAAAACGCCTAAACCGTCTGAAAACGGTTGATAAAAGAATAGATTCACCATCGGTTTGTTATGTAACCTAGGATCCTGATCATCTACTGACGGCGTCGCAGCCGTCGCCATCACAACACACCACCGCTTGAAAAAGGGAATGACTATGACTATGCGCAGGAAAACCCGCACCGCCATCTGCATCCGTGGTAGGCTATGTCGCGGGCACTAAGCTACGTGTCACCAAGTGTGTGTTAGATGTAAAAGATGGAAAAAGAAGCGTCCAAAACCAAAGTCCTGTGATGAGAGTGAGAAGCAATAAATGTCATAGAAGTGAGTGAAGAAGAAGACGACTGACGGTTGAAGTTTTTAATAATAAAGCTGACGCAATGGTATTTTCGTAATTACTGCGAAGTTGAAGGGTTTTTATTATGGATTTATAATAATGAAATCAATGCAATGGCATTTTGGTAAATACTGGGAAATTGAATGGTTTTTATTATTGATTTACTTTAGCGAAGGTTTGTGAATTGTTATATATAATAATTTACTAGATTTAAACCTGTTTAGTTTTAAGTCAATTATATAAAAAGAAAGTTGATTATGATGGTGAAATCGTTTTTAAATTAAGGGTTGACCTTTGCCACATTGTTCATAATACTGTCCGTTGTGGTGCGCGACTAGATCTACGCGAACGACCTTGCAAGCCACGTGGATCGTCGAAACCACAACACTTGCACGTCAACGACCTCGCGAGCGAGCAGACGTGGGCCGGATCGCGTGGGCTAGCGAGGAAAAATCAGGTTTATTTTATTTTTATTTTTTTATTTTTGCTGTATTTTTTGTGTTTGAAGAGGATAGAGGATGAAGATGATGAACATGGGTGTCTATTTCTAATGAGAGTAAGCGAAGAAGAAGACGGTTGTTGTTGGCTGTTGCAGGTTTTAGGTTTGGTGGGGAAAGGTTTCTTGGTTGTTGTAAAGAAAAAGAAGACCCTTTTTTATTTTTTATTTTTTTTTTTACTTTTTCTTTTTACTCTTTTACTTGTTCTTTTATTAGTTTTTTTATGACCTATTATATTTATGCATTTTTTATTTTATGTTTTTTATTAATGTTTAAAAAAACTGGATAAAGTTGCTGCTCACCTCTGGTCACAACACCATCAGGTGAGCGACCAACAGCTTTATCACTCTTTCAATTAGGCGCTGACATGACGCAATATGAGAGGATAGAGTCATGGCTCACCTCTAGCCACAACGAATAGTCTAATAACTTGACATGATGATTATGTAGTTAGTTATAAGTGGATATACCCATGACCTCTTGGTCTAGTGGTACGGTGTTCCCCCTTACAAATGTAAGGTTGTAGGTTCAAATCCTTGCAAATGCAAGGTTAGGTGAAAATAAAGTGATATAAAATTTGTCGTTAAAAAAAAAAGTTATAAGTGGATATAAATGTTAAACTAATTATGGTTAAATTCTTGCATAGCATTTCTCATGCCTACACATGACGGACACATCAGATGTTAATTAATGAAAGATGAAAAATGCATGAAAGAGGAGTGGCAAATTGGGATGTGAACTTCTCAAATTTTGGGAGAGAAAAATGTGAGAATTTTAATTGCTTTTGATGGTTTTATTAAAAATTAAGGCTATAAACAAACTAAACGTTCGGTGAACAGTTTGTAAACCGTTTGGCGGGAAGTTCGTTTGTGTCTGTTTGTTTAATAAATGAACGAACACGAACAAAAAATTTCGTTCGATTAATTAAACAAACACGAACAAATGTCTCGTTCGTTCGATTGCGTTCGTGAACGTTCGACAATGCGTTTGTTTACGTTTGTTTGTTTATATCCATTTGTGTATGTTTGTTTATGTTTGATCACTAGTTAAAACTTAAGATAATTATGAACTTTTGAATTAGGAATATCATGTATTCATGCCTAATAATTTAGATAATTATGTCTAAGTTAGTATAATTTGACTTATCGTTTAGTGGATGTACTTTGTCTAACGATTAATATTAACAATATTTTTTTTAGTTAGTTGCATATTAAATGTTTGTTTTTGTTTGTGTTCAAGACCCGTGTTCACAAACAGTTCGCAAACAACTGAATTTCTTAACAAACAAACACAAACATAGAATTATGTTCGTTAGTGTGTTCATGAACGGTTCGTTTGTCCAATAAACCTTAACAAACAAACAAGAACAAAGCCTTGTTCGTCTTCGTTTGGTTCGTTTACAGCCCTATTGAAAATGATGTCGGTTTAATGTGTTTCGCATATAAGTTCAGATGTTTTAACATTATCGTTCCTTATATAATTATGGGTTTACGTATCTATGATGAGAGCCAGGGCCGTCCCTGAAAATCTCTAAAAATTCATGTACCCTATCCGAACCGTTAAAAAATAGGCCCCTTAGGCCCAAGTTTAAGTGTTAAATGAGCTATATAAAAAAATAAATACATATATATAGGAATTTTTTAAAAAAAAAAATTATGCCCTCAAGATTTATGGACCCTATCCGGTTGGCCTCCTCGGACCACCACAAAAACGGCCCTGATGAGAGCTTCAAAACGAGATAAGATGTGTTCAAAATAGAGTAGGGTGAATGAGATATTTATAATCAAAGAATTTGAGAGTATGAAGTGAGTTAAAAGTTAGAATCCGTACTATTCATGGGTGAAGAAAAACCAATATAACAATCTAATATAAGAGCACAATAAAGAGATATTTGTATTACAGATTGCTAGGACGATTACAGATACTCGAATACAAACTGTTATAATGTTTCGACTATAATCTGTCTTTCACAACTATCACAGAAATTCTCTAAGTATTTCTTTCTGAGAGTGCATGAATCTTTCTCCCCAAGGAGAAGGGGTATTTATAGGCCTTGGAGATGTCATGTGATTGGCTAAGACGAGAATGACAGCTGTATTGTACGAGTGCAGACCGTTAACGTGATTGGCGTTGTCCTCCTGTGATTGGTCCACGTGTCCTGTAATCGTCCTTTCTGTCCTTTTCTGTACCCCGTACATGCAGGCGATCGTGGAGCAGGGAATAATGGCCTCTGATTGGCTGCGCATCCCTTTCCTTGTCGGGTCACAGCTGGCATGTATAAGGTTACGTGCGCAGGCTTCTGGAAGGTTTAGTCAGTGCTACGTGCTAACGTGCTCAAAGATGTGGGGCCGTGCGCATGTGCGGGTACATATCTCTTCAAGATCCCTAGTCTAGTGTTATGTATGCGTAGTACGCAGGACACTTGTAACATCGCAAAATTTTCCCCAAAATTTTAATACATAAAAAGCCCTTATATATATATATATACACACACACATATATATATATATATATATATATATATATTACACCTTTATCATTAATATTATACAAATGTGTCTAAGTCTTTATTTATCCTAACTCACAACTTATATACATACATAAATGTATATAAATAATAATAATAATAATATGATTCTAAATTCTTTTTTTTTATCACATACAAGATTTTTTTTTTTAAATAAAGCCTTGAGTCAAATAGTCAAAGTCATAGTCAAAGTCTTAGTCAAATAGTCAATTCATCATAAAACCTTACTTTATGGTGTTGACCAATTTTAATGGCTAATTGAATCCAAAACTAGTATAAAAACCCACCTATGACCCATTATACTTTGCACCTCTAAATCGATTGTTTCAATCCGATTAAACTTTCCCTCATACCTTTCTTCTATAGTCTATTACTTCTACAATTGAAGCTTTGATTATAAGCTCTTGTAATTGGCGAATTGGAAGCTTGATATTCTTTCTTTTTCGTTTTCTTCAATTTGGACCAGCTACGTTGTTGAGTCTTTGGGATTCGCCTCGCATACATTCACAACACATTATTCTATTTTTTTCACGAGACATAACATTTTGCTAAGGTGAGTTTTACATAGCCCCTTTTCTATTTATCACCATTTTTGGGGTGAAACATGTTACAACATCATTTATGCAATTCAATCATCAATGTGTCTATGTGTTTTTCTATGTTGCATTATGTCTTGAACATGACTAGGGTAAGCACAATTCTAGCATAAACATTCATCAGCCAAACGGTATACATTGATAGATCTACTGGACTGACAATCCCACCCGGATACGTGCCTCCTACAAAGGTTGCGTGGGTGTTTGTTACTGCAATATAAACGAGTGAACCATGAGCGTATGGGATGTACCATAATACAACAGTCACAATGGTTGATTATGCACTCGATTTACTTCTAGTATGTTTTCACATATGGACTAGATTGCCATGACACATGAATTGCACAACAATTTCATTCGATTATCAAAACCTATGTAATTCTCACCAACTTTTCTTGACCCAAAATATTTTCAACTTAACATGTTTCAGGTTCTACTTGCTTGAAGATTTGAATTAATGCTTGAAGATGTGTGCATAGTTTTATTCAATTTGATGTACGAATTCTTGTAGAACAATTGTATGTAATTTATTTAAATCATATAATGAAATTTATTATTTACCATGAGCTACTGAACAATCATCAATACGTGACATCCCGATGTTTCCGCCATCGGTTGGGGTGTTACAGATTGGTATCAGAGCCATGGTTATAGGGAATTAGGTTATTAGAAAAATAATCTAGTCTATAACCATAAGATTATAACCAGTATTTGCTTCTTTTACTTGCCATTCTCTATCTCCCTCCTACTTCTTATCCCTACTTTCATCCTTACAAGAAGGTTGCTCTCCACCATTGGATCTACTCTTAGACTAATAGGACAAAATCCTCAGGTTTAGCCTGAACCACCTTGAGATCTCGTCGAAGTTCTAGATTTTAATAACGAACACGTGCAATCTGGAAGGGTGAACGCCTGTATTCTGAGTCTTCTGTCTAGGCTGGCATTGCGCATATATCCCAATCAGACGAGGGACCCGGATGCCTACCTGGGAATTCTCGGGATGAGTGTTCACTTATAGGCTAAAGCATGTCTTCATATGTTATTAGAATTTAGAATCTTTGATAAGTCAACGTTTTCGTTTATTCGTTTTAATTAAATGAATAAATGATTACATTCCTTATATTACCTCATTGTCCTTCATTCAACACATATCTTATTGAACATTCATTACCCAAATCACTTCCGTAACCAATGCCCTAAACTAAACAAAGATCAAGATCCTATAGCTACCTAACCGCAAGTCTCACCATTCGACTATTGGTTGCTTTTATTCTATGTATTGACGCGATTTGATTCAAGTAATAAAATATTTGTCTGAGAGTTGTTACATGGTGCATGATTGTTTGAATGTGAACTAATTATATAAATCTATACAACTACAACTCATATACTGTGCTTGTTATACTTGCTTGCATAAACATGTTATCAATTTGCAACCTATGTGTATAATAAATGCTGCACTTAATAGAGGTCATCATGCCTTTTCAACAGCCGGGAGAGGCCCTACAACCTGCTCCACGACTGGTGGAGGCTATCGAACCTACTCAACGATTGGTAGAGGTCATTATGCCTTTTCAACAGTCGGGAGAGGCCCTACAACCTACTCCACGACTGGTGGAGGCTATCGGACCTGCTCAACAATCGGTGGAGATATAGAAGGACGCAAAACTTTAATGTAAGGTAAATTGATAATTACGGTCCGGAACGTAATCATGAATTTACAGGTACGTTAAGGTAGTGAGAAATTTTATCAAGGTTTTCGGTAGTCGACCAATTGTATACCTGGTGTTTTTCTTTTAACTTCGGGACGAAGTTCCTAAAAGTAGGGGAGACTGTAACATCGCAAAATTTTCCCCAAAATTTTAATACATAAAAAGCCCTTATATATATATATATATACACACATATATATATATATATTTTTATTACACCTTTATCATTAATATTATACAAATGTGTCTAAGTCTTTATTTATCCTAACTCACAACTTATATACATACATAAATGTATATAAATAATAATAATAATAATAATATGATTCTAAATTCTTTTTTTTTATCACATACAAGATTTTTTTTTTTTTTAAATAAAGCCTTGAGTCAAATAGTCAAAGTCATAGTCAAAGTCTTAGTCAAATAGTCAATTCATCATAAAACCTTACTTTATGGTGTTGACCAATTTTAATGGCTAATTGAATCCAAAACTAGTATAAAAACCCACCTATGACCCATTATACTTTGCACCTCTAAATCGATTGTTTCAATCCGATTAAACTTTCCCTCATACCTTTCTTCTATAGTCTATTACTTCTACAATTGAAGCTTTGATTATAAGCTCTTGTAATTGGCGAATTGGAAGCTTGATATTCTTTCTTTTTCGTTTTCTTCAATTTGGACCAGCTACGTTGTTGAGTCTTTGGGATTCGCCTCGCATACATTCACAACACATTATTCTATTTTTTTCACGAGACATAACATTTTGCTAAGGTGAGTTTTACATAGCCCATTTTCTATTTATCACCATTTTTGGGGTGAAACATGTTACAACATCATTTATGCAATTCAATCATCAATGTGTCTATGTGTTTTTCTATGTTGCATTATGTCTTGAACATGACTAGGGTAAGCACAATTCTAGCATAAACATTCATCAGCCAAACGGTATACATTGATAGATCTATTGGACTGACAATCCCACCCGGATACGTGCCTCCTACAAAGGTTGCGTGGGTGTTTGTTACTACAATATAAACGAGTGAACCATGAGCGTATGGGATGTACCACAATACAACAGTCACAATGGTTGATTATGCACTCGATTTACTTCTAGTATGTTTTCACATATGGACTAGATTGCCATGACACATGAATTGCACAACAATTTCATTCGATTATCAAAACCTATGTAATTCTCACCAACTTTTCTTGACCCAAACTATTTTCAACTTAACATGTTTCAGGTTCTACTTGCTTGAAGATTTGAATTAATGCTTGAAGATGTGTGCATAGTTTTATTCAATTTGATGTACGAATTCTTGTAGAACAATTGTATGTAATTTATTTAAATCATATAATGAAATTTATTATTTACCATGAGCTACTGAACAATCATCAATACGTGACATCCCGATGTTTCCGCCATCGGTTGGGGTGTTACAACACTGGACTCAGAGAATAATAAAAAATTTAGTTGCGGGGATGATTTGTGCTCGTTTTTTATTTCGTGCGCCATGTGCGCTGTGTGGATGCGGGTGGCTATATGGCGCACGTCAGTAATTTATTCTTGCATCAAAGCGGTCAGGATTGTCAGTCGATGGGACGGTTGGTGGTGGGTCCCAGCTGTTGTGGCGTCTGATATAAGTTTCTCTCACTGTGACGTGTCACGCGTTGACTGGTCGGACGTGCAACACGACTGTTGTTAGGATCTGAGTTTGATTGTTTTGATTTGTTTAGAGTAGAATGAGGATTGAATGAAGTGAATATATATGGAAAGTGCAGCGGAATGATAAACTATAATCAAAACAAAAGGAAATGTTTTCTTAATCGAAAGCTTTCATTATATTGAAAGATTACAATCAATTACAAGTACTCCCCCTCAGCCTGATCACTCTGTGATTGTTTATCTGAGAGAATGTTGTGAGTGACCAATAGAACAGTACAAGCACTGTTCTATTTATAGACAAATCTAAACCACTGGTGACCTAGGCTGACGTCACCTAAGATAGTGACCTCTAACAGAATAACAACATAAAACATCTGCCGTATACAAACTACTGTTATATTACAAAACACTGTAAGGTAAACTACTGTTGAGGAAAACTCTGATGGTCTTGTATCATCTGTTGGAGCCTATGTGCTGTTGGCTCCAACAGACCTTTAGTCTTCAGTACTTGATCAGCAGTTTTTCTTCATCAGACCTTTGGTCAGCAGTTGTTCGCTATCAGTTGTTATCCAGCAGTCCTTTGTATCAGCAGTTGTCATAGCAGTTGTTTGGATGGAACAGTTGTTAGGGTCAACAGTCTTTTGGGAAGAGTATGTTGTAAAGACTGTTTATTTATGGGATCAACTGTTAGTATATTTTGGCTTTTCAATCATCTGTTCTTCTTCAGGTCAGCAGACCCAACAATCTCCCCCTAGAACAGATGACGCCAAAACTAAACTTTATTCTTGATCTTTATTCCTCATCAGACTTTCTCTGATTTGACCTTTGAATTGTAGTTCAAAGTTCAAAGAGTAGAGGTCTTCTGCATCTCTTTCAAGCTCAAGGTTCAGCAGTGTTTGGAGGTCATCTGCACACAGGCTATATGCATCATCCATGCTTAGCTTTTGAGCTTCTCCATCTGACCTGAGCAAAGTCAATTCATGGGTGTCTTTGTTGACCTTCCATTTTAGAATTTTTGAGTCAGAGGATTTGCTGAGATGCACCTTTATTCTGGATGAGTTTGGTGATGGAGGTCTCCCAATGAGTTCCCTGAGCTTTTCAGTAATGGGATCTGAGAAAAAGTGTACTTGATTGAAGAGGCCCCCCTTTATATAAGTATCAGCAAACTTCTTCTGATCTTCTTCAGACATTTCTTTCTTTTTCTTGAATTGTCTTCTAGCAGCAGCTGATAGATCAGAAGTATCAAGTAGGCTGTCTAATGTAAAAGCCTGTTGAGGTCTCTTCATCAGTGGTTCATCAGAGTAGACAGGTTTTCTGGGCAGGTTAGGATCTTTCTTCCTGTTTTCTTCCAGTTTCTTGTATGTTTCAACCAACCTCAGCTCAGACCACCTTGCAACTGACCTCATCTCCCCATAGTCAGCAACCACAATTTCTTGTCTCATTCTTTTGAATTTCAAGGCTCTGGCTGGATCTCTGCCTTTACTAAAATCAGGGGCAGAGACCTTGGCTGGGGGATTCTTGGCCATCTCTTCAATTCTTAAGAGTTCTTCTCTGATAGCATGAGTGGTCCAGCCTGCAAACTGTTTCTTGTTTGCTTTATAAGGCATGGTTGCCAAGATCTGTTCAAGAAGTGATTCCCTAACCTCCCTTTCCATGTCACTGCTGAGAGGCATGGTAGACATGGAGTTGCTCAGGGTCTTAGCAAAATCTCCAATCCTTCTCAATTTGCTAAGCTCTGCTGAATGGATGCCCTGAGCAGTCCTGTCATCTTTCCCTTTGCATTTCTCTTTTATGATGGCATCTGCCTGTTCAGCCTTGTATTTTAGATATTTGTCTATGTTTAGGGGAACAGGAAAATGTGGAAGAGAAGGGAAAGATCTTTCAGATGGTTGTTCAGTATTATAGAAGGATTGCATTTCCCCCTTGAGTAGATCAAGTTCAAGGGGATACTGAACAGCCAATGGTGTGATGGTTGGTGGTGGTCTATGGGAAGTGAATTGTGATGTGTGTGGTGAGAATGATGAAAGTGGAATGGCTGATATGGGTGTAGATTGTGTGGTTGAAGTGGTAGGTGGTGATGTGTAAATGTTTTAATCCTGTACAACAAAGGTAGATTTCCTCTTCCTTTTGTACAAGATTTTTGGTGATGGTGGTGTAGAGGCAGTGGTGGTGTTAACATCTGTTGGCACTTTTGTAGGACCAGCAGATGTTTGGGATTTAGGTGGTGATGTGGTTGTAGGTTCAGATGTTGGTTTGGTGGTGGTGGTGACAGATTCAGATGTTGTTTTGGTGGTAGTGGTGACAGGTTCAGATGTTGTGGTGGTATCAGTGGTTTGGGTGGCAGTAGTGGTTTTGATAGCAGTGGTTTTAACAGCCAGTTTGGATGGTGGTTGTCTGATATGTTTGGCAGGCATTTTCTTCCTCTTAGAGGAACCCACATCTTCAACTTCCTACTGTTGTTCCCTTTTCTTTTGTATCAAAGCCTCTACCTTGACTTCCAAAGTGTCAGCCCTTTTTTGCTTATCTTCAGTAGCTTTTTCAGCTTCTTCATTAGCAGGGTTGTCCACTTCTTTAGCTTTGCTGGTTTGTTGTTGTTGTGGTGCTGTTTGGGTAGACCCTGGTTTGTTGGCAGACTTTGATTGACCTTTTTGTGAAGGTGGACAACCAAAGGGATCTAGCTTTGGCAATCTATCTCTGCCACTCTCCCCCTTTTTGGCATCATCAGCTGTGAATTCATCATCATCTTCTTCTCTGAGAATAATGGTAGGAGCAGAGCCAGTGGTCTTCAGCAGATGGTCTTTAATGGCCTGAATGCCTGCATGGGTATCTTTGTGCCTAGCATCTACCATATTTCTGATTTCAGCCATGTAGGTTTCATGAGTCTGATCTGCTAGTTTTCTGTGAGCTATGATGATGGGAGAAACAGATTTCCATAGCTCACTAGCAATATCAGCTGTGGATGGTTGACTCTTGGTGAGAGTAGCCAAGGATTCCAATATTGACTTGACATCAGATTTGATATCAGCAACAGAGGTTTCAATGGACTGGACTCTGGCCGTCAATTCTTGGTATTTTAACTCATCACCTAAGCTAATAGGATCATCTGAATTCCTACCAGTGGTAGTTGTAACTGGTTCAGTCCTAGGAGGTGAGTCCAAGGGATGAGAACCAGATGCCCCTTTTTCTTGGTTCTGGGGACTTCCAACTGATTTTGGGGACACTATAGTGGCCTCATCAGTTGTTGCCTTCAATGGAGTCTTAGTTATGTAACCACTGTCCTGTTGTGAGACAATGGTCTCTACATCAGTAGTGGCTGCTCCACTTGAAAACTCACCTAGAGTTTCATTGAACTCTAGGGGTGTAACCTCCTCTTCTGCTTGTGGGATGGTTGATTGAATTTCCTCAGTCCCAGTCACTTGTGGAGGTATACTCTCATTTATAGGTGAAAGAGAGGAACTGGGATTTTCCTGAGTTTTTTTCAATAGCCTCAAACAGAGGTTGCATGGTTTGTGGAACATGTGATGGTGAAGGTGGAGGAGTAAAAAGAGAATTAGCCCTGGGAGAGGGGCTTGTGAACATATAGCCAAGTGACTCAAATGTATCATGATGTGTTTCCCCTTGGCTTACAACATGATCCTTTTGTGAGGATGCATGAGGAGTTTGGACAGGTTGAGATATTACCAACTGTTGTGAGGAAGTAACAACAGTGGTTTCTTGTTGCTTTTGTGTTGCAACAGGGTTATCTTCTGGTATCTCATCTTCCAGAAGTCCCCTTTTTGGTTGAGTGGTGGTTTTTGTGGATGGACGTTTTCTTTTGGAAGTGGCTAGTGTGGGTTTCACAGCACTGGATGTAGTGCCATGTTCACCAGGAGCAGTGGGCTTAACAACAGAGGTTTGGACAACAGTTGTTGTCTTAGTCCTCTTTGTTTGTGTTTTTGAAACTTTTGACACTTTTGATACCTTTTCTAGGGTGGTTGAACCCAGCATTCTTGTGAAAGTTTCATCAGTTAGACTCTTCATTTGCATAGACTCACCCCTTTTAAAATCGTTTTTAGGTAAAACCTTTTGAAGGATTACACTCAAAATTCTTGGGTAAATTAAAAAAGCATTATTAGACCCAGACTTTATGGCTTTCACATTTGACACTAAGTCCATAAACAGTCCCTGGGATAAATTGAAGTTAGAATCTGAAAACATAGCATAGCCTAAGTACTGAATCCTCAATGGGATTTCATTAAAGGAAGTGGACTTAGCAGAGACACAGAGAAGGAGGGTATGAAAGAAAAATTTCATGACTGGTGGGAAAAACTTTTTGAAAAGTGTTGACCCAGTCATCTGTGCATCATAACCTCTTTCCTGAAACTCTGTGTGAAGCTCTGCCTTAGGGAAAGAGTCTTTACCTGACAGGTCATTAAGTGAGAAGGTTGTGGATATGAGTTCAGGTGTAATGACGATACTTGTCTCTCCAATTTTTGAGATAATGGAAGTAGGCTTTTTGTCTTGAAGTAGAAACTCAGCATTCAACCAGAATTCTTGGAGGGTATCAAGATAAATAGGGGCGTCAGCGGTTAGGATTGTCAGGTATTTGGATTGTAAAATGATGTCGATGGTGGAATGGAATGGAGTGTTTTCATCTGTTTTTACCAGATATGGGAGGTAATTGTGGGTGGCTTTAGCTTGAAGATCCATTGTAATGGATTCCGAGTGCAAGAGTGAGTGGAATTTAGAGTAAAGGTTTAAGAATGAAGAAGGCGGTTTCAGTATTTTGAATACAATGAGACAGTGTAACGACTGTTGTGATAAAACAGGGTTTTTATAGGCTCTGGTGAAACCGCTGATGTGGCCAAAACTCTGCTTGTAGGAGCAGACGTGGCAAACATCAGATGGTTAAACATCTGGTGGTGTACAGCTGTTTTGGCAAACATCTGATGCAATCAGCTATTGCTTTACCAAAGTGCTGATGCTAACAGCACTTTTTTTTAATTCTTAATAGATATATGTATATATGTATAGATATATATATATATATATAGATAGATAATAAAACAGTTGTTTTATCTGATCAGAGGTTTGAAACAGATTTTTCCACCAAGCAGTGGATAGAATGGATGAAACAGTGGTTGTTTTATCTAAAACAGATTTTTCAACCAAAAGGCTATTTTTAAGGATGGATTTTGATTTTCTGAAACATTTTAATGCTTTTATTAAAAACATTTGTGTTGTTTAATCCATGTTTAGCATACCAATTCTAGAAATCAGATTTGTAAAGGTAGATGTGTCTAAAGCTTTTGTCAACACATCTGCCAACTGATCCTCTGTTGGAACATGCTGCAAAGAAATCAAACCTTTTTCATAGCTATCCCTAACAAAATGATGTCTGATGTCTATGTGTTTGGTGGTTGAGTGAGAAACTGGATTCTTGATGATATTTTCAGCAGCTTGACTATCCAACACGAGTGGAGTCTTTAGTGCAGTTATCCCAAAATCCAGCAATTGATTTTGAAGCCACATGAGTTGGGCTGTACAGCTTGCAGCAGCAATGTATTCAGCCTCAGCTGTTGAGGTGGAAACAGCTGATTGCTTTTTGCTTTGCCAAGAGACTAAGGCATTCCCTAGAAACTGGCACCCTCCTGAAGTAGACTTCCTTGTGGTGTGGCAGCCAGCAAAATCACTATCTGAATAACCTGAAAACTCAATGTTTCCATTAGCAGGATACCAGATACCAAGTGTGGGAGCACCTTTTAGGTATCTGAATATCCTTTTCACAGCAATAAGGTTGGACTTTCTGGGTGAAGCCTGGGATCTTGCACAAACACAAGTGGCAAACATAATGTCTGGCCTAGATGCAGTTAAGTACAATAAAGACCCAATCATGCATCTGTAATGTGTTTGGTCAACCAGTTCATCCTTGTCATCAATAGTGAGTAGCTTGACTGTACTCATGGGTGTACTACATGGCTTACAGTCATTCATCTCAAATCTAGTTAACAAGTTTTTCACATATTTATTTTGATGAATGAATGTGCCATTTTGCAGCTGCTTCACTTGGAGACCAAGGAAACACTGAAGTTCACCCATAACACTCATTTCAAACTCTGCTGTCATGAGTTCCCTAAACTCTTCACACATTTTGTTACATGTGGATCCAAAAATGATGTCATCCACATATATTTGAACAATCATTAAATCTTTCCCTCTCCATTTCAAAAATAAGGTTTTATCAATTTTACCTCTTGTGAAACCAATGGATAAGAGAAAGGTGGAAAGAGTTTCATACCAGGCCCTAGGTGCTTGCTTGAGTCCATACAAAGCTTTATTAACCTTGTAGACATGATCAGGATGGAATGTGTCTTCAAAACCAGGTGGTTGACATACATAAACTTCCTCCTGAATTTTGCCATATAGGAAGGCACATTTGATATCCATCTGATACACCTTGATTAGGCCTGTAAACGAACCGAACGAACACGAACACAGGCGTGTTCGTGTTTGTTCATTTAACTTTAACCGAACACGAACACGAACACATAATCGAACACATTTTTGTGTTCGTGTTCGTTCATTAAGAAATTTGTCGTGTTCGTGTTCGTTTATGTTCGTTCATTTAAACCTAAACGAACAGTTCATGAACATAAACGAACACAAATGATCTATATAAACGAACACAAATGAACATAAACGAACACAAACAAAAATAAGTTAATAATGATTCATGAACATAAATGAACGTTAGGGTTAGGGTGGAGAGCGGTTGTGAAGTGTGGGGCTGTGAAGTGTGAAGAGCGGCTAATAAGTGACATGTTTAGAATGTTAGGGTTAGGGTTAAGTTTTTAGAACATATGAATTAAGGTTACTTAATAAAAGGAAATAAATAATAAAAATAAAGCTAAGTTTAATTAAACGAACAAAATAAACGAACATAAATGAACGAACATAAACGAACATAAATGAACGAACATAAACGAACGTTCATGAACATAAATAAACGAACACAACGTGTGTTCATGTTCGTTCGTTTAATTAAACGAACAAAAAATTGTGTTCGTGTTCGTTCATTTATTTAAATAAACGAACATAAACGAACTTCCCGCCGAACAGTTCACGAACAGTTCATGAACGTTCGGTTCGTTTACAGGCCTAACCTTGATGTTGTGGTTGACAGCAAAGGCTAGAAAGAGTCTGATAGCTTCTAACCTTGCTACAGGAGCAAAGGTTTCATCATAGTCTATTCCTTCTTCTTGTCTTAAGCCTTGAACCACAAGCCTGGCTTTATTCTTGACAACTATACCCCTTTCATCAGTTTTGTTTTTGAAGACCCACTTTGTACCTATTGGACAAACATCCTTAGGCAGTGGTACAAGTTCCCATACTTGTTGTCTTTTAAACTGAAGGAGCTCTTCTTGCATAGCTTCTACCCAACTGTTGTCTTTTAGTGCCTCTTGGTACTTGACAGGTTGTGTGAGAGATAGAAACCCTGCAAAAAGACAGATATTGGAGGATTGGCTTCTTGTTAGCACACCCTCTCTGATGTTGCCAATGATTTGGTCTGGTGGATGAGCTCTTAGGTAGATTAGATCTCCCTGATATGGTATGTAGCATTTCAAAACCTCTACATGATTCCACCCATTTCTAACATTCAACTTGGGTGGACTCAAGCTCACTTTTACAACTCTGATATTTTGTTATCATAGTTTGGAGCTGGTCTTTGGTTATGGTTGCTTCATGTTTTAACTCTTTTGAAAGTTTCTCAAATTTAACTTCATCATCTAAAATTTTCATTCTAAGGTTTTCATTCACCTCTTTGATGTTAGCAAATGCTATTACACATTTGTCAGAACATAAATCTTTAAGAATTTGAGGAGATACCTTAGCAGCAGCCATCAATGCACAATCACACTTGCACTCACAATCATCAGATGCACCCCAGGGATCTGAGAGATTCACAACCTCTTCTTCAGGTTTTTCACCTGCAACTACTTCATCAACAACATCATCAGTCACAACTTTAGATTCAGTCACCACCTCCTCAGATTCAACTTCTTCTACCATAGCCATCAAACAAAACATTTCTGGTTCATTTTCAGCTTTGGCAACTAATGCAAAATTTTCATCTGTTAACTCATCTGGTAGACTGCTCCAATCAACAAAGCCTTGTGTGAAGAAACTCTGTTGACTGGTCTCTGCAGGAGCAGAGGATGAAGCAGCAGTCATTGGCACAGGTGCCTGAGCAACAGGTGTTTGCACATAGTGGATCTGAGGAACAGTGGTTTGGACAAACTGGACAGGAACAGTGTTTGAGGACTGTGCAAAATGAGCAGTGTTTTGCATATTTGGTCCAGGGGTATTATAGGAATTTTGATAAGTGTTGGTCTGAGGCCTTTGATTTGGATAGGTAATTATAGGTGTACCATGTTGACTCCTACATTCCCTAGCAAAATGACCAAGTCTATGACATTTATAACACTTTATCTTTGATTTATCCAACCCAACCTTTGATCTGCCAATTAACCCTGGAAACTTTCTCCCAGTTTTCTTGTAAAAATTGTTAGTTCTTACACTGAGAAGGGCCAATTGGTGCATAACGTCCATTTCTTCCAAATCATCAGGGTCAAAATATATTAAGTCATCATACTCAAAGGATATGTTATCAGATGCCTGGATATCACCACCACTTGCTGTAAAAGCATAGTTTGGTGAATAAGAATCAGAGTTAAAACCTGAAGTTATGTCAATGAAATGATCATAACTCTGATCCTTAGTATTTTCAGGCACCTCAACATGACCCAAAAGTGTTGTATTACCAAATACATAATCATCAGACACTTTTCCAGAGTCCTGGAGCTTCTTTTTCTGGTTAAGCTCTCTCTCATAGGTCAAGAGCTTACCATGAAGCTGGGTCAGTGATAGGTCCTTGAATCCAATTGAGTTTCTCATAACTATAGCAATAGTGTCCCATTTATCTGGCAATGATCTTAAAAACCTATGGTTCAAGGTTGAATGAGGGTAAGTTAGACCAACCAGTTTTAGTTCACTAATGAGACAGTTAAACCTCTCAAATTGTTGAGTTAATGACTCTCCCTTAACATGACTGAATGTTTCATATTGTTGGTTAAGTATTTCACGATTGTTTTCAGTAACCTCTTCAGTCCCACCAAATTGTTCTTTCAGTGCATCCCACAACATCTTTGCACTGTTACAATGTAACAACCCAGCATATATATCATTGGATAGAGCCATGGCCACAATACTGAAGGCCTTAGCATCTAACTCAATTTTCTGAAAATCCTGGTCGGAGTAGTTTTCAAGTTTCTTAGGCTCTTGAACCTTGGGATCTTCGGTACTCGGCACCATCGGGACATGTGGTCCGAAGATAACCGACTTCCAACACCTAGTGTTCTGTTGAGGTAGAACATGGCTCATTCGACGTTGCCAGATATTGTATTCAGATCTGACAAGCATCGGTGGCTTGTTGTTCGTGCCAGTGTTGTGCGGATCGTGATTGATTCAAGCCATTCTCTGATTTTTCAAAAACAAAGTCTGTTTATAACCGGTTGAATCGAAAATAAACTATTACTCTGTTTTCAATCCGACAAACAAACGATATCAATAATTGTGAGCTGATCTGTTTATATTAAATTGATTGATTAGATCGAATTTAATTGACCAAGCTCCGATACCAATTGTTAGGATCTGAGTTTGATTGTTTTGATTTGTTTAGAGTAGAATGAGGATTGAATGAAGTAAATATATATGGAAAGTGCAGCGGAATGATAAACTATAATCAAAACAAAAGGAATAAATGTTTTCTTAATCGAAAGCTTTCATTATATTGAAAGATTACAATCAATTACAAGTACTCCCCCTCAGCATGATCACTCTGTGATTGTTTGTCTGAGAGAATGTTGTGAGTGACCAATAGAACAGTACAAGCACTGTTCTATTTATAGACAAATCTAAACCACTGGTGACCTAGGCTAACGTCACCTAAGATAGTGACCTCTAACAGAATAACAACATAAAACATCTGCCCTATACAAACTACGGTTATATTACAAAACACTGTAAGGTAAACTACTGGTGAGGAAAACTCTTATGGTCTTGTATCATCTGTTGGAGCCTAAGTGATGTTGGCTCCAACAGACCTTTAGTCTTCAGTACTTGATCAGCAGTTGTTCTTCATCAGACCTTTGGTCAGGAGTTGTTCTCTATCAGTTGTTATCCAGCAGTCCTTTGTATCAGCAGTTGTCATAGCAGTTGTTTGGGTGGAACAGTTGTTAGGGTCAACAGTCTTTTGGGAAGAGTATGTTGTAAAGACTATTTATTTATAGGATCAACTGTTAGTATATTTTGGCTTTTCAATCATCTGTTCTTCTTCAGGTCAGCAGACCCAACAACTGTACGTTCACCGAGGGCATATACCAACCGACCTATATAAACTCTATCCTTCCTTGTTATTTTTCAAACTTGTTTGAAATTCAAAAATTTTATCTTCCATTTTCTCATTAAAAATCTCTCCTTCTACCCTTAAATCTTTCTCCTTTACCTGATTTCTGTGAATCTGCCAATGGAGACTTCCTCTAACACTGTCATTCTTAAAGAAAAGAAGAAGAAGGGGAGTAAAAAGGGGAATGCTGGCTCCAAAAAGGACAAGAGAGGTCCTCCTCTCGCCGGAGAGGTTACGGTGTCTTGGACGAAAAATGAGTTCCGCAAGTTCTGTAAACTTTCTGGGATCCCATCTTCGTATGAGCCCGAGATGCCTGAGGAAGGGAAGACTATATTACAGCCGCCTCCTGGGAAGATAGGGGTTTACGTTGTGTATTTCAGGGATTGCAATTTTAGGCTTCCAATAACCACATTTTTGGGCTCTTTTCTTCAAGTGTTAGGTATCCATCTGAATCAGGTGTACCTTGGGTTGATGTCCCGCTTATTATTTTTTGAGTTTTGCTGTCGTTCCCAAGACATCAAACCAGAAATTGATATGTTTTATGTTTTCTACACCCTCTGTGCCTCGGAGAGCTGGTTTTCGTGTCGCCCGCGCCATAGGGTGTCACCATGCGCGAGATCTGGGGTTAAGAGTTTTCGGGAGTGGAAACCCAAGTTTTTCTAGGTAGCGGAGGGTGTTGTGCCTGTGAAGATGCATCAGAGAAGTTTGAGAAGGTTGAGCTCATTGACTATCAGGATAAGGCGTTGTTTAAAACATTGACTAGCCACCCAGTCAATGTTTGCTCTGTTCCTGAGACTGCTCTGGCTATGGCTGGTATGAACAGAAATTATAATGTTGACTGGAGTTGCTGAGGCATCCAAGTCTGCGTCTATCCCAGAGTTGACTGGAGTTGTATCAGAGGCGCATGAGCCCAAGAAGGCGCGATCTAAACGATCACGATCTAGGCGCCGATCTGTTGAGAAGGGGTCTGCTGGGAGTTTGTCGTCACCCATCGAGAACAAGGTGCGGTTGGATGATCTGTTCCACAACGCTGAGGATGATTTACTTGGTGAGTATCCCTTTTCCTTTCTGTATCTTGTTCCCATTGACTTGTGTTTATTTATATTGCTTTTGTGTGCAGCTGATTTGATAGCGGAGACTGGTGGCAAAGGGGGTAAGGGGACCGTGGTGGCCGCGCAATTTACTAAGGGGTTTACAGTTACCCCTCAGAGAAGGAGAAAGTGACGTCTCCTCCGGCGCGGCCGCCTAATCCGTCTGTTGGGTCACCTCCGTGTGATCCCACACCGCCAGCGAATACGCCACCTCAAGATCTTCCACCTCCCACATCACTGCCTTCTGTTTATCCAAGCCCCCTGCCGTATCCTCCCCCAACTGAGATCGTTAATGTTGATCAGCCTCGGGGGTTGGATGTAGGGGAGTTTAAGAATGTTATTGAAGAGGATGTGATGTTGGAGGGAGTCGGTGATGAACAAGTGTTGGAAACTGAGGAACATGCTGATGGGGATGCTGGGAAGAAGATTATTACAGATTCTGCTGAGGGCCCCTCCGGCGGCGCTGATAGTGTCCCTTACCCGCGCATCTTTCACCCGAGAGATGCGGGTCAAGCTTTTGGGCTGGAATGGTAGTTAACTCATGGTAGTAGGTTCAATGATTTGGATTCCTGCAGGGAGTTTTTGGGTAACTGTCTGCCGCCTGCCGAGTTGGTTTTCCAACGCACTCAGCCGCATAATGATCTTTTAGAAGACAATGTCATGAGTTTAGCCAACTTCTTGTCCACTTCTGCCGAAATAGTGCGTGAATGGGGTGCGTTTACTCATGATCGGGAATACTTCCTAGAAGAGCGGGCCAAGTTTGAGGATGAGAAGCGTGCTCATAAGCTGTAGCGCGCGGAGCAAGTCCGTGAGCTCAAGTTGGTTAAATGGGACGCTGTCACCTTTAGAGAGGAGCGCGATAAGGCCAAAACGCTGTTATCTGAGCGTGAGGCGCAGTGGGCGGAAGCTTGTTCTATGACTAACCAAAAGCTTGAGGCCGCGGCCGAGCATGAACGCCGAGTTCGGCAGGGTTACAGTCAGGCATCTCGTGAAAACATGCGCCTGCTACAAGTCATAGAGCAGCGGGATGTGGCACTAGACTCTGCTCGCGACGTATTTGTGACACCCGGCATATTTGGCTTAAACATTTTAGTAACATCTAAGTTTACCTTAGCGGGAAACGTTTATAAACGAACTTAACTAGGTTGGTTGAGTCGGGTCAAGTTAGGATTGTCCAGGGTTCAATGATCTGGAGGATCATTGGGAGTCATTTTGGGAATACACTAGTACCGGGTCCCGTTGTTGGTGACATTACATAAACTAATTAAGTGTATGTGTAGATTATGGGTCGTGTGGTGGATTATATACATAGATGTGTTTAAATGATGTGTAGATGATTATCCATGCTTAAATATGTTAAACATAGACTAAGGTTGCATGCTCATATGTTAAGGTGCGTTAAACATGACAAACTGGAAAACTAGATAAACATAGGTTCTGGTTCGACCACTTCGAGTGGTCGAAGGTGGAATTGTGCCTTGGTTCGACCCTTTGAAAAGGGCGAACCTGGGATAAGGAAATTGAAGAATTTCATTCGACCAAGTCAGGGTTCATTCGACCCTGTGAAAGGGTCGAAGGAGTTTCATTCGACCAAGTCAGGGTTCATTCGACCATTGACAGGGGTCGAAGGTGGAATAGTATAAATACCAAACTTTGTCATTTTTCACCATTTCACAAACCCTAACCGTCTCAAAACACTCTCAAACGATTTTAATCACTAAGGAAGGAGTTTTTGCTCTTCTTTTTCATAATCTAACCTATCAACAACATCTAGACAAGATTCCAAGGTGTGTTCTTAATCCTAAACCTTTTTAAGGCATTTTAATCCGTTTTTATCTAACCCTAAATGTCCTGATCTGTCCTAAGGAAGTTTTTATCAATAAAAACCTTTTAAACACCTTTCTAAATCTAAACCCTATCATTAAACATAGGTTTTGTATCAATAAACATATGTTAATTATGTGTTATGTGATGTTATGTGTTGTTTAATGATTTGTTGCTGTTCTAATGTTAGAAACATGATCTAGGGCTGCTATGAATGATAGTTTAGGATTGTAAAGATTATTATTATTAGATAGATGATGATATTATGGGTATTTTGGGGATTTTATGAAATCTAGGGCTTGTGCATGTTAAGTGTTATTAATAAAATGAATGGGGGTTTTCGATTACAAGATAAACTGAGCATTTGTAGATGATTATGGGTTGGTATTAAAAAGTTTCCTAATTGGGTAAAGATTTCATGCATGATGTGACATTTCCATAATTTTGCCATTTTGGGAAAGTATTAAAACAAGCTGGTTTTGGGGCAAAATTGGTGGGGTTATGTAAGGATATGTTAATCATACTTGACTGCTGTGTTTGATGATGTTTCGAGATGTTTCGAATGTGTTTGAAGCGTTTTTAGGAAAATTTATAAAACAGGGGCGAACCTGGACTCATTCGACCATTCGAATGGTCGAAGGAGAGATTCCAGGGTCGAACCTGGGAAATGTTGGGCGAACCTGATCAAACGGTCGAACGTGGAAAAACGGGCGAAGGAAACTTAAAATGGGCGAAGGAGATTTTATCTGACTGGTTCGACCGTTCTGATGCAGAAATGAGATTTTTGATACAAACTAAGTGTTTTATGCTTGAACCTTGGGTGTAATCTATGTGTACTTGATTAGTTAGGGTAATGAGTCACCAACGGGATGTCGGGTCGGTCTAGTGTGTCGGTTGAACATTTAAACACGTTTTAGAACATACTTGGTTACGATTGGGACAATCGGGGACTAGATAACCTTATGGTTTTTAGTCGGAACACTTATGTGAACATTTTGATAGATCTCCGGTAGAGGGATTATCAAGGGCTTAGCATTTTACTAATTATCGAAGAACGCTATCTAAGGTGAGTTCACGGCCCCACTTTTACAGCTTTAACTTTTGGGGGAGAAAACATGCGCTAAACTATTTTGGTAACATATGTCATACTATGGATTTAACTTGTATTGCTATACGATATTTGGAAGTCCCGGGGGAAACCATGAATGTACGGGGATGCACAACGGGGGAAATATGGATAGATCTATTGGGCGTGACCTGCCCCACTCGACGGCTTGGAGGGCCGGGCGGGTGCATGTTGTCTCGAACTTTGCTAAACATGCTGAACATATTCGGGCTGCTTAAACATATGCTAAACATTGCTAAACGTGTCCAGTAATGGTTTCCAATCGTAGTAGTAATAAAACATACGCCTAGCTAGCGTACTTGGTGACATTGGTATAGTATGGACATGGTAACGTTTTGGTAACTTTGGTAACTTATTGAACAAACCTGTGAACTCACCAGCATTATATGTTGACGTCTTTTTGGCATGTTTTTCTCAGGACGCTAAGGTAGCAACACTGGACTAGGCGCACGAGTCTGCATGGCGTCTAAGCTTAGTTTCATGTTTTGAATAAAGTTGTTAAAACATTGTCTTAAATGGTTTTGTAACTGGTTTAATGCTTCCGCTACGATTTTGATAATTTGAGAAACTATGTTTGGGTTTTTACGTATTCATATAGTGTTGTTTATTGTGACCGTTGATTTGGATCCTGGTTTGTCATGCGCCTCGCGGTAAAACTCCGCAAGTGGAACTTTGAGGGTGTGACAGTATTGAAAGCCAGGATGATGATTTGGCTAGATTGAAGCAGAATGTGGCAGAGTTGGAGCCTGAACAAACCAAGCTTGTCCGGGAGAAGGAGGGTGTGAATGGTGAACTTTTGGATGTGCGGGATGAGGTCCTCATGCTCCAAGATGATCGGAAGTGGTTGTTCACCGGGTGTATCCCAGAGGTTTGATTTGAACTTATCAACTTGCCTTTCCTTCTTTTGCTCTGTTTTGTTTTTTATGCATATGTGCCTTTTGCAGGTTGCATATTATTGTAAGAAAAGCGATGAAGTCCGCAAGGCGGTGGCTGGGGTGAATGCGGCGGCCAAGCTTGTTGGGCGGAAGGCCGGGTTTATTAAAGGTTACCAACACGCCAAAGATGGCAAAGCACTTGAGGACTTTGCGCTGCATGGGAAGAATTTGTATGTTGTGTTTGCTAAGAAGGCTGCTGAGTATGATGACTTGAAGCTTGGGTTGGTGGACTTCGTTGTCAGTCACGAGCAGCGCTCGGCCGTCTATGAATTAAGAGAGTCTTTTGAGAAGCAGGGGTTGGTGCACACAAAGCATTTGCAGAATATTGTTGCGGCGCAGAAGGATGACGTAGGGGAGGGGAGTCATCCAGAGGCGAGTGAGAAACTTGACATGTCTGAGTCCGAGGACGATGACAACTTTAGCGACTCTCCCTCCACCAGCAAAGCTGAGTGATAGTTTGTTTTTTTTTCATATTTGTACCTGTTCGGATATGTTTCAAACAATGTGCTATATTTTGCGCCCGTTAGTTGGCGTTGACTTTTGTATGAATGGTTTGTGCATAGTTTTGTTTGCTTTCGTCATGTTTATGTGTTGGATTATGCTGCACATTTATGCTTGCAGCGGTGCGCAAGGACACCATGTTAACAGGGATGTGGGCGAAAGTGCTCTATGCTTTGAACGCTCTAATGCGTTGCAGTTTATATTTTGCTATACAACACGTTTTAGGGATGTACTTTATTAAGCAACTTAATTTAGTGTTGTACTTTACTGTACAACTTAACTTAGGTGGCATATTACCAAGCGCTGCAGTTTAGCGTTGTACTATACTGTACAATGTAGTTTAGAGTGGTATTTTGTTATGCGACATAGTTTATGGCTGCATATTACTATGCCACTTAGTTTATAGTTGCATTTTGCTATGCAACTTAGGTTTATAGTTGCATTTTGCTATGCAACTTAGGTTTATAGTTGCATTTGCTATGCAACTTAGGTTTACAGTTGCATTTGCTATGCAACTTAGGTTTACAGTTGCATTTTGCTATGCAACTTAGGTTTACAGTTGCATTTTGCTATGCAACTTAGGTTTACAGTTGCATAAATGCAACTTAGGCTTAGTTTTAGGTTGTATTTTACTATGCAACTTAGTTTATAGTTGCATTTTGCTATGCAACTTAGGTTTAATTTTAGGTTGCATTTTACTATGCAACTTAGTTTATAGTTATGTTGTGCGGGGCGCTGTTGATGGCATGCGTGTTGGTTTTGATTGCTAAGATAAAATGAGTGACAATAATGTAATGCTTTGGAAGCGAAGTATCAACTGCATTCATTCACTTTGTTTGGCTAAATAGCCTTTATACAAGGAAAATGTTACATATAGCATTTTCTTAGTTGCGCCGCGTTCCAGGTGCGCGGTACAACTTTTTCCTCTAAAGTCACCAACTTGTACGCCCCTTTCCCCAGGACTTCCGCAATGCGGTAGGGTCCTACCCAATTGGGTGTGAGTTTCCCTAGCGAAACTGCGCCGCTTGCTTCATTGTTTCTAAAAACAAAGAGATATTTGTATTACTGATTGCTAGGACGATTGCTAGGACGATTACAGATATATTTGTCCCACTGATGGCGCCAATGAAGAAACACCAATATATCTGTGACACCCGGCAAATTCTGGTTAACAACATTGTCTAGATAAAAGTCTACCTTAGCGAGTCACGCGTATAGTATACTTAACTGGGTTAGTTAAGTCGTGCTATGGTTCGGGAACTATCGGTTTAGTCTAGAAGATCATTGGATGTTGGTCTAGAGGTTCATTAGATGTCAGTCCTTAACCAAGTGTACAAATGGTGACGATTTGTAGGATCGTCAGGTCATACGGAACATACAAGTCTCGAGTCCCGGGAATTGGTGAACGAGTGTGAATATGTCTATTTGCAAGTGTTATGTGTTTACAATCATTATGTGACTTGTCGGTATGTGAATATGTGTTAACATATGTTAAAACGGGGTTTAACGCGCAAAATACCAGGATCTAGCCCCTATAGGCGATTAGGGGTGGCTAATCGCCTATAGGAGGGGCGATTGGGCAAGTTTATAGGCGATTGGGGGCCAAATGCATGAGGTTTCATGCGATTAGGCCCCAAATGCATGAAGTTACATGCGATTAGGACCCCTAATCGCGTGTAAATGCTGCACAATCGCTAGTTACGGGCTGGACGACTAAAAACGACTATAAATACCATACTTGACCTCCTAAACTTCATAATACAAACCCTAGTCGTCCCATAACCCGCCTCAACACACACACAACCTCTCGAACGCGATTTTTGATCAAAACACAAGGTTTCAAGCTTAATCCATCATTCTTTCACAAATCTAAGGTTTGGTTTCCATCCATGCAATCTTTATAAACGTTTTTATTCAATCTCTAATGGTCCAGACCTGTTCTAAAACGAAAAAGCTTTCTGAAAATCGTTAATAAGTGTTGTTAATCGGATTCTAACAATCATACATGTGTTATGTGTGTTTATGATTAATATCTAGGGTTTTTATGATTAAAGATGAGTGATTAACATGTTGTTAGGTTAGTTCAGAATAATATTGATGTCATGATTAATGAAATCTGAGTAATTGATTATTAGGGTCATAGTTATGCATGTTAATGTGGTGTTTCATGCTATGTGTATGGTGTTTGGATTACATGGTTGCATGCAGGGCTGATAATACGAGGCTAAACGAAGGATTTTGGTTTAAACATGTTTAGAATAGTTGTTGGGTTGATATTGGATGGTTACACACGTTCTGGATCTGATTTGGAGCGTTAAACGCGCGAAAAAACCGGAACAGCAAGGTTACAGGCGATTAGCAACCCTAATCGCCTATGTTAGAGGCGATTAGGAGGCCAATCGCCTATGTTTCATGCGAGTAGGGGCTAATTGCTAGTAGATACATATCTTATGAGCTAAATGCTAGTAGTTACATGTGGTATAGCCCTAAATGCTAGTAGTTACATGTGGTATAGCCCTAAATGCTAGTAGTTACATGTGGTATAGCCCTAAATGCTAGTAGTTACATGTGGTATAGCCCTAAATGCTAGTAATTACATGTGGTATAGCCCTAATCGCCTATATTATAGGCGATTAGCCTTCCTAAATGCCAGTTGACCAACCTAAATGCTAGTTGACTTTTCCTAATCGCGTGTACTGCTGCTGTAAGTGTAAATTAGCATTCAGAGACCCGATTTGACATGTAGGAACATGCTAGGAACCCCGTAACATATCTAATAACTTGGTAACATATGTCTGGATGTAATTATGTGATACGTGAACTACGTGCTGTAACTTGTTGGTCGTTAACATATGTTAAGTGTGATTGCATGATTGTATGTTTGAGAGCATAAACACAACACGGGGAGCCTCGGGTCACCAATGGGATGTCGAGTCTTGTACTTTGGGTCAGTTAAACAGTCACGGTGTTTTCAAACGAACTTGGTTATGGTCTGGACATCTAGGGACTAATTAACCTGCGGGTTATTAGTCTAAGTGCTTGTAACTGTCATATGTTAGGTCGCCGCTTTACGGGACTAGCATAGCTGCTGAGTTATTCATATTACGAAGTAACGCAACTTAAGGTGAGTTTACGGCCCCTCTTTTAACCTGGTTTCACATTTTCGGGGGAGAAAACATGTGTTAAAACGATTATTTGGTAACTACTGTCATACTATGGGTTTCTATTGTGTACTACACGATCTTTGGAAGTCCCGGGGGAACCATGAATGTGCGGGTTTGCACAACGGGGAAATGTGAATAGCGCTATTGGGAGTGACCAACCCCGCTCGTCGACTTGGAGGGTCGGCGGGTGCATATTGTCTCAAACAGGAACAACAGGAACAACAGGTTTACTACATCGGGCACACATTTGGTTTACGAGTTAGTAATGGTTTTCCAATCGTGGTAGTAACAAAACATACGCCTAGCTAGCGTACACTGGTTTACGATTTGTTATAGTATGGACAGGTTGACTTGGTACTTGGATTACAAAACCTGTAAACTCACCAGCATTTTTGTGCTGACGTATTCTCTTACATGTTTTCTCAGGTCGCTAAGGTAGCACGACTGGACTAGGGCGCACGCGTCTGCACGGCGTCTAGTTAGGGTTGCATGGTTTTACAAACGTTGAACATTTGGTTTACTATTGAATATTGTTTTGAATAAGCTTCCGCTGTAAACGGGGATTTTAAACATTGTTTTGAAATTGCATTATGTTCATTTTAGACTTGTTTATTGTGATCGTTGGTTTGGATCCTGGTTTGTCATGCGCCTCGCGGTAAAACTCCGCAAGTGGATTTTGAGGGTGTGACAATATCAATCTAATATAAGAGCACAATAAAGAGATATTTGTATTACTAATTGCTAGGACGATTAGAGATACTCGAATACAAACTGTTACAATGTTTCGACTATAATCTGTCTTTCACAACTATCACAGAAATTCTCTAAGTATTTCTTTCTGAGAGTGCATGAATCCTAGGAGAATGGGGTATTTATAGGCCTTGAAGATGCCTTGTGATTGGTTGAGACGAGAATGACAGTTGTATTGTACGATTGCAGACCGTTAACGTGATTGGCGTTGTCCTCCTGTGATTGGTCCACATGTCCTGTAATTGTCCTTTCTGTCTTTTTCTGTACCTCGTACCTGCAAGCGATCGTGGAGCAGGGAATAATGGTATTTGATTGACTGCATGTCCCTTTCCTTGTCGGGTCACAACTGGCATGTACGAGGTTACGTGCGCAGGCTTCTAGAAGGTTTAGTCAACGCTACGTGCACAAAGATGTGGGGTCGTGCGCATGCGCGGGTACATATATCTTCAATGGGTGAATACACTTTGTAATGGTCCATAAGTAATGAGCCAATATGTTTGATAAGCACCTTACTTGTGCTTTACTTCCCACTTTGGGGTGCAAAATGAAGTTCAAATGATTTGTATAAAAATCTGAACTTGTGCATGTTTGCAACATGTGGACATGAATGTTGCACCAAAACTCAAGGACTATAGAGCTTGGTTTGCTTCGGTGTGTAATCTTTCTGAACCACTTAATTGCAAAGGAAAATCACTTGAACGGGTATGGTTTTCAACTAAAAAAATAAACTTGTTAACATCGTTTTTTTAGATATGATATGTATATGAGATACTAGCTTTTATCCTGAGAGCGTCCCGGGGTTGAAAAATATAACAATTCTAATAATACTAATACTAATAGTAATAATTATTACCCTTGTAATTAAATAAATAAAAAAATAACCTTGCTATAAGGTGACACGATGTGTTGCAGTGTTGCGCGATTCTTTCTCATAGCTTCTCTTGATGAAGTATACCTATGCATCTTTAAAAGAGTAAAATTCCAATGAAAGCATGGCGATTGAGCTGAATTTCAACATCGTAGATAAGAACCTGGTTTAACAGAAAAAAACATTATTAATAAATAACCTGAACACTTTGTGTTTTTTTTCCTGTATGAACAAAACCCCACAAAAAATAGTTGTTTTTTTCTCCGTTTTTATATAGAAGTATGGTATTCATTGGAAAGATAATAAAACGCTAGTTAATTTGGTGTAACTTTTTTTTTTTAAATATTGTATATAAAAGATATTAACATTTAAAAATTATGGGAGTAAATAAGAGAGAAAAATTTAAATTTGTTTTTAAATTTTTTATTCCTAAAATAACTCAATTTAAATTTAGTAGATTAGGTTTTATATTATTATTTATTTATTTTTAATTTGCCACGTGGCATGACACATGACACACTCAAGGAGGAGAATGCATTTTTGAATGTCATATCATTAAAATGACTTTCTTAGGCCTCCATTGAATGTCACCTCATCAATATTCAATTCTTTTATTATAAGTTATAGATTAGAAAAATAAAGAAGAGAAACTAAACATATTTTCTCCAATGCACGAAACGGTATCATGTTTATTAGAGCATCTCCAATGAAACCTCGACCTCAGCAACTATGTCACAACTGATTTCAAACCAATCTACAAAACTTGGACAACTCCTAATAAGTATCTTTCTTTCCATAAACGAAAAACAAACACATTAAACTTGATATTGTCTTAGACTCTACAGTAGTTTTATGCTAGAAGAGAATCTATTTTAAAGAAACCACGTTCAATAACAAAACCTCAACCAAATCTCACAGTTCTCATAATCTAGATTTATGTATTATGCCATGCACATTTTTATTATAAGCATGTTTTGTATAAAGGGTACGTGTTTCTGCTATTTTGTTTCTTACCAAATAAAGAGAGCACTAGTACTAGTATTTGGACTTTCAATGATTTTGTACCAGAAATTGAAGTCACCTTTAAAAAAGAAAATTATATCTCAATTTTCATTTAACAGTGAAACTTTGTATATAACAAAATTAACTTCTACTTACTAACTTACCAAAATATTTGGTTTTTAATTTCTTTGAAAATCATCTCTTCAGCATTGTGTTTCACCTAATCCTATTGGTTAACATAATAATTATGTTTTTTTTTTTTTTTTTGTGAATTTACAAAAATAAATAAACAAATAAATAGTAACAACAAGATGTTACATCAAGCTTGCACAAACGCATTAATATTAAAAAAACAGAATAATGAATATTTGTTATTTGTTATTTAGATGCAATTTTAATGAAAAAACTATATCTCAAAACTTATCAATTGGGGATAAATCTAATCAATAATTCAAAACTTATATCCTTATGTGATTCCAACTAAATGATAATGATTGTATACTTTTGCTAGTTGGAAATTAGGGGTAAAAAGTTATTTAGGCATATTAATTATTTAAGGTAATCATATGACGAACATGGGATGTCTTTGTTTTGTCCTTTTAGGTAGAGATGGTAAATAACATAAAATCCAAGTCTAATACGGGTCAAAGCATATGTCGATATCTATATGTTTCAATATGATTCGAAAATGGTACCATTATTATAAGGGTCAATGCTATCAAAAAAAAAATTCCTTATAAATTAAAAAAAAAAAAATTCTATAAACCTATTTTTGACTTGTTAAAATCTTTGTACACATACATGTAAAATCAATGACATATATTAGTTAGTAACATATTTTGTAACATCCTAGGTAAAGTCTCACAACAGTCGTAGATATTAGAGATTAGTGGTTGACAAAAAATGTCTTTACTTTTAAATTAACAATGTGTTTTGGGATTAATGCTAATAGATGATAGGAGAACTTTACTCTTAAGCATTGCTTAAGACAATACGGATTAGAGGGGGGGTGGGGGGGAGAGGGGCGTGATATGTCATGTGGCACTTGTGGGGACCGCGTTTGAAGGGTGAAAATTGTGAGGAGTGAAATGGGGAAAGGGGATAATATTATATTGTGTTAAACTTTAAAAAAATAAAAAAAAATAAAAATCAGCTAATCACAAGCACAAAAGGCCCGCCCCACGCCAGTAGAACCCCCCCCCCCCCCTCTTTCACGCCAATACGCCATCACGGGATGGTGTAGCAAGCTTGAAGAGGTCCCCCCCCCCCCCCCCACACACTCCGGATGGACTAAATAAAAGTCGTTTTAGGATGAATGACCTCCCAGGAAGTAGGTTTCACTAAGGCAACCATAAACAACTCATGAGCTCTTCATAGTTAAAGCGGACAATGATGGCGGTATTAGACACGTATGGGTTATGTATGTATAAACTCTTGTTGTGAATGTACTCTTTTGGGAAAATGAAACAACACATTGCAATAAAAAAGTTACTTATGACAATATTTTTCAACAAATGGAGTTTCGCTCAATTTAATTTTGATTAGCTTAACATGGTAACAAATCATTTACTCAAAACAATGCATGTATTAAACAAATTCGGAAACCTTGTGAAGAAACTATAAGTATATCGGAGATTATCACTAATCACCGAGTGGTATATACTTACGTTATTACAAGTACGTTCCTTTACCCAAACCTTTGGTCTGGCCCCGAGAGTGTGAATGTGAGTGAGTGTGTGTGTGGTGAATGTAAGAACACAAAGATGTAAGTGGTTCGGTCAAGCACGACCTACGTCTATTGTGAAGAGCCAGTGATATTATTACTTTGGAGAGTACAAAGTATTACAAGTAAACCTAGCTCTATGTTACAATTGAGTATTTTCGGATCCCTTTAAAAGGAGTTGATGTCTTCTATTTATAGTGGAGGTCGTGGGCTTGACGAGAAGCCCACGACGAGTCTTGTAATCTTTGGGCCTTGGCTCGGCCCAACTGCTTTTGGTCTCTGGAAAAGGTGGGAAAAGGACGTTCACTGTAGATGACGTCAACAGTGACTGACGGCGACTTGCCAGGCGGACACGTGGCAGCGTGTGACTGGCCACCAGCGGTATGTCGTTCTGAACCAGCATGGTTGACTTACCTGCTGGCGTCTGACGTGACCTCTGACAGCAGGTAAGCATGCCTGGTCAGTACAGTAGAGGCAGCATGGTGGAAGCATGGAACTAGTCATGTCACTGTTGAACATCAATGGTTGTTGGGCAACCGCGGACACGCGTCACTACCCTATTGGTGGTGTCAGTGATCCTTTGCAGGCGGATCTTCCTGACCCTTGATCTTCCGTACCTCGTACCTATGAATGTTATGATGTGAAATAGTCCGCACGTTGATAGGCACGCGTATGCTTTTCCTTAGTGAAGTCTGTTTTGTGGTTAAAGTCTTCTCCACGGAACTCATCCTGCGGGAGTACTTCCGCGGATCTTCATGCGGCGGGGATAGGGATGTCGTGTCCGCCTGGATTAGGCTCCCTATCCCTTCACCTTGATGCTAAAACCAGGCTGCAGGTAAAATAAAGGAAAGTATGTGGACACTTTTATCATTGTGTTATAATTTTTCTAATTAAATCAAACCCATAAGGTTATATATGCTTAAATACACTATACGACTTTCTACCTGTCTGACTTGTTTAACTCGTTAACGATAACATAATACCTAAATTTGATCCCTTTGACCTCTACTTGGTGTATTTGGTGACCATAAATCATTGATCCAAATCAATTTAATAAAAATTAGTCCCTACATTAATACTTTGTAAGACAACTCACCAAATAAAGTTGTGTAATGCCTAAAGATGAAAACTATGAGTTGACAATGTAATTTGTCTGGTAATTAAATGCTTCAAACACACTCCAATTAGCTATTCACCATCAGTTAGTTATCATACCAACTATGAACCACTATAACAAATCTAACCCCACTCTATTATCATCATTTCTTCTATAAATTACCATGCATGAACTTCATGCAGAATCATCAGTGTAACCAAGTAGAGCTAGCTAATACATATAGCCATGGCCATCATGTCGGCATTGTTAACCTCGCTACTCATCTTCTCATTGTTCACTTCTTCAACTTCACTAAGCTCAAACTACTATGCGAAAACATGCCCTAATGTCGAATCACTCGTCAGAAAAGCGGTGAGGGACGCAGCGACAAAGGACAAAAAAGTCCCTGCAGCGTTGCTAAGGATGCACTTTCACGACTGTTTTATAAGGGTAAATGAGGGAATTCTGTTTTATGTTTAAGCTGCATTATTTTTGTGTTTGGTGACTAAATTTGGTTTAATCTTTTTGGCAGGGATGTGATGCTTCTGTTTTGCTGGATTCTAAGGGTAATAACAAAGCTGAAAAGGACGGCCCCCCAAATGTTTCTTTGCATGAGTTTTATGTCATCGATAATGCTAAGAAAGCAGTTGAATCTGCGTGTCCGGGAATAGTTTCATGTGCTGATATCTTAGCCTTAGCGGCTAGAGATTCTGTCGTGCTGGTACTAACAAAGATTATATTATTTCAATAACATTCTAATTATAGAAAATCATCATGATTAATTTCTAGGCTACTTTATGCAGTCTGGAGGGCCATCATGGGATGTTCCTAAAGGAAGAAAAGATGGAAGAACGTCATTAGCTAGCGAAACATTACAACTCCCATTTCCTACCTTCAATATATCTCAACTTCAACAAAACTTTGCTAAAAGAGGTCTATCTCTAGATGACCTAGTGGCACTTTCAGGTAACATATCTATCAAAACTTCCAGTGCTCATCGAACCGGCCACCTTACAGGATTGCTGGTTGGACCGGAGTCAAGAAACGGATAACCTCATAACTAATTGTCGATTATAGTTAAATATTACAAAAATAAATAGTATATTAAATTAAAAAGTTTGATATAAGTATCTTGTTATGTTAGCTATATTTAAAAAATAAAATAAATATATTGTTTTATTAAAAGAATTTTTTTTTTTAAAGAACATAATGAAGAATTTTTTATAAACATAGAAAGATTAAATGAATTTTGAGTGCATTTAGTTTATATATCTATAATTTCAACACCAATATTTTCCAAGAACAGTTGCCAAAGGCTATCTCATATAAAAAAGAGGCCTTATGTTCAAACTCGGGCAGCCTAAAAATCTTTTCATTTTTTATTTATTTATTTTTTTTTATTTTTTATTTTTTTTTTTTTTTTTTTTTTTTTTTTTTTTTGCGAAAAGTAAAAAACTCAAAACTGGTCCAACCCTAAGATTCGGCCGGTCGGGTCAGAAAATACTACCTATGACTAATAATCAAACATAGAGGTGACAAAATGTGTGGGTGAGGACCGTTAGGTAGATTGGGTAATGAATTAAAATGGTTAATGTTAGGTACAAGCAGCCCGGATTGGCCTAGAATACTTTTGGTACAAACAGTTGACATTATATTATCTCCCTAATAACCTTTATACATAAAATGTTTGTCGACATGTTCCTTTTAAGCTACTTTATTAAATCATGCCTCTTTTGAAATATTACATGACCCAGGTCGACACGTTTATAACACATGAAGCTAAAATGTTTATAAAAGAACATACTATATATTATCAGAATACTAATAGAAGTTTGTGCATGTACCTTGTATGCAGGTGGGCATACTCTTGGTTTCTCCCATTGCTCATCATTCAAAAGCCGAATCCACAACTTCAACTCGGTAACCGATGTTGACCCGTCACTCAACCCTTCATTTGCTGCAAGTTTAAGGAAAATTTGTCCAGTCATAAATGCAAAGAATGCAGGAGTTCCAATGGATCCTTCTTCTACAAGTTTTGATAACAAATACTACAAACTTATTTTCCAACAAAAAGTTTTATTTTCTTCGGATAAAGCTTTGCTTGATATGCCAAAAACTAAAAATCTGGCAGCAAAGTTTGCAGGTTCAAAAGATGCATTCACAAAGGCATTTGTAAATTCCATGATCAAGATGAGTAGCATTACAGGTGGTCAGGAGGTCAGAAAGAACTGTAGGGTGGTAAATTAGACTACCTGCAAGGACATATATGTATTTTTGAATGGTGTGTGTTCTCTGTTTGCTGTTCAGTTAAGTGTGGATCTTAAGCTAGTTGTGGCAAGTTTATTACATAAAAGGGAAGCCTTTGCAAGAATATGACATGGTCATATTAAATTTATTGTAATAATGTTCATGTTTATGATAATGGAAGATGTATTTCATCTGTCTTGGAGCTTTTATTAAATTTGAACATGAGAAGAGAAACAAGTACACTAAAATCAAACATATATTTGTACTTAAAAATGGATAACACTTGGTAGAGGCACAAATACACAATAAACGCGCATTATCTCTAATACAATCAAATCTTACCAACGTCTAAGCAGTGTACCCTCCATCCAATGGATCATCAATATATGCCCTAACATATCTTAAGCCCCTAAAAATGGGTATTTTATACTATGCGTGTAGCTTAAAAAGCCCTTGCTTATTAAACGACTAGGCTCCAAACATGCCCCTTGGGCTTTTGACAACATAGTACAATACATCAACAATTGGGATGTCACACAAATCAGGTTTTTTCCACTACATGGTCTTAAGCATTAAAACTAAATGATTCATGATGACACTGTGAATGGCTTCTTCCTTACCCGTAAACAACCCAATCCAAAAGATGAGATGTTGACTCTAAATGAAAGTTGCAATTCAATCATTTGATGCAAAACATGAACAACATCTGACATTATATTTCAACATTATAAATTTAAGCATCAACCGAGATACACGTCTAATAAGAATATAATAAATAGTTGGTTCACGTTTACCTTAACATATCTAGATGGGCCTTTGCGTTATTAATATTCTCCATCTAATCTAGGATTCTGAGACTTAAGAAAGCATCTTCAGTTCTTCCCAACATCACTTAGACCAATTTCTACCAATTGAATGTTACCACTTAAACCAGAAGCCTTCCATGATGGCAGGAATGAAAATCCATCAAGAAGCTTCGCACACTTCAATCCCCATTTCACCATTAAGAACTCGATCAGGTGATGCCCACTGCAAAAGATGATACGTTTGGTCAACAGAGAGAAAGGGAGTATTCAACCGGCTATTTTATAACAGTAAATCAGTAATTACCTTCTATTATGATAGCTTGTGATAAAAACTGATTCGGGCGATCTCTCCAGAAGAAATTTCACAGTGGCAAAGAGATTATCGAAGGCTTTGCAATATGTGGGGAAGAAATATTGTGTCAACTTTAAACATTTTCTGTAATTTGGGAAAAAAATGATAGAATAAAAAATATAAATCCAACCACTTGAGTCATACAACACATCAGCTCCAAGGATTACTTGTGGTCGTAAACTAAATATAGATTCGTCCCACACGCCCAGGTAAGTCCCATTACCTGAAAGACAGTAATAAAACTAAACAGTTACTCTGGTGCTTTGAGCTGAAGAAGTAGCAAGATAATACGTGCCAATACCGTCAATTTATTTTACCTAGAGGTTGCAAAAAAAGGCGGGTCATGCAGATTGGGTATTGGGTCAAAACAGGTAAAATTTTACGGATCGGATATATTGTCGAAGAAACTTTATTATTCTACCAATATATTAGTGGGTCAAAACTGATTAAAGAAGTTATATGACTTCATGGTGCACTTACTTTTAATATAAAATGACTTGGGGGTTGTTTCATTTTTAATTCACGATCTGTATGTGAACAGCTCTTGATCTGGACAGTACATGACTGTTTCTTTATTAGCTTAAGGGTTTGTATGTGAACTAGTCATATGAAAGTAATTTGGTAGAAATCGCCTCCCCTAATTTTACCCATTTAAAATTATTCTTTGTGAAGATATAAGACCATGATGTTGAGGCAAAATTAACTTTTGTAGCATACTAACTTATGTCAAGGGGGATCTAAATAGAAGATCAACATTTGTTATTGGGTGTGAAAATTATATACTGTATATTATCAGCTAACAAGTCAACACAATAATTGTATCAATACACATTATAAAGAATCATTCTTACCTCACACTTGATATTATTTAGCTCACACACTCTTCTCATGTTGTCTAGGACCTGTAAATTGATAATTACAAGGTCATAAGAAAATGCATACCTTTGGCTGAAGTACGAAAATTTCATCAAGTAATAAAATATTTATATGCCAACTTCATAAACATATTGCTAGGAGAAACATGAAGATATAAAAAATAGTCGTACGAAAGTGTTGATGACTTCAAATGAAAATGTAAGAATGGAGCTAGATTTGGTTGTCCTAATCATTTGATGGCAATGTTAACTTTCTATATTTTTTCTCAAGAATCAAGATAGCTAGCACAATCAGGCTGCTTAAAACGCTGTCAAAAACTAAAATTTGTTCATTGTTTAGAAAGTATGAAAGCATAACTTATGTTCAATCCGATGAACCTGCCACGAGTAAAAGACCGCTTATCCATGTAACTCATTTGTCAGTAGACAACAAACCATAGTTGTCAAAAGCCATCGCCTCTTGTGCCTAGGCCCATTTTTTAGGCGAGGCGATGCAATTGTGCTTTGAGGGTTTAGGCGCATATTTCAGCTAGGTTCCCAAATTCTGGAGAGTTTCCAGCCAAATTCATTAAATTATGGCTAGATTCCAACCAGATTTCTGCTTTTATCTAAGGAAAACAACTTCTATATACTAATACATCAATATTCTAAAACTTTTGATACTAAGTAGATGAAAAATAGTATTATTTTAATATATTTTTACTTTATTTTCTTTGTTCGCTTTTTTTTTATCTCAGGCCCTCGCTTTTTTTCGCCTCGCGCCTAGGCCCCAGGCAAGGCCTATGCGCCTTGAGTGCGCCTAGCGCCTTTGATAACTACGCAACAAACACTCAATAACCCGTTCAAATTTTAAGAAATTATATGCTTTTATCATATAATATATATGTATTAACTAGGTGCATTAAATAGCTAAAGACGGACCCAGAATATGTAGTCTCACTATTTCAAACGAATAGAACAACAAGAAACAATCTTTTGGTCCACTTTCAAGCTTTCAAGTGTAAATCAGCTACAACAATTTATCCCCTATTGTACACAAATAACAAGTGAAATGGACATTGTTTATACCTCTAATCTGTCAGACTCATCAGTAAGAATGACATCTGCGCCTACTTTTGCAGCAACTAAACCAGGCAGGGATGTCCCAGACCCAAGCTGCAAACAAACATCGCGCTAAGTTTGAATAACTGATAATTACAAACACAATACAGAATGAAGCAGGACTAATAAAAAACAAGCAAGCTAAAACAATTATTCGTTTAAAAAAGGCGCCCCTAGACGCCGGAACCAGGGGCAAAACAGCAGTCTCGTATTGTTCAAGGTCAAAATTGGTAGGTTTATACATAAAGCTGGGGTCCTTTGGGAGCGAAACGCCTCGGAGAGGCTGGCGCTTTTATAAAGCTAAGATTTAAGAAATAAAATGTAGAGATTATAGTATGGAAAGGAAATGACCTCAAGGACAGTAAGTCCTTGAAAGCGTGATCTGTGTTGCCACACATACTCCGCCAGGATAACACTACACGGCCACACGAACAACCCATACTCTTCTTTCATGCTCTGTACAATAATAATAATAATAATAATAATAATAATAATAATAATGAGAAGATAATTCAAAATGTTAAATGAAAAAACCTCGATGACAGTGATGGAGATGGCGTCATCGGAGGCGTTGGAATCTCCGAAGTAGTGATGAGATACGGTCGTCATGTTTTCCGGCAAGTCGCCGCCGTCGCTGTTGTTAGCTTCCATTTCCATGGGGTGGTTGGTTATGTTCATAATTTCTTGTATATTTAAGTGGAAATGTTATCTTTAGAACGCTAAATATTGTGAGAACGTGAGAACAAGTACAAAAATCAATTAAAATCAAATTTTTTTTAATACAAATCTCATTATAATCAAAATACAACATTAATAAATGAATTTTCTTTTCAAATAATCCATCTTTTCTTGCAAAAACACTTTCAAATTAACTTTTTACACATGTGTAAATGAAACAGTTTACACATGTATAAATAGCAAATTTACACACATGTGTAAAAACAAATTATTTTCGTATACGTTTGAATTTTTACGCGTAAATTGTGTTTTGAGGATTGTATATTAGTAATAAAGACAAGTGTAAAAAGAAATTTTGAATTTGAATGGTTTTAGATGTCGTTCTCACAGTTCGCACGAAATATAGGTGTTCTCAAAATAACTTTCCCATAAGTGAGTATGTATATATATTTTTAAGTTATCTTATTTATTTTCACAAAAACAAAATAATACGCTTCCAGTTTTGACTTTTGCATTTTAAGGGTGAAAAATTGTTTTTGAAAAGTTAGAAATTTTGGTTTTTGGTTTTTGTTTTTTGAAAATAAAAATTTACAAATCTACCATTCATACAACCAACATTCACAATAAGTTAAGTGAAACACTTAAAAAAACAATAATTTGACTTTTTGACGTTTCTCATCCCAAAATTTAATCCAAACATTTTTTAAACTCATTTTCAAAAAGTCATAAGCTAATAAGTACTTATGACTAAAAGTACTTTTGCATTTCCAAACTCAATCCCAAACACCCTCTTAAGGGGAGGAAAAAAAGGAAAAGAAAAAAAAAAGAAGGAAAATCATTCCGTTTCTTTTCTTTTCTTTTCTTCTATTTTATTCCTTTCTTTTCCTTTTATTTTCTTCCAATATGAAATGATTAAATTTGTGTAACATTCGCAAATTTTCTAATAAGTTAATTATAACTTTGGGGGATCTAAAGTGACAATAATCCATAGTTGAAAATCGCTTAAACCATATATTTTTTTTTGTAGCGTTTGGGGTAGTGTTGTAACACCCTAATTTTCAAAAACATAAATAATAATAATACTTATGAGCTGACGATTACATTGATATGAAACAATTATTATTAGAGTTCTAATTTGTTTAGATACCAATCTGTAACTCGATGATCACTTAAGGCTTTGGACTTAGTTAAATATAAATCAGATTCGTGTATTGTTTGTATTTTTGTTTGGAAATCTTGTATGAAACTTTAATTCAGTATTTAATAATATTTCAAGTTTATTAGTGCCATGAATTTATGAACAATCGTCACTACGTGGCACCCCGATGTTTCCGCCATCGGTTGGGGTGTTACAATTTGGCTTAGGGCTTGTTTGGTAGTTTTTTAATGAGGCTCTGAACCATTTAGCTCTGAATGGTTCAGTATTCAGATTGTTTGTTTCAACCTAAAAAAGGCTCTTAATTAAATGATTAAAAGCTAAACTATTCAAACTTTGTGCATAGCTGAACCATTCAGCACTTAATCATTTAAAGCCTCTTAACCATTCAGATTTCTTAATGATTATGCACTTAATCAACCAAACAGCCCCTTAATTTCCCATTTTTTTCCTTTCCTTCCAAAAAAATCTCTAGAACACACATTCTATTCTTTCATTCCATTTCCTTCCTAAAAAAAATAAAAACAAAACCCTCATGAACACATACACTTTTTCTTTCCTTCGATTTTTTTTCTTTTCTCCTTTTAAGTTAACTCGGGAACACAACTTAAAATCAATCAATCACAAGTTCCGACTTAATTCAATTAGTTTTATTACACGCTAGCACTAAATTATTTGCATTACTCATTGCTAAATCAGTTAAGAAAACAATAAATTATAACATGCCACATCATTCCTCCGTTACACAATCAAACTCATATAAAAAAAAAAAAAATATCACCACATGACATCTCATACCTCCTTACACATCAAACCACGTCACTATCATGGTCACCACCACGCCATCCATCACGGGGTGCCCCCACCACGGCACCACCCAAGTAGTTCTGTAGCCTCAGAAACAAGGAGACCAAAAGTATCAAATGCAAATGGTTGGTTTACAATCGTATATAATGATATAACATTGTCTCCTAATATTTTCATGGAGAGATATACATAAACATTGAAATATACCACTTCCTAATTTATATATATCTCTAATCTATTAAGTATAAACATGTGTTGGTTGTTAAGACACACATATCACTTCACATTGAGCAACTTTTAAGTTTTAATGCAATTTGGCCCACGAGGGGGACCCACTGGGTTCGGGGATCACTCATTTGATTATACTGTACTAGGTTTGAGACCCGTGGGGACCCACGGTGCAAACCATAGTAAATAAAAAAATTATATGAAACTAAGAGTTGTATTATTCAAGTTTAGTGGCTACAAACGTAAAGTGTTAAAAATAACGGTTAGCCTGAAAATTTTTTCTTATATAAACGTCATGCGTTGATATTAAATGAGTATTAAAAGTAAAACTAACATATAACTATGGTTTTCATGTCAAAGTGGATATTTTTTATAAGCCCTCAGTAACGTTAGTAATGAAAACCGATTACCTATTATGATCAGTACTAAACCAAAGTATAAAGTTTTGAAAAAAAAATAACAAAGGTATGAATACATTATGTTTTTGTAAATGACTTTTTATCATATTTTTATTTTTAATGTAATTGTAATTAGTACATAACTTGGTTTATTGACAAAATGCAACGCACTGTTCAAAGCACACAAAAAAAGTTTAAAATAATACTTTATTATTGAAGTTGTATATACATAACGTCAATAAAGATAATTAAAAAATTGCATAAAAATTACTCACATTATTCATAAATCCTGAAAGACTTCTTTGTACACAACGTTTGATGTTTTGTTCGTCAATTCACCATTTTCATCTACTATAACAATCTTAAGTCCATCTCGACTTCTGACCCTTGAAAGCGCAACATACAACTGCCCGTGTGAAAAAACTGGATCCTTCAAATACAACCCAACTCTGGATAAGGATTGTCCTTGACTTTTGTTTATTGTCATTGCGAAAGAAACAGCAAGTGGAAATTGCCTTCTGTTAAATTTAAAAGGAATTTTCTTATCTGAGGGGGATAAAGTAATTCTTGGAATAAAAGTTCGCATTCCAATGTTACTTCCTGATATGATTTTCGCTTCAATGACACGTTTTCTCATTTTAACAACTTGTAACCTTGTCCCATTGCACAAACCACTTTTCTGATCAATGTTTCTGAGTAACATTACGGGAACGCCAACTTTCAAAACCAAACGATGGTTTGGTATTCCAGAAAACTTAAGACCATTAAGGACATCAGGAGAAACTAATCTTTCATCAACCTGTTTGTTCACATCTTCAGACTGGCAAACACTATCCGAACTTAGATACTCAACTTCGTCACCGGGAAACATTGAAAGTAATATATCATTAAGTTCATGAACAACTTCATTCTTCGGTGCCAATATAGCTCGATCTTGAAAATAAGTCGGAATGTGGATGTTATCCAAAAGTGAAGGATAAACAAAGGCTATCAAATCAGAAACAGGATCCGAAGATTGAGAAATAAGTAAGTCATCAGGTATCAAAATAACATCTTGATCATCACTTATTGTATCAACCTTTCCTTCTCCTATGTCCAGAAGCCAAGATGCAAACTTTTTAGTTTCCTCAATATCAGAACTGCAGCTTCCAGAAAGCAACCGCATATTTTTTGTTAACTCTAAAACAGTGCATTTGTGCCAAATGTATGATGAACTTAAAGAGGCATTAACAATGTCATGTTTATCTGTTTCTTCATTAAGGTCACCAATTATCAATCCAGCAACTTCAGAAACCGTGGGTAGGTTGTAAGTTCTACCATCTTCTTTCCTCATTCCGTTTAATCGAAGCTTGACTTGTGCATCAGGGTTCTTCTGAAAACAATCTCCCGCCATTCTATAAGATTTCACCAAGGAGTTTTTGGCATCCAACATTTTTTTCAATTCCTTTACAATTTGAAATTCAAGGGCCTTTTCTGATGAGTATTCCTCATCTGCATCACTATAAATAAAATGAATACATTAGAATCGAAAGTACTTAAAAATCCTTAAAGTTTTCTACAAAAGACAATAAAAAAATAACATACCCAACAACATTGATTCTATTCGAAACTTCATTTTCAGTATCATATATGTATAGCTGAGAGAATACTGGATTTTGTCCACGTGATGGTAAAAGATTTCCCAAAGCATGGTAGTTCTCACCACTTATACGATAGATGAATGGAGCATTACCATGATTTATAGACCTATCAATTTTTCCACCCATGGATGTAAATGCAAACATAGAGTTGAATCGTCTTATGTTCTTTAAAAAGAATATGCTTTTAGAATCAACTCCATTAAAATACTCTTTATAACTGTGTGGCGCCTCCTTAAAAGGAGGAAGCATAACTTTTCCATAACCACAACACAGAGAGAAATTTTTTTTAGTATTACTTCTATTAAGCCCTCTAGTAGATTCACAGATCCACAGTCTAGCACTACAATCTTCACAAGTGACATTCTGATCACCATGGTCCAAGTAAGCTAAAAAAAGATATTCAAATTTATTAAATGTACCATATTTCTAAACATGAAGTCTGCAAGTTATTGAAAGTATCGAAATATCTTAAAAGTGAAGAAGATCAAGGGTTACTTACATATTGGTAAAGTAGTTTTTTGGGAGAACCGAAAAATATGAAAAAGTGAAACAATTATCAATTAGGTAGGTATATAATGAAACCAATTGTTGTTGGGCTGAATCAGACATTAAGAGTAAAACAATCGGGCCTATGGCTAATAATAAACATTCAACCCAATAAGTTATGTAATATGTATGTTATGTATTTTATATGGGATTGTTTTAGTAACATATTGGGCCGATCCATTTTTCCTTGTATCACAACAATATATTTCGGTAAAAAAATTGAAACGATTTACAACATTTATGTTACAATCTTTTAGTTTTAATTAGATATGAATCATACAAAAATAAAACTGAAAATTATGTTTGATGAGTACATCCACCAATCTAGTTGTATCTATATATACTCAACATAATACTCAAATGGATGAAAACATACTTATCAATCAAGCAAACGCATTTATTAAATATTATGATCGTTATGAAACTTAATAAAAAGAGGAAACCATATCATGGTATAAAGAGAAAATAACAAAGTAGAAATTGTTCAAAATTATTAAAAAACAAAACATAAAGCAATGAAACTGGTTGACCATAAGCATAGAAAACAAATCCTCTTCATTTTGGGTTTAGGAAGACGAGAGGCTCAACGTAATTTTAAGTTACTCCATACTACCACCACTTCCAATCTTAGTTGAAGGAATTGGTGTGCTTTCATCATCAGAGATCGCGTCAATCAGTTTACGCTTAACCATTTGATACTTGGAACTGATAGAACATTGTTCTCCTTCAGCATAAACTTTCTTATCAACAATGGAAATTGGCGTATCATTATCGCCTGTGTCAGATTCCTAAACAAAAAATAGTTACAAACATATGTATCAGAATCATTAGTGATTGTGTATGAAAGAAAAAATGAGTAAAATGTATTACTATGAATATAAGTGTTTGTGCAAATGGTACCTTGGAAACAGAAATAACATTAGACGGCATTGCCATGAGAGACGTGTGAAGTGATTCTGATTCAGCAGGCTGTTAAAAAAAATATGCAAAAACTTAGAAATGTAATAAAGTCTTACATAAATAAAATTTGCTAAGTTATGTGAAATGGAATTCGAATATGTACCTGTCCTACATACAACTTTTTCTTAAGATGCGAGATAATTGTTGGATCATCAGTTATCTTAGTTACACCATAAACATCATATTTGTTGTTTAAATTGAACCCAGAGACAAAGATTTTAAAAGCAAACTCTCTGTCTAACAAAGTCTTAATCTCTTCAGGATATTCAACTGTATCACCAATCTATATATAAGGAATAACCAAATACATAATTATTACAAAACTATAATTAAGGAATTATTAAAAATAATTTTATACTTAAAATGCAGTTAAAAATATGGAATACCGTATTCAACTCAAGCAATTCAGAAGCACTTTTACTAATAAGTTGTGCAACGTCATGATGAAACAACGTAAGCGATACAGCACCATTAACGTCTTGCACACGAACCTGAATTTTAAACCTAGAAAAAAAATTTGAAAAAAAAACAACAAAAATTTATAACTAAGTTGGGTTGAAATGAAAGTATATTTGTGAAAATTATAATAGATGTTAAAAATATATCCGACCTTGGTGTAGGCTCAACTTTTTTGGCACTACAACTATCATTCAAACACTCGTAAACCTTTTCTTCCTCAAAATCTGAACTTCCTTCACCAACCTGCTTGATTATATAATCAATACTACATTTTCTGGTGCATTTTGGGGCATCCCATGTAGTACCAGCTAATTTCGGTAAACAAGTCTTTAATAGTACCCAATAATACCAAAGCCTGCGCCTGTATGAATATTATAGTTTGTTACCAAAATAAGATAGTATATGGTATACATTGGAAATTAATATTAAATAAAAATTAAAATTTTAACCTCATTACAATTTTTTATATTTAATTATAAATATCGTATTTAAGTATGAACATTATACTTACCTCTTGAATCTCACAAATGTCGCCAATGTTACTAAAAGGAGTGTTATGGACGAATTCATCTTCATCAGAGCAAAACATAGAAGTTCCATATGGTTGATGAGAAAAGGAAGGATTATCAGCGATTTTCTTACCCAAACTGATAAAAATAATTTAATCAATACACATTACATATTTATTGAGACTGTTTATAAAGGTTGTGTAATTCGTATTGAAAAACGTAATAGTACATACCCTTTTTTGTACAGCTTTATATCTTCAATATCTACATTTATGAACAGTCGACTAATGCGATCTCCAAAAGAGTTAGAAACATACGGTTTTCCTATAAAAAAAAATTAGGAAAAAATATTTTATTTATTTAATAAAAAGAAAATTTAGAAGTTAGAACTTAATTTATAATGCAAAATATAATGTATGTATAAATATAAATATAACTATATATATTTATTAACATTATACAACCATTATAAAACTTCAAACGGCCAAACTGCATTATTATTATAAATTCTTTCCCTGTTTGATGAGTTGCAACATATTTAGACATCTCCATGGCATAACTATCCCACAACGTTAAATAGATGCGCAAGCCCCTTCAAAAAAGTACAAATTATTTTAGTAAAAAATAAATAAACAATTTATAAAGGTACGTAATTTTTTTTATATATAAAATGCAAAAAAAAAAACAAAAAAATAAATAAATAAAGAATACATACTCGATATCTTGAATTTCCATTGTTAACCTCTTTTTATCAGCGACAACCTTTTTTTCTTTATCATCATTGCTGAAGAACTTGTTAACATGTCCAATAACATCTAAGATCAATTATAAAATAAACATTAATGAAAGATAACTTATAAAACTATTATTATTGTTTGGTTGTGATAGAAAAAAACTTTAGAACAAAAATATACCTATTGTAACATATTCATCAACCTCCTTATCCAGAATTCTTTGAAAGGGCACAAAAGAGAAACCAAAATCTGGACCTTGGAAACCATGATATTCGGAAACTTGAGTATTCATATTCAAGCAGAGTTTGTTTGGGTTTGGAGCATACTTGTATTTAGAGGAATTGACCCCAACTCCTGGATTTCTTATAATAAGAGAAGAATTTTCAATCAGAAACCTCTCGAATTTAAAAAACAACCGCTTAAATACATTCGCTTGAATCCTGTCACCCTGTTGATTATAAAAAAAATAAGATAATTGATATACATTAAAATTAAAAGCATCACAATTAAAAAAAAAGTTATGAAATTTAAAAATAATAGGATATAAAAAAAAAACGTGTTGTTAACTTTTACATTTTCATCACATAGGATCATTTCAATTGAGTACACATCATTAGGATTGCGACGATCGGGTAGACGCCAAACCCGAATAATCTTTAGCTTTAACGCCACACTGTTTCGGTTTACATGAATTTGGTTAACCATTGTAAACTCATTTGCATCTACAGCAGCCATTGATCTTGTTAACTGGGAAAAAATGATGTAAAAACCAAAAGATGACTTCAATAAAACAACAAATCAAAATCAAAATAACTAATGTTTAAGTAATTAAATATGAGAAACAGAAATTAACCTAATAATATATCTTTGCGATTACTCAAAGTGGTTCCAACGTGTCTTATTACAATCGTATGTAAATTGGTTTGACTTGTTTATATAGTTATTGAATTTACCGAATAATAAGAAATGGATGAAATGGTGGGCGGTTAATTAGCATTTGAATTAGCATTGTTTTAAAGGTTATAACATTATGTATTGATTGAATTTCGTCAAGGTCAATCATTTATTGATTAAATGGCGTATGTCAAGCATTATATAGGTATTGATGTAGGAATTAAATAAATTCAATAATAACAAATAGATTAAAGAGTGGAGGGTAATTAGGAACCGAATTACGATTGTTATTATTGTTATAACTTTATGTACTGATTGAATTTAGTCAAAGTCAAGTAGTTAAAGCAAAACAGCCGTATGTTAAGCATTATAGTTAGTTGTAATTTGTTTTGATATATTCAATGTTATTTAACTAATGTTCTTTATATGTTATGTCAAGCATTATATAGGAATTCAATCAATTGAATAATAAAAAACGGATGAAAGAGTGGAGGGTAATTAGGATTCGACTTACAATTGTTATTATTGTTATAACTTTATGTATTGATTGAATTTAGTCAAAGTCAAGTGTGGATGTCAAGCATTATACTTAGTTGTAATTGTAATTTGTTTTGATCTATTCAATGTTATTTAACTAATGTTCTTTATATGTTATGTAAAGCATTATATAGGTATTCAAACAATTGAATAATAAGAAATGGATGAAAGAGTGGAGGGTAATTAGCATCCGAATTAGCATTGTTATTATTGTTATAAATTAATGTATTGATTAAATTTAGTCAAAGTCAAGCATTGAAATCATTAATGGCGAATTTTAAGTATTATACCTAGTTGTGATTTTTTTTTGATCTATTCAATGTTATTAAACTAAATGTTCTTTACATGTTATGTAAAGCATTATATAGGTATTCAATCAATTCAATAATAAGAAATGGATGAAAGAGTGGAGGGTAATTAGCATCCGAATTAGCATTGTTATTATTGTTATAAATTAATGTATTGATTACATTTAGTCAAAGTCAAGCATTGAAATCATTAATGGCGAATTTTAAGTATTATACCTAGTTGTGATTTTTTTTTTGATTTATTCAATGTTATTAAACTAAATGTTCTTTACATGTTATGTAAAGCATTATATAGGTATTCAATCAATTCAATTGTAATTTGTTTTGATATATTCAATGTTATTTAACTAATGTTCTTTATATGTTATGTCAAGCATTATATAGGAATTCAATCAATTGAATAATAAAAAACGGATGAAAGAGTGGAGGGTAATTAGGATTCGACTTACAATTGTTATTATTGTTATAACTTTATGTATTGATTGAATTTAGTCAAAGTCAAGTGTGGATGTCAAGCATTATACTTAGTTGTAATTGTAATTTGTTTTGATCTATTCAATGTTATTTAACTAATGTTCTTTATATGTTATGTAAAGCATTATATAGGTATTCAAACAATTGAATAATAAGAAATGGATGAAAGAGTGGAGGGTAATTAGCATCCGAATTAGCATTGTTATTATTGTTATAAATTAATGTATTGATTAAATTTAGTCAAAGTCAAGCATTGAAATCATTAATGGCGAATTTTAAGTATTATACCTAGTTGTGATTTTTTTTTTGATCTATTCAATGTTATTAAACTAAATGTTCTTTACATGTTATGTAAAGCATTATATAGGTATTCAATCAATTCAATAATAAGAAATGGATGAAAGAGTGGAGGGTAATTAGCATCCGAATTAGCATTGTTATTATTGTTATAAATTAATGTATTGATTACATTTAGTCAAAGTCAAGCATTGAAATCATTAATGGCGAATTTTAAGTATTATACCTAGTTGTGATTTTTTTTTTGATTTATTCAATGTTATTAAACTAAATGTTCTTTACATGTTATGTAAAGCATTATATAGGTATTCAATCAATTCAATAATAAGAAATGGATGAAAGAGTGGAGGGTAATTAGCATTCGAATTACCACTTATATATTATTGTTATAAATTAATGTATTGATTAAATTTAGTCAAAGTCAAGCATTTAAACCATTAATGCCGAATTTATATGATTGTACATATTTGTGATTTTTTTTTGATCTATTCAATGTTACTAAACTAAATGTTATTTACATGTTATGTAAAGCATTATATAGGTATTGAATCAATTCAATAATAAGAAATGGATGAAAGAGTGGAGGGTAATTAGCATCCGTATTAGAATTGTTATTATTGTTATAAATTAATGTATTGATTGAATTTAGTCAAAAACAATGATTGAAACCTTTAATGCCGCATGTCAAGGATTATACCTAGTTGTGTTTTTTTTTTTTAATCTATTCAATGTTATTTAAGTAAATGTTCTTTATATGTTATTATATGCTTTACTAACATGCTTGAAAATTGGACAAGTAAATGCGTATTCAAAGTAAATTTGTTATTGTATAAGGAAACCATAAATTTCGCAATTACATTTATCAATTCATTATGAATGTTGTGAGTAAATTCAGTTGTGAATATGTATTCTAAATTATACCGTATTGCCACCACGGGTTAACGTATACATATTGTTACAATTACAACATACTAAATATTCGGTAAAATTAGACATCTCCATGTCAATATACCAAATGAAAAAAAACACAAAATTTTAATGATTATTGATTCACACATTGTCGTACTCATTTATTGATTTGACCATAATTAAATCTTAGTCAATGTGAATAATTACACATTTAAATTAAAATTAATAAGAAGTTGTTGACTATGGTATGTCGAAACTTTAATGTTGTTGTTTCGTAAGTTTTTAGATAACAAAAACCTGTTCATGGATTTAGGCAATGTCTGCACAAACACGTAAAAATCAACATTATAATAACAAATAAGGTTTTTTTACTTAAAAAATATTAGAAACGTCATACCAAAACTCGTGCGGAAGGGTCATGAATAACCTTGAAGAATTTGTCACCCTTGTGATAAGTCATATTGAAGTTATTTGTCCTAATGAAATCCTGTTCTTCGTATGCAAAAAACAAACTTTTGTTAAAATATACATAAAGTCACTCATACTAAAAACTGATTTTAATTATCTTGTTTTATGAAATCCGGTATTTTGTTTTTTTTTATATAATTGTTTTTTATATTCACACATACTCAAAACCGATTTCAATTGCAATCTGTTTATTAAAAAACACAATCATATATTCAATGATTAAAGCTGAGCAGAATTACTCGCGTATCGATTACATCCAAAGCAGATAGTTGATTGTAAACAGATTATCAAATGGTTTTAATAAAAAAAAAACGATTCTGTTTGGTTTAATATGTTAGTAAACCGATGTGGATGGATTTCAAAAATTGTCAGAAACAAAATCGACAAACAATAGGATTAGAAAGTTATTTTAATAAGAAACCGATTGTATTTATATTTTATGTAAGATGGTTTCAAACATTTACTTTAGGGATTTTATAAAGGGTCAGAAACATAATCGAAAACTTGTTGATAATCACATATTTTGTAGAAGGTTGATAGATATAGGATTGTCATTTGTCTTTGTATAAAAATAACGATACAATCCTATTGTTTTTATCTTTTATGTAAGATGATTGCAAACATTATGTATCAATATAATAAAAATGCAGAAAAAGATTCAAAAACATTTTCTAGATTCATCTAAGATTGATGAAGAATATACCTTGCAAAAATGACAATGAGAGAGGAATGAGGAATGAGAAAGGAATTAGTAGGATAGGAAGGAGGAAGATGTTGTAACATACAAATGGATGTTGACAAAACTAAATAAAAAGAGGTTTATATAAGACTTAGTCTTGGAGCCCCATTTAGGATTTGGATCCTTCAAGACCCTCTAAAAATCTAGGATTCAACCCTAGTGTTTTCATTTATTATATAGATAGATTTCATAACGATATTTAAAAATGTTAAGTAACTTTTTAAAATTGCATCAAAGTTAAGGGGTGTTGATCATGTCGAGGTTTCACGTATTGAGAGATTTTATGTTGGTAAGTTTATTAGGTGAACTCAAATAGGACTCGTTTATTTATTCATGACAAAAATATAAGTCATAACTTTGAGTAACATGGATGAATAAGTAATAATTAAACAAGCAATGTCTCCAAGATAACAATAAGCGTATACAATGTTAGGCTAGCTCACTTAAGAATGGCAAAAAAACCCGAGCTCGACGGGTATACCCGAAACCCGAAGTATTTGGGACGGGTATACCCGACGGGTATGGGACGGGTTTGGTATTGGAAAAAAAATATTCCGCGGGTATGGTATTATGTGATACCCGACCCGATTACCCGAAACTAAATACCCGTCTACCCGAAATATATACCCGAATACTTTTAAGTTATATATATATATATATATATAGGATTTGGTTCAAATGAGAACCTTTCCCCAAATTGAGAACTGAGAGAACCATTCTGGGCCACACATTTCTCTAAGGCAAAAAAAAAAAAAAAAAAAAAAAAAAAATTTTTTTTTTTTTTTTGCAAAAATCGCTGCTTTATATGTAAGGAATTTTTTTTTTATTTTTTTTGTATTTTTTTTTCAGTATACACATATGTATAACTGAAATATACACATATGTATAGCTGAAAAATGCTATATACACATATGTATAATTGACATATACACATATGTATAAATGAAAAAAAAAATCAAAAAAAAAATTCCTTGTATAAAAATGTGCGATTAAAGCAAAAAAAAGAAATTTTTTTTTTTTTTTTTGCCTTTATTTGAAATGTGTGGCCCAGAATGGTTCTCTCAGTTCTCAAATAGGGGTTGGTTCTCTTAGGATCCCTACCCTATATATATATATATCATTTATTAACTATTTTTTAGTAATGTTTCATTCTAATAGATTCATTAATTAAAAAATAAATTTTTCGTCTAAAATATATATTCTAATAACATTATTATTTATATTTATATGCTACTAGCTGATTACCCCGGGAGAGTCCCAGGGTTGAAAAATCTAATTTTACGTGATAACCTATTGCAAATGGCTCAAATTAACTAACCACAAAATCTCTCAATCATTGCATGTTCATAGTATTCTAATCAGTAATAACTCATATTCCCCACAAAATCTAATTTTACGTGATAACATGAACACTTTGTGTGTTTTTTTCCCGTATGAACGAAACCCCACAAAAAATAGTCGATTTTTTCTCCGTTTTTTATATAGCACTATGGTACTCGTTGGAAAGATAATAAAACGCTCGTTAATTTGGTGTAATTTTTTTCTTTAAAAAATCCCGTATATAAAAGATATAAACGTTTAAAAATTATGGGAGGAAATATGAGAGTGGAAATTTTAAATTTATTTTTAAATTCTTTTTTTCCTAAAATAACTCAATTTAATTAAAAAAAGGAAACAATTCAAAAACACCAAAAACTCTCCATTATGATGCCACGTGGCACTCTCAAGGGAATGTTGAGGCCTCCATTGCACGCTACGTCAGCATATACGTTTTCTTTTATATATATAGATAGATGAAATATATAAATAGTTTTCAAAATTCATACTATATATAATATATATTTGCATATTAAATGTTTTAAAGATTATTATGGTGATGATAATATATATGTTACTTATTACAATTTCATATACTTTATATTTCTTAAAACATAAGACTATAAAATAAAATAAAAATAAAAATATATATATACATGCAAATACCAACGGGTATACCCGAAACCCGCGGGTATGGTCTATACCCGATGGGTAATACTTGACAAAAACCTGACGGGTAATGGGGCGGGTATGGTATGAGATTTTATAACCGGGTATGGGTATGGTATTAGCCAAACCCGACCCGTTGCTATCCCTAAGCTCACTTGGTACGTTGTAAGTTTGTAATCCGATAATCATTCTCATTGATAGTACACCATATAAACAGTTACAAGCATACAACAAGTATGGAAACAACATTAACTATGTTGACTATGCATAATTACAGGAGAGATGTATGTTAACTATGTTGACTGTATGTTGACTAACACTTAGTAGATTGAAGATGCTACTACTTTTGACTGCATAGTTATAATGCAAGTTTATGTATCATTATCTAATTAATATTTGTTTATATATGGTCACAAGAAATCGAAGAATGTGTAGAGTTTAGGAAAGTTGGACATCTACGAATCTAGACAATTTTAGGATAATTATGCACTTTTGAATTAGGAATATTATGTATTCATGCCTAATCACATGGAGCCGGGGGTCTCACTGGAAGCAGCCTCTCTATTCTTAGGGGTAGAGGTATGTATTCATGCCTAAGTAATGTTAGATAATTATGTCTAAGTTAGTACAATTTGACTTATCATTTAGTGGATGTACTTAGTCTAACGGTTAATATTAACAATGTTGTTTAGTTAGTTGCAGATTAAATGTTTGTTTTTGTTCAAGACCCGTGTTCACGAACAGATCGCAAACAACTGGATTTCTTAACAAACAAACACAAACATAGAATTATGTTTGTTAGGTGTTGTTTGTTTTTTCTGCAGGAAAATGTCTACAGACTGCGGACCACATATGCAGACATCTGCAGGAGAAGAGGTGGACCAAAGGTCTGCAGTCTGCAAGAAGAAGAATGGTGGTGGACGGTGGTAGTGGTGGATGGTGGTGGTGGACGGTGGTGGTGGACCGTCGTGGTGATGGTGGACGGTGGTGGTGGACAATGGCGGTGATAGACGGTGGTGGTGGACGGCGGAGGTGGTGGACCATGGTGGTGGTAGATGGTGGTGATGGACGGCAGTGGTGGTGGACGGCGGCGGTGGTGGTGGATGGTGGTGGTAGACGGTGGTAGTAGTGGTGGATGGTGGTGGTGGTGGTGGTGGACCGTGGTAGTGGTGGACGGTGGGTGGTGGTGGTGGTGGTGGGTGAGGAGAAGAGAAGAGGAGAAAATCTTAGAAGACCTTTGAACAAGTCTGCACCAAGAAGAGGTCAGGAAGACCTTTTTGAGTGAAAGGTCTTCCAAAAAACAAACAATCGGCAGTCCCCAAATGACGGCGCAGACAAAAGAGGTCAGAAGTGATTCTGAGCAAAAAACAAACAACCCCTTAGTGTATTCGTGAACAGCTCGTTTGTCTAAGAAACCTTAACAAACAAACACGAACAAAGCCTTATTCGTGTCCGTTTGGTTCGTTTTACGGACAACTACAGCCCTAGCAGCACGTGAGTCACTGCAAGTTGTTATCAATATAAAAAAAAAAAAAAAAAACAATGATTATCCATTTTCTAGAGACTGCTACAAAACTCCCCCATCTACAACACACCATAGCATAGCTCCTCCTCAACTTCACTGAAAAAACATTACTAGTTAGGGTTTCCTTTAACTGAATCATGGCCTTCACAACTTGTTCATCACTTGCTCATCTAGAAACATCATCAAAACCTTCTATAATAATAACCTCATCCTTTCCAATTTCTCCAAGATTATCAACACCCTCCTCATTTTCATCTTCTTCCATTAACCAAGTCTCTCAAAAAATGTCATTTCCTCCTAATTTACTTAAAACTGATCACAAAGGTATTATTATTACTATTATTATTATTTATTATTATTATTTTTTTTTGCATGTATGGTTCAGTTTTAGTTATTAGTTAACTGGGTATTGTTTAGGTTTTTAGTTTTTAGGATAAAAAACATTAATTTGGGAGCTGTACATATAAACCAGTAGTTGATTGTATTCTTTAGTATGTAGGGTGGTTTAGGATGACAATACATACCTTAGGTTAGTGTAAAGCACTGTATTTTTGGTTTGGAATTGGTTATTGAATGAATTACCTTAGCGGGTTTGCGGCGGATTGTTCTTTTATGTTTGGGGCAAGGTTTAAAAAGGCTGAAACGGGCCTCGAGGCGTTGTCCGTTAGCCTCACCAGGCGTAAGCCTCGAGGCGGCCCGAGGCGTAAGCCTCAAAACATTATTAAAAATAACAAATATATATATATATATATATATATATATATATATATATATCATAAAAATACAATATAATATAAAACAAAACATCATGGATATTATAAAATCTAATTTAGTAATGAAACAAACATCATAAAATAGTTTTAATAGCATTTTAATCTTTAACTTAAGTTTGGAGATCAAATGTAAACTAGTGAACATTGAGAGGGTTAAATGTAAAAATACCAAAAGTTGATATGGTAGAGGGGCAGGTGTGTTTTGGTTGGATTTTGAGGTGGGAACTCGTTCCAAGTACAATTTTTGACCCGACTTGAACCAATTTTCACTACCTAGACCCAATTTTGACTTAGGTGGTGAGGCTTAAGCCTCACCGCCTCGCCTCACAGCCTCACCGCCTCGGGAAGCCTCGGATAGGCCGAGGCTTAGGTTTCAATTGACCCCCGTGAGGCTAAGCCTCTAAGGCGTTTTTTCATAGCCTCAGCCGAGGCGTAAGCCTCGAGGCGAGCCTCAGACAACCTTTTTAAACCATGGTTTGGGGTTGTTGGCTCTTTTTTCTCTTTGGCATGCTTTTGGGCATTTTTTTTATTCCACAAAATGGTGATTTTTGATGGGGTAGAAGCTTTAGCGTCGCATGTATTGTAAAGACTATGGTACGAACGAGCAAATGCCCGGTCTTTGGATGATCATGTTGTATTTTGATGGTGACCTCACAAGTCACAATTAGGAAGTTCCTTTGATCTGTGTTTAGTTCATTGCCCAAGGTTACGTGCAGTTTTAATTGTTCTATTGGTCGATCACTGCTCCAGAGAACGGGCCGACAATGTGTTGCATCTTCACGTGGGCGTTTGTTGGTAACTGAAAGAAAAAAATGCCTGTACATTATACCGAGGCACTTCCTCCGGCTATTTATATCATGTACTATAACACCATTGCTGTCATTGGTCAATGAGGTAGCGGCTAGCGCCCACTTCATCTATTGGAGTGAAATCTGGGGTGTTAAGATTTTGCCCTTTTTTACTCTTCCAAACCCTCAAGAGAATGTCTTTACCGTGGGCTTTGTTTTGTTTTGTTTTTTTTTTTTTTTTACTTTCTGAGTTGAATGTTTTCGGTGGCTCTTGATTTCCTTGACTAGCTGTACTAGCTCGCCAGATTGTATGCATACCTTGATTAGCTTATTTAATAGGTAAAAGTTGTTTTTCCTTTTGCCTTTGTCTATGCGGAATCCACTGTGAGTGTTTTCCATGTCTGGGTCCAGTCATAGGACAAGAGGTGTGAAATTTAATCTTTTCTGTTTTATTGCTGGAATATGGTGTGGATTTTTTATGAGGCTATGGAATTGACGTTTTTTATTCTCCGACAAGTGTATGGATGGTTGAATTTTGCTAGAATTTGTTTCTATCTGGTTGGCGCCTAGAGTTACCAGGTAATCGATCATGCTCCATGCCGATGGGGAGCCATCTATTTACGACGGTTGGATGTGATGAGTTGAAATTCTAGGCCTTTGGGGTGGCTTTATTTCTTAGTTGTTTGTTTGTCGACGCCTCTTTTTCTTGTAAGATTCATTGCTTTGTCCATTCTGCTTATGAAAGTTCACAGGTCCTCTTCTTCACACTGTTTGATGTTGTGAAGCCCGATAAGATCTTTTGTTTATTGTCTCGGTTGCGTTAAGTTTCTAAAACTTTTTTCCAATCTCCACAAAGCTGTCTACACTCTACGGAAAGACCGACATTGTAATTCGGATTTCCAAGAACAACATACGACCATTAGATTTAAATGGCATTTTTTTTGAGGAAGCTTGAAATTGTCAATTTGGGTTAAGAATTTATGTTGGTATTAGGCTTGTATGACTTTAAAATGCTGTCTGAGCGATCTTGGGCAGTTGTAATCGGCGTCCCAATGAATAGTCCCTGCGTTTGTGGGTATGCTGGGCGTGGGAGTGATGTTTTCCACTAATGATTAGTGAACGGACTTTAACATGAAAAACAACTTAGAGTGGAGGCATCATTGCTCCTAGTCAGCCGGGAGAAAAAGGGGTTGTGGATTGATCATAGGTAAGTTAGTTGTTAACTAGAAAATTCGGTTGGCCAAAGAAAGCTCCTTGGATAGGGGTCCTTGCGCAGATGGCAAGATTCCCTATATTGGGGGAGGGGGTATAGTTGTCGTAATGGTTGGTTCTTCATCAAAAGTCAACTGAAACCAAAGTCAGAAGACATCAATAGTTTGTACTTTGTAGCCATTAAATATTGTGAGTGTGGACCAAAATGAATGATATTGATGACTAATAAAATCATGTCTATTTGAATTTGTCTTAAGATTGGATATGGTGTAGGAGCAAATAATGTTATGGTTTGACCTAAACGAGCACGTATCCAAAACCTTAGGTTGTGTGCCGGTCAGTAAACATAATTTAAAAGTAACCATGCGCAGCTGTGAAGTTTCTGTCATTGAATCTTGATTATCGGCTTCCTTTTTCAATAGATTAGTTACAGTATCAAAATTGAGATTTCTTTATATAATCATATTCTCTTATATGAACCATTTCAGCTGCAATTAGACCACAAGCTGCTGCGGTTGATGCAGTTGCTGCGGCCTTTACTGAATTCAAGCACCTTCTTCTACCAATAACAGATCGAAACCCTTATCTGTCTGAAGGAACAAGACAGGTTATTGCTTTCTTTTTAGTTTCCATCTGTAAACAAATTAAATGAATGAAAACGAAAGGCATCGGGGTGCAAAACAGGTCGTATACAAAACATGAAGCTGAACACGACACGTGTATTCGCAGATTGACACGAACAAGTCCTTTTTAATCCGAGAATAAATTATTATTATTACTGTTTTTATTTTTTGCATAATAACACTCCAAATTACAAATTTACAACAAAAATACAAACGTGTATAAAACTAATACGTTTTAACTATCAAAAGCTGATGCACATTTCTCTCTTAAAATTTTTCATTTTGGCCAATCCAGTTTAAGTTATGACATAAAATAATACCTTTTTTAAAAATTTAAAAATAAGTGGGTCAACCGGTGAACCCATCAGGTTGACCTGACCCTGACCCGTTCAGTTAAATGCGTTCACAGGTTCGACCTGAAATTGAACAGAACCTGTTTAGACTAAATCTAAACCCCTGAATTTTGTGTTAGGTTTTTGTCGTCTTTGAAATTCACACCCTTATACACACTCTTCGTTAGTTGACCGACTTCCATCGTTAGTTTATCTTTAATTATCCTTTATTAACATCTCGACCCTCGTCTTGCATTCATGTTCCTTAATAGGCTGCAGCAACCACAGCTGCTTTGGCCAAGAAGTATGGTGCTGACATAACTGTTGTGGGTATGTCCTCTCGACACCCTTATAAAACTTAACTACCTAAGATAACTTTATGCATAACGTTTATGATACAACAAAATGATGTTTTATAAACATATGTATATATTTTTTTGTAGTTATTGATGAAAAGCTGAAAGAATCAATTCCAGAGCATGACACTCAGCTTTCGAGCATCCGCTGGCATTTGTCTGAAGGTAGGTTTGCTCTCTTGAGGGTCCATTTATCTTATTTTTATAAACGAAAGCAAAACTGCAGAACCCATTAAATGAACTATGACCTAGTTGCTTACTATGGGTGGCCGAATGGGCGGGACGGGTTAACGGGTCAACAATACCAATTTTAGTGTTGGGCTTTACTGTTTGGCCTGCAAACACCTTTTGTCCAATTTTTCATATATAATCAATGCATCAAATACGATTGCGAAACCATGTCATTTCACTTTGGGCAAACTAAAACCCATTTGACCCACTGTTCTTGGAACCGGTCCCGTTAGACCGGAGACCGACTACATAACCGGTCCGGCTGAGTCCATTTGAACAGGTCAGACCGGTTGAACCAGCGAACAGGACGGGGTGGTGGGACCGAATTTCGATTTTATATTTTTTCCTTCCAAATTCATTTGAATGAGTTAGACCGGGTCTGGTTACGAAAACACTGATTTGACCCGTTAGGGATAAGACAATCTCTTATAAAACATCATTTTATTTTGTTAAATTTGATTCATTAATGGTAAACCCTTTCCTGTTAAAAAATAGGCGGGTTCCAAGAATTCAAGCTTTTAGAACGCCTCGGGGAAGGCAGCAAACCGACAGCGATCATAGGGGAGATTGCGGATGATATGAATCTAGACTTGGTTATTATGAGTATGGAAGCTATCCATTCAAAGCATGTTGATGCAAACCTGCTTGCTGAGTTCATTCCATGCCCAGTCATTCTTCTTCCATTGTAGAACCAACATGTACTCATGACTTTGTTTTTTGAGGTACTTTCTATCTCTCAAATTACAAATCTTTCATGTATCGAGGAGTTACATCGACGTCTGTTGTAGAGTGTTCTGTCGATTGAACCTGCAACCCGATGGATCATGACTTTCAGATGATCAATGTGATTGTGTTGGTATGTGTACATGTGCGCTATAATTGTTACCCGTTCGTGTATACATGTAGAAAAGTGCATAATTCTATACCTATAAAACAAAATAAGTTTAAATTAAAGCCGAACAGCTGAACCATAACCAAAACCAAAATACGAAGGGATAAGTTTGATAGGTGACGTTTACAAAACCAACTTAACCTGTAGATGATAACTGAATCAAACTGTTAATTGTATCTTTTAAAAGTCCAAACGTGTATTGAACTTGGCTCAATTAACAAAAGCTCGGTGATTGGTTGGTTAACTGAACCGTTTATACAATTATACAATCAACTAAATTTTTTTTATATTTGAATATGATAACTTATGACAGAGATTTGTTTAAAATAATAATAATAATAATATATTTTATTATGTTATATTATATATTTCAACCCGGGATAAAAACTAGTTAAAACTAAAGCGAATGGTTCGCATTTGTATGTTTATCATCGGGTAACCTTGTAAAGTATTTAAGTAAAAATCACTAATATTTAGAAACTAAAGTAACTAGTATTTTGGAGAGAATGACATGGTTGGTGCTTGTGGTTTACAAATATTGCACTCTTGGTCTTAAGGCTTTAATAATTACACCGTTGATCCTTAAGTTTATTAAAACTGCACTCGTGTGGTCCTTACTCCTAACTGCTGTTAATTTCCTCCGTTAAAAATAAGTAAATTACATTTTTACCCTCAATTATACAATTAAAAAACATAATAAAAAAAATAATATTAAACCCACCCCTTTCTTCTTCTTCCCCAAACCACCACCATCTCTCTTGTTTGGAGAATCGCACGATATTAGCCTCCACGGGGAAGTTATACAGTTTTCCTTTTAAAGAATTAGAAAGGGTAGTCCTTTTTAATTAGGGGGGACGGGGCGCCACCCGAATTGTCCACGGGTACCCACTACCAGCACGGTATCACCGCCGCCACCCACGCTGGTAGTGGTCCCGTGGATCGTTTTGTTGGTTCTATCTAACGGGCTGGTAACCGTGAATTATTTATTTTTTTAATTTAGTATAATTCCATTTTTATTATCTATAACCGTTGTCAAGCTATATTTTGATTATTTTTTTTACGTAAATCGTTAGGTTTAAACATAAATGAAACGAAAAGTAAATAAAAAACATAAAACATAATTTATTAATATTAAACATAAATAAAAATACATACAAACATAGAAGATAAAGCTTAGAGTTGACGCATGAGTTGTCAGGCCTGGAGATGCTCAAAGTTGTCGCGGTAACAACCCGCATAGCTCGCCTAGGTCAACTCCACAGCCAACTCCGGCACAATGCCTGGGTGCCGACTCATGGTGCGATCATAGCAGGTGGTCCACCGATCACATTTGTTGTTTAGATCGGTCCATTTTCTCTGTAGGCTCTCGATTGTGCGGTCGCTTTCGCCGACTTGTTGTTTGAAGTCAGCCAAGACACGGTCCCAGAAGCCTGTTTGGATACCTCGTGAGCCCCCTGAGCCCCTCCGGGGTTGGCGTTGCAACGATGGGTCGTTTTGTGCGTCCTTAACACACACAACCAAAGCCATTTCTTCGTTTTCTGTCCAGCGAGTCATTTTAAATGTGTGGTTGTTGTTGATGTTCAAGCGTGTTTTCACCACCGTGGTATGGTGGTTTATATACAAAAAAATCTCAACGGTTTTGCATGTGAAATTCAATATTTTCTGACGGTTAGATGAACCGATTTTAATGCACATAATGATTGTTGACCGTGTTGGTAGGATGGTTTATGATAAATCTGACCGTTTGGTGGTAAAACCGTGTGAATTTAAAAAAAAAAATCAAAGATTACATTTTAATTTAAAAGAAACAAAAAAAATCAGTGGAATGTGTTTCAGTGAAGTAAATCAGTTAAGTGATGTAACAGTGTATAATTGGTTAAAATCAGTGAAGTGAATATAAAGTCCTACAAGCGCCCCTTCCCCCCTAAGGCGTCAATCGAATGGCATTCTGTTACCGGACTGAATATGATGACATGCCATGCTAATTACGTCAATCGAATGGCATTGTGTTCTTGTTTTATAAAATTGATGATTGTGTAAATAACAATGACGGTATGTGAATGAAATTAAAAAAAAATACCAAAAGTTAAAACCAAAGCGCTAAAATAGAACTTTTGAAGTGAATCAGTCAGGAGTTGGGACATTATTTGTGATTGAGGAATGGTTGGAAGATTTTGTTGGCAGGTGTATCAATTTTGGTTTTTTATGATCTTTTAGGTGTTTTGTCTTCTAATCTGGTTTTGACTTTTGAAGTAACAAACTGAAAGAGAAAATAATGTTTTGCAACTGAAGTTTTTATTTGATATACGTTAAATTACACATATAAAAGTCCCCGTTTAACTCCTTTTTTCATACGTTTTTGACCTCATACATAGGAATTGGTACTTATTTGGGTATCTTTACGATTTCAGGTCTTAAACGATGTCCCGGAAACACAAGGAAGGAAAAAAACGAAGAGTTCGGCGCGAAAACAGGCCATCAGGCCCTTCGAGCGGCCGCTCCAAGGCTTCGAGCGGCCGCGCGCCCCTCCCAGATATTTCTGGGGACCTTCCAGAAGGCCTACGTCACGTCAGGAGCAATTGGTCCACTTGTTGATAAAGCGAGCGGCCGCTCCAAGAGGCCGAGCGGCCGCTCGAACCCTCTGCTCTGCTATAAAATCCCCATTTCAGCTCACTGATCGGGTTGGATCTTGAGGGAAGCTTTTCTGGGCGATTTTTGGACGATCCAAGCTGCTGGAAAGCCGTTTAACAAGCTCGGAAGTCCATCCGTTCCATCCTTCATCATCCGATCCATCTCTTTAGCATTCTTATGGTTTGATCCTTGAAGCTTTTTATGATTCAAATCTGATTTTTGTATGCTATTTTGATGTTATTATAGTTATTCGTACGCCTACGGGCAAGAACAATAGTATTTAGTATGTAAAACAATCGTTTAGTATGTAATCATGTTTTGTATAAATTTGGCGTTTTTCACGTATTAGATCTTGATGATCATAGCGCAACCTTGTTTCGTTGTTGATGGATTTGTAGCTGTATTTGAATGACTTTAACGATTGTCGAATGTGTTAGGCGGATACATGTTGAAAAACCATCCGTTTAATCGTCCGGTAGTAGACTAGTTAACTTGTTAAATAGTTTATGCCATGAAACTGTAACCGGGTATTGGTTTGGTTAAAGTCAGTCGAATAACGGTTAAAAATGCTTACCGGCACGTAAAAAGGTTTAAAAAGCCTAATGGTGCCGTTACTAGTCTTTGACACGGTTAATGATCTTTGGTAGTTATTTTGGTAAAAATAGCGATCTTAGTAGATCTGGGGTCAAAGTTGGTAAAATGGAATAGGTTGTGAAATGCTCTACTTTATGCTAGTTTAGGTGGCTGTGTTGTGTATTCGGTATCGCTTCCCTGAATTAGTGAGGTTAGAATACTCTTAACGGATGACTAACTTATCTTTAAAGATCTGCGTGAGATCATATCAGCTGCTCGCTAATGAACGACTTGAAGCGGTTAACGTGTGTATTCGTGTTAGCTTTCTGTATAGTTGTCATGTTAGGATGCCCGAAAGGGACACTAACTGTCGGAAAATGGGAATATTGATCACGCACACATATTACTTATTATATTTAGATAACATGCTAGGATTGGCAAAAATATAGTTTATATAGCTATATTTTCTATTTGGAGTCGTAGTTAAGTTATTTGCATGTTTTAGAATTAATTTAGTTTTAAACAAAACTCAGACTTATCTTTTCGTACTGGTAGATCGGGGACAGAGTTTTTGTACAATTGCTCCGCGCGCGTCCATGGATCGATATCTGGTTCTTATCTGTACGTTACTACATATATGACAGGGTACACTTGCCCTATTGTGCGTGTTTTAATATTAAGGTCTAAACCATTTTTATAAATATTAAAGCAAAAACGTGTGTTAAAATCCATTGTAAAATATGTATAGTTACGCACACGTCATTATTTTATAAAACAAATTGATTTGGATGTTGAGCTTTGAGATGTTAAAAGTTAAAATACAATTAAGCTTGGGAGATTCGCATGAAGGTGGAGGTGGTTGTTGATGAAGAAATGGGAGATGAATAAAACACCAATATCTACATGGTGTTTTCGGGTGTGTTACATTGTGTTAATGTCTTACTTTTACAAGCTAATATACATTTGGGAGATGAATAAAAGATTTTTGCGGTTAAAAAAAGTAATATGAATAGTTATAAAACCTGGTTAGTATATATTTAGTGATTGATTTTATATTAAGGGTGGTGATATTAAACCCCCCCCCCCCCAAAAGCGCCTCGCTTTGGCCAAAGCGATGCGCTTTGGTTACTTTTTTAACGGCCGAGGTAAGTTATTCTGATTTGACCCCAGGCGCCTCGCTTAGGCCTAAGCGAGGCGCTTGGAATCCAGATTTTATTTTTGTGGTAAATTTTGTGTTTTGGTGGTTTGAATTGGTTTTTTATTTTATTTTTTTTAATTTTTTAATGTAATTATTGTAAAAAAATTTATAAAAATTAAAAAAACAAAATAATAACTTACCTCGACATTTAAGCCGAAGACACTTTCCATCCAACACAGGGTTCACTAACAGTGGTGTGGTTTACCTTTTTGCTTATGATCTAACACCAAATCTCATTATCTGTCAACGATGAAGGCAACCTGAAAACAACCGGATGGTTGGTAGCTATAGGTAAGAACATTGTGGATGAGGAGGATTATTTATCTTCCCATTGATTTCAAGTATGTTGCCTTCATCGTTAACAGATATCTCTCTGACAACAACTGAAGGCAACCTGCAACTAGGTGATGGCCATACCGACGTGAGGGTAGTCCATTGGTATTAATGGCAAAGTGATTTGGCCTAAGCGAGACGCTTTGAGGGGGGGGGGGGGGGGGGAGGTTTAAATAGAAGTGAGGGGTGTGGATAGCCGGGGCCTATATTAAACTTAAAAAAGTTATCATTAAATGCTAGTTAAGTCTAGTTTTTCGGTTTAGATCACACAGTTTTAGCCATTATATATAACATGTTTTACCATTATAAATTATATTAAAACATTAGTGGTTTTTATAACTGAAAAGAATGTTTAAGTGGGTGATACATAGTTTCTTTGAATGTCTTTCAGGCTTTTATATAAGAATTATAGATGAGGTTGATAGGTCAAGTTCAATCTCCACATATCATAGCTAATATTTTTTTGTTATTTTATTTTGTGTATAACTTTTAAAAAAAAGACCAAACACTTCTTTAAGTACATTAAATTCACTGTTATTGTTGAAATATTTTAGTGATTTATTTTTAATGATTCTTTTAATAGTAACTGATGCGTATTCCAAGGCACACAGAAAGCACATTATAACCTAAAAGTGGAGCCCTTACATTGACGAATCACGCTTCAAATGTCTAGATGTTTATTTACATCAACGGATTGCATTGCAGTGACGACCAACTTATTTATTTTAACTTACGGTCATGGCCAATGCTTAATAGGATCGACGTGAGCGATGGCTTCATGCCAGAAATTCACGAGGGCCCGAAGTTTGTTTAATATATATAAATATTGTGGACTATTATGATCATTTTTTTAACATTAATCCATCTAATAAGGTCTAAAATCGCTTAAAAATTTAAATCCAAATGTACATTAGAGTTCAAATTCCATTGATGACAAAAAATTAGCGGTTCAAAAAAAATATATAGTTATATACATGTGTCAAGTGTCGGTAGCTATTTGTATCTATGTATTTAAAATGCGGTTGGTAGGATTGTTATTTTTTTTTTCAAAAATTGATCGATAATTTGTATAAAGTTCGTAATTTTAAAGAAAATTTGGGTTAAAAAGCCTAAAATCAAATCCTAACCATTTTTTCTCATTGAAATTGAGATTTGCATCTTCTTCAGATGGTTTTGAATGATTTAGAGGGTGTTTGGGATTGAGTTTGGAAATGCAAAAGTGCTTTTGGTTAGAAGTGTTTATTGGCTTATGACTTTTTAAAAAGGAGTTTTAAAAAAAGTATTTGGATTAGCTTTTGTTATGAGAAACGTCAAAAGATCAATAAATTGTATTTTTTTAAATGTTTCGCTTTATTGTGAAGATTGGTTGTATGGGTGGTAGATTTGTAATTTTTTTCCAAAAGCCAAAAGCTAGGATTTCTAATTTTTTTTTTGAACGGTAAATTTCATTAAAACCGGCAAGCTCTAAAAGACAAGAGCCGCCAAACTAAACACACATATACAACGGATTTCTAACTTCTTAAAAACAGTTTTTCTACCCTTATTGAAAAGTCAAAACCAAAAGTGTTTTTGGATTACACAAACAGCTTATTGACTTATTGGCTTCTTGGATAAGTCAATATAAATCAATAAGTTGTTTTCAAACGCAATCACAAACACCCTCTTAACGCCCACCAAGAGCGCGAAATCGAGGTTGTTCTTTGGATCTTTGTACAAAATTAGGTTTATAAATGATGGCTTTTGAGTAATTTGATTGTTTAATTTGCACCAATACCTGATGCATCAGATTCAGCAACTTTGCCATGCCAATAAATTAGTTGTTTCAGTGATAATGAATAATCGTTTCTTTAGGCCTGTTCTTCTTTTTGCAAATCAAGTGTTATGAGCACTAATACAGTGATTGTTGTGGGGAGCCAAAGCTTCATTACTAGACCTGGCAATTTCAACCCATTTTTTAGTTGAGTTTGGGTTGTTTTGGGTTTAAAATTTGACCTTGTGGGTTAAAATGGGTTTTAGTATAATTTTCAAGTGGGTTAGGATGGGTAATTTTAATTGTAGGAAATAAGTAAGTGGGTCAGGATGGGTATGTCAAAAAAAAAATAAATGGGTCAGGATGGGTATTTTTAGATAATCATATACAAATCTGAATTAAAACTCACCCAACACCAAAAGTGTTGATGCCTCAAAGAAATCAATGTCACTAAAAACAAAAAAAATTATATCTTTTGCATTTGTTGATAACCCAGTCGGTTTGAAACCGTTCGGGTCGTTAACGGACGACCATGTCGAAACAACACGAATCGTTAACGAGACCAACCTCATCGAAACAGTTCGAGTCGTTAGCAGGCTTTAATCGAGTCCAAACGGTCTGGGTTGTTGACCGGCCCATTCGGTTCGACAATGGTCTGGTCGTTAACAGGCCCGGTTGGGTCGAAACGGTCCAGGTTGCAAACGGGATCGGTCAGGCCAAAACGGTCCGGGTCGCTAACGGGCCCGGTCGGGTCGAAACAATACGGGTCAGGTTGAAACGGTTTGGGCCGTTACCGGGCCCGGTCGGGTCAAAACGGTCTGGGTCGCTACCGGGCCCGTCCGGGTCGATACGGGACGGGTCAGGTTGAGACGGTCTGGGCCGCTACCAGGTCGCTACGGGACGGGACAGGTTGAAACGGTCTGGGCTGTTACGGGCCCCGGTCGGGTCGAAACGGTCCGGGTCGTTACCGGGCCGGTCGGGTTGAAACGGTCCGGGCCGCTACCGGTCCCGTCGGGTCAAAACGGCCCGGGTCGTTACAGGGCCCGACCAGGTCGAAACCAAGGTTTTCAGAACCGGACCGGACGTCGAACCGGACCCCCGGCGGTTCACCGGTTTGACCGGTCCGACCGGTTCGACCGGTTCGACGAACCGGCCAAAAAACAAACAAAAATTAAAAAAAAATTAAAAAAAATTAAAAAATCCGGTCCGACCGGCCCGGTTTCCGGTCCGACCGGCCGGTTTCACCGGTTCAACCCCGGTTCGCTGCAAAAACGGTCCGACTACCCGAACCGGACCGGTCCAGGCCCCGGAGCCCGGTCCGACCGGCCGTCCGGTCCGGTTTTCAAAACAATGGTCGAAACGGTCCACCGGGCCCGGCCGGGTAGAAACAATCCAGGTCGGTACGGGACGGGTCAGGTTGAAACGGTCAGGGTCGTCACCGGGCCCGGTCGGGGCGAAACGGTCCGGGTCGTTACCGGCCCCGGTCGATTCGAAACGGTCCAGGTCGCTACCGGTCCCGTCGGGTCGAAACGGTCCGGGTCGCTACCGGGCCCAGCCGGGTCGAAACGGTCCGAGTCGCTATCGGGCCCGACCGGGTTGAAACGGTCCGGGTCCCTACCGGGCCCGACCGGGTCGAAACGGTCCGGGTCGTTACCGGGCCCGGTCGGGTTGAAACAGTCTGGGCCGCTACCGGTCCCGTCGGGTCAAAACGGCCCGGGTCGTTACAGGGCCCGGCTAGGTCGAAACGGTCCGGGTCGCTACCGGGCCCGGGCAGGTTGAAACAATCCGGGTCGCTACGGGACGGGTCAGGTTGAAACGGTCAGGGTCGTTACCGGGCCCGGTCGGGTCGAAACGGTCCGGATCGCTACTGGTCCACTTTGACCCGACGGTTTCTGGTATTTCACTTTGACCTTAGCACAGGTCAAGCATTTGCTCACGTATGAGGCTATATCTGACCTCATGTTTGGCCACCAGTACAGCACTTTCAAATCTTGGCACATCTTATCCGAACCAGGATGAATAGAATACCGGGACTTATGAGCCTCATCTAGGACAAGCTCCCGTAGTCCCCCGAATAAAGGAACCCATATGCGTTCTGCGAAATAGTGCAGGCCATCAGGCCTTCGCTCGAGGTGCTTGTCGGCACCGTGCATAGTCTCAGCTTTAAGGTTTTCCTCCTTCAAAGCTTCTAACTGGGCAGAACGGAGTTGATCAGGTAGAGATGAATGAATGGTGAGTTGCAACGCCCGGACGCGACGAGGTTTAGTTGATTCCTTCCTGCTCAAGGCGTCTGCTACAACATTCGCCTTGCCAGGATGGTACTTAATGGCACAATCATAGTCATTCAGAAGTTCAATCCAACGACGCTGTCGTATGTTCAAATGTTGTTGATCGAAAATATGTTGAAGACTCTTGTGATCGGTGTAGATGGTGCATTTGGTACCGTACAAGTAATGTCTCCAAATTTTCAACGCGAAAACCACTGCACCCAATTCCAAGTCATGGGTGGTGTAGTTCTTTCTCGTGCACCTTGAGTTGACGAGAAGCATACGCGATCACTTTCTCGCGTTGCATCAACACGCAACCGAGACCATGAATAGAAGCATCACAGTAAACAACGAAATCATCAGGGCCTTCAGGTAAAGACAAAATAGGAGCAGAACACAGTTTAGACTTCAGTTCTTCAAACGCTGACTCTTGTGTTTCCCCCCAGTCGAATTTCCTATCCTTCTGCGTGAGAGTGGTCAGGGGTTGAACGATCTTCGAGAACCCCTGAATGAAACGACGATAGTAGCCCGCAAGGCCTAGGAATTGCCGCACCTCAGTTGGCGTCTTAGGTGCTCCCCAGTCCTTGATCGCTTCGATCTTAGCTGGATCGACATGAATCCCTAGTTCATTAACCACATGTCCTAGGAACTGAACTTCGCGTAACCAAAAGTCACACTTTGAGAACTTAGCGTAAAGTTGTTCCCGTCGCAAGAGTTCCAAAACCAAACGCAGGTGTTCCTCGTGTTCGTCTTGTTCTTGGAGTAGATCAGAATGTCATCAATAAACACAATGACGAACTTGTCCAGATATGGTTTGCAAACGCGGTTCATCAAGTCCATGAAAAACCGCCGGTGCGTTCGTGAGACCGAAAGGCATGACCAAGAATTCGAAATGGCCATAACGTGTACGAAAGGCAGTCTTTGCAACGTCAGCTTCCCGTACGCGCAACTGGTGATAACCGGACCTCAAGTCAATCTTGGAATAATAACTAGAACCCTGGAGCTGGTCGAATAGATCATCAATACGTGGAAGAGGATAACGGTTCTTGACGGTCAATTTGTTCAGTTCTCTGTAGTCCACACACAATCGGAAACTTCCATCCTTCTTCTTGACGAATAGAATCGGGGTCCCCAAGGGGAGAACTTGGCCTGATGAAACCCTTGTCCAAGAGTTCCTGTAACTGACTAGACAATTCCTGCATCTCGGGAGGTGCAAGACGGTAGGGGGCCCGAGCAATAGGAGCAGCCCCTGGTACAAGATCAATACCGAACTCGACTTGACGATGGGAGGAAGACCAGATAAATCATCGGGAAAAACATCAGGAAACTCGCGTACAACAGGAATATCGTCGATCTTCTTTTCATCACCAGAGGAAACAAATAAAAGTGCCAAAACGGCCGAGTAACCCTTTCGAAGACACTTAAGGGCTTTCATGCTAGAGATGATATTCAGCGGAACACCACCCTTGATACCGTACACAGAAAGGAATTCTCCATCAGGGAGAGGAATCCGAATAATCTTGTCGTAACAGACAATCTCCGCGCGATACAAAGACAACCAATCCATGCCTACCACCACGTCAAAACTACCCAAAGGTACCGGCATAAGGTCGATGGGGAACGACAAACCCGACAACTCTAATGACACTCCCGAAGGATACTAGTAGCTTCAATCTTTTTACCGTCAGCCAACTCAATAATATATTTAGTCTCTAATGGTACGGGTACTACATCTAGCAGTCGACTAACTTCCATGGATACAAAACTCTTGTCGGCACCAGAATCAAATAACACACTAACAGAACGATTATTGAGAAGGAACGTACCGGTAACTGTGTCAGGATCCTGTCTAGCCTCAGCGGCTCCAATGACGAAGGCGCGTGCATTCCTGCCACCGCCCCCGTTGTTCCCATTACCGTTGTTCCCGCCCTGCTTCAGTTTTGGGCAATCCTTCTTGTAATGCCCAGTCTCACCACAGTTGTAACATCCTTGTCTTCCCGTAGTCCCTTGAGTAGTAGGAGCTGAGTTAGTAGTCGGGGCCTGGGTCGATGGAAGTGTAGCCCGACAATCTTTAGCAAAATGCCCAGTTCGTGGCAGCGATGACAACGGTTACTGTCGCAGTTCCTTGATGATGACGTCCACACTTGTTACATTTGGGCAGTTTCCCCGCATAACCACCCTGCTTGTTACCTGAAGAAGAAGAACCCCCATTATCAAACCTCTTACTCTGCTGTGCTGGCCCAGATCCTTTCCCTTCATTATCCCACTTGCGCTTGTTGTTCTCTGGGGCCTTAACAGTCGAACCCTTGGCAGGCAAAATACCCTCATTCACCTTCAAGTTGGTCATCCTATGAGCCGATCGAACCACCTCTGAGTATGTAGGAAGATTCCCCGCAGCCACTAACCCTGCGATCTCTGGTACTAGCCCCGAGATATAGTGTTCAATCCTCCTGTATTCTGGCACATGCAGATCAGGACACAACACTGCCAACTCATTACGCCTCACCGTATACTTTTCAATCTCTGACCCGGTCATCTTGAGGTTCCACACCTCCACGACCACCACCACCACGACCGCCACTACCACGCCCACCAGCGCGGCCACCTCCACGTCCTCCTCGCACTCCAGACATGATTCCGACAAAAAGGACGAGAAAATTTAGTTTCACAGCTAATGGTAACCACTAGCGTTCGCAAGATCAAAGCTAGATCCAACCCAGGACTATCCATTCAAACCCAGAGCTCACTAGGGCTTCCATGCATTTTGGTTTATGATTTTGTGTGCACCCAAAATGATAAACCGCTCTACATGGTCCTCCAAGTGTTCTCCTAGTTCAAAGTTCAAATCACCGAACATAGACTCTTAGCTATACACCGTAATACTACGGTAGTTTATAACAAGTGTTTCTATTGGAGTATAGAAGGGAGATGTCCGAGCCTTGGACAAATCTCAAGAGCATACGAGTTACCCCAATATACTACACTGCCTAGAAAGTAAGTAACCCGACCTAAGATAGAACGGATGATGTAACGTAGAAAGACCGAATGATTTAGAGACACCCCGACAAGACAATACGTAAACCACCATAATGTTTAGTACCATGTGATCGTCTAGTGTGTGCGACTCGGCTATAGACTAGACTCTACATGCAGTCCTAGTTCACTATAACCATTGGCTCTGATACCAATCTGTCACACCCTCAAAATCCACTTGCGGAGTTTTACCGCGAGGCGCATGACAAACCAGGATCCAAACCAACGATCACAATAAACAAGTCTAACATGAACATAATGCAATTTCAAAACATGTTTAAAATCCCCGTTTACAGCGGAAGCTTATTCAAAACAATATTCAATACTAAACCAATGTTCAACGTTTGTAAAACCATGCAACCCTAACTAGACGTCGTGCAGACGCGTGCGCCCTAGTCCCATTGTGCTACCTTAGCGACCTGAGAAAACATGTAAAAGTTTACGTCAGCACAAAAAATGCTGGTGAGTTTACAGGTTTTGTAATCCAAGTACCAAGTCAACCTGTCCATACTATAACAAATCGAAAACCAGTGTACGCTAGCTAGGCGTATGTTTTGTTACTACCACGATTGGAAAACCATTACTAACTCGTAAACCAAATGTGTGCCCGATGTAGTAACCCTGTTGTTCCTGTTGTTCCTGTTTGAGACAATATGCACCCGCCGACCCTCCAGTCGACGAGCGGGGTTGGTCACTCCCAATAGCGCTATTCACATTTCCCCGTTGTGCAAACCCGCACATTCATGGTTCCCTCCGGGACTTCCAAAGATCGTGTAGTACACAATAGAAACCCATAGTATGACAGTAGTTACCAAATAATCATTTTAACACATGTTTTCTCCCCCGAAAATGTGAAACCAGTTTAAAAGAGGGGCCGTAAACTCACCTTAAGTTGCGTTACTTCGTAATACGAATAACTCAGCAGCTATGCTAGTCCCGTAAAGCGGCGACCTAACATATGACAGTTACAAGTACTTAGACTAATAACCGCAGGTTAGTTAGTCCCTAGATGTCCAGACCATAACCAAATTCGTTTGAAAACACCGTGACTGTTTAACTGACCCAAAGTACAAGACTCGACATCCCATTGGTGACCCGAGACTCCTCGTGTTATGTTTACGCTCTCAAACATGCAATCATGCAATCACACTTAACATACGTTAACGCACAACAAGTTTATAGCACATAGCTCCCGTATCACCGAATTACATCCAAACATATGTTACCAAGTTATTAGATATGTTACGGGGTTCCTAGCATGTTCCTACATGTCAAATCGGGTCTCGGAATGCTAATTTACACTTACAGCAGCAGTACATGCGATTAGGAAAAGTCAACTAGCATTTAGGTTGGTCAACTGGCATTTAGGAAGGCTAATCGCATGTAATATAGGCATTTAGGGTCATAAGACATGTAAACCTTGACTTTATAGGCGATTAGGGCTATACCACATGTAACTACTAGCATTTAGGGCTATACCACATGTAACTACTAGCATTTAGGGCTATACCACATGTAACTACTAGCATTTAGGGCTATACCACATGTAACTACTAGCATTTAGCCCTACTCGCATGAAACATAGGCAATTAGCCTCCTAATCGCCCCTAACATAGGCGATTAGGGTTGCTAATCGCCTGTAACCTTGCTGTTCCGGTTTTTCGCGCGTTTAACGCTCCAAATCAGATCCAGAACGTGTGTAACCATCCAATATCATCCCAACAACTATTCTAAACATGTTTAAACCAAAATCCTTCGTTTAGCCTCGTATTATCAGCCCTGCATGCAACCATGTAATCCAAACACCATACACATAGCATGAACACCACATTAACATGCATAACTATAACCCTAATAATCAATTACTCAGATTTCATTAATCATGACATCAATATTATTCTGAACTAACCTAACAACATGTTAATCACTCATCTTTAATCATAAAACCCTAGATATTAATCATAAACACACATAACACATGTATGATTGTTAGAATCCGATTAACAACACTTATTAACGATTTTCAGAAAGCTTTTTCGTTTTAGAACAGGTCTAGACCATTAGGGATTGAATAAAAACGTTTATAAAGATTGCATGGATGGAAACCAAACCTTAGATTTGTGAAAGGATGATGAATTAAGCTTGAAACCTTGTGTTTTGATCAAAAATCGCGTTCCAGAGGTTGTGTGTGAGTTGGGGCGGGTTATGGGACGACTAGGGTTTGTATTATGAAGTTTAGGAGGTCAAGTATGGTATTTATAGTCGTTTTTAGTCGTCTAGCACGTAACACGCGATTGTGCAGACTTACACGCGATTAGGGGTCCTAATCGCATGTAACTACATGCATTTGGGGCCTAATCGCATGAAACATCATGCATTTAGCCCCCAATCGCCTATAACCCTGCCCAATCGCCCCTCCTATAGGCGATTAGCCACCCCTAATCGCCTATAGGGGCTGGTTCCTGGTATTTTGCGCGTTTAACCCCGTTTTAACATATGTTAACACATATTCACATACCGACAAGTCACATAATGATTGTAAACACATAACACTTGTAAATACACATATTCACACTCGTTCACCAATTCCGGGACTCGAGACTTGTATGTTCCGTATGCCCTGACGATCCTACAAATCGTCACCGTTTGTACACTTGGTTAAGGACTGACATCTAATGAACCTCTAGACCAACATCCAATGATCTTCTAGACTAACCCGATAGTTCCCGAACCATAACACGACTTAACTAACCCAGTTAAGTATACTATACGCGTGACTCGCTAAGGTAGACTTTTATCTAGACAACGTTGTTAACCAAAATTTGCCGGGTGTCACACTTAATTCTGGTGTCATTGATGTTTTTTTTCTTTTTTTTTTCTTTTTACTTTGGTTTTCATGCTTTAGCTTAAATTGGTTTCGAAGAATTTAGTAGCAACCCAATTTTTCTTTAGTTATTGTTTTTGAAAGCATAATTAACACATAACTCATATTAATCTCTAATGCTTCAGGTGGGTGAAGTAGAGCAAAGGAGATGAACTCCTTTTGGGCATTCTACCTCAACCTTTAGGGTGTGTTTGGTTCACGGAATTGTTTGGAATTGGAATTTGTGAAGGAATTGGAATTGGAACGAATTGGATTTGTAATTCAAACATTCCAAAAGTAATTGGAAATTGTTGGAATTGGATTCTCAAATCCTATATTATTGTGTTTGGTTGGTTAATAAATTGGAATCTATCACCTTTGCCCCACGACCCGCATCGTTGTGACCCGTATCGGCCCGAACCGTTTCGCCTCGTACCGGCCTGTACCGTTTCGACCGGTACCGGCCCGTACCATTTCGACCAGTACCGTTTTGACTCGAACTGTTGATACCTCTATCGTTTCGACCTGTACCGTTTCAACGTGCACCGTTTCTACCCGTACCGGTTCGGGTCGAAAACGGTACCAATCAAAACTGGTACGGGGCGAAACGGTACCGGTCGAAACTGGTACGATCCGAAACAGTGCGGTCCAAAACGGTACCGGTCGAAATTGGTACGATCCGAAACGTTACGGGCGAAATGGTACAGGTCGAAACGATGCCGGTCAAAACTGGTACGGTCCGAAACGTTACGGGCGAAACGGTACAGGTCGAAACGATACCGGTCGAAACTGGTCCGAAACGGTACCGGTCAAAACTGGTACGGTCCGAAACGTTACAGGCGAAACGGTACAGGTCGAAACGATACCGGTCAAAACGGTGTCGGTCAAAACTGGTCCAAAACGGTTCGGTCCGAAACGGTATCGGTCGAAACCGATACGATCCGAAACAGTTCGGTCCGAAACGTTACGGGCGAAACGGTACAGGTCGAAACGATATCGGTCGAAACTGGTCTGAAACGGTTCGGTCCAAAACGGTACTGGTCGAAATTGGTACGGTCCGAAACGGTTCGGTCTGAAACGGTATCAGTCAAAACTGGTATGGTCCGAAACGGTACCGGTCAAAACAAGTACAGTACAAAACGGTTCGGGTCTAAACGGTACGGTCAAAACTCGTATAGTACGAAACGGTTCGGGTCGAATCGGTACCGGTCGAAACTGGTACGTTACTTTTTATATTATTATGGGTTGTAAAGTGTTTTTTTTTTTTTCATCATTCCTACTTATCTTCGTAGTTTTTTAGCAACTAAAGGTCGAATGCGGTATATGTTACTTTTTGCAAATTTAATGTATTACCCATTTTTTGAATAGTTAGATCCGCAGCGAAGCACGAGACTGCTAAATAGTTTTTTATAAAAACCGAAGCGAACACATTTATTAAAAAAAGGAAGAACTTACTACGTGAGTAAAAGATATTAATAAAAAGGGAATCTTTATCTCAAAATAATTTTGATATTAATGTATGATAAAAATGTCTTAGTATATCTTTTAACAGTAGAATTCATACAATAAATAAACGGTGAAAACTAAGCAAACAAGATACCGTAATGGAAAGCACCAAGAAGCTAAATAAATATGATTATTTTGTACATGATACACTTGTGTATACCTGATATATAATTACACTACATTGACTAAACCAATATCCCATGAAAAAAAAATCAAAAGATTCAATTTCAACATAGTCACGAGAAACCCATGTATTGCTAAATAATCAGAGGAGAGTTTTTTAGACAAATTTGCCAAGCATTTATATCATATGATTGTAAAGGTTGATCATTATCGTTAAAATCATGATCTTTTTATATAATGTTCTCATAGTAAAGTTAAGTAGATTTTAATTAATTTATTTTTTTGCATATTCGGGCTCAGCGGCATGCCTCTTCATAGCCCAGGTGTATATCCATACTTAGGATGGAATTACAACCGTTCACTAGTAGTTTGACACTCGAGGATGGCACCAAACCCTAACCAAGGGGGGTCATCGGGAAACTCCAAAAAAAAGTGAGGAACCGGCTCAAACAAACCCAATTAAATTCATTCTAGTGGCTTTGGAAGGATCGTCGAACCCTAACCTAAAACCCTAAAGTTAAACCTTCAACTCTATTGCTAAACCCCAAAACTAAACTCCCTAAATTTAAACCTTAAACTCTAATGCTAAACCCTGAAAGCTAAACTTTAACCCAAAACCTAAACCCCATGAAAAAAATATGATTATTTTGTACATGATACGCTTGTTTATACCTGATATATAATTACACTACATTGACTAAAACAATACCCCATGAAAAAAATCAAAAGATTCAATTTCAACATAGTCACGAGAAACCCATGTATTGCTAAATAATCAGAGGAAAGTTTTTTAGACAAATTTGCCAAGCCATTTATATCATATGATTGTAAAGGTTGATCATTATCGTTAAAATCATGATCTTTTCATATAATGTTCTCATAGTAAAGTTAAGTAGATTTTTATTTATTTATTTTTTTGCATATTCGGGCTCAGCGGCATGCCTCTTCATAGCCCATGTATATATATATATCCATACTTAGGATGGAATTACAACCGTTCACTAGTAGTTTGACACTCGAGGATGGCACCAAACCGTAACCAAGGGGGTCATCGGGAAACTCCAAAAAAAAAAAAAGGTGAGGAACCGGCTCAAACAAACCCCACTTAAATTCATTCTAGTGGCTTTGGAAGGCTCGTCGAACCCTAACCTAAAACCCTAAAGTTAAACCTTCAACTCTAATGCTAAACCCCAAAACTAACTCCCTAAATTTAAACATTAAACTCTAATGCTAAACCCAAAACTAAACTCTAATGCTAAACCCTGAAAGCTAAACTTTAACCCAGGGACCTAAACCCTATTTAGCATTCGACGAGTTGTTTCCAACGCCGTTGGAAAGATAATTGGAATTCCAAGTCGGTTCCCTCCCATTTCCCAAGTGAACCCCCTACCTTACCAAGTATCATAATTCTTAATAATAGAAATTCAGATGTATTGGAGACTAAATCGGGCCAACTATCATATTATTTCAATAAAATCAGCCTTTAATTTTCTTCTTCCTAACAACCATCTTATGATCGTAGAGGATACTATTACCAAAATCTACCAATGCAAAAACAGAATATAAAAAATAATCTTAAAACCTAAAGTTACATGAAAAAGTGCTACTCCTTCGTACAAATCCAGTTTGCATGAACCATTTTAATTAAAAATTCTTTAAACACAAACTTGATGAGAGCATCTAGTATATCATTGCATTATGTCAATTTTTGGTTAAAGGTGATTCAGTTCCTCCATATGATTCGGTTGGTTCATCATTTAATCCAGAACTAGCTCAAAAAGGATGAAACACGATTAAAGAATAACTAAGAAATTCATTACATAAAACACATGGTAGATACTGCACATTTGGCAGACTAGAGAATGGGCCGGTTCAGATTCGTGTGGCTTTTAGTATGGGTCGAAAGGAAGCACATTTGGCAGGATAGAGAATGGGCCGGTTTAGATTAGGGTTTATCTTAGTGACATGAATAAAAATACGCCTCATGTTTGGGTAAAACAATTCAACCCGCTAACCCGTTAAGATTGACACCCTAACACAACACATTATGTAAAGTCAGAATTAAGACATGAAATGCATACCTTGATTTAGCAGCATATGAATCCACCAAAACTTGCATGGCTTCTGCATTTACCTAATATGTGTACCAAATTAGTAGGTTTTCTTTACGCAACTTGTAATTCAATGTTCAAAAACAATAAAATGAAAGACATAAAACAAGTGATCTTACCACAGTGCCTGTAGCAGTGTAATAGCGGGCTTCATACGCTCCAAACCTTGGTTCAAGCCCCTGGACTGGCAATGAGTTTTTTTCAAACCATGGTCTGAGACCACAGGGTGTAGATAATTTCCTCAAGGACACATACATACAATACATAAATAGCAAAAACTTAGCAAAAAGGATAATGTAATGAAAAGCATAAGGAGCAAAATTAATATGCTTATTTTATACATAATATGCTTGTTTATACATGATATTCAATTACACTATATTGACATAAAACAATATCTTAAGAAAAAGAATCAAAGGATTATATTTCAGCACACTCAAGGGAAAACCCATGTATTGCTAAACGATGAGGAGAAATTTTAAACAAATTTGCGAATCATTTACATCATACGATTGTAAAGGTTGATCGTTATTGTTAAAATCATGATTTTTTTTATATAATATTTCGTAGTAAATTTAGTAGATTTTACTTCCTTTTTTAACGACGGCATACTCGGGCTCAGTGGCATGCCTCTTCATAGCCCAGGTATATATTCATACCCCAGACGGAATTACAACCATCCACTATTAATTTGATGCTCAAGGATGACACCAAAACGTTCCCGGGAGAGGGGGCATCGGAAACTCAAAAAAGTGAGGAAACTGACTCAAACAAACCCCAACTGAACTCATTCCAGTGGCCTTGGAAAGCTCGTCAAACCATAACCTAAAACCCTAAAGTTAAACCTTAAACTCTAACGCTAAACCTCAAAACTAAACTCCCTAAAGTTAAACCTTAAACTCGAATGCTACACCCCAAAACTAAACTCTAATGCTAAACCCTGAAAGCTAAACTTTAAAACCTAAACTCGAAACCCTAAAACCTAAACCCCATTTAGCATTCAACGAGTCGGTTCCAACGCCTTTGAAATAAGAAAAACTGGAATTCACAGTCGGTTCCCTCCCGATTACCAATGAACCCCCTACCTTACCAAGTATCATAATTTATAATAATGGAAATTTAAGAGATTTTACTAATATGATATGTTGTATACTTATCTATACTTTAAATTTAATGTGGATCATAAAAATAATTTTGAGTATATTTGTATGGTGTTAAATAAGATAATATCATAATCGGATTATAAATTTCTTTTATGTGGAGATATGTAGATTTAGATAAATTCCTTATTTTAAAAACAAAAACTTTACAAATAGAGAAATTAAGATAGTCAGTATTAATTAACCAAACGGTTATACTGAGAACAAAATTATAATTTCAAACAACGATTTTTGTGAAAATGATTTCTTTCGTGTTTTCCAACACGGCCCAAAACAGGTTGTGTCCGGTTGACTTGTTTAACCCATTTAATTAAATAGGTCGACTTGCCAACCTGATTAATTAAACAGGTCGACCCACCAACCCGTTTAACCACCAACCCGATGAACACATTTACAACTTAATCACTACCTGCCAACCCATTTGACACATTTAGGTAAACGGGCCGTGCTTCGGTTACACGATTTGAAGTGTGTGCAGATTAGGGTTGATTTTAGTGACGAATAAAAATACACGTCTTGTTCGGGTAGAACAACTCAACCTTTAAGATTGACACATTAAAGTCAAAATTCAAACATGAAATGCAAACCTTGATTTAGCAGCATATGAATCCACCAAAACTTGTCTGGCTTCTGCATTTACCAGATCTGTGAACCAAATTAACAGGTTTTCTTTAAGCAGCTTGTAATTCAATGTTCAAAAACAATAAAATGAAAGACATAAAATAAGTGATCATACCAGAGTGCCTGTAGCAGTGTAATAGCTGGTAGCGGGAAACACAAACGCGGACTAACAACTCGCCCATGGAGCCTGGAGAAAGAAGATATTGAGTATAGGACTATACAGTTTGGGCAACTTTCAACACGGTTTGAGTGTTTCCTTTTAGCAGAACTTATTAACCGGACCCACTGACCCGTTTACTATATGCCCAAATGTATGACTGAAGAGATGTCTAGATGTGCCTTTAGAAGGTGATTATGTAATAATGTGAAGTAGAACATGTTTATCAAGACCTTAAAAAGTGGTTATAGAGCAGTGTCAATAATCACCAAACCAACTCTGAAGCACAAGTCCAAACACCATCTTAGTGGATATTACTACCAAAATTTACAAATGCAAAAAACAATATATAAATAATCTTAGAACCTAAAGTTACCTAATTAAGTGTTTTGGCAGGGTGTGGAGCAGATGGCACAAGCTATGCTGTATGAAGTGGCTTTACCTTGGGAAAAAAACATTAAAGTGTTAATTATTTCCATTAAGAAAAAAACAAAAACCTTCAAAAATGCACAATTATCAACATTTGAATATTCAAAACTAAATAAAAGTATAAAGCATACCTTGGGAAAATAGGAATCAGGTTCCAGAAGACAGAAGGTATCTGGCTGAAGTTCAATAATCAACATAGGATAACCAACTGCATATGAATTATGTAATGTTTTGACTGCTTCCCTTTTAGCATACTTTATCAGTTTGACCCATTGACCCATTTGAGATGAACACAGCCCAAATCAAGAATCTTTTTAGAAGAGGTATTTTGAGGGTGCTTGTTTCATTTTATTTTATTTCAGGTTTGTCACAAACCCAAATATTAGCCCATAATCTGAGACTCCAGAGTGAACCTTTTCAGCTCAAACATGGTTCGAGACCCCGGATTGGCCTCATACCTCCAAACTTTGGTTCAAGACCCGGACTGGCAATGATTTTTCCAAACCATGGTCTGAGACCACGGGGTGTACACAAATATCCACATACATACAATACACGATATTCAATTACACTATATTGACATAAAACAATATCTTATATATAAAAAAAAAAGTCAAAACGATTATATTTCAGGAGAAAATTTTAACCCATCATTTATATCATATGATTGTAAAGGTTGATTATTATTTTTAAAACCATAATCTTTTTATATAATATTCTCATAGTAAGGTTAATTCGCATGGTAATGTTAAGTATATCTTAATTCTTTTTTAATGACGGCATATTCGGGCTCAGTGGCATGCCTCTTCATAGCCCAGGTATATCCATGCCTCAGACAAAATTACAACTGTCCATCATTAGTTTGAAACCGTTCCGGGGGGAGGGGGTGTCATCAGAAACTCTAAAAAAGTGAGGAACCGGCTCAAACAAACCCCAATTGAACTCATTCCAGTGGCCTTGGAAGGCTCATCGAACCCTAACCTAAAACCCTAAAGTTAAACCTTAAGCTCTAATGCTAAACCCCAAAACTAAACTCCCTAAAGTTAAACCTTAAACTCGAATGCTACACCCCCAAACTAAACTCTAATGCTAAACCCTGAAAGCTAAACTTTAAAACCTAAACCTCATTTAGCATTCAATGAGTCGGTTCCAAAGCCTTTGAAATAAGAAAACCTGGAATTCACAGTCGGTTCCCTCCGATTACCAATGAACCCCCTACCTTACCAAGTATCATAATTCATAATAATGGAAATTTAAGAGATTTTACTAATATGATATGTTGTATATACTTATCTATACTTTAAATTTAATAAATTTGAGTATATTTGTATGATGTTAAATAAGAAAATATCATAATCGGATTATAAATTTCTTTTATGTGGAGATATGTAGATTTAGATAAATTCCTTATTTTAAAAACAAAAACTATAATAGAGAAATTAAGATAGTCAGTATTAATTAACCAAACGGTTATACTAAGAACAAAATTATAATTTCAAACAACGATTTTTGTGAAAATGATTTCTTTCGTGTTTTCCAACGCGGCCCAAAACAGGTCGTGTTTAGTTGACTTGTTTAACCCATTTAATTAAATAGGCTGACTCACCAACCTGATTAATTAAACACGTCGACCACCAACCTGTTTAACTCATTTTAACCCACCAACCCGATGAACACATTTACAACTTAATCACTACCAGCCAACCCATTTGACACATTTAGGTAAACGGGCCATGCTTCGGTTACACGATTTGAAGTGTGTGCAGATTAGGGTTGATTTTAGTGACGAATAAAAATACACGTCTTGTTCGGGTAGAACTCAACCCGTTAAGATTGACACCCTCACATAACAACACATTATGTAAAGTCGAAATTCAAACATGAAATGCAAACCTTGATTTAGCAGCATATGAGTCCACCAAAACTTGCCTGGCTTCTGCATTTACCTGATCTGTGAACCAAATTAACAGGTTTTGTTTATGGAGCTTATAATTCAATGCTCAAAAACAATAAAATGGAAGACATAAAACAAGTCATCGTGCAGAGTACCTGTAGCAGTGTGGTTGCTGGTAGTGAGAACACAAACGTGGGCTGACAGCTCATCACTGGAGCCTGGAGAAAGATCACTCGTGCAGTGGGTGTAGGGGATATCCCATGGTGTGGTCACCTATGACATACACAATTTCGTCTTTAGCAGGTTCAGTTACAACATCTCGTGCAGTGGCGCCCTCGTGGGCACGTTCCTCTCTGGGTCAGAGTGTGGGCAACTTTAAACACGTTTGAGTGTACCCTTTTAGCAGAACTTATAAGTTGACCTACTGACCCGTTTACTATATGCCCAAATGTATTGACTTATGACGTGTTTAGATGTGCCTTACGAACGTGATTATGTAATATTGAATAATTAGCATATCCAATAATCAATTGTAAAAAATGTCCCTATAAGATTTGGATGTGCTCTTGCTACTTTTAGTTGTCATAATTAGACAATCCATGTTTTGGAGTGTTTGAATTTTTTTCAGGTTGTTTAAGGAATTAGCAAATTACAAGACCATCTTATTACTACCAAAATCTACCAATGTAAAAAGAGAATATAAAATAAATAATCTTAAAACCTAAAGTTACCTGATATAGTGTTTTGGCAGGGTGTGGAGCAGAAGCTATGCTGTATGAAACGGACCCTATCCCACGAAAAAGCGCTGCTTCTTCCTAAAAATCCAGTTTGCATGAACCATTAAATTAAAACTTCTTTAAACACGAACTTGACAAGAGCATCTAGCATATTACTGCATTATGTAATACAAACTGAAGCAGGCGTGATGTGAACATAATAAGTCAAATGTTGACTACATTCCAATTACCTTGTTCTGACAAGAGAGGTAGCTCTCTCCCCATCCGCCCAAAGCAAGTTGTTTGGACAACAAAAAGTTACAAGCCTTGCGAATGCTAGAGAAATTAGAGAAGTTCTTTCCAGCAGCCACTAGCCCTTTGATCCCAAACCATGTGCCATACGTGAAGCAAACCGCCCATCAGTTGTACCTAGTGCGCGTATTGCAAAGTGTTCTGATCAAATGCTATGCATATGTAGGATCATTTCACTAAATAATAAGGTGCAACACAAACCATGAAGCATCTGATGCTTGGATTGATTCAATGAAAGCAGCAGCTTTATTAATGCAACGCTCTACTTCTTCTTTCCTATGGCCAGGGTACAATTTCTTAAATGCCACCAGAGCTTGAATTGCAGCAGAGGTACACTCCACATATCTGAATAACCATTCGCAGTTGGTCGAAAAGATCCACAACTTTATTAGAGAAATATTAGAAATAAGGTCTTGATATCTTACGGATAGTCGATAACAATGTCACCAAAAGTTTCAGCAGGATTTACCAACTGAAAGCGGAGTTGTCAAACAAATAAAAATGTCAGATTACATGTTTAATGATAATTAAATTTATAGTGCATGCATACCTCTAACCAGCTGTAGGATCTTGTCAGTTCATATGTTGCAAAACCACCATCTGAGTTCTGAAATGATATTTAGGAGACCGGAAACAGCATTATGAATCAACGAGACAACGTATGTTGGAAAGATTACAACTAAAATTACCTGTAAAGATAGAATAACATTCACAGCATCATACAGCCGGTCTGCATCCAATGGCTCATCAACAATTTCTGATGGCAACGTCGAAAGTAAAAGTGCAGCCTAATAAAAGGCAAATAAAGTATGTTAGCAGTTGATAAACTGACAACTTGAATATGATAAAGAAGTAGTTACCTTTAGCCCTTCTGCAGTACAATCTGAAATGGGCGAACCATGGCAGAAGCTATGCTGTATGAAGCGGCTTTACCTCATCCAGTTGTTTGGCAGAAAAAAACATTAAAGAATTAATTATTTCCATTACAAACAAAAAAATAAAAAACAAAAACCTTCAAAAATGCACAATTATCAACATTTGAGTATTCAAAACTAAATAAAAGTATAAAACATACCTTGAGAAAAATAAGAATCAGGTTCCAGAAGACATTGGTATCTGGCTGAAGTTCAAAACACTCCAATACCAACTACATGAATTATGTAATATTCAATAATCAGCATAGGATAACCAACTGCATATGATTATGTAATATTAAATAATCAGCATAGGATAACCTCAAAATACTCACCTGTTTCTGGTTCTCATGAAACATCACTTCCATCTAGGTCTTTTTATGGTAGGGGGCATTGGCTGATTTTCAGTTTTTTTGGTGGTTACAGAAGTTGCCAGTTTTGTGGGCTTTCGAGTACAGGGGATTGTAGATGGGACCGGTAGTTCAACGGGTTGTCTGGTAGCGCGACTTGGCAGCTTTGAAGGTTTTTTGGTGGTAGCTTTAGTTGGCAGCGTTGAAGTGTTTTTAGGGGTAGTGAGATTCGGCAGCTGTACAGTTTTTTTGGTGGTTACAGAAGTTGCCAGTTTTGTGGGCTTTCGAGTACAGGGGATTGTAGATGGGACTGGAAGTTCAACATGTTTTCTGGTAGCGCGACTTGGCAGCTTTGAAGGTTTTTTGGTGGTAGCTTTAGTTGGCAGTGTTGAGGTGTTTTTAGGGGTAGTGAGATTCGGCTGCTGTACAGTTTTTTTGGTGGTTACAGAAGTTGCCAGTTTTGCGGGCTTTCGAGTACAGGGGATTGTAGATGGGACTGGTAGTTCAACGGGTTGTCTGGTAGCGCGACTTGGCAGCTTTGAAGGTTTTTTGGTGGTAGCTTTAGTTGGCAGCGTTGAAGTGTTTTTAGGGTAGTGAGATTCGGCAGCTGTACAGTTTTTTTGGTGGTTACAGAAGTTGCCAGTTTTGTGGGCTTTCGAGTACAGGGGATTGTAGATGGGACTGGAAGTTCAACATGTTTTCTGGTAGCGCGACTTGGCAGCTTTGAAGGTTTTTTGGTGGTAGCTTTAGTTGGCAGCGTTGAAGTGTTTTTAGGGGTAGTGAGATTCGGCTGCTGTACAGTCTTTTTGGTAGTCAGAGAATTTGGAAGCTTTAAAGAGTGTCTAGTGGTAACGAGAGTAGGAACTTTTACGGGCTTTTGGGTAGATCGAATTGGGAGTTTTATGGGTTTTTGAGTACACAGATTGTCTATAGCAGAACGCATGGCAGGAAATCGAAGCTCAATTGCCTCTAGCTCCTTTAACAAGGTAGCTATGCGACTATTGGCGTTTTCGAGAAAACCACCATCACAACGGATAGAAATAGGAATGGGTGTACTTTCGACAAAATCAACATGATGGATAGGAATAGAAATAGGAATAGGTGTACACCTTATTGCAACAAGCGCAGGAACAGAATCATGCGGTTTGCTGCAGTGAAAAATCTTGCTGAATGACTTGATCCACCCGCAAAGCACGCCGAAATAGGTGGAAATGGTGTCAGAAAAGAACCGTGACACGGCTGCAAAAGCCTGATATAAAAAAAAAATACCAAAAAGTTAGAAATCACTAGGGGCAATGATAATCTATTATATCATGTAATAATTTTTCATATTCTATTATATCATCTTTTAAAATGAAGAGTGCCTTTTAAGTTTTGAGGTTCAGTCATATAAATGATCAAGTGCCTTTTATTAGTCTTGAGATTTATGATCAAGTTCTGTTATATTCTGCATTTTCTATATACTTGTTGATGACAGGTAAAGTGCAACCAAGATGGTCAAACTTTGCATTTGTTCATTGGTACATGACTTTCATTGCATAATGTTTTTAAATGATTTATAAACCTCACAGTCACTTGTTTGGTAAGATTAATAAAATGTTTTCAAAATCTAATAATTGAAAATGTGAAAATACAATAGTAAAATGACATGATCGTCCTTCATAGATTTTTTTAATAGGCTGTTTATATTCTCATCATCACAAATAGTTTCTAAGCAATCTGTAGTCTTGATGACATCCAATATTCACAAATACTTGCTGATGTCAGGCAATACCTAGTATGTGTGTCAGTGTGTGTGTGTATGTAATATATATATATATATATATATATATATATATATATATGAATGCCTAAGTTACTTGTTGTAATAGTGCATTAGATATAGAGATAATATAATTGCTACGATAACTAAACAACCATAAATCACGAGTCTAATGACCTATTGGACCAATAAAACAGACATTCATATAGCACCAATGTAACCAAGAGCAATTGCGATCACAGATGTTAACAGCGCTCATTAGCGAATATCGTAGCGAAGCGATGGATCATCGCTATATGTGTTTGGCGCCTTCATAGCATGAAAAATAGCAGGAATTTAGGTTTTTTTTGTTTGTTTTTATATAAATAGCGATTGAATATAGCTATAAAATAGCTGGATTTTAGAGTTGTGTTAAATATCCATTCAAAATAGCGTACATACATACTAGAGAATTTTAATACAGTCTACATAATAGCGATTGAATATAGATAAAAAAAAATAGCTGGACTTTAGGGTTTTGTTAAATATCCATACAAAAAAGCGTGTATACCGAAGAATTTTGATACAAATACATATAAAATATTTTAAAAAAAAAAAGATTCTGGTGTATCGTCATTTATAAAATAGTGGCCGGTATAGATTGTCATTGTTTACCGCCATTGGCTATTAACAACTATGAGAGTGGTCAAAGAAGGTAAACGTGATTTGTTTTACCATATGAAGAGATATTATCAACTCCTTATACCTACCTACCTGGTTGTCTAGCTATGATATGATGTAACACAACAAGAAGTCGCCTAATCTTTTATCAAGAATACAAGACAGTCATTGACTCTAGAAGAGCCCCAAAAACCTTAAATCCCTACTAAAAAACAAAAAGCCCTAATTAATAATACAAAAGAAATCATGCAAAACAGAACAAAAAAAGCCCTAATTGTTTTTATCAAGAACACAAGACAGTCATGGACTTACTGCAAAACAGAACAAAAAAGCCCTAATTAATAATACAAGAGAAATCACGGAGCAAAAGCCCTAATTTCTGCTAAACACACAACTAATATCAACATTAAAATAGGAAAAAGAAATAAAATAGAAAAAGAAAGAATGGACTTACAGCATCATCGTCGGACCTGGAAACAGAACCAGAAAATCGAAGATTCAACAATGCAATAATATGTATCGGAACAATCGCAGAGAGAATGTAAGCCATGGGAATAGAACAGGATGAAGATGATTATTATTGCTAAAGAACAAGAAAGATTGTGCGTAGAGAGAGAGAGAGAGAGATTGCAGTATCAGAGTAGCAGTAGAAGAAGAAGAAAATAAAAGAAGATGATATGATAATGATGATGATGATACTAATGTTGCTTTATATACATTTGGCGGGTAATTTGGATAACTCTGTTTTTATTACCCCGGTAAATATGGATTGGATAACTTACTCCGCTAAATATGGATTTGGATAACTCTCCATTTTTTTATTAATTTTTTTTTTTATTTTTAAAACTAAACTTCATAAAAACCGACCAACCTACGAAAAACGGACACATGACTTCGTTGACAGACATATTTCGGTAAATATGGATTGGATAATTCTCCAATTTTATTTTATTATTATTTTTGCTTAAAAAGTAAACTTCATAAAAACCGACCAACCTACGAAAAACGGACACATGACTTCGTTGAGAGGCATATTTCGACGCCTAAGAGTCGTCGCTATAGGAAGACTGTCCAAGGAATTTATATTTATCAGATCCATTATTATCTGGAAGTGCCAAGGTTTTAACTGGATAAGTATTTTGAACGTTATTTAAGCGTTTAACAAATTGTCATTTATAAAAGTTCTCATTTTAAAGTTTGTTAAGCAAAATAGATTAAAAGTTTTAAAAACTTTTAATTTAAGTTAAGTTAACTTGGTTAATTATTTATAAAGTAAAACTTAATTTGGTTAACTTTTTTTATTAGAAACTAACTAAACCATGATATAATTCTAACCAAGTTAACAAGAGGGGCCATTTTTACCAAAAATTAAAAGTTTCAAAACTCAATCCCTCCTTCCCTCTCTCTGTCTCTCTCTCATTTCCGGCCAGAGGAAGTCGTCGCCGACGACCCCTAAAATCGGCTACTTCAGCCTTTAAACCATCTTTATTGATACCCGAACGTTTCTCATTTTGTTTTTATTCGATTTCAATGATTTAAACGTTCCATTATCGAGTATTTATGGTGTATTAATCGGCTTTATATCATGTAACGGTTGGATCTTTAAATGGTTAGTTCATGACCCGTATACATCGAATTCCTATATAAACTCCATGCCGGCATGGCGAGCTATCAAATTCTATATACTATTTAATTTGATTATATGTTTTACTTCGTATTACGATCTTTTGGTATTCGTGTCAATTTTGCCTATTTGGTACATGTACCATATTGGTACCTGTACCAAAAATTTCAATTTGGTACCCGTATAGTATTGATACTCATAATTGTTTACCTACTTGGTACCCGTACGAGTGCTCAAAAATAACAAAATGGTACCAAAACGGGTACCGTACCAAAATACCGGTGTCGATACCCTTGCTCGTACCCATACCGTACCTATATATTCGGTACGGTACTCGGTACCCACTTTTGTTCAAATTCGGGACGGGTATTTTCGGTACGGGTACGGTACCGATCTCATCCCTATTAGAAACTAACTAAAGCATGATATAATTCTAACTCGGACTGGCTTTTAGTGAGAGATACGGTTCATGTATGAGCCCTATGGGTTCAGGCGAACCCATTGGGTTTTCGATTTTTAGTAGAAATATATAGGAAAAATGAGTCATGAACCCATAAGAATATTTGGCATGAACCCATTACAATATCATTGTGACTGGCTTAGTGGTTAAGCATCTCACCTTTTAAAGTGTAGGTCTCCGGGTCAACACATGTTGTACATGGTTTTCTCTCCTTTTTTTATTTATTAAAAAAGCCACCTAACCCTTGTTAGGGTTTTCTTATCTTCATGTGTTATATACTTATATAGCAGCCATTGGTTATATGGATCTTTCTTTGCTTTTTTGATCTATCATTCTATCTAATGGATTGGGGAAATAAATAAAATAATCTATTATGTATGCCCAGTTATTGTTTTCATTTCTTTTTTAACTAAAAGATGGCATGGGTCTAATGTTAAGATTGTCTTTAAAGTAAGCTGCTTTTAGTTGTGTAGGTTTCTTAGTTGAATATGGGAGTTGCACAAAACACTAGCGATATGGAAGAGGGAACGCTCGAGATCGGAATGGGGTAAGCTTGTATTGTCAAGTACAGTTGTAAAAAGATGTATGCTTTAGATCGCTGCAGACCTAATCAAAATTTGGGCTTAATGTTGTTATCCTGACATAATGTTTTATGTTTCAACGTTTTATTCGTTAATGCCTGCGCATAGCATAGAACTGTCTCTGGAGTTGCTGGGCCGCTTGTCATTCTTGATAAAGTCAAGGTTCGTTTTTATGTTATTCTTCAGACTTCAATATAGGTGTCCCCAAGGATTTACGTTCCCTGTCCGAGCCCCTAAAAAATATGCCCCCGAGGATTTATGTTCTCTGGAGTTGCTGACCCGACCCGACCCGAAAATTCTTAAGTCGAGTTGACCGAAATTCTAGCACTAAAAACGTGAACCCACTGGAAAAAATCTTGGATCCGCCACTGCATACAAGCCACCTTATTACTAAAGACCAAGTGTAACACCCCAACCGATGGCGGAAACATCGAGGTGTCACAAGGTAACGATTGTTCAATAGCTCATGGACTAGAAATATAAATATAAATATTGATACATTGACTAAGTGATTTATTACATTGAAATGAAATTACAAGAATACAACGTTTAAGAACTAACAATCTAAAATAAAATTTAGTAAATCTCAAGTCTAAGTCTAAGTTCCAAAAGCTTAACAGTGATCTCATAACAACCTGAAACATGTACGAAAATAATTTTGTCAATACAAAATGTATTGGTGAGCATACCCTGTTTGAATAAATATAGTAGGAAAAGAGTTTTGCAATTCACGTGTTATACTGTCTACAATTTAGTGTTCAAGCTATATACAAATGTCACCTAAAATTAAGCCCTAGAGTAGAAATGATATCTAAGAATAATGGGATATCTAGTATATATGTATAGTAGTCGCCCAATAGTATGATTATCTATCTATATCTATCTATCTATATAATAAATGAAAACACTAGGATTGAATCCTAGCTTTTTAAAGGGTCTTCAAGGATCCAACTTCTAAATGGAGCTCCTAAATTGACCCATCTACCATCCTATAGTTACCATATAAAATCCCTTTATTCTTTTTTTTTTTCAAAGCGTCGCTAGAGAGGGCTTCTTCCTCATCTGGATTCTGCCCACCGCGCATCCTTAGGGTTATGAAAGAGATAATTGTAAGTTATTTTAATCTTTATTTCGGATTCATCGTCATATGTCTAGGTGATTTCTTTTCTTTCAGATCCATCATCAGATCTGTTGGTATTCCGATTTCTTTTCTTTCAGATTCATCGTCATATGTCTAGGTGATTTCTTAATTCAAGTGATCTTTTCTTAATTCAAATGCAATACGAATATACAGATTATTCGACGAAGAAACTAGGTATCCGGTGAAGCTCCGGCAAGTCGGATACTGTTACAAAGGTAAGTTCTTGGTGTTGCTCAAGTTTCTTGATTTGTTCATTTGAATGTTTTTTAGTTGTTTTTTGTTTAGTAATTTGTATTGAATTCAATGCATTTTGTTGTTTTGGGGCTAATTAAATAGTGATTTGTGTTGTGCATTGAAAGAGGTCTTGGATTGTCGGCTTACATGGGTGATGGTTTTTGCTAAAAGGACAAGTTGATTGTTGTTTTGATTGTTTTATTATTTGTTATCAGATCTGATGCAGTCTTGCATTGATGGTATTTGGTTTGATGGTTAAATTAGTTTATATTGTGGTTAAATGGTTTTAGGGATCTTTGAGTGGAACAACTTGTGTTCAACTCAAAGCAGTATTCCACTTGAAACATATGAGACGCCTCTTTGATTATGCGGCATTTTAGTGGCGCTAAGATATTCGAGGTGGGTTTGGGTTTATGGTGTTGTTGTTTGGTTTGATTTGTGTATTGATCTTTCGTTTTTTTTGTAGGTGTCGGCCTTTTACTAGGATGTGGAATTATTTCCAATCCTTTGTCATCTCCGGCAAAAAGCTATTTCAAAAGTTGCATTACAACAGGGGCTACGGCTACTATGGAATATTCTATCTATTTTTATAAGTGGTTGGTATGTTAATGTTCTCATTAAAAAAAATAGACGGACAATTAGTTAAGAGTATGTGATTAATCATGATTTATCTTCTTATGCTGAACTATCTGTGTTTCCCAATTCATACCATGTTCATTGAAGTATTATCTATTTTTCTTTTGGTCATATTACAAATGGGATTTATAAATTATGTTTTGTGTATGGTTGGTTTTGACTATGTACTTTCTAGAACTAACATGGATTGCTTTAAATTATCTCAGGTATGCAAATTTGATATTTGGTTTCATGTTAACGACATACAATAGCAAGGTTTGTTAGTTATTTGTATGGTTTATTTTTACTGTTTATTGTCATTTGTAATTGTTTATTTGCATTATGGTTGATACAACTTGACCATTCACCTTTTTTTTTTTTACAAAATTAGCCATACGTCGTGCTCTTATTCTGAATTATTCTTAGTTCTTTTAGTCTAATAGTATGGTTAGAATTGAGTTTAGATATCAGAATGAACTAAGTACAAAGTGCTTGATTCGTCTTATATAAGTTAAGTCACATTGTTTTAGCTTAGGTTTTTTTGTGTGCATTTCACTATCCCGCTGCGGTTAAAACGAACAAGAAACCCAAAAAATTATTAATTCAGTTCCTCATTGACAGACCTGATAAAAAAGACGCCGTTAGTGATGCCGCCAATTGAGATTAAAAAACCAGTAGTAATTACTTAAAGATTATTACATTACAAAATAGCAAGTTTTTCACCATTAAAAAGACTACCCCTTTTTATTTAATGGAGGTATTTTTGTTTTGAATCATGATTGAAACAGATTTAGCAATCAACAAAATGGGTCGATTTGGGCTTAAGTTGAATTGGAAACCATTTCAAGGGCAGGCAAAAGGCTCAAGAAAATTACTATTCAAGACAAAAGGTACGCTCTTGGATTTTAAATCATAAATAAAACTTGTAAAAACTAATCGTTTTCGATGTACGAAAATTATTGAGAACCACTGGGAATTACTTAATGCTAAATCATCTATAATTAGACATAAGATTGGTTTAAGCTTGACAATGAAATTAGAGTTTTTTTACATAGTACCACCATAGCTTAATTTTAATTACTCTGCACATGCTATTGTATTTATTAGCCATAGATGTGGTGATCAAATGGTTCAAAACTAATGGGGGTTCTCATTTTGTTGTTTTTGCAGGTAGTTTAATTATTGATAATATAAGGGCTAACACTCAATTGTGCCAACTCTAAGTGGCCTGTAGTTGGATTGTTACCTACTCAATTGACCATTGTTATTGAATATTAGTATGGCAGTTATACTAGCAAATCTGTTAGCAGATTAGACCGTACTAATCACATTTACTATTACAAAAGGAAAACATGTTGCGGAGCGTGGAAAGTGAAAAATTCCCAAAATGGCCATCCATTCTATTCACTAGCACAGCTACATACACAGGTATTATATTATATATCTTGATAAAACATTATATACTTGATTCTTAATTCAAGTGATCTTTTCACACCTGCTCTTCTCTAAAAGGTTAGTGTTACTTACAGGGTGTTTTGATGTGTGTAAGATTTGATTACAATTGTATCATTATTGACTAAGTTTTGTTACTTTCAAGGAGTTTTGACGTGTATGTCATGTCGGATATGTACCATCAATGTCAACTGAAATATAAGGGGCGGGTTGTTTGTTGTCAGAAATGTAAAACAAAGCGTTATTGTGTGCCTTGCATGGCACCATCTTATGATTCTTACTGTGTGCCTTGCACCACATAACTGAAGTGGATTGAATTAAAGAATTCATCTATGTGATTTTATTCTTTGTTCTTTTGTAATTCTTGGTGAGTTATTACAGTTGATTTCCATTAGAAGAAAATGGCAGCTCATCTAGGGTTTCGGTGAAGTTCTGGTCAAGATCTGGTAAGTCCATGTTCACCTAAATTTCCATTTTCCGTTAGATTGGTCTATGTTGTTGTTTGATTTTGAAACTTGATTGAACACTGCAGAATTGCAAGGAGAATGATGAGGATCGTAGTATCTATAAATGCTAAGTTCTTATGGTTGTTAATGTTGCTTCCAGGTCGTTGTTTCTATATGTCTTGAGTTTCTCCTTGATTTTTTTTTTGATTCACGGTTATGATTGCATCCCCCTGCAAACATTCCACTCATTTACAATTGTTTCCTATTCTAAATGTTTTTTTTTGTTGTTGAATCAATGGTTTTACGAACTTTAACTACATCAAAATAGCTAATCTTCCTGGAAAGTAGGGCCGTGCAATAGTTCAGAACCGGACCGAACCGAACCGAACCGCGAACCGTTTATTCCAAAACATAAACCTCAAATTTTATAAATATAAAGCAAAGAACATATGGAAAGAAGATGGAAGGATGTTTGTTTTATATCCTTAAACATAAACCTCATGAGATTATTTTTTATTTATATAATGTTGTCATTTGCAGGAAAATACCATACATGATTGATGGTGCAGATCAAGTGCTTCATCAACGAACTTGCAAGTAAAAAGAAGGTTTGTTACCTATTAAGATGAATCAAATGAGGTGGTAAATATAGGCGTCACTTTCTGTTATGAAGTATATTGATAATCTATACACTTAAGGGGAGATCACATGTCATTAATAGTAAATATACATTGATTGATACAAAAACTATAGTAAATTGTGCTTTAAATTATTAAATCTCCAAATCCCTTTTTTTAAACTCATTAGTCCGCTTTAAGATGCATTTGGGCATTTGGGGAAGTGAGTAATATATAGCCAAGGGAGGTGGAATGGATGTTAGCTTTGACTGTATAGGTCTCAACAAGACTAAGAGAAGTACATGTAATGGGAACACCATTAACTCATCAAGTTTATGTTAAATTTGTGATTATAGAACAAGTAACTTAAAACATGAAGTTGGGATGTAATGGTTGTGCTGCAATATGTAGTGTTTCTTAAGCTCCTTCCTGGATTGGGATGAAGTTGTGATAATGAAATGGTAAAATCAACATTACAAATATAGTATTTAACCAATTAACCCTCACTTGATTAAGGATGGATTACATCCAGCCCATGAGGTAAAATATAGAACATGTGATTCCTATGAAGTATGATGATTGCCGACCCATAACAATCTTGCTGGCTGGATGATACAGGTCAATGTGTACGCTTAGACCCATTATTGCAGCGCACGAAGACCCATCATTGAGCAACTTAATTTTATGTTATTTATTTCCAAATTATTTTAATTTAGTTTTATTTGGAATATAATTTTATTTTCATGTATATGCTATTGCATGCGTTTGTTTCTTTGAAACATGATTGAACACTCGGTGTTCTTTATTGATTAGCATTTGGTTAATGTGAGTAGCAATTGACTTTAGTTAATATCATGTTTTGAGCTATTAAGTTGTGCTTTATCAAGTTGTACCTTATGTAGTTTAGTTAGTACGTTGGTTGTCAGCAAGGTTGAACTTTGTTTTTTTAGCCGAAAGAAGAGACGTTGATTATATATCTAGAAATCCTTTTTCAAATCAAACTTTTTTAAAATATTAGGAATTTGTAATACGCAATTAAAACTTGTATACTACAATCTTTATAAAATAATTTTGTCATTTAACTTGGGGATATACCGTGTGTACACACGGGGCTCTAACCTAGTATATAGTATGCAACAAAGCAAGTAGTTTACACATAACAATAGTCAAGTACTATTTATTGCTATGCTAGGCCTACACCGGGTTAATGATTAAGGTCATAAGTACACACTATCAGCGAATCAACAAGTAAAACACATACAAGAATTGCGATTGTGAATATAGATTAAAGCATGATTAAGTGTGTGAAGTAATAAGCGTACATGAGTCACCCCAAAAGTGTAAAACATGAAAAAGGGGAAAGATATACTCACATTCGCTAAGCTGAATTATCCTCTAAGTGTTGTGAATGTATGTGAGGCGAATCCCAAAGACTCAACAACGTAGCTAGTCCAATTTGAAGAAATAAAAACCGAAAAAGAAAGAATATCAAGCTTCCAATTCGCCAATTACAAGAGCTTATAATCAAAGCTTCAATTGTAGAAGTAATAGACTATAGAAGAAAGGTATGAGGGAAAGTTTAATCGGATTGAAACAATCGATTTAGAGGTGCCCAGTGTAATGGGTCATAGGTGGGTTTTTATACTAGTTTTGGATTCAATTATCCATTAAAATTGGTCAACACCATAAAGTAAGGTTTTATGATGAATTGACTATTTAACTAGGACTTTGACTGTTTGACTAAGACTTTGACTAGGACTTTGACCGGGACTTTGACTAGGACTTTAACTCGGACTTTGACTAGGACTTTGACTGTTTGACTGTCTTTGAGGACCGCGAGAACTAAAAAAAATCAAATTTTCTAATTTAATCAATTTTAAGTTCCAAACTTGTTTCCTTCGGTTTCTAAGTTGTTTTAGGACCAGAAATTAAGGGTTTTTGAGTATTAAGGTCTGAAACATACGTGCTCGGGTGTAGATGTGAGTATAAAACGTGCAATACTTTTACTTATAAAATTATAAGTTTTATTAAATTGTGACTTTTGGTCCTATTAAAATAGGAGGGTTAAAAATGAAAATTTTGAAATAGTTGAGGGACCAATATGCACATTTATGAAAAGTGAAGGGTGCAGGTTGTCACACCAAGTCATTCATAGCTCTCCAAATGCTCCGGCAACCAATAATAACGATGCCCTGGAAAATATCTTTAACCACACCCCGAAGACTTGCATAATTATGAAACTCCAAGACATCTTTGAGCGAAAAAACAAAGAACGTTGCACCCTGCACCAATCAGAAATATGCTGCCAAAGAACAGTTGCAAATATGCAGGAAGAGAACAAATGATCAACGGACTCGTCTCTTGATCTACAAAGCGGACACATGACTTCGTTGACAAGCATTGTAACACCCCAACCGATGGCGGAAACATCGAGGTGTCACGTAGTGACGATTGTTCAATAGCTCATGGACTAAAGTGTAAATTTGAATATATTGATTAAATAATTTATTACATTGAAATGAAATACAACGATTCTAACGGCCAACTAAATTGAAATACAATGAAGCAAAATCTAAATATAAATCCGAAAGCTTAAAGGATGCATCTCAAAACAACCTGAAACATGTACAAAATGATTTGGTCAATACACAAAGTATTGGTGAGCATACCCTGTTTAAATAAATATAGTAGAAAAGTGTTTAGCAATTCATGTGCGGTACCATTTGCAATTATGTAATAAGTAATATCCGTTCAAAACCAAACCTGAAGAATAATGACTAACACATGACTAACCAACTGAATACTGAATTAACAAGACAATGACCAAGATTCTCTCAACAGAGTCTCAAGGGGGTATACCATAGTACTATTCATTGAAAAGCTAGGCCGCCCAGCGGTTAATGATTTTGACAAGTCATAGACACACTAATTAACATAAAGCAAACACACATGAGAATTGCATTAAGTATAAGAAATTGAAACTTGATTAATATATAGGTACATGAGTCACCCCAAAGTAGTAAAACAGTAAAAAGGGGAAAGATATACTCACAGTCTGCGAAAGCGATCAAAATCCACTTAAGCGGTCGTGAGCTAAGTAATGGGAATTCTGAGGAATTCAACCTATAATGCGTAAGAATACTAATAAGGAAGTGTCTAAAAAGTCTCAGGTATCTAGGGTCTTAAGGCATTAGGGTTTGCTAAGTCGATTTGGGGAATTAGAGTTTTATGATAAATTACATTAATGTAAAAGTTGTATCTCACAATTAATATGTGAAAGGTTGTAAATGTGGTTTAAATAATATAATTATTACCAATTGAGTATTTAGTTAAAAATATGTTTAAATAATTAAGACAAAATAATTTAGTTAATTACTTTAACTAATTATTGTAAATAAATACAATAATCATAAATATTGAAATAAATAGTTACGATTTACTCAAAGATCCATCAATGATAATAAAGACTTTCAATCATAAGACATTTCTATTTTATAAGAAAAATATTTATAAAATAGATGTTTAAGTAGTGTAAATAAATAAATGTTTAATTATGTCGTAATTGATAAATAAAACTAATAATACAAGACATGATCCAAAAATGCTATTTTTATAGAAAATGGATGCTTTCTTATGTAAATCAATGAAAATAATTTTCTCATAATTTTTATAAACTTATTTATATTTAAAACTGATTTAATGAGATTAAATCATGTTTAAATGACTAAAAATAGGAAAATCAATAAAAATAAATGTTTTCTGAACCAATAATTTTTATTTCAGATTAAAATGCTTAGAAATAATTATCCTAAAATTTTGAGATTAAAATCATTAAAAATGAATTTTTAATCAATTAATTATGATTAAAACAATTTAAATTAATAAAACCATGAAAATAGATATTTTTCAGAAAACTAAAAATATGACAATTTTTTATGAGGTATCAAGAAGCTACACCTAAATTTTCATAATTTTTGGAATAAAAATGGATTTATTATGAATTATTTGGGTTAAGTGTATTATATAAATATACAACAAAAAAAAATAATAATGCCATAACATAAAAAAAACCAAAAAAATCGGTGAGGAGGCCTGGGTTCGAACCTGGGTCTCGCACATGAATGTCTTAACAAAAGGTTGTCAGCCACTCACCCAAGTGTTTAGTTTTTGCAAGTATTTGGAAATATTTAACATTTATAATATATCCTAATAGTCTTCTTCTTCCCCAAAAATGCTTAGAACCCTAACCCTAGCCAAGAATTCAATTAACCCGATTCATTGAGTTAACAACCTGAGATCTTAGGGCTATTATAGAGGGACGAAAAGAGATCAAAATGGCATTAAAACAAAGCACTTACAATGACGATTCGGACACGAAAAAGAAGGTTTTGTAGCCGATGACTAGAGATTGATTTGCCGCGGTTCTGGTCGCATTTAGGTGCTTCTTTTTGTGGGTTTTGATTGTGTTAGAATGCAGAAACAAAGGGTTAGAATAATTTATAGATTAGAAGGTTTAAACATGCGTTTTTGTTTGGGTTTTAAACTTCCGATCGGTTATGTATAGGCCGAATTAAAGCCCGATTAAATGCATTGATTAAGGAACGATTTTGATACTAAATTGAAGTGGAAACAACCGTTTGTGATGGAGAAACGTTTTGAAACTAATTAAAACGAGTAGGAGTCATTAACTAGCATAAATGATTCTCGCCGGAATAGTACTCGCCGGCCGGATTCCGGCTGGTCAGAAAAAGACGGGTACCAGGTAGGAAGAAGGAAGTGTCAAAATAACTTTGGTCTTTTGGCAATATTGGTCCCTCTAGATTTAACTAGGTTAGTTTAATTAGTAACTTGGTTATTTATTTCTTCTATACACTTAACCAACTAACCAAAGGTTAACTTAATTAAATTTTTTTTTTTTACCTTTATAAAATTTAAACTTTTCAAAATGAAATGGGACTTTCATAAGCTAACATGATTATACGAGTATGGTATGTTTATATGTCAAAATGTGCGTATACAAAATGTATACATACACCATTTTAAAACAAAGTTAAAATAATATAAATAATAATTAATGAGGACTCGCGGTGAAACTTCAAAATGGACGAAGGACTAAAATTGACAACTTGTATAAGGATGAGGGTGACGGTTGTCACAAGCATGTTTCGACGCCTAAGATTCGTCGTTGTAGGAAGACTGTCCAATGAAGCACGCCACACAAAAATATTGCACTTTAACGGGAGCCACTTTCACCAACCAAGCCATTCCTCGCTCTCCAAATGCTTTTAGAGCCAATAATAAAAGATGAAAAGTATCGGACACTAAATTTGAAAGTGAAAAACTTTTTGGGTTAGATTATAAAATATGTAAAAGTTTGAGTTAAAAGTATAAAAAATAAAATTAAAAAATTAAAAAATAAAAGATTGGTATAACCCACAAAGCCCATGGTACAACCATATATGCATACATAAGTTACAAATTAGTGGGTACAACCCACAAACCTATGAGTACAACCACCTTATGCATTAAAAATCTTTAAAGCATTGAGTACAATTAGGCGATGCATAAATGTCTTGCTAATTATTAATATAATATTGTTCACCACCTATTAACTACCAACATTTGCACAAAAAACTGTTTTTCAACTTGATCTTAACCATTGATTGAAGGTAGTTATTGATGAGATTAAATCTCAGCCCTACTAAATAGGTAGTTATCACAAGATTTTGGCAGTTTATTTTTTCCAGATGCAGTTAACCAGTTTACAGATTATGCTAAATTCCTGCCCACGTTCACCCACATTCTCTGCTTTCTCCTCTCCAACCACCCCTAGGACATCCATTATAAAACCTCCTCCACCACCAAAAGGATTTTTGGCTTTCTCCTCTGCCATGGAAAATCCATCATTCTTCCCACACTATCACTATTTCACTCTACAATCGTCTATTTTTGAATCTACGAGTACTGTTGAAGGAATCTTTGAATCTTTCAGTTGATTTATCGGAGTTCATCGTCGTCGTCGTCCATCTCCTCCGACTACAATCTTCTACTCTAAATCCACCTGTGGTGGATACTACACTCGCGAGACCTAAGGCTCTTGTCTGTTGGTCATCATTCCGAATCCACCTTCTTCTCGCTGTCTTCGGTCTTCACCTCCGGCACCATCACCCAATCATCCAAAAGCACCATTGCTGCATTGGTGGGTGATCACAACCACCACCGACCATTGATTTGTCACCAGGTAAGTCTCTCACAAACACCGTAGTCGCAACTCCCTCCAGTTAAAAGCACACTATCAGTATTAACCAAATTGCTACAATTTAATTATAAATGTTAAAATTAAGTGCTATTTATTTGCATCTTTTTTAGTTTTAATTTCATCCCACCCAATTTCATCAGGTATGTTTCTTTTATATTTATATTGATGCATGATATTGAATTAAATATCCTTGGTATGTTGCACTTATTTTGAAACTTCATTATGAAAATAAGCAAATGGGAAAAAACAAAACAAAGAAAAAAAGATGGTTATTCAGCTCTTCAATTAATGAGTTCAATTGAAAGAATGGATAGTTCTTTTACCAATGATACGGGTATATCAAGTGGTAATACCTTTGGAAGTGATTCTGTATTTGGAATAACCTTTGAAGTGGACTCCTTCTCAACAGGTCGACAAGAGAAATCAAGATTAAATTCGTCTTACAGGTAAGAGTCGACACAATAACGAACCTGACTTAATTTTTTTGGCAATAAATTTATGATGTAACCTGAGTTAACAATTTAGAACCTTTTATCCAAGAATTTTCAATTAAGAATCCATATATATAGAGAGTTAACTGGATATTGATTTATATATTTTTTTTCTTAGAAGTTATCTTGTGTGTTGCAAAGTTCTTCTTGTAACCTGGTCCGGCTTTGTCTGCTGGTTTCCAACGATTTGGATTATGGGCACAAAACTGGTGGGAGAATCAAAATATGCGAGCTGGTAATGCTTGTATGCAAATTTAGTTACAATGGTAGGGTTCCAAATGTTTATTTGAAAGGAAGTATCTTATTATTTATTAAAGTGTTCCTCATTATTATAGAACGGGAAGAAGAAAAAAGCTTTTCGACATGTAGTCATTGTAAGGACTTCGGATAATCAAGGCAAGTGTTCTCACTCATATATGAATAAAAGCATTTTTTGTTTGTAGGTTTATGGATTTTCTTGGTTGGTTATGATAACTACTCTATCATGGTAGTATATTTTTACTTTAAGGTAAGGAAATATGTCAAATATCAAATGAGTAACTTTTTGTTATCTGTCATAACGGGTCGGTCTACCCAAAGCTCTGTCTAAAAATAAATAACTTGTCTGTGAGTAGTTAGTATGTTAAAACATGTTTACAAAAGCTACATTATTCCAACATTACAATTTAGGTGGTTATAGACGATGTCTATTTTCTTTTTAACTTCTAAAATCAATTTTGTTCGTTTGACATTGACCAGTGTAAAATAAAAATGTGTCACCTTGGGTAATTTTCGTTTTCTCAAATGGGTGGCACTTTAAGTTTTATACATTTTTAGGTAGATTCTGCATTAAAAATCTTTGGTTATGATTTCTATTTTATGATTTATAGTCATCTATGTTTTTGCCCTGGTTTTAAATTTATTTTGTATGATGGAATAGAATGGTACTTTTGATTTTCTTTATTTTTGAGATTATATATTAATACAATTAGTAACATAACGTTTCTTTTTAACGCCGTTAAAACGAAGACGGTTATTCTATATCACATTTAATATTGCATTTTTTTAACCACCTGGCACCTACAATCACGTTAACATCTATAATTAAGTCCGGCCGTTTCACTTCCGCCTACAATCACCGTTTCATATTTAACCATTCAGGCCAACAATCACATCGCTTTATCAACAAGAAAGGCACCGATTCAATCAATATATACACATGTATTTTCAATAATACTTACCGGTGCTTTTACCTTTGTACAATCAACAACTTCGGGCTAACGCCATATGCGAATCAACTCTATTCATATTGATATGACGAAAGGAATGGCAACGCGGGGCATCTCTTCGATGAGAATGGACGGCCTCCAAAGTATAAACCAGAAAAAAGAAGGATAAACCCCACAAGAACATTAAACTCTTGCCGAACCCAAATGGAAGAGGAACAAAACGGCTTTGAAGAGAGGGGGAGTTGGAGGTTTTCCGAATGGTCTGCAGCGCGACTTGAAGAAGAAAATGAGTTTTCAAGTTTTTTCCTTTTTTTAACATATCATTCCTAAAGTATTTTTGTTTCGAGTTGTTTTTTATTTAACGAATGAATAACGATCATGATTCCAACCAATATTTGTTTGTTTCATCCGGGTTTTGTAATCTCTGTTATGAAGACTCGAAATTGGACAATTCAGGTCTTAGCCTGTGTTTTTGTTTTCTAAACCTCTATTTGGTTATTATTTTTTTTTTGTTCTTTTGTTGTTTTTATCCACTTTTGTTGTTATTCTATTTATTTGGTGTTGGTATATTGTATATCATACAAATTTTCTTGTAGAGCATCGAACATTAACAAAAAAAAAATTGACGAGCCAGAGCCTGCATACATTGGGTCATGTATACAAAATAAATCATGGATATGGAACCCATTTGGCTTTGTTCAAATGAAGAAAAAGAAAAGAATTTAAAGCTACAGGGAAGAAGAAAATGAGATTGTTCTTTTAGAATCTATAATCCATTAATCCCACTAATTTTGTCGATAAAATTAGAGTCAAATGATAAGTTAGAAACTTCACTGGATAGATATGGTTTAATTAATCGGTGCCTTTTTCAATTTTAGACCCGTCAAAACATGTTTGGTTCAAATTTATGCCAAAAAAGTTGGGGCAATCCTTAAAACACTTCCTGTTTATGTCTTAATGTGGGGTTGTAAGTCGGTGGTAAAGCAAAATAAAATAATGTTTTGCATAAACTTCAGAATTTTCATATCTCATGTAGTGAAATTAAGAACATTTATACTCAACATTCCGCTGCAACGCGCGGGTAACGTCAAATTATAAACCTATTTTGTGAACTGTTTGTCCATCCCAAATGACACATTATATTATTTTGTGAGTGCAGTCTATTTTGGCATCACTGGCCTTTGACATAAGCTATTAGTTAACTTAGAGAAATATTATAATGACCATGTTCAGTTGTTATTTTGGAATTGGATTTGTTAGTTGATAAACATTAAAACAAAATTTGTAAGTTGATATACGAGTGTTTTGAGATATGTATTTTTTTTTGGAATGAATGATAGTATTTATAGTATGACAAAACACTTGCAGACTGATTAGATCAATGGCGAACATATTAATTAAAGTCTGCTCGTGTTGGACCAGCATATTAACCGAAGTCTGCTCGTGTTCGCTCAACATATTAATGGAAGTATGCTGCTCGTGATGGCCAAACGCATTTGCAGAAGCAATTGTAAGTTTGCAACAGCATGTGTGTGACACTTGGCCCGCTTGGCTAAGTTTATATATTTAGCCCGTTTACTTTATTTAATATAGAACCCGGTTTGACCCATAGAAAGATTTATGATGTATAAGTTAGTAATAAACTTTGAGCCTTTTAATTCAATTGACCACTCCCCTTTAGCTAAATCTTTTTATTTGACCCGTTTGAGATAAAACACAACTCTTATAGATTCAATTATAAGTAAAATAGAAGAGGGTCAAAAGGTCCTGGGTTTGTTTCTTATTTTCTTCGTCCCTTTTCCCGTAGCAGTTTATCTCCTCTCCCCATTTACAGTGACGGTTTCACCGGTATTATTCAACATGCCGATTATAATACCGATGACTACTCACCGGAGTGAAACTTGCATTACTCATCATCTCCACGGGTGACACCACAAAATCATACCATATATGAATTCTTTGTTAATTGTGCATTGTTTTAACCTGTAATGTCTAGGCTTCAGTACCTTTCTTATTCTCCTTTGCTACCATCATCTTCGGTCGACATATTTTTTATGTTCTTCGTCATATTTTATCAGCCATTTACCATTGAATACATGAATTACATTTTTTTTATTCAAATTTTGACATTGATGCAATGATTTGATCAGGAATTTTGGGGACACTAATATTGCTTCGTGCAGTCAAATATGCTCATGTATAAGGTCTTCTTTTGGTTGTTTTCTATTGATCATGCCATTTTTTTTGAGTTAGGTTATTGGTTGATTAATATATTCTGTCTTTGTTGTTAATTGCAAACAAGTGGAGCCAAGAGATGGGTAGAGTTATCAGAAAGAAAGGGGAAGGCCACCAAAATCAATTCATTTAAAGATAATATGGATTTAGGTAATATAGTTTTAGGTGTCTATGTTTTTAAAGTAAATAAGGATTCAACTAGCTGGAATCACTTACATTGGCTTGGGGAAATCCATTTACATCAAAGTAAAGTTATCAAGTAATGGTTTATTTGCCTACAAGTTAATCTACTATATTTGGATAGTAAAAGTGAGCATGTGATAATAGGTTGTACTTGTACATTGGTGCCTTGTGGAGGTTCACATAAGTGCACAGTCCTTTGCTATCAGATGGGTGTGTTGATCTTTGTGGCGTAGGGTATACACCTAGGTTGTACTTTGTTATTTGTTGGGTTCCTTATCTATTTGTATTATAAAAAAATTATTCCCTAGCGTCCTTGGTTTTAAAAAGCGCTAGGCGCACAATAGCGACGAGGTCTAAGCCCATCGCGCAAAGCGCAAAAAGCGTGGGATTTTCGTACCTGAAGCGCACACTAATTATATAATTTTTAATATATCCCATAGGTTTTTAGCTCCATTTAACCAAAATATAGCTATAAATAACGTTTTTATATGATTTTATCTATATGTACAAGCCAAAATCACTTGGCTTGTACGAGAGGCGCGCGCCTCAGAGCCAAAAGCGACTGAAAAATGGCCAAAAAATGTGCTTTTTCTGCGCCTTTGGGAAAATGGGAAGGCGCAAAGCCCTGAGGCGCCCTAGATTGTGCCTTGATGCGCCTCTCGCGCTTTTTAAAACCCAGCTAGCGTCTTGCTAGTGTGTCTGGACATTTTTATGATTAAGTATATCCTATATTGCCCATTAAAGAAAGGGATTAATCATATTAAACAAGACTTAATGTGATTTTACTAAAATATATTTAATACGGCAAACCATGATGATCAATTTAATTGTCTCTAATTGGCTAATAATTTTCCCAGGTATGGGAATTTGATCAAGAGCATCAAAGATGGCTTCCAGTTGCAGAGCTATAGCAGAGCCTGGTGATAAGGGAAATCATGTATATGTCTCGCATGGGCTCCAAACATTGGAAAATAAAATGTCAACTTTATGATGTTTGTCTATGCACACATTCATAGACTGCTTTTGAATTTTACTATACTAATCTGGTTGCTTTTTTGTGTATGTATTTTAATATTTGCTTACTACTTGAATAATTGTTTGATTAAACATGTAACAAGTTTAGGCCATGTGAGTTGATAGCTGCTACAGCGTTAATGGAATATATAGAATATGACATCAAATCCTTACCCTAACGGAAGGCTTTCAGTCGAGAAAGTGTTCATATTTACTTGTCATGAAAATGAGGTATATGTATGATGTTTATATGAGTTTATCTTCAATGCTACTATCATTAACCTGCCTTTGCTTACTTTCACATAAGGGTGATCCTTGATCAAGAACTGTTGAAATCACCACCCAAACCGAAGCAAATCAACCGGTTCAAACTGCCAAACCAAACCGTTTTGGCTGGTCTGGCAGGTACAACTAGGTTGGTTTGCCATTTTGCAAAACCGTAGTAGGTAGGTAAGACTAGATTTTTTTTTTTGTCAAAGCCAGCCAAACCAAACCGGACTGTGAACCCTTTTCTTATCATATCCACCTGTGTTGTACGTTGCAAAACCTTTTAGCTAACCAATCTCTGCCTGCTCTTTAGTTTGTGTTCATACCCCCCCCCCCCCCACACACACACACACACATCATATATATACTATATATAAACATTACAAATCAGGATCGACCCAGTTTGCCATCTCTATCAAATAATCCAAGTAGTGGATACTGGTTAGTTACTTTTATGTATATACATATCATGTAACTATGTAAGTATGACATCCAGGTTGAGAATGAGTGGGAATGTGATATCCTATGAAGATGCCGCTAAAGCATATGTTGAATTCTGTGCAAGAATGGTTGATTGGCTTGATATTGGTGTCCCATAGATCGTATGTCAACATGATAACGCTGCACATCCTATGATAGTCATTCAATTCTTTTCTTAATTCAATCTCTTTGTAAATAAATTGTTGCGTCAAGCTGATTCAAGACACCATTTGGAACTCAAACCATTTGACCTGTCTTATTTATAGCTATTTTGTTATTATGCATGTTGGACACGTTTCATTTACAGAGGATACATTCAACATTGGTAGAAAGAACATATTCTGCGCCTGCTAATCCCAGTTGGATAAGACGGTGTTGGAATCTTCAATATATGCATAGTTTGAATGCTGTAAATTTTAGGAACCCGTCCCAGCGGACGGGTATCTCACTAGTTAGTATTATTCAAGTAGTTTTAAAGATATATAATGATGTGCTAAAAGTAGTTTAATAAAAATAATTAAATTAAACCTAAAACTAGACACCTAGTAATACTCTAGACTCTCTAAAACTAAACTACTGACAGGCAAGTGAACCTATCGACTCTAGTAAAGCTAAAGTAAGTCCGGATATCGAACCCACGAGACTCTAATGGAAGACGGTAACTAGACTCGAAAACTTATCTAAAACTGAAGTAAAACTATTTATTATTTTAGAGGGGGTGTTTTCTAAAACTAAATTCAAGAAAAATAAAGCTTAACTAAAATAAACTAAACTGAACTTAAGACGTGAACCGAGCTGAACCGAATTCAAATGATGGTGAGAATACTACCTAGGTTAGAATCTTACTCATGACTGACGAACTTTTATGGTTATGGAACTAGCTATGGAACCGGGATCTTTAGATACTAAACTTACAGGATAAACTAGAGGACCCTCGACCCTTCTCAAGGAGAAACCTAAGGTTACCTATAAGCCGTTAAACTACCGATTGAGAGGTTACCCTTACAGGCTTACCTACTCTGATGATAAAGTACCCGCTAGACAGTCTACCTTACAGCGCGAAAGCCTCACTACACTAAAAGTGCAAGGGGTGACTATAGAAAACTTGACCTGACTCGATACGCAAGTAGCGGTAAGGAAACTAGGAAGATCTTCTTACAAAGCATCTAAATCTAGCAATTTAACACCCTAGACATATCGACAATCCCGCACCTTACAGCTATTGGAATGGAAGAATACTTAGAACTACCCAATCAACAAAAATCACTCCTATGGAAAACACTAGCAATTTACCATAAACTAGTTGCTAACACAAAGTCCACAACCTAACGCGCATTCATACATGAAAGACATTCACAAAAATGCATGTGGAGTAAATAATTATCAATTGAACAAAACTAAGTACGCATCTACACCAGATCAAAAATAATCAAAGTCTTTACTAAATCATCAACCCATAGTCAAAGTTCCAAAAAACCATAAAAAACGTTCATTCAATCATGAGTATTCATCATAACCTAAGTAGTAATGAAAGTCTAGCCAATAAACATGTTCAAAATAAGAATAAAATCAATTCTAAGATCATGAAACATAGTTTGCAATTCAAAAGAACAAAGGAATGAAGAAACCGAATGATTAAAACCCGAATCTCTCAATCCCAATGCTCAAAATCTTGACCCTTCGCCTTTCTCTCACCTCCAAGTGCTCCCAAGCAGCTCCTTTTTCGTCCAAAAGTGTAGAATGAAGCTTAAAATTTCGTTCTAGGGTTTTAAAATCCGATTTGGGCTTGAAAAACACAATTTTGGGCTTCCTGGTGGCCATCGCGTAGCACGACGGGGTCCTGGGTAAGTGGTCGCGTCACGCGACGCCCTCAAAGTGAATCTGCATAGCGCCGCGTGACACGACGGGGTGCTGGGGAGTCTGTCGCGTGACACGACGGGCTAATTTTTCCAATTTTGTTTATTTTTATCTTCTCTTTCCATTTGTGACTCATCCGGGACCTCGTAAAGCACCGTTTATGCATAAATTTGCCTCTTTTGCCATCCGGATTCCTGTGACACATAAAATACTAAATAGAAACTGAAAAATATATATAAACGACACACACTGACTCGATAACGACTCAAAATATGTACAAATAACCGATGTATTTTGCAATACATCAAACATCCCCACACTTATGTTTTTTCGTCTCCGAAAAAGAATTATGCTATGGAATCACAGTTAGGTTTACATCCGGTTTCAAAACATAGGTTACTTAATTAATAATCTACTAACGTGTTGATTGCGATTGCAGGTATACTGATCCTCTTAAACCCAAACCGGTCTCCAAGCCCCTTTTTATTTACGTTAAGTTCACGTTGATTAGTCTATCTAGGGTCTCAATCAAAGGATGCCACAGTTCCTCCTAATCCTGCCTCAAGCTTATGAAGCTAAAGGAACGACCAATTGACCATTTCCCAACCGTCTTATGTAGAAAACCAAGAGAATTTAAAATCACTTTTTTTTTCATCATACTTAACTCAGAGGGTGTGACCAATCCAAGTCGCTATCCCAGTGGCCAGGCACCTTAAGCTTCAGCATTTTTTTTTTTTTTCAATCTCAGCATACTTAACTCAGAGGGTGTGGCCAATCCAAGTCGCTATCCCAGTGACCAGGCACCTTAAGCTTCAGTATTTTTGCTTTGATTTCTATTTTTTTTAAGTGATTAGAAATTCTGACGGTTTTAAACTTATAACGGTGGTTCTTATACTATTTTTGGCGGTTTCGGTCTACTCGTTTTTCCTAGATGAGAACCCACAAAATAGCCTAACATAATTAATTTATTACTTTTCAAAGGAAACCTTTCTACCGGCCGAGCCTACCCACATATCCCAAATCAGACACGCTTTCAATCAATTTTAATCTCTTATTATACATACTATTTGAAAACCGGACACCTAACTTTACCTATCATTTTCCATATTTTATATAATGCAAACTTCAAAATCAGGGACATTTTGTTCATTTTTTTTATTTATTTATTTTTTAATTTTTTTTGACTCAAAACGACTTTATATACAAACCAAACGACAGTTTCCCATCCCCACACTTAAACTCTACATTGCCCTCAATGTAGGAATATAAAACGACTCAAAACAAAAAATAAATTCCAAATACAAAAATAAAAAGACGAGGGCAAATTGAAAAGGACTTAGCTGGTTAATTTTTCTTCGTAAGCTCTAGCACTCTAGTCCAATCCAGCTCGACCGTATAGCATTTTGGTCGCGATCGGCTCTGACACTGGTAACTCTAGGCTTGCCTTGACAAATGATAAACAGCTCTGGAATCACCCGAATGGAAATTGAGTACGGGCGGTGCAATCCAAACCTGCGCAAAACAAAACAAACAAAACCCGAGCATAATACCGAACTATAACTACACAAGAATAAAAAGAAAAAAAAAACTCAAACTACTAACTTAGACTCATAATATAACAACAAACAAGAAGACGTACCTGCTTGGCAAAATGGCGGTGAATGGTGGTAGAACCAAATGGGTAGAAAGAAAAAAATACGATTCTCGCTCAACGTGAGGGACACTGGTGATCACAACACGCGTTGTTAACGAGAAAAAAAATATAACTTTCCGGGGTAATAGCTGGTCGCATGAGACGAACAGGTCAGCCCAGACTCCTCACATTACATGAAAAGTCTTTTTTCACAGAAAGTTAACTAATTTTTTTATTATTTTTTTAGAAAAATTCTCTTTTATTACCCAAACTTTTACCAAACTCCCACTCATAAAATATATAAAGATAAATACATGGGATCCGCTCATGGTGAAATTTCCTCTACCTAAGCAAACACGCAAACCTGCGAACAGACTCAAAGACACAAAGATAAAATAAAATAGAAAGATAAAAACCTATGAACAACTATCGAAAGACGGACCACAAAAAAAAAATGAACAGCTAGAAAAAAATAAATAAGTATAAAAATAAATTTACAAACTCTACAGAGCCTCGCCACACTTAAAGTTAATCAGGGGGCTTCTCTTTATTCTGGACCCTATCTAACCCGTTTAATTCCACTCGACTCTTATTAACAATTAAATATTTACTTGTGGAATTGAAAAATAATTTAACAGTTCTTAACGGGTCAGACCACCAAAACTTAAACTTACCTGGAATTAACCGGATACGTGGCATGTAGCAAATAGACTGGTCGTGCTTGACATTCACTGGCTTCTTCTTCTCCAACTCGTTCCAGTCTTCGATCCTTTTCCGGTTTCGATCCTTTTTTTCCGGATACGGGGATCGCTGGCTTACATGGGATCCCCAGCAGAGTCGCCAAATATCTCCACACTTATCTTTTTTTCGTCCCTGAAAAAGAATTATGCTATGGAATCACAGTTAGGTTTACATCCAGTTTCAAAACATAGGTTACTTAATTAATAATCTACTAACGTGTTGATTACGATTGCAGGTATATTGATCCTCTTAAACCCAGACCGGTTTCCAAGCCCCTTTTTATTTATGTTAAGTTCATGTTGATTAGTCTATCTAGGGTCTCACTCGAAGGAAGCCACAGTTCCTCCTAATCCCGCCTCAAGCTTATGAAGCTAAAGGAACGACCAATTGACCATTTCCCAACCGTCTTATGTAGAAAACCAAGAGAATTTAAAATCACTTTTTTTTACATACTTAACTCAGAGGGTGTGACCAATCCAAGTCGCTATCCCAGTGGCCAGGCACCTTAAGCTTCAGCATTTTTTTTTTATCTCAGCATACTTAACTCAGAGGGTGTGACCAATCCAAGTCGCTATCCCAGTGGCCAGGCACCTTAAGCTTCAGCATTTTTGCTTTGATTTCTAATTTTTTTTAGTGATTAGAAATTCTAACGGTTTTCTACTTATAACGGTGCTTCTTATACTATTTTTGGCGATTTCGGTCTCCCCGTTTCTCCTAGATGAGAACCCACAAAATAGCCTAACATAATTAATTTATTACTTTTCAAAGGAAACCTTTCTACCGGCCGAGCCTACCCACATATCCCAAATCAGACACGTTTTCAATCAATTTTAATCTCTTATTATACATACTATTTGAAAACCGGACACCTAACTTTACCTATCATTTTCCATATTTTATATAATGCAAACTTCAAAATCAGGGACTTTTTTTTTTAATCTTTTTTTTTCATTTTTTTTTTTTGACTCAAAACGACTCTATATACAAACTAAACGACAGTTTCCCATCCCCACACTTAAACTCTACATTGCCCTCAATGTAGGAATAGAAAACGACTCAAAACAAAATAAATTCCGAATACAAAAATAAAAAGACAAGGGCAAATTGGAAAGGACTTAGCTGGTTTATTAACGCGTAAACTCCAAAAACTCTAGTCCAATCCAGCTCGATCGTATAGCATTTTGGTCGCGATCGGCTCTGACACAATGGTAAACTCTGGGCTTGCCTTGACAAATGATAAACAGCACTGGAATCACCCGAATGGAGATTGGGTACGGGTGGTGCAATCCAAACCTGCGCAAAACGAAACAAACAAAACCCGAGCATAATACCGAACCATACAAAAATAAAAAGACTCAAACAACTAACTTACACTCATAATATAACAACAAACAAGAAGACGTACCTGCTTGGCAAAATGGCGGTGAATGGTGGTAGAACCAAATGGGTAGAAAAAAAAAATATGGTTCTCGCTCAATGTGAAGGACACTGGTGATCACAACACGCGTTGCAAGCGAAAAAAAAATATAACTTTCCGGGGTAATAGCTGGTCGCATGAGGCGAACAGGTCAGCCCAGACTCCTCACGTTACGTGAAAAGTCTTTTTTCACAGAAAGTTAATTAATTTTTTTTTAAAGAAAAATACTTTTATTACCCAAACCTTTACCAAACCTCCCACTCAAAAAAAAATATATATATATAAAGACAATACATGGGATCTGCTCATGTGAAATTTCCTCTACCCAAGCAAACACGCAAACAGACTCAAGACACAAAAACAAAGATAAAATAGAAAGATAAAAAAAACTATGAACCACGACCGAAGGACGGACCACAAAAAAAATGAAAAGCTAGAAAAAACTAATTAAGTATAAATATATATTTACAAACTCTACAGAGCATCCCCACACTTAAACTTAATCAGGGGGCTTCTCTTTTATCTGGACCCGATCTAAACCGTTTAATTCCACCCGGTTCTTATTAACAATTAAAAATTTATTTGTGGAATTGAAAAATAATTTAACCATGCTTAACGGGTCAAACCACCAAAATTTAAACTTACCTGGAATTAACCGGATGCGTGGCATGTAGCAAATAGATTGGTCATGTTTGACTTTCACTGGCTTCTTCTTCTCCAACTCATACCAGTCTTTGGTCCTCTTCCGGTTCCGATCTTTTCTTTTTCTCTTCTTTGCCCTCTCCCGTGGTTCTGTTGATTTTGAAATTCCATCTATTGCCACGGGCCAGCTATGGTGCGCTTCTTCTACCACCATTTCCATGGGATGATCCCCACACTTAGTTCTCTCATCTGGTGCAGGTTCAGTCATGTTGATCGGTTCACCTTCAAGTAGGGCATCTAGGTATGCTATATCCCCATCGGGATCAGACTCCCCAACTTCTTCATAAGCAGGTAACCATCTATATCCAAATCTAAAAATTCATCCTCTTCAGACAACGACTTCTCACTCACCTCGTTGTCTTCCTCTGCACCAAACAGTATACCTACGGAATCTCCCAATTCCACTTCTTCTTCAATCACTTCTCTATTCACTAACGACCTCTGATACGCCGCCCATTCTTCTTCGTCGTCCTCTTCATCAGAGTCACTCCCAAAATCATATATAGTAACCTGTGGCACCGGAGGTGGGACTTCAATGTCCATTTTCATCTCCGTGATTGGGATGATCTCTTCATCTGACTCATCAGCGTATTTCATGATCGGCTCTTTCCCTTCTTCTGGAAACGTTGGGAACAACTCCCCTCGAGCGTTCATGTACCCGAGGTAGTTGCCCTCCTCATCATATGTATAACCGACATTCGGCGACTGCTCTTGTTGAACTTTTTCTTTTTCTTCTTCTTCATTTAATCTCCTAGATATGTCTTCTAATGTTCGTTGAAGATCCAAAATAGCAGCCTGTCGGTTTTTCAGGAGGATGTCGTGCTCTACTAACATTTTCTGGGTATTTTCATCTTTAGCAACTAATAATGTCAACAGACTTTTGATTTCACTCCAATCATTACCACTATCCTCACAAGAAGCGCTTCCAGAAAATTGATCAGGATACTGATTATAATGTGGCTGCTAATACGAGTCATCATAATAATTTGTAGGACAACCCTGTGAATAATATGGCTGCGGCTGCACAAAGGAATTAGCACAATAATGTGCAGAGGACCCCGTATTTTGTGGAAATCTAACGGTAAAATAGGGTCCTCCACAAATTTCAAACATATTTACAGACTCGACAGAAATTAAAATACACAAACAATTAGACTCCTACGACTCACTATACAAAAAGACAGACTCAACACAAAACACAAGTAGCACAAATATAGCAGATAAGTGTAATCAAAGCTAGTAAACGCAATCGCCAAGAGTCCCCCGACAACGGCGCCAAAAACTTGATGTGCTAAAAGTGGTTTAGTAAAAACTAACTAAATTAACCTAAACTAGACACTCTAAGTTTTAAATTTATAACCTAAGACTCTCTAAACCTAAACCACACAACCGGCAAGTGTACCGGTCAATGCAGTACAGCTAAAGTAAGTCCGGATATCGAACCCACGAGACTCTAATGGAAAACGAAAACTAGACTCGATTACTTATCCTAAATATCTATTAAATTAATTTATTATTTTAAAGGGGGGTTTTACTGAAAAATAAATTGCAATAAAATAAAGGTTAACTAAAATTTACTAAACTGAACTAGAGACACGAACTTAGCTGAGCCGAATTCAGATGATGACAAGACACTACCTAGACCAGACTCCTAACTATGCCTGATAAGCTTCTATGGTTATGGAACTGAATTGGAACCGGGATCTTAAAATACTAAACATCAAGAATAAACTAGACACCCTCGACCCTTCTCAAGGGGAAACCCTAGAATATTTTTGTGCTGTTAAACTACCGGTTGGAGTACAAACCCTCACAGGTTATCTAACTCTTATGATCGAGTACCCGCTAGACAATCTACCTCACAGCGCGAAAGCCTCACTACACTAGGTGTAAGGGGTAATTATTGAAGCCTAGATCTAACTTGATATGCAAGAGTTGAAAGGGCAACTAGGCAGATCTTCTCACAAGGCCTCTAACCTAGCAATTTAACAACCTAGACATACCAACAAGCCCTCACCTCACAGCTATTGAACTTGGAAGAATACCTAAAATCTTCTAACCACCAAATATCACTCCTATGGTAAATTCGCGACTATTGACCATAAACTAGTTGCTACACAAAGTCTGCAACCTAACTAGCACTCATACATGAAAGACATTCACAAAAGTGCAAGTGGAGTGAATAAGTGACAATTAAAAAATAATAGATACGCACATACACCAGATCTAGAGAAATCAAAATCTTTACTGAATCATAAATTCAAAACACGTTCCAAAAACCATAGAAAATAAAAACAAATCAAAACATAGTTATTTGTCTTGGCCTAGGTAGATATAAAAGTTTTAGCCACAAATCATCTTGAAAAGAAAAACAAAGCCAAATAAAATTTCAACAATCATTATATAGAACAAAGATAATAAAGGAACGAAAACACCGAATGATTGACACCCGAATAATCGCTGGCTTAAAACCTCTGATCCCTGGCCTGCCTCCTCTCTAAAATTGCTCCTCTTGTTGTTCCTCTTTAATTAGCGGCGCCTGCTTTAGAATGATATGATAATTTTTCCCTCAAGAATGTTCTGTCTCTTCTGTTGCGCCGCTTTTTTTTTTAAAATATAATATCCCCCCCAATATATTAGGTTTAGATTATTATTATTTTTTTTTTGTCTATTCATCTTTGGGCCGTAAGGCCTTTTTCTCATTTAAGATTTCATTGTTTTTTTTTTCTTTTACTTTATTATTATTATTATTATTATTATTATATATAGCATTCTAGGTCCGCTCTCTTGACTCGGGTGTTCTTGACTTAATCAAAGTTGCTCGTTTACGCTTCAACGTCCATGAACACCTACCAAAATATAAGATAAATAAATAAATACTAAAACTGACTCAAAACTAATAAAAATCTATAAAAACCTATACTAAATAAAATAGACCGGTACAAGCCTAAAACTAATAAAAACACTATATAAACGACTCGAAAATTAAACAAACTTTACACTGGAAATAGATGTATTTTACAATACATCATATAAATTATTAAAATGTGGTTATGTTCATATTATAATACAATATAAAAATTATACTTGTATTCATAGTTTTTGTTTTCATAAACTCACAAAATATTATGTAATATATTATGCAATTCTGATTTACAAACTCATTCTATAACATGTTATTAACTATTTTTTTCCCGTTTCGCGTGCTGCAACGACAACCTAGCGTTTGCAACTTAGTTGCACGGGTTACGATAATATCATTTACGTAAACTTAATTATACGCATGACATATGCTGCAAAGTGCCCCTCTATGTGGCATCGACTCGTTAGTTATACCTTTGCCACTATTTTTAATTTTAAGAAGATTACAAATATGTATGTTTTTATTAGTTTTAAATTTGCTTTTAACTTAACATGGTGTTATGATATGTATATATTTAACATATGCATTTTGTAAGTTTAGTCGATAAAAAAGGGAAAGAAGAATACGTTAAAAATGATCAAAACTATTTAACTATTATGATCAAAGTTGAAATTCATTTACCAAATGAGTTAATGGCTAAAATCGTCCCTTACGTTTGGCCAGTTTTGCTACATCAGTTGAAAATCGAAACTTTTTACATCTAGGTCATTCTGTTTTACATTTTGTTGTCAAATTCGTCCTTGACACTAAACCCAGTTAACTATTCTCGTTAACTCTGGGGTATTTTTGTCTTTTTTGTTGCCCCTCTTTTTAAAACCCAATTCATACCCTCAGAAGACAAAAATACCTAGATGTAAAAAGGGGGCAACCAAAAAGACAAAAATACCCCATAGTTAACGACAATAGTTAATTGGGTTTAGTGTCAAGGACGAATTTGGCAACAAAATGTAAAACAGAAGGACCCAAATGTAAAAAGTTTCGATTTCGGACTGATGTAGGAAAACTGGCCAAACTTCGGGGACGATTTTGGCCATTAACTCTATTAAATTATATAGACATACATCTAGTAGCTTTGCTATGTGAGAACAAGCTAGTGTAGCCATTGTTGGCTACAATGGCTACATGTATTTCTCTCATTCTAGCTTCGTACAACTTTTAATAAATTTAGTAGTATTAAAAATCTATTTATAAACAGGGAAGGTCACGGGTACCATAGTACCCACATGGAAAAACCGTCATCGTGGTCACGAGTAGGGGTTCCATAGAGCATTTTCTGGTAATTGGCAACGATCATGGATGAGTTATGAAATTACATTCTCAACGGTTACGCCAACTGGTCACTGTAAGTGCCCCGACCTGGGCGGGGTGTGACAAATTGGTATCAGAACTGTAGTTTAAGAGATTTAGGTACTCATAGTAGTATCTAGACTTAAACTAGGACTGGTAAGTAGGACTGGTAAGCAAGTGGAAGTGTTAGTCATGTGCCTATAGGAAAATATGCGATAGGTATGTTGAACTATGTATGATAGAGGCACCATATGGTAGTTGAGAGTATCATGGTGTGTATAATATATTGCTTTCATGCCTAGAAAACATGAAAGTTAATGAATGACACCACTATAATCTCGCAAATATCATATTGTACCAATATCAGAGGATAGTAGGCAGGGGGATAAGAATGGGATTGAGCTCTATATTCGCGATAGACTAAGTAAGGCATGTATATCTAGTATACTAACAATATATGCATATCCAATGTGAATATGTGTTTATCTATGATAAATAAAAACTCTAATTATGATTTTCCATATACTAAACATAAGTATTATAAATTCTAAACAGTAAATGGAAGGAGAAGGTCTTAATGAAACACTTAATCGGAGCACTACCGAAAATGATGGAGGAGGAGAAATCCATATAAGAAAGGCTAACCTAGAGCAGTTGGTAGCCGAGAAAGTTGCTGAAGTAGTGGCTAACCGGGAAGTTGCCAATAAAGCTCCAGAAACAACACCGGTGGCACCTCCCATTATAAATCAAACTCAAGGGAATGAGAACAAGAAGAAAGAAAGCAGTTATAAAATCTTTAAGTCCTCTAACCCACCTGAGTTTTCAGGAACAAATATACGATAGATGTCCGTGAATGGATAAGTCAGATGGAGGCGTTGTTAACAATTTGTGAATGTGGCTCTCAAGAGAAGATGAAGTTGGCCACCCATACATTTAGAATAGAGGCACTACACCGGTGGGAAACCATTATTCAAGCTCATGGAAGAGAAGCTGCAAATCAAATTCCGTGGGAAAGGTTCATAAAAATATTTACTCATCAATTTTGCCCAATAAGCGAAAGAATGAGGATTGAAGCTGAGTTTCTGTGATTGGAGTTAGGAAACATGACATATCGAAATTATGTCACAAAGTTTAATGAAATGGCTCGATTTGTACCTCATTTAGTTACACCTGAAGACAATAGAATCCATCGCTTTATTTGGGGATTGCTAGTAGAATACCGCACTTTTATTAAGTATGCAAATCCCAGACTTGTTATTAGGCAATCGAGGCCGGGTACAACATAGCTGCAAAACTGGAAAGAGAACGAGTGGAGAATAATAAGAGGAAAATAGAAGAGTATAAGAGGTCAGAAAATCAGAATAAGATTCGAAGATTCAATCCGCAAACGGGAACTACTAAACAAGAACCAAATCAATGTTCAACATGTGGAAAGAGACATCTTGGGCCACGTAGAGCAGGAAATGTATGTTATCGTTGCCGTAAGCCCGGACATTTCAGTTCAGAATGTCCTGAGCCAAAAGTTTGCTTTGAATGTGGGGCAACTGATCATCGGCGATATGCACGCCCCAAATTGAAAAATAAATCATCTGAAAATAAACCTAAGGGGCGAGCATTCCAATTGACAGTAGAGGAGGCTGAACAAGCGGATGATGTGATTACCGGTACGTTTCTCCTCAATGATTTACGAGCAACTGTGTTATTTGATTCTGGTGCAAATAAGAGTTTTATTTCGTATAAGTTTTGTCAAGCGTTAGGTAGCCCTGTAAGTAAACTTGAACAATCTTTTACCTTGGAAATAGCCAATGGAAAGCAAATAAAAGTTACCGAGGCCATAGATAACTATATTCATAAATTAGAAGGGCGAAGCTTTCCTATAAGAACGATGGTTACGTCGTTAGGCGAATTTGATCTAGTAATAGGAATGGACTGGTTAGCTGTTTATAAGGCTCAGATCATTTGTGATGCTAAAACCATTGATTTCCATGCACCAGATGGAAGTATCGTCACGATTTATGGAAAGCAGGTGAAACAACCGGTCAAGATTATTTCAGTAACGAAAGCCATGAAGATGGTTCATCATGGATGTTATACTTATTTAGCCTATGCAATTGATACTCGCAAGGAATCGAAGAGATTGGAAGAAGTTCCTTTAGTATGTGAATTCCCTGATGTATTTCCTGAGGAGCTGCCAGGAATTCCACCGGTACGAGAAGTGGAATTTAAGATAGACTTGTAACCTAGAGCGAAACCTGTAGCTAAAGCCCCTTACCGTTTGACACCATCAGAAATGAAGGAATTGATGATACAAACACAAGAGTTACTTGATAAAGGATTTATTCGACCAAGTATTTCCCCATGGGGTGCACCTGTACTGTTTGTAAAGAAGAAAGATGGTAGTCTTAGAATGTGAATAGACTATTGTGAGTTGAATAAGCTAACTATCAAGAATAAGTATTCATTACCTAGGATCGACGATTTGTTTGGCCAACTACAGGGGTCATGTTGGTTCTCTAAAATCGATCTAAGATCAGGATATCATCAATTGCAGATTAAAGAAGAAGATATCCCAAAGACGGCGTTTCGTACCAGGTATGGACACTATGAATTCTTAGTCATGTCCTTTGGATTAACTAATGCACCTGCGGCATTTATGGACATGATGAATCGAGTATGTAAGCCGATGCTAGATAAGTATGTTATCATGTTCATCGATGATATTTTAGTTTACTCTAAGACTCAAGATGAACACGTATATCACTTGTGAGAAGTTCTAGAAATATTAAGAAAGAATAAAATGTACGCCAAATTCTCAAAGTGTGAATTTTGGCTACAAGAGGTGCAATTCTTAGGGCATGTGATAAATGCGCAAGGGATACAAGTAGACCCCACAAAGGTAGAAGCTATAACAAAATGGGAGCAGCCCAAGACGCCCACTGAAGTAAGAAGTTTCTTAGGATTGGCTGGGTACTACTGACGGTTCATTCAAGATTTTGCTAAGATAGCAACACCCCTTACCAAACTAACGAAGAAGGATGTTAAGTTTAGATGGGGCGATGATCAAGAAAAAGCTCTCCAGTAGTTGAAGAGGTGCCTAACTCAAGCTCCAATACTGACCCTACCAGATGGAGTCAAAGATCTGGTAATATATTCAGATGCATCTTATCAGGGATTAGGATGTGTACTTATGCAACGTGAGAATGTCGTAGCTTATGCTTCTCGACAACTAAAACCAAGTGAGACTAACTACCCTACCCATGATTTTGAGCTTGCAGCAGTGGTTTTCGCTTTAAAGATATGGAGACATTATTTGTATGGAACAAAGTGCACAATTTACACATATCATAAAAGTTTGAAGTGTTTCTTCGAACAAAAGGAACTGAACATGAGACAACGTAGGTGGTTGGAGTTGATAAAGGATTACGATTGTGAAATCATGTATCATCCAGGAAAAGAAAATGTAGTTGCTGACGCTCTAAGTTGAAAGGAAAAAAAATCACCTATTAAGGTTAGAGATTATAAGTTAATATTGAATTCCGATTTGATGACTGAAATTAGAGCCGCGCAAGTTGAGGCCTTAAAGGAGGAAAATGTAAAGAAGGAGAGGGTGTTTTGACAAGTTAAGGACTTAAACTAAAATTAGGCCGGATATGGGTTCCAATGGAAACACAGGAAAGGGTCTGAAGCAACATGGGAGTCTGAACAAGAAATGCAAGAGCATTACCCTCACTTATTCTCTACTTAAATGGTTTCGAGGATGAAACCCTAAATTGGTAGGGGATATTTGTAACATCACCTTTTTATATAAATAAAATGTCTTGGTTCATATTTATTTGTGAATGGAACTGGTCATTGATCGTTAAAACGAACTAATAACGTGTGAGATGGATACTCGTGTATTTATAATTAGTTAACGAGTGAGCGGCAGATAACATGATTATTGAGATGTGAGATCTAGGCGAGTAATTAGTATTATGGGATACTGTTTAGTAACAATATAATATATTATATTTGATCTTGCTTCGTTTTGAATGAAACTTAGGTCAAAACGTAGAGAAAAATAAACTCGTCTCAGTAGTATATTCAAAATTTTGTAAAACGTTATATTCTAAAAGTTATATGAGAAAAACGAGTGAGGCAGCTGAAATTAATAATAATAATAATAATAATAATAATAATAATAATCTATATCTACTTTATGCTATATTATAATGCATGAGGCAATGACTTCTTAAATTTTAAACAATATATATAATTACGTAAGGTACAACACTTAATGCACATAATAAAGTTTTGTTTAGGGGTAAATACGTCTTTAGTTAGTGTTAAACAACTTAAACTATAAAACTCCTTCTAGAAGAAGCAAAGCTTACAAAAAGTAGGTTATACAGCTATATAATTAAGCCTAAATATGTGGAAGAGGAGCAACTCTTCAAATTCAAACTATCCCTCTCATCTGAAAATCCAATTTCAAAAATTAAACTATCCTCACATACAAAACTCTTATCTCATCTCTCCACGAAAACCACTATGCCTTGACTCTTCTGTTTTGCAACCTCTGTTCTCCCTTGTTCCAGTCGCGAACATCATAACCAGCGGATCTTGAATTGTTGTGAGAAATATAGAGAACACATATGAGAGGAGAGAAGGAGGCCGACCATGGTGTTACTGGTGCTAATTAACCGGTTAGTCCTTGATATGCGGTTATGTGTTGAATTCTTAAATATATCATAATATAAAGGCTTCAAGTATGGTTGATTTCGGCTTGATCTACTTATCTTGATTTAAGATCTGGCTGCTCTTTGTTTTCAAGATCTGGTTGCATTTAAGGAATAATTATTAATTGTTCATATTTCTCTTATATTTATGGTTTGAGGCGGGTATGGTTCACTAGACCACACATCATGTACACAGGTAGCCTCCTCGACCCCTTTTTCAGGATAAAATAACAGTTTTAGGTATCACTGACAGAGAACAATTTATGTCAGATTGTTTTTAAAATATGTAGCGTATCTAATGTGATAACAATTGAAAGACCCAGCTTGAACTTTTATATTTTCATATGATTTTTGAATGCGTGAAATTATGTATTTGATGTTATGGTTAGAGAGCGGAGTCGAGCACGTAAACGTATGCTTAGATGGATATAAAAGCATTCAAGAAGATAGAAAGAGTCGAGCACAAAAGCTTTTTCTTAGATCTCAATTAAAACTCGTGCACGTAAACGTATGCTTAGATGGATATGTGTATCATTTACATTTTTACCTTTGTAGTTGTTAAATATCACACTGCTCATACCTATATATTGGTCGATTCATATCTATTTTTGGTTGGGCAGGTCCATTTTGCGCCTAGGCCTTTTACAACAGAGGTCAAGTAGTGTACCTTCTTTTCACACACACACACACACACACACACACATATATATATATATATAGGATCTGGATCAAATGAGAACTCCACTGAGTTGAGAGAACTTGAGAACTCCAATGGACCAATCCCACAGTGCCACATAGGTGTCTTCTTAATATTATAATTAGGGGCAATTTAGGTAAACAATATTTAGCAAGGAACAAACTACTGTCAATATAGATATTTAGTATTATTTTAATTCTTGCTTTTTCAGTAACTGTGATTATCCCAATAAAAACAGTGTACATTTCTCCCGCCGTATTATACATGAGTAGATTATTAATCATAAGCAAACACATGCAAAACACCCCTCTAAGCAGATTGAGAACACACACCCCAAAACTGATCAGCAAACACCATAAAAGTTCCTAGTAAGCATGGAGGATTCAAGTGACGATCATAACGATCTTGAATTCTTTACTGAGCAAGATTTACAGGAAGTTGTTGTCTTCCTCAGAGAAAACCCGCCGTCTCTTCCAGTAGCAGATCATGCTTCGTCGGTGAGCAACAACTGTCTTGATAGGGGAAACGGGTGGTGGATGATTTTGACGAGACGATCGGTGTTCTGTAGTCGTCGGTTGAAGGAGGTATGTTCGCGTCCGATGAAGGTGGGTCGTCTGCTGACCAAAACAACATATCCCCCGAGCCAGGCGGCGGCCGGCGAAGTGGATGGTAATGTTTTTTTTTTTCCTGAGATCCCTCCATTATTTGTTGTGTGATACATCTTTTGTTATTCTTGAAGGTTTTTGTAGTTTTTTTTTTGTACATTTTTTTTGTAGCTTTTTTGTCATTACACCACTGTAATTTCTGTTCGTCTACGGGGGTGGGGGTGTAAAAAATAGGTGTACTTTTGTGGTGCACCAAATCTGTTGTTTTGTATTTCATTATTTTTTTCAGTTTTTACACCGGCGTAAAAGTGGTGTGATGTTTTTTCTGGAACCAAGTTTTCAGTTTTTACACTAGTGTAAAATGGAGATAAGTTATGTTTGCTAACCCAAAAGAAAGAATGGTGATGTATGTTGGCTATTTTTTTTTTCTTTTTTTGCAGCCCTTGACTGTGATTATTGGTTTACCCCAAATGGTAGTCGTTACTGGAAACCCATAGTTGACGACTCCATAAAACCAAACATAACTGCTACGTAAAGGGTGTGGGAAGACGTGTTTGCAATGTACGAGTTGTATGCTGGGAAGTGTGGTTTTTCCATTCGGAGTGGGACTGTGAAAAGGGTAAATAGTGTCATCACACATAGGTATATACTATGCTCCAAGGCAGGCAAACCTCAACACAAACGGAAATTTGACTCGTTGGACGAAAGCTCACTAAAGGTTAGGCAGTCCACTTTCGAGGTGTGTGATTGCAAAGCTAGTATTAGAGCTAAACTGTGTAATGTTACCCAACTGTGGGTGATTTATCACTTTGAGGAGACCCACAATCACATGCTGGTTCCATCTTACAATAGAGATTTAACGAAAATAGGGAGGAAGTTGGACTTTAAACAAAGTAGGCCCAACAGTAGCACATAGAATGCAAGTTAGTCTGAAAGGCGGACATCACAACGTGAAGGGCACCCCTGTTGATTACAAGAACTTTGCCAGAAGTATCCGGATGTTCATAGGAAACAAGGATTCGTCCACGATGATCGACAAGCTGAATGATAAGGTCAAGAACTTGCCAAATGTTTCTTTCAAGTACAGCTTGGTTAACGGCGAGCTTAGATATGTTTTTTGGGCGGACGAGATATTAAAGATAAACTACCAACGTTTCGGCGAGGTGCTTGCGTTTGACGCAACATACCAAACTAATAGGCAAGTCGGCAGATTTTTGTGTTTTTTTTTTGTATATTTTTTATATGCGCGTCAATTAGATGCCATAAAAGCAACACACAACGCGCTAACTGTTTTGTTATTAGGTACAATCTAATTTTTGTCCCTTTCACTGGCATGGCCAACAATAAACGTTGTGTTACATTCGGGGTTGGGTTATTGTTTAGTGAGACAATAGAGTCGTATTGTTGGCTACTTAACACGTTCTTGGGTGTGCATGGCAAGCAGCCAAAATTGGTATTAACAGACCAGGACCCAACGATGAAGCAAGCGGTGGCAGCTGTTTTCACCAAGGCAAGGCAAGGCATCGCCTATGTATGTGGCACATTATGAAGAAGCTATCCGCAAAGGTACCGAGACCGGGTATGTGGTTTTTTTTGTATGAACAGTTTTGTTGACTACCCCATGCTTTTGTTTGGTTTCTAAGATTAGCTTTTATGGTAAAACAGATCGTAGGAGTTGGTGTTGATAAATGCAGAAGTACGGGCAGCCCTCCATAAGCTGGTATGGAACGTTTATATAAAACAGGAAACATTTGAAAGGCAATGGGAGAAGTTACTTGATAAGTATGGATTGGCGAACAATGAGTGGCTACGAGACATGTTTAATATTAAGGAGCTTTGGGTGCCTGCTTACTTTCGCGATATCCCCATGTCATGTCTTATGAAGACTACATCTCATTGTAAAAGCTCAAACGCTTCATTCAAAGTGAATTCTAGCTGGGCCAACACTCTTGTGCAATTTTTTTTGTGCTTTGACACTACCATGGACTCCCAAAGATACAAGCAGATGGTTTTAACGCATCTGAGGCCCAGTAGTCTTCATCAGCCACCTGTTTTGATCCGAACTCGTCTGCCATGGGTGCTTTTGACGCAGCCACTGCGTTGTTTGGTTTAGGTGGTGGGGGTGGGGCACGGTTTTTATTAACCAAGCTTCCACCCACAACAGAACTACTATCCGACACCCATGTCCAACGGCTTACCATAGCCAAGGTCAAGCAATTTGACTTCAGTTTTTTTTTCGACTACTACCATGACTTGTGTAGACCAACAGCATCCCGTAGCTAGGTCGGGACTGTACGCACCCTGGCTTGGCAGCGACCCGTAGCTCGGTTGCGGATTGTACGAACCCTGGCTTGGTAGTGGCCCGTAGTTGGGTCGTGGACTGTACGCACCCTGGCTTGGTAGTGGGCCGTAGCTCGGTGGGGTCATGCGCGCACCTTGGAACGGCGACTTGCCTTAGTAGGTCGACTCGGAACGGCCGGGGGAGGTTGTACCGGGTTGTATCCCCATTTGCGAACGATGCCATACGTGAACTAGTTTCCCTTTCGTTCAATATGCGGGAATTTGTGAGGTATGTCTTTGCCGCCACCCATCATGTAAAATCGAGGGAAAAAAATACGATAAGAATTTACACTACAATGTAAACCATTGATTTTTCTACACATTTGTTTTCACCACACCCCAATGTAAACTATTGATTTTTTTACACAAGTGTTTTGTTCACAAAACCCATTTATCTAAAAAATAAGAAGAATAAAAACAAAATATGGTTGTTTTTTTTTACACAAGTGTTTTGTTCACAAAGGATATGCCTTTTTGGTTACCAGTGATTTTTGTGTGTTTATTTTTTTCTATGAAAGTGATGGAGTTACCATTTCTTTTTTGGAACAAATGTATATATAGCCAAAGATACTTTTTTTGGTTAGTTAGTGGATACAATTAATGTAGGAGTTTAAACAAGCAAAAAGGCCCCATGTAAAATAACTATATAGTATGTTGTTGATTGGATGTTTTGGTTGTTTTATTATATTGGAAAAAAACAAAAAGAAAAAAAAACGTGAGGGAATAAACAAGTGGGTGAGTAACATACAATGGAAAATAATCATTTGACACCAGTGTAAAAAATAAAGACCACGTATAGGAACACATCGTCATGTTTTTCATGCTAACAAGCATTCCTTTTTTTGTACACTGGCGTAAAGAAAAGGTTCAATTACGTTTTCATGGTAACAATTATTACTTACACCGGTGTAAAAAAACAAACCTTTTGTTAGTTTTTGTTTTTTAGTATATGTGGATACAATCATTGTAGGAGTTGAAAATAATCATCTGACACCGGTGTAAAAAAGAAATCACGAAACAAGGGTTTTTTTAGTATTCGTGGAACAAAAATAAAAAAAATTAAGTAATAACCATTTTTTTACCCCGGGGTAAAATGATGTGGTTACACTTGTGTAAAAATAGAAACCACAACAAAGTAATAAACACTTTTTTCCAAAAAACCCAACTAAGCCCATAATATGATTTTTCCCAATGTAAAAGAACACCCTAGATGTAAAGACCAGGCACACAACACAATCCCCAACATAACTAAAAATATGAAGCAAGTGGCAAAAAAAAAAAAAAAAAACCTAAAATGTGAAACAGATACAGACACTAAACTGTTAGTCACAAAAATAAAAAACATACATCATCGTAAAACCCAAACGAACATTCATATAGACCCCAAAATGCTAACTACAACATTGTAACACACACACCCTAAAAAACAGAATGAAGGATCAAACGAATATTTATATAATCAGAAATCTATGGAAAAAATACCTCACTTTTTTGCTGGTGTTGGGTTATATTGAGACCACAGTTACCAGAACAAAGACTTTTGATAGCTTATTGTGTAGTTTGTAAGTTAAAGGGTTGTTTATGTAATTATGGCATAGTTTATGTAAAACCCTAGAGCTGCGTACTTATTACACGGGCCCTGCACACTTAAGCTAAGTGCGCAGGCCCATCAGACCTCCTATATATAGAAAGCTTGTGTGCAGCTCTAGGGTTAGGGTTTTGGATTATCTTTGTAGCACATTTTGAATAGGTGCGTACTTGTTGTTATTCCATGGTTCTTCAGTAACAAATCAGCAATGGAATAATCTTATTATTCATCTTGTGTGTCGGTTTTTATCATATTCATCTAGTTTCTTTGATTGTAGAAGATTAATCACTTAAAACACCTAATCCATAGGTGTTTCTAAGTGATAACAATCTCTTGCACTTAACAAGATCTAGTATTTGGGACTTACAATTTGGTATCAGAGCCTTTGTGCTCTAGATTGTATCTATTTAAAGATACCAAAACCCTCATCTTGTTAGTTTTTATTATTAAGATTTTTATAAACTTTTGTGTTTATCAAAAAATTTGGGTGTCCTTCTTATCTATTTGCTTCAAAATTTCGTGGGTATTGTGTGTCTAAGAGTTAAAAGTTGTTCATTTTAAGTAGAAATTTCATCCAAGCATTTCAGAATGGAATGAAAAGGTTTTGGATAGGATTCAGCTGAGTTTTTGTGCTTTTCAACAGACTGTTTTTGCGCACTTGTTTCATGAGTTGCGAACTTATTTCATACTTTGAGCACTTATTTCTTGTTTTGAGCACTTAGCTCATAAACTGCATACTTGTGCTTCTCTGAGCACTTAAATCTTTGTTGTGTTAGTACGCAACTAGGGTCTCTGCATACTTATTGTTTTCACTGTCTACGAGCACATAACTAGGGTTTCTGCGCACTAAAACAGAGATCTTTGGTTGTGTTGCGTACTTACTGAAGAGGTGCAGTTTTGAGTACTTGGCTAGGGTTTCTGCGCACTAAAATCTTAAACGAGAGTTTAAGTGTCTGCGTACTTTGTTTAGTACGCAGACTGATCAGTCAAGACTGAGCACTTACCATGCCCAAGTGCTGACTGACCTGCGCACTTATCAAGAAACAACAGCCACTCGTGTATCTTGCAAAACTGCGCACTTATCAGAAGACAAACATCTTGACAAGGTTGTTTATATTGTTACAGGCTGCTGCGCACTTTGATCTTGCTTGCTGCGTACTTAATTGCGTACTTAAGGACTTTGACATTATTTGGACTGTAACCTATAAAATCTGAAAACAAATCTCATAAAATTAACTTAAATCATGGCCGGTAACGATAACAACTCAATTGTAAATCCTATTACCCAACAAGAACTTGAAACTGGAACAACAACTAGAGTTCCTAAGTTAAACGGTGTAGAAGATTATGGAACTTGGAAAAACCGAATGAGGTCGTTCTTCTATGTCACAGACTTCACCCAATGGACTTCTATCCAGCTAGGTCCACACATTCTGATGAGAACCACTGCCACAGGGGAAGAGTTCAACCCTGATCCGTCTACCTACACTAATGTCGACAAACTGCTACTTCAGAGAGACCATAAGGCTTATGGTGCCCTTACCATGGCCTTATCAAACGATGTTTATAACATGTTTGAGGAATACGGCACTGCACATGACCTGTGGTTTGCATTAAGCGAGAACTATGAAGGGAATGAAGAAATGCGCCAACATAAGCAATATATGGTGCAGAAAGAATATGATATGTTCGGTAGCATTCGTGGTGGGAGCTTGAGCTCACATATCGAAAGATTCATGAGTATGTTAACCAAGATGAAGAAGGCAGGAATTCCCGTCAACAACCGAAACTCAATCAAGAAACTGCTCGACTCCCTGCCCAAAGAATGGAGCATACAATGCATGTTGATTAGAAAAGAGTATCTAGATGCTCAATCTACTTTGGCTGATCTCATCAACACTCTGAAGTCATTCGAAATGGATATCACCAAAAGAGAAATGAACCAGACTGCTCCGAAAGTCGTTCCAGCACTGCTATGAAGAATCTGGCACTAATGACTCCAGTAGGTAACATGGGTTCAAGCTCGTCACATGTATATGTGGATGCAATGGGTGGTGGCAGTTCAAGTTCGGGAAAGACAGTCCCATACTCTGACACAGCTGCAAAGACTCTCAACCCACAGCTCACAAAGCTTGCTAATGAACATGTTGAACTCTTCAACACATTCATGACTAGCTTTGAGGCTTTGAAGACTGGTGACCTTAAGAGTGAGATGATGAATCCTGAAGACATGTATCAAGTTGACCCGGATGATATGGAAGAAATGGATCTGAAATGGCAGATGGCTATGATCACTCTGAGGGTGAAGAGATTTCAAGATAGAACCGGTCGAAGAGTTGGAATGGGAAAAGCTGGTTTTGATAAGTCAAAGATTAGATGCTACAACTGCAAGACTCTTGGGCACTTCAAGTATGAGTGCCCCACTCTAAATCAAGCAGAGATCAAGCCGGCAAAAAGAATGGTGGCGATAACTGATGGAAGGGAAGCAAATCAACAGAAGGCGTTGGTGGTTGAAGACTTTGATTGGGGAGTGGAGGCTGCTACGGTTGAAGCTGATGTGAACAAGGAATTGATGGCCAAAATCTGTACCAAATCCACACATGGTGTGAATTCCCTGGAAGGGTCGTCGGCTGAAATGCCAAAGGGTGGAATGCTAGAGAATGCTGGTCTGAAAGGAGTGCTGGTGGCCGATAAGGGAAAAGAAGCCGCTTCTGAGGAAGCACTCGTTGCCGAGAAGACTCCCACCAGCAAAGCAGATGAGAAGCCACAGAACGTGCCCAAGACAGTTGAGGAAAGAGATCTGGTAAGTATTCCTCTTGAAATAAAATCAAAGCTGTGCTCACCAAGGTGTGTTACAGCTGTTGCTTACTGTTTGTCTCACAATAGGAGAATTTTAAGAGAGATGGATGACATCCGAAAAATCAACACTGAAATGAAAGAAAATGAGTTGGCATACCAGCGAAAGTTAAATGCAACTATAGCTGAAATGCAAACTCTAAAAGAATTTGTCCTGAGAAAAGATTTTTTAATAAATGGTTTAACAGAAAAGTTAGAAAAATCTAGAAATGAAACAAATCATCTCCAAATTGTTGTGGACAAATGGAATGTAAGCAAACATGCTCATACAGATATCTTAGATTGCTCAAGGCAATCATTCGTCAAAGATGGAATTGGGTATAAGGATAAAAAGGGAATTGAAAAATCTCTGTTTTTACCTTTGAGCAAAAGTGAATATATACCCATTCCAAAACCTCATCCAAAAAATGATCTTTTTGAAAAAGAATGTGTCAAATCTGAGTCAAACTCTAATATAAGTAAAAGCAGTGCAGATGTGACCCAACAGGATCAGGTGGACGATGATGAGAGTTGTGGTGGACAAACGATGGGGTTAGGTCACCCGGGTGCCAATTACTCTACAATGAATTGGTTCATCTGGAGTAATGATAAGTCTAAAACTATTTTGAATTCGGATGAATGTAATAATTTAACTAAGTTGGATGATTGTAATAGTTTGTCTATGATGGATAACTGTAATAGTTTATCTAGGCCGGATGACTGTACTACATTAACTTCTAAACTTGACTTAAAGGGCGTTGTGGCCCCTGATGATAGGAAGAATCCTGTCAAACGCTCAAATGTTTGTGTTGACAATGTTATGCCAGTTTGTGTTGATCTTAATGCTGCATTCTCTGATAATGAAAATGTATATAGACCATCTACCAGAACTAAAACAAAACAGGTTTGGGAAATTTCCCACTGAAGAAATTCCAGAGTTTACTCCATCATCCACAGATATTTCATGTTCTGAAGAATCACAAAGTGAAACAGATAACTCAATTTCTGAAGAATCACAGAGTGATACAGAAAGCGACATCAGCGAGCCTGACTGCAACACAAACGAAGAATCAAGCAACAACAACATTGATGAATCATGTTCAAGTGAAAGCTCATGCTCAAGCAAGATCAAGAAAAGAACATCACAACCATCATCATCCAGACCCTCTCCAAAGATCAAGCCAAAGCACTCAAAATGCTTTAGATGTGGAAATGAGGGTCATGTGGTTAAAAATGTCATTTGAAATCTAATGACGTCAAAACACTAAACTGTTTTTCTGATCAGATTAAAAACCTTCAAGAAACAGTAAAAACTTTTGTTAAAACCACAAAAATTTTGAAAAGACAAGAGTCAATTTTGGGTGAAAATCACGACAGATCAAAACTAAAGCAGACCTGGATTCCCAAAGTTAACTAAGTAAAGGTTTGAGTCGTGATTGTACATAGAGTCTCTTGTATTTATATGTGTATTTCTTGTGTTTTCATTTGTATTTCAGAATAAACTACAGAAATGGTTGATCGCACTCATGAGATATCTATGGCATGTTGATAGCGGGGCTTCAAGACACATGACTGGTCTGAAGGAACTCCTCAAGAACTATAGGTTTATTGATGGAGAGTTCGTTGCCTTCGCCGGGAATGAAAAGGGCGGGAAGATAGTTGGAATAGGAGATGTGGTCTCCGACGCACTGACTTTAGAAGATGTGAATTATGTTCCAGAATTGTGCTACAATCTTTTGAGCGTGTCACAAGTCTGTGACAAAGGAATCTCGGTGTTATTCAATGACATGGAGTGCATCTTTATGAAGCCTGGATTCATACCGCCCACCAATATGATTATGCTAAAAGCTCCTAGGCAGAATAACACATATGTGATAAATATGAGAGATGCCAAGTCTGAATGTCAAATGACATGTTTACTTTCAAAGGCATCCGAGTCAGAGTCACTGTTATGGCATAGGCGATTGGGACATGTAAACTTTAAAAACATTAACAAACTCTCAAAACTAAATCTTGTCAGAGGTCTTCCTTCCAAGGAATTCCCTTTTTCTGAAAAATGTTTAGCGTGCGCCAAAGGAAAACAACACAAGAAATCACACAAGTCCAAAACAGTGAACTCTTATTGTTTGGTGATAACAGATGACTTTTCTCGTTTTACATGGGTGTATTTCTTAGAATACAAAAGTGAAGCTGCCGAGATATTGATGCTGTTTGTTCCTCTTATTGAAAACATAGTGAAGTCAAAAGTTAGATCAATCAGAAGCGATCACGGAACTGAATTCAAAAATCAAAGCTTCGTGACTTTCTGCAACAACAAAGGAATTCATCTTCAGTACAGTGCTACAAGAACTCCTCAACAGAATGGAGTTGCTGAAAGGAAGAATCGTACACTTATTGAAGCTGCCAGAACTATGCTAATCGACTCTAAGTTTCCGATCATCTTCTGGGCAGAAGCTGTGAATACCGCCTATTATGTTCTTAACAGAGTCTTAATCGTTAAGGCGCGCGGGAAAACAGGTTATGAATTGCTTTTCAAAAGAAAACCTCTGATTGACTACTTCAGGCCGTTCGGATGCTCATGTACTCTTCTAAACAACTATGAGAACATAATGAAGTTCGATGCAGTTGGAGATGAGTGCTTCTTTGTTGGATACTCTTCAAGTCAAAAGGCTTATAGAGTATACAACAAACGCACCAAGATGGTTCTCGAATCTTTCTATGTTGATTGGCAGGAATCCAACTCCACTAACACAGGAGCCGGTCCTGACTGGTTCTTTGACGTGGATGTTGTTTTCAACAATTTCAGTATCATTGAAGAACAAACATCTAACAATCAAGCAGCCGCTCCTTCTCCTCTCGAAGATACTCTTTACTCTTCTGAAGACGATGTTGCACCCTTCACCACCCGATTCTCTCCAATAGTAGCTGATCCAATTGTTCCTCTTCAATCCACAAATGGTGATGCAACTGTTGAAACTACACAATCTCCTGAAAGTACTACAATTTCAGAAGAAACATCTTCAGCACAACAGTCTGTAAATGATCCATCCAGCTCATCAATCCCTGTAGATCACCTTTCAAATCTGCCTTTCCAAGTTCAAGAAGAGCCGAACATGGGATTTAAATCATCTAAGAATCATCATGTTGAGAACATCATCGGACCAATCTCTGAGGGTGTTCTCACTAGAAATCAGGCGAATAAGCTCAATATCGCACTCTCATCATTCTTATCTCAGACAGTACCTTTCAGCATTGAAGATGCAGTCAGAGATGCAAGCTGGGTTGAAGCCATGCAGGACGAGTTGTCTCAGTTTAGAAAGCTCAAGGTTTGGGAGCTAGTGGATCTACCTGAAGGGAAGTATCCTATTGGAACAAGATGGGTTTTTTCGCAACAAAATGGATGAACGTGGTGTGGTGATCAAGAACAAGGCTCGTCTGGTGGTTCAGGGTTTTCGTCAGCAGGAAGGTATTGATTATGAGGAAGTATTCGCTCCAGTTGCTTGACTTGAAGCCATCCGTATCTTCTTGGCATACGCCTCATACAAGAACTTCAAAGTCTTTCAAATGGATGTGAAGAGTGCATTCTTGTACGGAAAAATCAAGGAAGAAGTCTACGTCTGTCAACCGCCGGGCTTTGAAGACCCTCATCATCCCAACAAATACTACAAATTGGATAAGGCTCTCTATGGACTTCATCAAGCTCCTCGAGCTTGGTATGAGACCTTATCCTCGTATTTGCTGCAAAATGGATACACCAGAGGGAAGATCGACATGACTCTGTTCACCAAAGAAGTCAACAAACACTCTATTCTTGTTCAAATATATGTTGATGATATTATCTTTGGTTCCATTGATGAAAATTTGTGCAGGGAATTCGAAAGCATTATGAAGTCTCAGTTTGAAATGAGCATGATGGGAGAATTGTCATTTTTCTTAGGCCTAGAAGTTCAGCAGAAAGAAGACGGAATTCTCATCCATCAAGCAAATACACAAGAGACATTCTGGCAAAATACAATATGTCTGATTGCAAGCCTTCCAACACCCCTTTTGCGGCCCAAACAACACTTGTACCAGATCTTAAAGGCCTTTCAGTGAATCCTCACACATATCGATCAATGATTGGCTCACTGATGTATCTTACAGCCAGCAGACCAGATATTATGTGGGCAGTTGGATGCTGCACACGCTTTCAGTCAAATCCCAAGCAATCGCATGAAACTGCAGTAAAAAGAGTCTTTCGCTACCTCAAAGGGACACCGAAACTTGGTTTATGGTATCCTAAGAGTGATAATTTTGATTTAATCGCTTACTCTGATAGTGATCATGCAGGTTGCAGGATTGACAGAAAATCTGTCTCTGGTGGTTGTCAATTTCTGGGTAATAGGCTGGTGTCTTGGCAGAGCAAGAAGCAGACCACAGTGTCCATCTCCACTGCTCAAGCTGAATACACAGCAGCATCCAGTTGTTGTCAAGTGTTATGGATCCAAAATCAGCTTTTGGACTACGGTTTGAATGTCATGCATACACCTATTTTCATTGATAACGATGCTTGTCGTGACATCGTGAAGAATCCAATTGATCATTCTAAAACCAAATATATTGAAATTCGGATTCACTCCATTCGCGATGCTCACGACAAAGGATATATACAGGTGTTGCCAATAGATACTGCTGATCAAAAGGCAGATATCTTCACAAAAGCTTTTGACAAAACACGTTTTCATCAGTTGGTAACATGGCTGGAGATGATAAATTTTGAATGATTAAAAAAAAACCTGTTTTGTGTATAATATATAGAAAAAATCTTCTTTTTGATTCAAACAAGATTTTTGGGGGAGAAAGAACTGGTCCATCCCTACTGCAAAAATTTCAAAAAAAAATAATTCAAGAAATGATAGAAACTAATCATATTTTGTCAGCATGTGAATAGAACCCAGAGGAAGTTGTGGCCTCAAGTAACGATGTGTTGGTAGATTCAGCCTGGAATCAAGTAAACTGCTAATAGGTGATTAACAGTAAAAGATCTACACGAAAAGCTGGATTCCCACTGTGCTATAAGTCTGCACAAGCTGAGTCCGGTCATACACAGGTTGATAAATCAAAAGACACAGAAAATTTTGTGCATAGGTAAATCAAAAGACACCTAAGAGTGCAAGCTACCAATGCGGGGCTAGGAAAATTAATCAAATGAGCAGTAAAAGACACGCAATGTTAGTGACGTGAAAACATATTTAGATAGCTCACCAAACGATCAGATGATCATCTTCTCTGCTTATGGTAACATAGACCTGAAGCTCTCATCATCTGATTAAGATAATGATCATCTTCTTTGCTTATGGTAATATAGACCTGAAGCTCTCATCATTATATTTCGATAAACCTTGAGGATCGGTAGGCTCATACTTAGCACAAGTGGGGTCCACAAAATTTTCGTCAATATTACCAAAAACATGATAAACATCATCACCAAACACATGTTGAAAGAGAAAAGGCATGGATTTAAGTGGACAAGCATACCGACAATTTTTCTTAGGCTGCAGCTATCCAACGGGAAGTTGAAATGTGACCTGGCAGGTATGGTTAGTATGATCTTGAATGCAGAAGGTGAGATTTGGTGAATCCCCACTTATTAAAATAAAATTGGGCTTTTGAACTCTTATTGGGCTGAAATCTGAACTGCTGCGTACTTGATGGGCTGTGCGCACTTAACCCAAGTGCGCAGGCCCATATGGCTTAAGTATATATACAAACGTAATTTTTTTTACAACAGTTACAGTGTCAAAAAACCCTAATTCTCTTTTCCCAACCATCATCTTCATCATCACCGTTCATCTTCACTGATTAACCTCTAAATCACCCTCTAATCACACCTTTATCACCCTTAATCCATTTCATTCTTCTCATTTTGTTGATCTTCACCCTTGATAAGGTAGATTATATGTACTAATTGATCTATTGTTTGTGATTACAGGGAGCATAAGCATGGTTCAAAAAAGAAATCAGTCGTGGGTTTTAGTTTTGAAGATTGGTTTGAATTTTGAATACTGCGTACTTGTTGATGAACATTGCGTACTTGTTTCTTAAGAAACTGCGCACTTGTCTCATCCTTATTCAAACCTCTGAAACCCTAATGTGACGCGTACTTGTGCTGCGCACTTAAAATCTTAAACGAAAGTTTAAGTATCTGCGTACTTGGATAGTACGCAGATTGGTCTGTCATGGCTAGGGGTTACCATGCCCAATTCATGACTGACCTGCGCACTTATGTTCTCGCGCATCCCAGATCTTGGACTGCGCACTTGCCTAAGTGCGCAGCCCACTGTGTGAGCACTTGGCTGAGTACTTGGCTGAGCACTTGTTCACATAGACCCAAGTTACCTTGCGTACTTGACTGAGAACTTGATGACAAAGTGTCATGCGTACTTGAACCACATGTGACCATTAACTTGACTATCCAAGACACTTGACCGGATTGCGTATTTAGACTTGTTTACCTGTGCACTTAAACCTGGACGTTAATGATCATAAACTGGAAAATCAAATGTATCTTGCACACTGATAAAACAAATCAATCAAACACAATCTTATGACTGTCCAAAACACAACACATGAAAAACTTAAAAAAATAAATAAATAATAGTCTAAGTACGTTATCCGTCTAAGTCTAAGGTCAGTCGTTTGGTCGTCCACTTACAATCAAGAGCTCTAACTTGTTTTTCGTGCACATGATCTAAACAGATGGCACTTGACTGGGATCCAAGAGGAATGCATAATCAGCCCATGAATCTAGAGACCGACGACATAAAGTTCAGAGACGTGGTTACCTGGATCAGACGAAGCAGAATCGGATACGCTGTGGAGCATAGTTTATAGGCCTGTAAACGAACCGAACGAACACGAACACAGGCATGTTTGTGTTTGTTCATTTAACTTTAACCGAACACGAACACGAACACGAACACATAATCGAACACATTTTTGTGTTCGTGTTCGTTCATTAAGAAATTTGTCATGTTCGTGTTCGTTTATGTTCGTTCATTTAAACCTAAACGAACAGTTCATGAACATAAACGAACACAAATGATCAATATAAACGAACACAAATGAACATAAACGAACAGAAACAAAAACAAGTTAATAATGATTCATGAACATAAATGAACGTAAGGGTTAGGGTGGAGAGCGGCTGTGAAGTGTGGGGCTGTGAAGTGTGAAGAGCGGATAATAAGTGATATGTTTAGAATGTTAGGGTTAGGGTTAAGTTTTTAGAACATATGAATTAAGGTTAGGGCTGGCAAATCGTGTCTTAACATGTAACAACCGGCAAAAATAAGGTAATTCCGTACTAATTAATTAATATATGATGAACGTAATTAAATGCAATTATACGTGATTTAATTATCAAGGCTTTAGGAGATAGCAATTTCCAAATAATGCATAGGAATGCAGACGTTTAATGGTAAAACATGATAGGATCATGTGCGAATAAACTATCCGGTATGGACGTTGGCAATTACCCGGTAATAATTAAATAAACGAAAAGGATCCCGGACACCCAGGATATAAAATAAAGGGTATTTTCACAAAATATAATGAGTTTTGGAACTCCAAAACCATAAGTGAAAACTTTTCACATGAAGCTCCCGGTAACGAATAAAGTGCGCGTACCACACCCGATACGCGTACAACTCGTAATTTCACCCGGCAAAAGCCTAAATAACTAATCAACGCTTAAATTAGGTTATGTTTAAGGGTTATTAAAGGTATTTTTAATGTCCGAATAACGCGCGGTTAAAACCCGAAAAATACCCGAACGACACCCGAACGACGAGAGATTTAACTTAACAAACAATGGGTAAATATTTGAAGTTGTGGACCCCACCTAAACCCAATAAAGGGCCGGCCTAAAGGCCTTGCAACATCCTTATTATTATTTTTTTTAAAAGATAATCTACATAACTAAGATTTAAGCATGCATGGATAAGACAAACATGGAGGATTTGCAAGTACAAAGCATGCCCAACTTGTTTCCTTTTTGTAAGAAAATTTCGGCCCTTTGGCCATGAGATCCAAGACATAATCAAACTAATGATGCACTAGTACACACACATGCTTGAATATCTAGTGAAAGATCATGATAAATCCCAAATATTTAGCCAAGATTTGCAAGCAAACTCCCTCCCTCTCATCAAAACTTACGGCCCAAACACCCTAAACAATATCCATCCAAGATCATTTGTGTACTTCCTAAATCCCTTAAATCTTTAGAAAGATCATGTGTAATCTATAGAAGATATGGTAAGGTTATATAACATGTGTTAGATACATGAGATAACAAAGCAAAACTCCTCTTCTTTCCTTTCTCCTTGGCCGTAAGGTATTGCACACACACACATAATTCTTTCAAGTTCAACACTTCCAAATTACTTCCAAACATCCATCCATCAAAACCCCATTGTGTGTTTCAAGCTTGGAGCTTAACCACTAAGGAAGAACACACTAAACCCCTCTCAAATCCAAGGTTTTTGTCTTCCCTAGCCTTGTGCTAGTAGTAAGCTTCTTAACCTTGTTTTGATTATTAATATTCATGTATGTGTTCTTAGAAGCAAGTTGTACATGAAGGGTTAAAATGTGGTTTTGAAAACATAACTTTAATAGATTTTACATGAGTAAAATGGATGATTAAAGACATGTAAATGGATCATGGATTTGATGATAATAAAGTAGTGTTCTTAAAAGATATAAAATCTACACATACACTATGTAAGATGATGATCTACATAAGATTTGAGAAAGAAACTTGAATGTGTTGAAAAGTAGATTTAATCATCATAAAATGATCATCTAAGATGTAATATATGATGGAATATACTAGGATGTCATAAATGTAGAAGTTGAAAAATTAAAGCTTACTCACTTAGAAGAATGAAATTTGGATATGATGGACAAATACATTAAACACACATACTAGTAGCCTTATGTATGGAATATAAGACTATTAAATGTGATTTGATGCAAAAATAACTTAACATTAAAAAGATGAATCTTCAAAGTCCACTAATTTGGGTGAAAAATACTAACTTTGAAAGTTAGAGTAGAAAAATGCAACATTTGAAAGTTAAGGGACTAATGTTGTAACTTTGAAAGTTAGAGGACTAAAATGAATATTTTAGAAACTATTAGTCCAAAAATGCAATAATGGAAAGTTTGGTGTCAAAAGTATAAGTAATAATTTTCCAAGGTTGATTTGGTAAATACTAGTAACATACTTGGGTATTTGGTATAAAAAGTGTATTTTTTTTTTATAAAAGTGGAAATTATAAAAATACGGACTTGTATTAACAAAAGGATTTTTATAAAAATAGAGATTTTTATAAAAATGTTGAACAAAGGTTAAAACTTGAAAAACTTATACAAAAATGAATACTTTTATATAAATGGGAATATAAAAGTGTTGGAAACATTTTTGTGTCTAAGTTAACAAGTTGGGTTAAAAATACAAAAGTATTTTAAACCTTTCAAGTAACATGTGTTAGGAGGTGGAAATATGAATAATATTTCTATAAAACACATGTTGGGAAAAACTTGGAAAAATTAACTATTCAAGCTAAGATATCGGACTAAGACGCGTTAACGAACAATAAACGGACAAGACATGAGAAAAATGCCGTTGCGGCAAGATGAGAAAATATATATTCTTAGGAAATAATATATATATATACATCATGGGTGAAAACTAATTAACACTTTCCTAAGTGTTGAAGAAAACTATTCGTGGGAGAAAAACATAACGTAAACAAGTAAGACGTTAAACAAACGTATAGACTTAACAAGAAAAATTACACGTTTATATATATATATATACACGCTCGTCTCGGCAAAATTCTAGTATATCTACTTAATGGGAAAGTAGATATGTGGGAAGGAAAACCAAGACGAGTAGACAAAATATATATGTATATATATGTGTATACCGTGCTGACGAGATCCTAGTATATTTATTTGAATGGGAAAATAAATATACGGCATGGTGAGTCGAATCGGGTGTTGAGAATATACTACCGAACGACAAAACCTTAGCATATTTATTTAAATGGGAAAATAAATGTGCGGCAAAGTGAGTCGGGTCGGGTGTTAAAAATATATTATATCGAACGATGCGATCTTAGGTATAATTATTTGAATGGGAAAATAATTATACGTTAAGTGAAGTCGAGTCGAGGATAATAATATACAAGTTGAGGAAATATTAATGAGAATAATATATAACTTGTAAGGAAAGGGGTAATCTAACGCCAACGAAACCTAGGATATGCGCTAAATTAAACGGGAATTGGAATAACTCGTGGTCGGGAGTTGGGTGTACAACTTGCCAAGGCACATGCACTATAGGAATAGTGACTTATACGTCTAGGACGTTTGTAGGTGCGAGACCCCTCGTTTGCTATCTACCTATTGAGCCGGACTTTGATTCAGGTGAGTCTCACGGCCCCATTTTAAACTATTTTACGTTTTCGGGGGAAAGATATGTTAGGGAAAATGTTTGACGGAATAATTACTTGAGGTGTGACCGCCACTCGGGGTTGAGACCTCACTTCTATAATCATTTATTCAGGGAAATGAAACCGGTGGAATATTTGAATAGTACTATTGGTGCCTGACAAGGCCCACCCCTAATCGATAGCGTCGATTATGCATCAGTGTATGCCTGGGGTGCATATATTCTGAACTTAAGTCGTAGGATACCGAGAAACAACTTGGAGCGGGGCATTATTATTATACGTCTTGGTTTGATTATAGTCTCAAGTAGATTTATAGGAATTTGCAACTCCTATATATTGTCATAACATGGTATTTCCCAAGTGTTTAAGTTTTGGAAACTAAAAACCTGTGAACTCACCAATATATTTATATTGACGAAATTTAAACATATCTTTCAGGTAACTAGATGAAGACAAGCATGGCGGGCTGGGTCACTGGAATCTCCTATGCGGGCGTCGGTTGCTTTTGCGGGGTTTCACTTTTATTTCCCACATATATGGGATATATTTGAGAAACCTCATCGTTTATGTTAAAAACAATCTACTTTATGTGTAATGTTTGAACATGATTTTGACGCCTAAATAAATGACCCATTTTCTTAATTACTTGTGATTTGCGTTAACCTTGACTTTATACGCTTGAACCATCGCGCCACGTGTTTCCGCCATTGGCGTGGTGTGACATAACAGGTCTCTGACGACGCGAACAATAAAAGTTCTAAACATGAACACGACTCGTTTAACTACTTTATATCTCATGTTTATAACACAGTTATACATTTTATGTACCAAAAAAGAGAAATGGTGGATCTTTGCCTCTTAATTCTAATTATTTTAAAAAACGTAAAAAATGACATAGTGTATTTTTCAGTTAGCAGGTCTAATCGTGTCTTATACAGATTACCCATTGCCAGCCCTAATTAAGGTTAGTTAACAAAATGAAATAAATAATAAAAATAAAGCTAAGTTTAATTAAACGAACATAAACGAACAAAATAAACGAACATAAATAAACGAACGTTCATGAACATAAATGAACGAACACAACGTGTGTTCATGTTCGTTCGTTTAATTAAACGAACAAAAAATTGTGTTCATGTTCGTTCATTTATTTAAATAAACGAACATAAACGAACTTCCCGCCGAACAGTTCACGAACAGTTCATGAACGTTCGGTTCGTTTACAGGCCTAATAGTTTACTAGTTTATTGCTCTCACATTGAAGATTTTTGGAGATCTGCTCGAGTAGAAGTCGTTGATCGCGTCAAACGAATCAACGCTACAGTCAGAAACAAGCATGTGATCATCACTGAAGATACTGTTAGAAGCGTGCTGAGACTTCAAGACCAGCCAGGAACAGTCAGATTTCTATCTAAAGCCGATGTTCACCGTGAGTTCAAGAATTTCGGATACAAAGGAGAGTTCGACAAAAGAGGGGACATCAAAAAGAGCCAGCTGACCAGAGACTGGAGACTCATCAGTCACGTGTTTATCATGTCTCTATGTCACAGGAAAGGAGGTTACAATGCTCTTAGCACAGAATGGTCGACTGCTATGATCAAGATCTGCAAGAATGAACCGTTTAATCTGTCGGGTATGATCTTCGAGTATCTGGTGAAGAATGCTGAGACTGACTCCAGCAAATGGGCTATGTACCCTAGATTTGTGCAGATGATGATTAATGCACAGCATGAGAATCTGCCTCTTGGTGACCAGTACAACTTCACCAAAAGTGCACGATTCTTCACTAAGTGCAATACTGCTGATTGGGAGCCTATGCTAGAGAACATGTATGCAGCGCAGCGCTATCCTATGGTCAAGGAACTCTACAACAAGATTCAGAAGAGGAAGCAGGATGTAACAGAAGCTCGTCAGCAATCCACCACTGCACCTGCACCATCTGACCTTGCTCCCTCTTTAGCCCAACCAACTGCTGAAGAGATTGCTCAAGAAAAGGCAAGGGGCAAAAGGGTGGCAACTGAAGCAGCTCCATTAAAGGCCACCAAGAGGAAAAGGCCTACTGGTCTGTTACAAGAGGGCAGAGAATCACAGACACAGGAACAACTTGAGACTGCTGAGGCCATACGACAAGTTGCTGAGTACAACAGGGCCGAAAGAAAGAAACGGGGGGAACAGTTACCAGAGTCTGAGATCCCTCGTGTGATGACTAAGGATGATCTTGAGGCAGAGGTGATTATAGAATCTATGTTCGGGGTAGAAGATCAACAAGGACCATCCACAACTACTGCTCCAGCCCCTAAAGCACCAGCACAAAGGCCAACAGAACCTTCCTCCTCAGCTCCTGCTGCACAACGCCGCAAACCGGTGCACCAGGAACTGTACGAGAAGTTGGTCAAGGAGGTTGGAAAGACTGCTGCTAGGGAGATTTGTACCCTAAAGAGTTCTGTGCACAACAATCAGGAGCTCAAAAGAAAGGTCAAGAAGCTAAAGCACAAGAACAAGAATTTGGAGAAAGTTGTGAAGGATCAACGATATCTGATAAAGTTTCAGACTCAGGTTCAGATGAAGATGTTTGATATGATTCAGGAGCTGCAGAAACAGCAGACCGACGCTCCTAGCACGACATCTGATGAACTATTTGATTTTGGGAAATTTCTTGAGGAGGAGAAAGAGAAAGAGAGAATATGTAACACCCCAACCGATGGCGGAATCATCGAGGTGCCACGTAGTGATGATTGTTCAAAAGCTCATGGTACTAAAATGTAAATATATGATTATTGAATATTGTTTCACAACATGTGAAATTAAATACAAGACAACAAAAAATAAAGATAATTGATTGATTTAATCTAAGTCCAAAGTCCTATGTGAAGCGTCAAGCAGCTTATCCTGAAACATGCACAAAAATAATTTTGTCAACATATGATGTTGGTGAGTACTACTTAGCTTTGTACATATAGTATAAGTTTGAAAAGTAGTACAATTCATGTGTCTAGCATCGCCAAGGCATTATGTAAACACGCAAGTAACCAAACAAGACAAAGATCAAATGTAAAGTTTGTACAATGAAGTTGATAATGAGCACCTCAACACGTGTCAAGTCTAAAAGAGTACCATAACATAAGTTATGTCTAAATGAGCACCGTAACATAAGTTACGTCTGTATGTAAAGAGCACCATAACATAAGTTATGTCTAGATGTATGATTTTGTATGTTAGCTACGTTCATGTTCAAACATAAGCACAAAGATAAACAAGACACGTATATGAATTGTAAATGAATAAAAATGTATGTGTAAATGTATACGAAGGTTTTGTATACTTGTGCATGAATCACCCCAAAAGTTGTAAAAGCGAAAAAGGGGATAAGTAATACTCACCTTAGCACGGTGGTAAGTCTTGTGGAATTGAATAAGTGTAATCCAACGTTTGTCAAGTATCACCCTATGTATAAGGTAACAAATAAGTCTAAGTCTATCTAGTCTATAAGTATTTTCTAGGGCTTCGAATTGGGGATAAGTATTTATTTGATTAATAATCAAATTGTTTATTAAATATAAGAAATTTAATAAATAAATGAATAAAAGTCTTTTTGTAAATTTTAAGTTAAAGATGGTCACAATATAAAGTTTTTAGTATGAAAATAATTTTTATAAAATTATTTTCTTGAAAATAGAATATTTAATCTATTTATTTCAAATTGTCAAAATATGACTTTAATATCTAAAAATGTTAAAATTAAAGAATTCTTGAATTAAAAATTGTATTTATGTTCCAAATGAATAGAAATAATTTATGTAAAATTTTGGTACAAAAATATTGAAAAATGAATTTATTATGAATTATTTATGATTAAAAATAACAAAAATTAATTAAAAATATAAAATGAGCGGTTTTTCTGAAATAAAAATAAATTCTGAAATGTATATTGTTATACACGTTTAGTATAATTTTTGTGGAATTTTATAAAATCGTTTAGATATTTTTATTGAATTTTACAATTATAAATGAATAAACTTGTAATATTTATTATATATACTAAATAAATGATTTTTGAAAAACTAAAAATTGGACAGCAAAGTTTATCATTGGTATAACATAAAATAAATTTTGTAGAATTTATAAAATAGTTTTAGTATTTTAAAACGATTTTTTTTAAAAGAAAATAACAAAAATATAAATAATAGAGTTTTAAAAGAAAAGGTTGTTGTTGGTGGGGATCGAACTCGGGTCTGATCCGGTTCACTGATTTTAGCCAAACGCCCCAACCAACTGGTCTATGAATCATTTTGTTAAAGATTCTGATTTGTATTAAACTTAAATGATATGTAACAGAGTCATCTTCCCCAAAATATAAGAACAAACCCTAAAATTTCAAACCGAGAATTATCAAACAATAACCACAGATTTAATGGGGTTATTGTTCGTCTCATGTCTAAGAACAGAATCAAACATTCATATGATACTTACAGATGCGATTTGAGACAGAATTATCGAGTCAAACAGGGAGTCAAAATTTCTTTATTTGCACGATTAACACAAGAATACAAAGAATTTGGGAGTGGGGTTTGTTTATCGGTGCTTGGAGGTGGTTCGAAAGGCCTCAATTTATACTACAATTATTGAATTGGAAGGTTTTGAAGATTGACTAGAGTTGATCAAAAACGAGTAATTATCTTCGTATATATGGTAATAGAGGCTGATTGAACGCGGATTCGTGGTGCTAGTTGTTAGGCGAAATTGATTAGTCAATTGTTCCCATTCATAGGACCAATTCAGAGTCAAACAAGAGGTAATGGCGGTGGTTGATTGCTGAAACAGCGGCGAACAGCAGCAGCAGATACGTTTCCTTTTTTTTAGGAGGCCTTTTATATATATCGAATTGGAATTAAATCAAACCAGTGGTGTGGCTCAAGTGGTGTACGCGTGTGTGTGTTGTGCTGCTAACCCGGGTTCGAGGCCGGGCAGCAGCATGTATTTATTTATTTATTTATTTTTTCAGACTAGAGGGAAAGGGATGTGAGCTGGGCCGGTTCTTGGGCTCAGGTGGGCCAGATCAAGATGTTGGGTTCAAAAATGAGAAAAGAATGGTTGGGTTGGGTTATGTTGTGGGTTTTTTGTTTGGGTTTAAGGGTTAGTCTAGACTAGTATTATTATTATTTATTATTATTATTATTATTATTATTATTATATATAAAATAAAAATATAAAGAGAAAAAAAAAGTGACGGATGTCACAGAATAGCTGAAGAAAGTGATGTGGATGAAATCAGCGAGGATGAGATGCCTGAGAAGTTTGTAGAGATGGGTGATAATGAGGAAACGGTTTATGAGACGTCGGATGGTCACAAGTTGGGCCCAGAAAGATCGACATGGTTCCCCAGAAGGCCTATTACTATTCCAGCTCTGCATCAGAACATCCACCATACAAGAGAAGCTCATCAAGAGAGGATCATCTCGTGGAAGTATGACGAGGTGAAAAGGTTGTTCGCGATAAAGAGACGAGGGGGAGTTATCCAGTACTTCAGAGGTCGAACTGAACTGAACTCTCTCCCTCGTTGGGACATCAGGGAACTTCGTAGAGCCCCCTTCATCAACCACACCAATGACACCACCGGTTCCATGCTTGCTTGGTTCATTGAGAAGGAGTGTGAAAGTGATTTTCAGATCTTCAAGCCACAAAAACCAAGGAGACGGATCTCGAAGAAGCGAATCGATCCTGCCACAGGACAAGGAATGATTACTTATGTGATTGACCCCCCAGGTCGTCACAAGAGTTCCTATACTGTAACACCCCAACCGATGGCGGAAACATCGGGATGTCACGTATTGATGATTGTTCAGTAGCTCATGGTAAATAATAAGTTTCAATAAATGATTTAAATAAATTACATACAATTGTTCTAAGAATTTGTACATCAAAATGAAAAATACTAGCTACGCATCTTCAAGCAATAACTCTAATCTTCAAGCAAGCTATAACCTGAAACATGTTAAATTTGAAAATATTTTGGGTCAACAAAAGTTGGTGAGAATTACATAGGTTTTTGATAATAAAATGAATAAAATGTTGTGCAATTCATGTGTCATGTTAATCTAGCCCATATGTGAGAACATATTAGAAATAAATCGAGTGCATAATCAACCCTGCTGACTGTTATAAAATGATACATACCATACACTTATGGTCCAAATGAATATGTTATGCGATAACAAACACCCACGTAACCTTTGTAGGAGGCACGTATCCGGGTGGGATTGTCAGTCCAATAGATCTATCAATGTATACCGTCGGCTGATCAATGTTAATGATTATGCTAGAATGGTGCTTACTCTAATCATGCTCAAGACATAATGCAACATAGAAAACACATAGACACATTGATGATTGAATTGCAATGATAATGTTATAACATGTTTCACCCCAAAAATGGTGATAAATAAAAGGGGCTATGTAAAACTCACCTGAAATTCACTGTGTAAGTACTCGCAAGTAGCAACAAGTCTGAACTTGGATTAATTGAACTCTTGTATCCTATTACAAATAAATGATGCCTTAAATTCTAACGCAAATAAGCTTGTTTCATTTATTGATTGTATAGATAGTTTATTCAACTACCTAGACTCGCATTGAACGAATGCGCGTCTTAATGTGTGTATGACTTAACGAACCGATAGTACTTGGTTTAGTTTCTCGAATGTATACGTGTGTATATAGTTTTTGAAAATAAACACCTTAATATGGTATACAAAGTCGCATCTTGAAATTATTGTTAAAACAACATTTTTGGTTAACGAAAACATTACTAGTGTAACTTGACTCGCGTTTCAGTTTGTTTTCGAAGGCCGGTTAATATTTGTACCATTATGTTTATATATATACATATTAATAACTATATTTTTGTACACATATCTCTATCATGATAGTGTCTATTTGTAAAACGTAGCGTTTTTGTACAAAAGTATAGATTCGAATGCTTGATATGTTTCTCATATTTTGTAAAAATTTGGGCAGAGTTTCCCCTGTTTTTGCAAGAAACCAGACAACTCAAGTTGTCTATATTTTCCCAAAACATCAAATGTACAAATACACTACACATAGTTTAACTTTCAAAAGCAATAATAAGCAAGTAAATGTACATTTTGACGTGGATCATACATATATCCCAAGATTTGATAAACGATAATATAGCTTGTATAAGTGTAGATTAGTTATTGTTTAATAGTCCGAAGACAATTTAGTAAAGTGATTAGTATTGAACTTGAAGGATAATGTTAATAGTATGAATATCCGTGTAAGTATTTATAAACTTCGCCTAATCGAGAGGCCGGTTATTATTACATACCAAATCGCCCATTATCAAAACACACGACATAAACTAAGCCTTTAAAGTATATAAACGAAATGTTTCGCTAATATTATGTTTGTTTGGATTTATATAAAACAATATGTGTTCTTACATATATAGTTGGACATTCGATTCTACTTGCGAAAGAAAAAAAAAATATATTATAAGTTAGAAATCTTTGTTCAAGTTATTAATAAGAACTTTTAGTCACAAGATGGTCGGTTCGTTACAGATTTAAAAAAAATATATATATATATACATATAGACACTACAACGCAAAGTAATTTAACCGAAGACGCGGGTGTGCGTTATACCTCTCCAAGAACAAACTCTCGAATCGACAAGCATTCGCCTCGAACTAGTGTTGACCAGCTTGACTCGGTGACTCGAAACCCAAACTGAAAACCCTTGTGAACCGCTGCTCCCATAGCCAAACCATATACCAAATGATTGAATCAATAACCCGAAAAAGAAAAACCAAGAATCGAGACCCAACCCAATCGAAAGATAATAGCGAAAACACTGTAAACACAAAACGAACTCACCGTTGGTTTGGTACAGAGGCTAACCGGACTAATCACCAACAGAGGGCCATTTCCGTCGCTTCTCGAATGGACAGGAGAAGAGGAGTTTGGCGAAGAAGCATGGTGGTTCGGGTAGGGGCTGTCGCCGCTACTGTTATAAAGAGGGAAAGAGAGAGTTGGTAATTGATGGTGGGTTGTTGTTGTTGCTGTGGACCAGAATAGGCGGCGCCGGTGGTTAGGAACCCATGTCCGGTCGTCGATTCATAGGAAAGGGAAGGTTTGGCGGCAGATTATTGTGGCTCGGGTGGTGGTTGATGTGTGAGGAGGAGGGCAGAAAAGGAAGAAGGAGAGGGTAAGGATGGGTCGGATGGTGGTTGCTGGTGGCTGAGGTGATGGTGGTCGGCGGCGCTGCGTGACAGGGGCTGGAGGGAAGAGGGCAGGGAGTAGAAGGAGAAGAGAGTAAGGGTGGTGGTTGGCGGCGATGAATGATGATGAACTAATCAGTTATGCTTCTAGAGTGGATTGCTTTCTATCACCATTTATATATCTATCTAACTATATATCCGTATCCATATCAGATATGGGGGCTAGGGTGATGGTGATTTAGGGGAGGGCTATTGATTTAGAGGGAGGCCTTAGGTGATGGTGAAGAAGAAGATATGGGGGCTAGGGTTTATGTTGATGAAGATGGGACGAAGAAGGGGGAGTTTAGGTGTTTATGTAATTAGGGTTTTGGAGTAGGTTAACTGGTCGGGTGCCGTGCTTACGAACCCGTTACTGACTCGGGTCTCGTTTATGAACTGGACTCGCTTAATCAACAGAATAATTATTTTGTGAAATTTGTTTGCATAACACGATTCAAAACGAGTATTTGGACTAAATATTTGTTTTATATATTTTTAGTCGCGTTTAAATTTGTAAGAATAAGTGTCGTTTACTAGTATGTTATTACTTACGACGCGGTATTTGGCGAATTTAGGTAATTAGTTTATTATTGGAATAAGAATGTTTTTCTTGTTAATGAGATAATATTGTTAAATAATTAATTAATCGTTTTATGAATAAAATAATATTATTATATTATTCGAGAAACGCTGGGCGTTACAGTCTCCCCTACTTTAGGAAACTTCGTCCCGAAGTTATTAAAACATAGGGTTGAGGGTGATTGGATAGAAATTAGGACAACTGTGGTTTGAAAAATTTGGGTTAAGGCACAACATGAATTTATAAGTAATAGAATAATATGTTTCGAATAATTTGGGTAAGAGTTATGTGTGAGTTTTAAGGGTTGGATTAGGTTCGTCTGAAATAGCAAGGAGAATAAGAATCTAACAAGACACTAAACTTAAGTTTTAGGAATTCTAAAAGAAATGCGTGAGTTGATTGACTATGAAAAGGCTAAATGAATTACTAGGTAACTAGCGTTTATAATTGATTAACTACCGAAAAAAAAAACCTTGGTAGAATTTCACACTACCTTAACGTACCTGTAAATTCATGATTACGTTCCGGACCGCAATCACCAATTTACCTTACATTAGGGTTTTGTGTCCTTCTATGACTCTAACACACATGTAAGTAATGCAAAATAACCTTGTGATTGAGTCTTTGTATCAATGAGTCTAATAAATCTTTGTATCAATTTACATCTATAATATATCCAAAGATGAGTCCAACTGTTGAGCAGGAAAAAAGACTTCTACCAGTCAGTGAGTAGGAACCTCTACCGATTGTTGAGCAGGTGCGATAGCCTCTACCAGTCGTTGAGCAGGTTATTAGAACCTCTACCGACTGTTGAGCAGGCATGATGACCTCTACCAATCGTTGAGCAGGTTATTAGAACCTCTACCGACTGTTGAGCAGGCATGATGACCTCTACCAATCGTTGAGCAGGTTATTAGATACTCTACTAACTGTTGAGCAAGTACTTCATCCTCTACCAGTTGTTTGATTAAGTGTAACAATTGTTTTTGATTTAACACATAAGTTGCAAGTTGATAATGCATACATGTAATCAAGTATCAAATATAGCATGTGAGTTGTAATAGAGTTGCCCTAGACAAGGTTAATGACTCTAGGTGTGTTTATAACAAATAGTTTATATTCCATGTTTTCAACTATCAAGAATAATCAAATGTTCAGGTAGATAATCAAATCCTCATGTATAACTAAAATTCAAGTTTGATGCAACGAACAATCAAGTTTTCAATAGTTTGGTTATCGTGGAGGTCATGTTCATGTTCGAGGAGGTAAAGGATGTGAATTTGGATTTTGAGAGATGATGAAAACTCAAAGTATAATCAAAGTTGTGAAAAACGGTGGACGTATAAAGGGTTTAATTTATAGGGTTTCAAAAAGACGCAAGTAGTAAGGTGAACATGCAGAATAATCGTGGGGTTTGAATAAATAGTTAGATACAAGCGTATGAGAAAACATGATTGTGGTATTTGCTAAAAATTTGTAATAGTTCGAACAAGTTTAAAATAAGTATGTGTCAATGGAAAAATTGTAGAGTAAATTTTGTTCCTGTGGAGGGAAAGATTTTATTTTCAAAATTGGTTTTGTATATAAAGCAAAAGTCATTTAATTGTACAACTAAATTGATTTAGATCAAAATATTTTGATGAGTCATAGGTTTTAAACACGATGTCGGATTTAAACAATCAAGGATTTGTTCAGACGTTTTGTATAATAGGCTTCGAGTAATACATAAAAGAAGTCATTCTTAATAGATTAAAACATTTTTATCGTAAATCATTTGTTACGCCAATAAATTGTTCAATAAAAATTTGAAATTTAGCAAATAAGTTTGTGGAAATAAAAGACTCTTTTTAAAAAAATATATATTTATTTGTTATAGTTTGTGAAATTCCCAAGTGATGAAAGTTTGACAAAATTCAGTACTCTTTAGCTTTGGTGCTACAGTATCTCCTATACACAGATTATAAGGTTACAGTTTAAACAAGGATTTTAAAATCTCGAATGTGATGAAATTTTATGGTTGTTGGTATCTTCAAAATATACATATATATATATATACACATAAATAAAAATGTAGGGGGGGAGTTTAAAATAAAATTGGCCAGAAACATCAAAGATAATAGATTTATGTATGATGTAAAGGGAAACATATGATTTGGGTTAGATGTTAAAAATAATTAGACTTATGGGTAATATTATAAGTTTGTAAAATGAATTAGGATTGTGAAACCCAGAAATGATTCATGAAGTTTAAGCTAATGAGGGAATTATATAAGAAGAAAATATATTTGAATTGTAAAAATTTTGAGATTCAAAACTTAGATTTTATACGGGAGTGAGGGGGTATAAATGAAAATGAAACACAAAGATTGTAAATATCTAACCCCGAATAAACGAAAATGTTGGCTTATCAAAACAGATCAGGTCTAAGCCCAACGAATTTGCCTTAATAATCTAGACGTACGTTAGGATTGTAGCAAGTAAGTGAAAGTGAGTAGGCAAGACCAAGTTAGGTTAAGAATAAGGATGAGGATAGGGATAGAGATAAGGATAGGGTAGAGCTACAAGTAATTGAAGCAAATACTGGTTAAAGTCCTAAGGTTATAGACTAGATTATTTTTCTAATAACCTAATTCCCTATAACCATGGCTCTGATACCAATCTGTAACACCCCAACCGATGGCGGAAACATCGGGATGTCACGTATTGATGATTGTTCAGTAGCTCATGGTAAATAATAAGTTTCAATAAATGATTTAAATAAATTACATACAATTGTTCTAAGAATTTGTACATCAAAATGAAAAATACTAGCTACGCATCTTCAAGCAATAACTCTAATCTTCAAGCAAGCTATAACCTGAAACATGTTAAATTTGAAAATATTTTGGGTCAACAAAAGTTGGTGAGAATTACATAGGTTTTTGATAATAAAATGAATAAAATGTTGTGCAATTCATGTGTCATGTTAATCTAGCCCATATGTGAGAACATATTAGAAATAAATCGAGTGCATAATCAACCCTGCTGACTGTTATAAAATGATACATACCATACACTTATGGTCCAAATGAATATGTTATGCGATAACAAACACCCACGTAACCTTTGTAGGAGGCACGTATCCGGGTGGGATTGTCAGTCCAATAGATCTATCAATGTATACCGTCGGCTGATCAATGTTAATGATTATGCTAGAATGGTGCTTACTCTAATCATGCTCAAGACATAATGCAACATAGAAAACACATAGACACATTGATGATTGAATTGCAATGATAATGTTATAACATGTTTCACCCCAAAAATGGTGATAAATAAAAGGGGCTATGTAAAACTCACCTGAAATTCACTGTGTAAGTACTCGCAAGTAGCAACAAGTCTGAACTTGGATTAATTGAACTCTTGTATCCTATTACAAATAAATGATGCCTTAAATTCTAACGCAAATAAGCTTGTTTCATTTATTGATTGTATAGATAGTTTATTCAACTACCTAGACTCGCATTGAACGAATGCGCGTCTTAATGTGTGTATGACTTAACGAACCGATAGTACTTGGTTTAGTTTCTCGAATGTATACGTGTGTATATAGTTTTTGAAAATAAACACCTTAATATGGTATACAAAGTCGCATCTTGAAATTATTGTTAAAACAACATTTTTGGTTAACGAAAACATTACTAGTGTAACTTGACTCGCGTTTCAGTTTGTTTTCGAAGGCCGGTTAATATTTGTACCATTATGTTTATATATATACATATTAATAACTATATTTTTGTACACATATCTCTATCATGATAGTGTCTATTTGTAAAACGTAGCGTTTTTGTACAAAAGTATAGATTCGAATGCTTGATATGTTTCTCATATTTTGTAAAAATTTGGGCAGAGTTTCCCCTGTTTTTGCAAGAAACCAGACAACTCAAGTTGTCTATATTTTCCCAAAACATCAAATGTACAAATACACTACACATAGTTTAACTTTCAAAAGCAATAATAAGCAAGTAAATGTACATTTTGACGTGGATCATACATATATCCCAAGATTTGATAAACGATAATATAGCTTGTATAAGTGTAGATTAGTTATTGTTTAATAGTCCGAAGACAATTTAGTAAAGTGATTAGTATTGAACTTGAAGGATAATGTTAATAGTATGAATATCCGTGTAAGTATTTATAAACTTCGCCTAATCGAGAGGCCGATTATTATTACATACCAAATCGCCCATTATCAAAACACACGACATAAACTAAGCCTTTAAAGTATATAAACGAAATGTTTCGCTAATATTATGTTTGTTTGGATTTATATAAAACAATATGTGTTCTTACATATATAGTTGGACATTCGATTCTACTTGCGAAAGAAAAAAAAATATATTATAAGTTAGAAATCTTTGTTCAAGTTATTAATAAGAACTTTTAGTCACAAGATGGTCGGTTCGTTACAGATTTAAAAAAAAAATATATATATACATATAGACACTACAACGCAAAGTAATTTAACCGAAGACGCGGGTGTGCGTTATACCTCTCCAAGAACAAACTCTCGAATCGACAAGCATTCGCCTCGAACTAGTGTTGACCAGCTTGACTCGGTGACTCGAAACCCAAACTGAAAACCCTTGTGAACCGCTGCTCCCATAGCCAAACCATATACCAAATGATTGAATCAATAACCCGAAAAAGAAAAACCAAGAATCGAGACCCAACCCAATCGAAAGATAATAGCGAAAACACTGTAAACACAAAACGAACTCACCGTTGGTTTGGTACAGAGGCTAACCGGACTAATCACCAACAGAGGGCCATTTCCGTCGCTTCTCGAATGGACAGGAGAAGAGGAGTTTGGCGAAGAAGCATGGTGGTTCGGGTAGGGGCTGTCGTCGCTGCTGTTATAAAGAGGGAAAGAGAGAGTTGGTAATTGATGGTGGGTTGTTGTTGTTGTTGTGGACCAGAATAGGCGGCGCCGGTGGTTAGGAACCCATGTCCGGTCGTCGATTCATAGGAAAGGGAAGGTTTGGCGGCAGATTATTGTGGCTCGGGTGGTGGTTGATGTGTGAGGAGGAGGGCAGAAAAGGAAGAAGGAGAGGGTAAGGATGGGTCGGATGGTGGTTGCTGGTGGCTGAGGTGATGGTGGTCGGCGGCGCTGCGTGACAGGGGCTGGAGGGAAGAGGGCAGGGAGTAGAAGGAGAAGAGAGTAAGGGTGGTGGTTGGCGGCGATGAATGATGATGAACTAATCAGTTATGCTTCTAGAGTGGATTGCTTTCTATCACCATTTATATATCTATCTAACTATATATCCGTATCCATATCAGATATGGGGGCTAGGGTGATGGTGATTTAGGGGAGGGCTATTGATTTAGAGGGAGGCCTTAGGTGATGGTGAAGAAGAAGATATGGGGGCTAGGGTGTATGTTGATGAAGATGGGATGAAGAAGGAGGAGTTTAGGTGTTTATATAATTAGGGTTTTGGAGTAGGTTAACTGGTCGGGTGCCGTGCTTACGAACCCGTTACTGACTCGGGTCTCGTTTATGAACTGGACTCGCTTAATCAACAGAATAATTATTTTGTGAAATTTGTTTACATAACACGATTCAAAACGAGTATTTGGACTAAATATTTGTTTTATATATTTTTAGTCGCGTTTAAATTTGTAAGAATAAGTGTCGTTTACTAGTATGTTATTACTTACGACGCGGTATTTGGCGAATTTAGGTAATTAGTTTATTATTGGAATAAGAATGTTTTTCTTGTTAATGAGATAATATTGTTAAATAATTAATTAATCGTTTTATGAATAAAATAATATTATTATATTATTCGAGAAACGCTGGGCGTTACAGTCTCCCCTACTTTAGGAAACTTCGTCCCGAAGTTATTAAAACATAGGGTTGAGGGTGATTGGATAGAAATTAGGACAACTGTGGTTTGAAAAATTTGGGTTAAGGCACAACATGAATTTATAAGTAATAGAATAATATGTTTCGAATAATTTGGGTAAGAGTTATGTGTGAGTTTTAAGGGTTGGATTAGGTTCGTCTGAAATAGCAAGGAGAATAAGAATCTAACAAGACACTAAACTTAAGTTTTAGGAATTCTAAAAGAAATGCGTGAGTTGATTGACTATGAAAAGGCTAAATGAATTACTAGGTAACTAGCGTTTATAATTGATTAACTACCGAAAAAAAAACCTTGGTAGAATTTCACACTACCTTAACGTACCTGTAAATTCATGATTACGTTCCGGACCGCAATCACCAATTTACCTTACATTAGGGTTTTGTGTCCTTCTATGACTCTAACACACATGTAAGTAATGCAAAATAACCTTGTGATTGAGTCTTTGTATCAATGAGTCTAATAAATCTTTGTATCAATTTACATCTATAATATATCCAAAGATGAGTCCAACTGTTGAGCAGGAAAAAAGACTTCTACCAGTCAGTGAGTAGGAACCTCTACCGATTGTTGAGCAGGTGCGATAGCCTCTACCAGTCGTTGAGCAGGTTATTAGAACCTCTACCGACTGTTGAGCAGGCATGATGACCTCTACCAATCGTTGAGCAGGTTATTAGAACCTCTACCGACTGTTGAGCAGGCATGATGACCTCTACCAATCGTTGAGCAGGTTATTAGATACTCTACTAACTGTTGAGCAAGTACTTCATCCTCTACCAGTTGTTTGATTAAGTGTAACAATTGTTTTTGATTTAACACATAAGTTGCAAGTTGATAATGCATACATGTAATCAAGTATCAAATATAGCATGTGAGTTGTAATAGAGTTGCCCTAGACAAGGTTAATGACTCTAGGTGTGTTTATAACAAATAGTTTATATTCCATGTTTTCAACTATCAAGAATAATCAAATGTTCAGGTAGATAATCAAATCCTCATGTATAACTAAAATTCAAGTTTGATGCAACGAACAATCAAGTTTTCAATAGTTTGGTTATCGTGGAGGTCATGTTCATGTTCGAGGAGGTAAAGGATGTGAATTTGGATTTTGAGAGATGATGAAAACTCAAAGTATAATCAAAGTTGTGAAAAACGGTGGACGTATAAAGGGTTTAATTTATAGGGTTTCAAAAAGACGCAAGTAGTAAGGTGAACATGCAGAATAATCGTGGGGTTTGAATAAATAGTTAGATACAAGCGTATGAGAAAACATGATTGTGGTATTTGCTAAAAATTTGTAATAGTTCGAACAAGTTTAAAATAAGTATGTGTCAATGGAAAAATTGTAGAGTAAATTTTGTTCCTGTGGAGGGAAAGATTTTATTTTCAAAATTGGTTTTGTATATAAAGCAAAAGTCATTTAATTGTACAACTAAATTGATTTAGATCAAAATATTTTGATGAGTCATAGGTTTTAAACACGATGTCGGATTTAAACAATCAAGGATTTGTTCAGACGTTTTGTATAATAGGCTTCGAGTAATACATAAAAGAAGTCATTCTTAATAGATTAAAACATTTTTATCGTAAATCATTTGTTACGCCAATAAATTGTTCAATAAAAATTTGAAATTTAGCAAATAAGTTTGTGGAAATAAAAGACTCTTTTTAAAAAAATATATATTTATTTGTTATAGTTTGTGAAATTCCCAAGTGATGAAAGTTTGACAAAATTCAGTACTCTTTAGCTTTGGTGCTACAGTATCTCCTATACACAGATTATAAGGTTACAGTTTAAACAAGGATTTTAAAATCTCGAATGTGATGAAATTTTATGGTTGTTGGTATCTTCAAAATATACATATATATATATATATACACATAAATAAAAATGTAGGGGGGGAGTTTAAAATAAAATTGGCCAGAAACATCAAAGATAATAGATTTATGTATGATGTAAAGGGAAACATATGATTTGGGTTAGATGTTAAAAATAATTAGACTTATGGGTAATATTATAAGTTTGTAAAATGATTTAGGATTGTGAAACCCAGAAATGATTCATGAAGTTTAAGCTAATGAGGGAATTATATAAGAAGAAAATATATTTGAATTGTAAAAATTTTGAGATTCAAAACTTAGATTTTATACGGGAGTGAGGGGGTATAAATGAAAATGAAACACAAAGATTGTAAATATCTAACCCCGAATAAACGAAAATGTTGGCTTATCAAAACAGATCAGGTCTAAGCCCAACGAATTTGCCTTAATAATCTAGAAGTACGTTAGGATTGTAGCAAGTAAGTGAAAGTGAGTAGGCAAGACCAAGTTAGGTTAAGAATAAGGATGAGGATAGGGATAGAGATAAGGATAGGGTAGAGCTACAAGTAATTGAAGCAAATACTGGTTAAAGTCCTAAGGTTATAGACTAGATTATTTTTCTAATAACCTAATTCCCTATAACCATGGCTCTGATACCAATCTGTAACACCCCAACCGATGGCGGAAACATCGGGATGTCACGTATTGATGATTGTTCAGTAGCTCATGGTAAATAATAAGTTTCAATAAATGATTTAAATAAATTACATACAATTGTTCTAAGAATTTGTACATCAAAATGAAAAATACTAGCTACGCATCTTCAAGCAATAACTCTAATCTTCAAGCAAGCTATAACCTGAAACATGTTAAATTTGAAAATATTTTGGGTCAACAAAAGTTGGTGAGAATTACATAGGTTTTTGATAATAAAATGAATAAAATGTTGTGCAATTCATGTGTCATGTTAATCTAGCCCATATGTGAGAACATATTAGAAATAAATCGAGTGCATAATCAACCCTGCTGACTGTTATAAAATGATACATACCATACACTTATGGTCCAAATGAATATGTTATGCGATAACAAACACCCACGTAACCTTTGTAGGAGGCACGTATCCGGGTGGGATTGTCAGTCCAATAGATCTATCAATGTATACCGTCGGCTGATCAATGTTAATGATTATGCTAGAATGGTGCTTACTCTAATCATGCTCAAGACATAATGCAACATAGAAAACACATAGACACATTGATGATTGAATTGCAATGATAATGTTATAACATGTTTCACCCCAAAAATGGTGATAAATAAAAGGGGCTATGTAAAACTCACCTGAAATTCACTGTGTAAGTACTCGCAAGTAGCAACAAGTCTGAACTTGGATTAATTGAACTCTTGTATCCTATTACAAATAAATGATGCCTTAAATTCTAACGCAAATAAGCTTGTTTCATTTATTGATTGTATAGATAGTTTATTCAACTACCTAGACTCGCATTGAACGAATGCGCGTCTTAATGTGTGTATGACTTAACGAACCGATAGTACTTGGTTTAGTTTCTCGAATGTATACGTGTGTATATAGTTTTTGAAAATAAACACCTTAATATGGTATACAAAGTCGCATCTTGAAATTATTGTTAAAACAACATTTTTGGTTAACGAAAACATTACTAGTGTAACTTGACTCGCGTTTCAGTTTGTTTTCGAAGGCCGGTTAATATTTGTACCATTATGTTTATATATATACATATTAATAACTATATTTTTGTACACATATCTCTATCATGATAGTGTCTATTTGTAAAACGTAGCGTTTTTGTACAAAAGTATAGATTCGAATGCTTGATATGTTTCTCATATTTTGTAAAAATTTGGGCAGAGTTTCCCCTGTTTTTGCAAGAAACCAGACAACTCAAGTTGTCTATATTTTCCCAAAACATCAAATGTACAAATACACTACACATAGTTTAACTTTCAAAAGCAATAATAAGCAAGTAAATGTACATTTTGACGTGGATCATACATATATCCCAAGATTTGATAAACGATAATATAGCTTGTATAAGTGTAGATTAGTTATTGTTTAATAGTCCGAAGACAATTTAGTAAAGTGATTAGTATTGAACTTGAAGGATAATGTTAATAGTATGAATATCCGTGTAAGTATTTATAAACTTCGCCTAATCGAGAGGCCGGTTATTATTACATACCAAATCGCCCATTATCAAACACACGACATAAACTAAGCCTTTAAAGTATATAAACGAAATGTTTCGCTAATATTATGTTTGTTTGGATTTATATAAAACAATATGTGTTCTTACATATATAGTTGGACATTCGATTCTACTTGCGAAAGAAAAAAAATATATTATAAGTTAGAAATCTTTGTTCAAGTTATTAATAAGAACTTTTAGTCACAAGATGGTCGGTTCGTTACAGATTTAAAAAAAAAATATATATATACATATAGACACTACAACGCAAAGTAATTTAACCGAAGACGCGGGTGTGCGTTATACCTCTCCAAGAACAAACTCTCGAATCGACAAGCATTCGCCTCGAACTAGTGTTGACCAGCTTGACTCGGTGACTCGAAACCCAAACTGAAAACCCTTGTGAACCGCTGCTCCCATAGCCAAACCATATACCAAATGATTGAATCAATAACCCGAAAAAGAAAAACCAAGAATCGAGACCCAACCCAATCGAAAGATAATAGCGAAAACACTGTAAACACAAAACGAACTCACCGTTGGTTTGGTACAGAGGCTAACCGGACTAATCACCAACAGAGGGCCATTTCCGTCGCTTCTCGAATGGACAGGAGAAGAGGAGTTTGGCGAAGAAGCATGGTGGTTCGGGTAGGGGCTGTCGCCGCTGCTGTTATAAAGAGGGAAAGAGAGAGTTGGTAATTGATGGTGGGTTGTTGTTGTTGCTGTGGACCAGAATAGGCGGCGCCGGTGGTTAGGAACCCATGTCCGGTCGTCGATTCATAGGAAAGGGAAGGTTTGGCGGCAGATTATTGTGGCTCGGGTGGTGGTTGATGTGTGAGGAGGAGGGCAGAAAAGGAAGAAGGAGAGGGTAAGGATGGGTCGGATGGTGGTTGCTGGTGGCTGAGGTGATGGTGGTCGGCGGCGCTGCGTGACAGGGGCTGGAGGGAAGAGGGCAGGGAGTAGAAGGAGAAGAGAGTAAGGGTGGTGGTTGGCGGCGATGAATGATGATGAACTAATCAGTTATGCTTCTAGAGTGGATTGCTTTCTATCACCATTTATATATCTATCTAACTATATATCCGTATCCATATCAGATATGGGGGCTAGGGTGATGGTGATTTAGGGGAGGGCTATTGATTTAGAGGGAGGCCTTAGGTGATGGTGAAGAAGAAGATATGGGGGCTAGGGTGTATGTTGATGAAGATGGGATGAAGAAGGAGGAGTTTAGGTGTTTATATAATTAGGGTTTTGGAGTAGGTTAACTGGTCGGGTGCCGTGCTTACGAACCCGTTACTGACTCGGGTCTCGTTTATGAACTGGACTCGCTTAATCAACAGAATAATTATTTTGTGAAATTTGTTTACATAACACGATTCAAAACGAGTATTTGGACTAAATATTTGTTTTATATATTTTTAGTCGCGTTTAAATTTGTAAGAATAAGTGTCGTTTACTAGTATGTTATTACTTACGACGCGGTATTTGGCGAATTTAGGTAATTAGTTTATTATTGGAATAAGAATGTTTTTCTTGTTAATGAGATAATATTGTTAAATAATTAATTAATCGTTTTATGAATAAAATAATATTATTATATTATTCGAGAAACGCTGGGCGTTACAGTCTCCCCTACTTTAGGAAACTTCGTCCCGAAGTTATTAAAACATAGGGTTGAGGGTGATTGGATAGAAATTAGGACAACTGTGGTTTGAAAAATTTGGGTTAAGGCACAACATGAATTTATAAGTAATAGAATAATATGTTTCGAATAATTTGGGTAAGAGTTATGTGTGAGTTTTAAGGGTTGGATTAGGTTCGTCTGAAATAGCAAGGAGAATAAGAATCTAACAAGACACTAAACTTAAGTTTTAGGAATTCTAAAAGAAATGCGTGAGTTGATTGACTATGAAAAGGCTAAATGAATTACTAGGTAACTAGCGTTTATAATTGATTAACTACCGAAAAAAAAAACCTTGGTAGAATTTCACACTACCTTAACGTACCTGTAAATTCATGATTACGTTCCGGACCGCAATCACCAATTTACCTTACATTAGGGTTTTGTGTCCTTCTATGACTCTAACACACATGTAAGTAATGCAAAATAACCTTGTGATTGAGTCTTTGTATCAATGAGTCTAATAAATCTTTGTATCAATTTACATCTATAATATATCCAAAGATGAGTCCAACTGTTGAGCAGGAAAAAAGACTTCTACCAGTCAGTGAGTAGGAACCTCTACCGATTGTTGAGCAGGTGCGATAGCCTCTACCAGTCGTTGAGCAGGTTATTAGAACCTCTACCGACTGTTGAGCAGGCATGATGACCTCTACCAATCGTTGAGCAGGTTATTAGAACCTCTACTGACTGTTGAGCAGGCATGATGACCTCTACCAATCGTTGAGCAGGTTATTAGATACTCTACTAGCTGTTGAGCAAGTACTTCATCCTCTACCAGTTGTTTGATTAAGTGTAACAATTGTTTTTGATTTAACACATAAGTTGCAAGTTGATAATGCATACATGTAATCAAGTATCAAATATAGCATGTGAGTTGTAATAGAGTTGCCCTAGACAAGGTTAATGACTCTAGGTGTGTTTATAACAAATAGTTTATATTCCATGTTTTCAACTATCAAGAATAATCAAATGTTCAGGTAGATAATCAAATCCTCATGTATAACTAAAATTCAAGTTTGATGCAACGAACAATCAAGTTTTCAATAGTTTGGTTATCGTGGAGGTCATGTTCATGTTCGAGGAGGTAAAGGATGTGAATTTGGATTTTGAGAGATGATGAAAACTCAAAGTATAATCAAAGTTGTGAAAAACGGTGGACGTATAAAGGGTTTAATTTATAGGGTTTCAAAAAGACGCAAGTAGTAAGGTGAACATGCAGAATAATCGTGGGGTTTGAATAAATAGTTAGATACAAGCGTATGAGAAAACATGATTGTGGTATTTGCTAAAAATTTGTAATAGTTCGAACAAGTTTAAAATAAGTATGTGTCAATGGAAAAATTGTAGAGTAAATTTTGTTCCTGTGGAGGGAAAGATTTTATTTTCAAAATTGGTTTTGTATATAAAGCAAAAGTCATTTAATTGTACAACTAAATTGATTTAGATCAAAATATTTTGATGAGTCATAGGTTTTAAACACGATGTCGGATTTAAACAATCAAGGATTTGTTCAGACGTTTTGTATAATAGGCTTCGAGTAATACATAAAAGAAGTCATTCTTAATAGATTAAAACATTTTTATCGTAAATCATTTGTTACGCCAATAAATTGTTCAATAAAAATTTGAAATTTAGCAAATAAGTTTGTGGAAATAAAAGACTCTTTTTAAAAAAATATATATTTATTTGTTATAGTTTGTGAAATTCCCAAGTGATGAAAGTTTGACAAAATTCAGTACTCTTTAGCTTTGGTGCTACAGTATCTCCTATACACAGATTATAAGGTTACAGTTTAAACAAGGATTTTAAAATCTCGAATGTGATGAAATTTTATGGTTGTTGGTATCTTCAAAATATACATATATATATATATACACATAAATAAAAATGTAGGGGGGGAGTTTAAAATAAAATTGGCCAGAAACATCAAAGATAATAGATTTATGTATGATGTAAAGGGAAACATATGATTTGGGTTAGATGTTAAAAATAATTAGACTTATGGGTAATATTATAAGTTTGTAAAATGAATTAGGATTGTGAAACCCAGAAATGATTCATGAAGTTTAAGCTAATGAGGGAATTATATAAGAAGAAAATATATTTGAATTGTAAAAATTTTGAGATTCAAAACTTAGATTTTATACGGGAGTGAGGGGGTATAAATGAAAATGAAACACAAAGATTGTAAATATCTAACCCCGAATAAACGAAAATGTTGGCTTATCAAAACAGATCAGGTCTAAGCCCAACGAATTTGCCTTAATAATCTAGAAGTACGTTAGGATTGTAGCAAGTAAGTGAAAGTGAGTAGGCAAGACCAAGTTAGGTTAAGAATAAGGATGAGGATAGGGATAGAGATAAGGATAGGGTAGAGCTACAAGTAATTGAAGCAAATACTGGTTAAAGTCCTAAGGTTATAGACTAGATTATTTTTCTAATAACCTAATTCCCTATAACCATGGCTCTGATACCAATCTGTAACACCCCAACCGATGGCGGAAACATCGGGATGTCACGTATTGATGATTGTTCAGTAGCTCATGGTAAATAATAAGTTTCAATAAATGATTTAAATAAATTACATACAATTGTTCTAAGAATTTGTACATCAAAATGAAAAATACTAGCTACGCATCTTCAAGCAATAACTCTAATCTTCAAGCAAGCTATAACCTGAAACATGTTAAATTTGAAAATATTTTGGGTCAACAAAAGTTGGTGAGAATTACATAGGTTTTTGATAATAAAATGAATAAAATGTTGTGCAATTCATGTGTCATGTTAATCTAGCCCATATGTGAGAACATATTAGAAATAAATCGAGTGCATAATCAACCCTGCTGACTGTTATAAAATGATACATACCATACACTTATGGTCCAAATGAATATGTTATGCGATAACAAACACCCACGTAACCTTTGTAGGAGGCACGTATCCGGGTGGGATTGTCAGTCCAATAGATCTATCAATGTATACCGTCGGCTGATCAATGTTAATGATTATGCTAGAATGGTGCTTACTCTAATCATGCTCAAGACATAATGCAACATAGAAAACACATAGACACATTGATGATTGAATTGCAATGATAATGTTATAACATGTTTCACCCCAAAAATGGTGATAAATAAAAGGGGCTATGTAAAACTCACCTGAAATTCACTGTGTAAGTACTCGCAAGTAGCAACAAGTCTGAACTTGGATTAATTGAACTCTTGTATCCTATTACAAATAAATGATGCCTTAAATTCTAACGCAAATAAGCTTGTTTCATTTATTGATTGTATAGATAGTTTATTCAACTACCTAGACTCGCATTGAACGAATGCGCGTCTTAATGTGTGTATGACTTAACGAACCGATAGTACTTGGTTTAGTTTCTCGAATGTATACGTGTGTATATAGTTTTTGAAAATAAACACCTTAATATGGTATACAAAGTCGCATCTTGAAATTATTGTTAAAACAACATTTTTGGTTAACGAAAACATTACTAGTGTAACTTGACTCGCGTTTCAGTTTGTTTTCGAAGGCCGGTTAATATTTGTACCATTATGTTTATATATATACATATTAATAACTATATTTTTGTACACATATCTCTATCATGATAGTGTCTATTTGTAAAACGTAGCGTTTTTGTACAAAAGTATAGATTCGAATGCTTGATATGTTTCTCATATTTTGTAAAAATTTGGGCAGAGTTTCCCCTGTTTTTGCAAGAAACCAGACAACTCAAGTTGTCTATATTTTCCCAAAACATCAAATGTACAAATACACTACACATAGTTTAACTTTCAAAAGCAATAATAAGCAAGTAAATGTACATTTTGACGTGGATCATACATATATCCCAAGATTTGATAAACGATAATATAGCTTGTATAAGTGTAGATTAGTTATTGTTTAATAGTCCGAAGACAATTTAGTAAAGTGATTAGTATTGAACTTGAAGGATAATGTTAATAGTATGAATATCCGTGTAAGTATTTATAAACTTCGCCTAATCGAGAGGCCGGTTATTATTACATACCAAATCGCCCATTATCAAAACACACGACATAAACTAAGCCTTTAAAGTATATAAACGAAATGTTTCGCTAATATTATGTTTGTTTGGATTTATATAAAACAATATGTGTTCTTACATATATAGTTGGACATTCGATTCTACTTGCGAAAGAAAAAAAAAATATATTATAAGTTAGAAATCTTTGTTCAAGTTATTAATAAGAACTTTTAGTCACAAGATGGTCGGTTCGTTACAGATTTAAAAAAAAAATATATATATACATATAGACACTACAACGCAAAGTAATTTAACCGAAGACGCGGGTGTGCGTTATACCTCTCCAAGAACAAACTCTCGAATCGACAAGCATTCGCCTCGAACTAGTGTTGACCAGCTTGACTCGGTGACTCGAAACCCAAACTGAAAACCCTTGTGAACCGCTGCTCCCATAGCCAAACCATATACCAAATGATTGAATCAATAACCCGAAAAAGAAAAACCAAGAATCGAGACCCAACCCAATCGAAAGATAATAGCGAAAACACTGTAAACACAAAACGAACTCACCGTTGGTTTGGTACAGAGGCTAACCGGACTAATCACCAACAGAGGGCCATTTCCGTCGCTTCTCGAATGGACAGGAGAAGAGGAGTTTGGCAAAGAAGCATGGTGGTTCGGGTAGGGGCTGTCGCCGCTGCTGTTATAAAGAGGGAAAGAGAGAGTTGGTAATTGATGGTGGTTGTTGTTGTTGCTGTGGACCAGAATAGGCGGCGCCGGTGGTTAGGAACCCATGTCCGGTCGTCGATTCATAGGAAAGGGAAGGTTTGGCGGCAGATTATTGTGGCTCGGGTGGTGGTTGATGTGTGAGGAGGAGGGCAGAAAAGGAAGAAGGAGAGGGTAAGGATGGGTCGGATGGTGGTTGCTGGTGGCTGAGGTGATGGTGGTCGGCGGCGCTGCGTGACAGGGGCTGGAGGGAAGAGGGCAGGGAGTAGAAGGAGAAGAGAGTAAGGGTGGTGGTTGGCGGCGATGAATGATGATGAACTAATCAGTTATGCTTCTAGAGTGGATTGCTTTCTATCACCATTTATATATCTATCTAACTATATATCCGTATCCATATCAGATATGGGGGCTAGGGTGATGGTGATTTAGGGGAGGGCTATTGATTTAGAGGGAGGCCTTAGGTGATGGTGAAGAAGAAGATATGGGGGCTAGGGTTTATGTTGATGAAGATGGGATGAAGAAGGAGGAGTTTAGGTGTTTATATAATTAGGGTTTTGGAGTAGGTTAACTGGTCGGGTGCCGTGCTTACGAACCCGTTACTGACTCGGGTCTCGTTTATGAACTGGACTCGCTTAATCAACAGAATAATTATTTTGTGAAATTTGTTTACATAACACGATTCAAAACGAGTATTTGGACTAAATATTTGTTTTATATATTTTTAGTCGCGTTTAAATTTGTAAGAATAAGTGTCGTTTACTAGTATGTTATTACTTACGACGCGGTATTTGGCGAATTTAGGTAATTAGTTTATTATTGGAATAAGAATGTTTTTCTTGTTAATGAGATAATATTGTTAAATAATTAATTAATCGTTTTACGAATAAAATAATATTATTATATTATTCGAGAAACGCTGGGCGTTACATATACGTCCTGAGCTTCCAGTCATGTTAAAAGATTTCAAGAAGTGGTTTTATGACAGTCAGACCGGTGAAGCCGTCATCAAGTTGAAGGATGATTCAGAGGCCATGAGGATTCTTGATCCGGTAGATGTGTTTGCCTTTAATCTATCGAACTTGAATATGTTGTTCGCCAATCAGATCCATGTAGGTGCTGGAAATGTCTTATTTGAGGAAGCTGTCCTATTCAGGAGAGCAGTGGATCGGGCAATGAAGCTGAAACAGGAGTTACTTGACATAGTAGACAGGATCAACGCAGCGGACACGGCAAAAGAACAAAAGGAGAAAGCTGCCCAAGCTGCTGCTGCAGAAGTAACACAAACTGAAGCTGAAACCGCTTCAGAGGTGCAGATACAAGAACCTGCAACAGCAACTGATCCAAAAAGACCTGCAGCTGAGTCTACTCAAGTTCCACCTATGGTTGAAGAAGATCTTGCTACCCTCTTCATTCAAGACCCCCCCGGTTCAGGCAGAGGGGGAGCCAAGCGATGTAGAGATTGATTGAAATAGAAGAATTGGTAGCTGTGGTCTAGGGGGAGTATTGTTGGGTTATATTGAGACCACAGTTACCAGAACAAAGACTTTTGATAGCTTATTGTATAGTTTGTAAGTTAAAGGGCTATTTATGTAATTATGGCATAGTTTATGTAAAACCCTAGAGCTGCGTACTTATTACACGGGCCCTGCGCACTTAAGCTAAGTGCGCAGGCCCATCAGACCTCCTTGTGTCAAAAATTTTTGGAGTGTATGATTCAGTTATTGAGTTGCTTGAATGATGAAAATTTATCTAAACAGGAGAACTCATCCCAAAAGACTAGTCTGGTGGGAGAGAGAGCCCACTTGAGTTATAAACCTCACATTGGTTGCTCATACAACCAATGTGGGACAAGTCCCATACCTTGCAATGATTTCAGTCCATAACATTCATCGAAGGTAATTTTAGAACTTCTTTAGGCTAGCTAATTGCCCGTTTCAGGCTGGTTTAAGCCTGTTTTTGGTTGGTTCATACCCATATTTTTGGTCGATTCAGATGTAATTTTTGTTAGGCTGATCCGCTTTTACGCGTGGACCAAGATGCTCACCTCAAAAGTGCTTTACTAAGCCTCTTGGCATGTATTTGGGTGCCTAGGCTTTTCACAACATAGGTCTCAAGTAGTGTGCCTACTTTTCAATATGTTTGTTTTTTTCATAAACTCGTATTATTTTTATCTTCTTTATGCATATGAAAGAACGAGGTATATTTTGTTAATTTCCTGGTGATATACTGATATCTTGACTGTGATACAATTAACATGACATAAAAAGGGGGATCAATTGTGTTTAGAGAATGCAATAAAAATTTATTTACAGTTGTTGAAGTGACTGCTACAAACAGGTATGTGCGAGCCCTTGACAATCATCTTTTGTATTTGCCTGCTTTCATTATTTTATAAGCCTTTTTATAAAACATGTAGGTAACCATATTGTTGGGTTTAATACCCTGATTCTATTCTGGCTAGACAGCAAGGTTAGTTATTACTTATTTATGCTCCATATGTTTTAGGTTTTGAAGCATATAATAAGACCCAAAGGAAAAACTAAAGCAAACCATCATCAACAACACCATTGTCGTATTAAGATTATTCGTGTAACAATGTTGATTGCTGGCTAATCTAATCTGCGAACACACACACATAAGATTTTTTATTTTTATTTTTTGTTTGTTTGCTCAAATTCTTTTTATAGACAGGGACGGATCTGGGTACGTGTTCACATGAGACCACTAGATTTTGATTTTTTGGTAGAGCGGCTATATAAAAATTATGGAGTGAACCCATATAGAAAATTGAGGAAGACTTCAACTGGTTAAGGCTTTTACATGTAAACATATGGTTGGGTTTGACGCCACCCCTTATGTTATTTTTTTGATTTTTTATAATGTAAACTTAAAACACCCAAACTATGGTTTTCCTTGTATGCGACCAACGACCCAACTCATTAGTCATCAGCCCATAGTGAACAGAGTCTCATTTAGAAGGTGTATAACTTGCCTAGATACACAATATTATGATGAATTTATATATTTTTGTACTTTGAAGTCTTCAATAATTATTTGCATATCCTTGAATATCAAGAAATAAGAAGCGATTATTCAGTGACATTACTTGTATGTATCATATATTTGAAGTCTTTTTGTATGTGTCATATATGTACACTCTTTTATGTTCATAAATGAAGCCACAAAGCTAATTAGATCAGGTAATTATATATATGGATATTTATTGGTGTTTAGACTTTACATTAGGAGGCATGTAGCTTAATTTGTATACAAAATAGCATACTAAATAAGAACACTCAAACCTATATATATTTGATATTTTAGGGTTCTTAACTTCACAATTATAATACCTAACAGGTGAAGATATGGATTACAAGAAAAGAAGCGAGAGTCCTTAACATTGACATGACAACAAATATAAGCTCAATGAAGTATAATCCTGGATACAACCTTAATGTGGCAGTAAGTTGATGTTACATTTTGTATCTTTTTAATCATTAACTGTAAAATTTCAATAAAAATATACACTATTGCGAAATAATGGTAGTGTATCTTCATGAATGTGCATTAGTAAGTAATACTTATCTAAATGTAATGTTGTCATATTCCCTTTCCCCATTTGTAATTGCAACAGAACATTGACGGCCTTCATTTTATCGATAAACGGATGTATCGAGGTGGTCAATTCTTAAAATGGCCAAGTGAAGGTTTGTTTGGTCTCGGACTGGCCAAGTGAAAATTTGTTTGGTAAACGGTTTGTAACTGCATTTTAAAAATCTATATTTTGTATAAGGTTTTGTGTGAACAGAATAAGTTTGTTGTTTGCAGCCAAAGATCTAAAACTATGGCAGGTGAAGATAGTGGCAATGTATTTGTATGGTTGGATTTAATTTGTGTGTTCATGGACCATTGAATATAGCAAAAAACATTCAAACCTTTTCAAAAACACATTTGTATGCCACACATCTATATGCAAATATTAACATAATCGAGGAGGTGATGATATTTGGGATTACTGTGGCTTAGTTTGTTGTTTGGTCATTTTGTTTCAAACTAATTCTATTACACTTAGTATTTACTATATATGTATAAGCAGGTTTGATTTATATCATTACTTAATTGCTTTTGAAATCTGAATGAAGACCCCTAAGTTATCTTGGTGAATGAAGAAGACTCATAAGTTATCTTGGTGGTTAATAGAAAAGTACGTGATACAAAATTTCATTTTCTTTGGCCTTCATTATGTAATATTATAATTATAATTGGATGATTACTTATAACCAACATCAATGTATAACGTATAAAAGGCTCACTTGTGATGGGATTGTGAAAGTCTTAATTGGTGTATACACAGTGTATGGAGTGAGTAGTTGATAATGAGAAAACCATGATTATAATTAATGAGGATTACTAATAGCTTCCAATGATTTCAGGCGGCAAGAATGCTAGGTATCATGCCATGGCAACTACAATGTTGCTGACAGAAGCATACTCATTGAGCGTTCAGCATGAGCAGACCAGTTTGCAAATACCACAAGCTAAACTTGGACCTGAAGTGCCTTTGAATCCGGTTCAAACCCAAAGAGAGCCTATTGCATCAGGTAGATCACTCTGTAAAGTCTACAATGTGATGATTCCAATAAATAATTAGGAATCATCAATTAAATTTTTTGACATTCTTATGTAGCTTTCAAGGCCGGCCCTGAGGGGATGCAGGGAGGACTCCCGGCCCGGGCCCAATTTTCTAAAGGGGCACTTTGATCTAGAGCGAGATCATATGGAAGATTGTGTTATGAAAACTTATAGTTTTTTTTTTTTTTTTTTATAACAGAAAAGGGAGCACGACTTTTTATTGTGGAAAAAAAAAACGTTTTCTAGCTAGAAGTTAGAAAGCAATAGTAAACCATATCGTATTCCAACTATCTATTACATTGATGTCACTTTAAACCATCTATCAAAATGATTTCCACTTTTGCTCTATGTTTCAACCAAATAAAAGTGCAGTCATTGACTTCCTCTAAGATCTTCCTGTTTGAGGTGGTGTGTATTCCTTTAAACATCTTCTCATTTTTTTTTTGTGTCCATATCTTCCAAAGCGTAGCCAAAACCATGGCCGGCCCTTAAGGGATGCGGGGATGACTCCCGACCCGGGTCCAATTTCTTAGGAGCACATTGACCCTTCGGTAAACCAAGTTTCCTTAACAGTGATGTCCTTAATTTGATGGATTTTTGTATGTTTGAGCCCAAAAATTGTTAATCAAGTATTAATCAAAGTGAAGAGTAGTTTGTATAAAACAGAAAGTAAAGAAATATTGAGAGAGACTAAGAATTAAAGAAGAAAATGAAATGGTTTGAGAAAAAAAAATTGCAGGTTTATTAATGAGTGTAGGACTAGAGTGGATGAAGAAGATGAAATGAAGAGGACTCACACTTAGTTGTTTTTGTTTTTTACCGGTTGATTTTGACTTCCATTTTAACTTTTATTTTTGTTATGAAACAAAAAAAATTAATTGCCAAACTTTCATCCATTTATATTTAACCTTTAAGGGATTCGAACTCTCAACCTCCCCAAGAGAGTTTATTCCCTCTACCGTTAGACTACAACTTAAATCGTCCATCAATTTGATATTACTTTAATCGTAGTTTAAAAAATAGTTTACATTATTTATTTCGTTAAGGTCTAAAACTAAGGCAAAGGGGCACACTTTTTACAGCTCGGCCCGGGCAACTAAAATTTCAGAGCCGGCCCTGGCCAAAACTATCCATGTTGTTACCTTCCGTTTCTTCTTAGGTAGCCTTAGGTCTCCTATTCGAGTGAGGATCTCTGTTACCGAGATGCAGTTTGTGAGATCCAAGCAATTAATCCAAACACCATTCATCCACCATAATGCCCTCGCTGAAATGCAAAACACAACCAAATTATATGCTTTCCCAACACGAGCAGTTTATGTTTCCGACTTGTACTCCTCTTTTGGCCAGCTCCACGCGTGTTGGAATTCTGCCTACAACACCCCCTCCATACCATCATATTAACCTTTGGTAACTCCCAGTTGCAACACTTCATCACAAAGCTATTAGAGTTAGGATTTGCTGCTGAATTAAGATCCTCTCTAACATGATTGACCAAGAAGTACGAAGGTGTATCCAATACCCAACCCAAAAGTCATTCCCTCCTTTACACTGGGGTTCATGACATCAAGTTAATGAACTGTGACCATGCTTCCAAGCATGTCGGATGGGTTTTCCATCCCCAATCCCAAATAATAGTCGTGCCCGATCTAAAATAATTATCTAAAACTTCTGCTCCTTTTTTCCAACTAATTTGTAGATGGCCGGAAAGGACTGGTTTAACTAAATAGTGAAACACTAACTATCACGTTAGGGCTACACAGGTGTAACACCTCAACCGATGGTGAAAACATCGGGGTGCATGTAGTCGCGATTGTTCAAAAACATGGTACTAAAATGTAAATATTTGATTATTGAACATTGTTTTACAGGATGTGAAAGTAAAACAATGTTCTCAAGAAATCGAAGATGAGTGAGATCACCATGATACACAATCTTGTTGATTTGGGGAATAACCATTTTTTTTGGATAATTATAAACTTATGAATTAGGAATATCATGTATTCATGTATAAGTAATTTTGGATAATTATGTCTAGATTAGTACTTAGTGGATTTAATTTATCTAATGGTTAATATTAACAATGTTTTTTTTTGTTAATTGCATATAAAATGTTTGTTTGTGTTCATGACCTACGTTCACGAACAGTTCAATGGGCAGTTTGGTTTCAAAATATTAGATACAACCTTAGATGTTGAGCCATCTTAAACGTTATCCAATAATCCCTTTATCTATTAACTAGGTTATTACACGTAGGGGTGAGCAATAAACGGTTTCGAACCGCGAAAACCGTGAAACCGACCCGGAACCGCTAGAACCGAATCGAATTAATGTTATAGGTTCCGGTTACGGTTCTCATATTTTGGCATAATCGTTCCCAGTTCGGTTCCGGTTAGAACCGACGGTCCAGTTAAGAACCGTTAGAACCGTTTTAAATTAAATTAAATATTTAAATATTCTATTATTAGTTTGAAATAGAATGTGTTGTTTCCTTCTTTATAGTTCTTAACACTTTTAAATTGTTTTACTTGGTAGGAATGTAGAGTATTGCCTTATGTGATTGTCAGCATTCAGCACAGCTTGTTCTGACCCGTTTAATCTGTATAAAAAGAATGATCTGATCCGAACAAAACATATTTTGATACGTAAACTGCTATACTTTTAGTAACCATGTTTAACACAAACTGTTGATAATTTTTTTTATCATAGTTTTTGTTTATTTCTTTATTTAATTGTTAATGTTAATTTTAGGATTTTATTGACAACCGGTTCTGGTCTAGAACCGTTTCATGAGAACCGTTTCACCCGGTTCTGGAACCGAACCATTTAGTAATTATCGGTTCCGGTTCCGGTCCTCATATTTTGGAATAAACGGTTCACGGTTCGGTCCGGTTCGGTTCGGTTCAGTCCGGTTTTGAACCGTTGCACAGCCCTAATTACACGAGTTGAATAATGTAATTTTATCTATTAAGTAATACAAATAGTTATTTATTGAAAAACCCGCGTTTTACAAGAATTAAAGATTAATGCAAACAATTGTCAAAATATTTGTTTAAAAAATGAATTTTGATATACTATTTAGGCACTATAATTTTTACTTTGTTTTTTATTTATTATCTAGTTAGAAACTTAAGTATTATATGGGGTTGGATCAATGAATATTAAATTACAATAAATATTAGGGGGGAGGGGCGGCCAAATGGAAAAAAAAATTCACTTTACTGATTTTACATCAATCCTGCACTACCATATCACTTCACTATCAATCAATCAATCAATCAATCATACCCAGTATATCCCACAAATAGTAAGAATTATCGGTAGGGTCAGGGGAGGGTGAGATGTAGGCACATCTTGCCTCTATCCATAAGGATAGAGAGGTGGCTTCCAGAAAGACCCCCAGCTCAAAAAAGAGAACATAATACAGGCAAACATACAAGTAAAGAGACAGGTACCACATGGATATTCTGATATCGGCTAACGGACCAAGAGCAGGAGTAAGCTAGTAAGATAGTGCATAGAAATCTATTACATTGAACATCATACAAACATGTACATGAGACGACAATCACATGCAAGTTTCATATTACTCAAGAAAACAAGATAAATAGATACATAAATCAATATAGGTTTAGAAATCCTATAGTTAAGGTCTCCTAATAAATGGCTATGCTACCTAAGTGACAAATCCTAAAAGTCACTTACTTTAATCCTACTTCTCCACAAACTCCCATCTTGGACCAGGTCCTCAGAGAGGTGCAACTCTATGAGATCCTGTCTAGTCCGCTCATCCCAGGTCAATTTAGGTTTGCCCATCTTCCTTATCCCCTCTACAACGCACGCTTCCACTGCTCTAACTGGTGCTGTTTTTCGTCTTCTCTTCACATGTCCAAACCATCTCAATCTCCCTTCCTTTATCTTGTTTGATATCCTAGCCACTCCTAACTTTTCTCTAAAAACCTCGTTTCTAATCCGATATAGCCTAGTGTGTCCGCACATCCACCTAAGCATCCTCATCACTGCAACCTCCATCTTGCGTGTGTGCGTCGTCTTGATTGCCCAGCACTCTGTCCCATAGAGCATAGCAGGTCTAACTGCGTTCCTATAAAATTTAACCTTTAATTTATTTGGGAATCGCTTATCGCACAATACCCCAGTGGCTGCTCTCCACCTACACCACCCGGCTTGAATGCGATGTGTTACGTCACTATCTATATATCCATCATTTTGAACAAATGATCCTAAGTACTTAAACTTAGTTATCTGCGGGACAACCTGGCCCTGAATAGTGATATGAGTGTCATCGTTGTCGCTAACACCACTGACATCACAATAGAGATACTCCGTCTTTGATCGACTAATCCTTAAACCCATACCCTCTAAAGCTTCTCGCCACTCCTCTAACTGTAACACCCCAACCGATGGCGGAAACATCGGGTGCCACGTATTGATGATTGTTCAGTAGCTCATGGTGAATAATAAATTCCATTAAATAATTTAAATGAATTACATACAATTGTTCTACAAGAATTTGTACATCAAACTATGCACATATCTTCAAGCAAATCTTCAAGCGAGTAGAACCTGAAACCTGTTAAATTGAAAATATTTTGGGTCAACAAAAGTTGGTGAGAAGTACATAGGTTTTTGAGAAGTAGTTGATAACAATAGTTTGTACAACACTCAGGGTTGTGTGATGATAGAATATGATACCGACATGCAACAATGCGTCTCTGTACAACCAAACCTTGTGTCGACTGATGTCTAACTCGCAAGTTAGTTAAATGTTATTACTGTTATCGATCATCCCTGAGTCTATGCGGGGGATGGGTTTGTCAGACCTATAGCGCTATAATCTAAACAGGCGGCTTGATCATTGTTAATGATTGTACTGTGTCTTTTTGTTACAGTCAAATGATAGAATGATGTTGTAATTGAATCACAAGTAAATATGAGTAAATGATAGTATAAAATATTTGAACATGTTTCACCCCAAAAATAGTGAAAATAGAGTAAAGGGGCTATGTAAACTCACCTTAGCAAATGTTAACTTGTTGGAAAGATGTAATAATTGTGTTGCCCAAAGTGATTCCAAATATCACCCTATAATTAGGTAATATGTAATAAGTCTAAGTCTAATTAACTAATATGTGTATCCTAGGGTTTCGATTTGGGGATAACCAATTGTTGAAATTTAAATTAAAATGCTTAATTAATAAAGGAAAATTGGATAATTAATGAAAGATAGTCTTTTTATAAAATTTGAATTTTGAATGTGTACCTTAAAGTGTTTGAAGCACTAAAATAATTTTTATAAAATTATTTCATTTAAAATAGATTTTTAAATCTATTTATTTATAAATAGCCAATTATTAACTTTAATATTCAAAAATACTAAAATTAAAGAATTTTTATTTTAAAAATCATATTTCTGTTCTAAATGATTAAAAATAATTTGTATAAAATTTTGGTGCAAAAATGATGAAAATTGGATTTATTATGAATTAATTATGATTAAATCTAACAAAAATTGATTAAAAATATAAAATAAATGATTTTACTGAATTAAAAATTATTTCAGTAAAGTTTAACTTTAATAAAAGTTAGGATAATTTTTGGGGAATTTAATAAAACTGTTTTGATATATAAATGGATTTTTATAAATATAATAGTATAAAAATGATTTAATTATTATAATTATTAAATAAATGAATTTCTGAAAAATAAAAATTGTAAATAAATCTTTTATATCAGATTAAGCAATAATAATTTTTTTAGAATTTATAAAAAGGTTTTAATAATTAAAAATGAATTTACAAGATTTAAGTGTAATATATATATATATAATGGTTTGAAAAAAAAAAAGAATGAAAATTAAATGAAAAAGATGTTCACGCTAGGATTCGAACCCGGGTTGTCTTGGTTCTAGGCACCAGTCACAACCACTTGGCCTAGGCCTGTGGTTGTGATTCATTTCAGTTATTTATAAATAAATACAACGAGCAGACTCAGTTTCTTCCCCAAATCAATAAGCCATGAACCCTAGTTTTTGCAATAATCCAATTCACTCATCATTGGCCCCATTGATGTTAGGGCTTTTGATGAGTGAACGCCGGTGATCAAAACCCATATCAAAACATCAACTTACAGTGACGATTCGTAGATAATTGTCTGGTCAAAGACCAAAGTCAAACAGCGTTCAAAACCGTAATTGACAGAGGTGTTTTAGAAGAATTGGAGGTTAAGAGAGATAAGTGAGCGAGTTGTTAAGGTTCGTAGCACCTCTATTTATACTGAGGATCAATTGTGGGTTTAATTGGAAGGTTTGACTAAACCTTAAAGTCTAAACGCGTAATAATTAAAATTGGTCAACGATTGATGGTGATTCGCGTGTAAATTTGGTTGTTGATGGCCGATAATCACGTATCAGTGGTCAAAGGATTATTAAACATGGTAAATTTTTGAAATTTCAAATCATTCTATTCAACTGCTGCTGCTCGCTGTTCGACGAGCAGGAAGAGATAAGGGAACCAGAGTCATGCGTGCATTTATATAAAATGAATAAGAATGAAATCAAAATGCTAGTGTGGCTCAGTTGGTTAGTACGTTTGGTTGTGGTGAGAGTGGCCCGGGTTCGATACCCGGGGGAAACAACATTTTATTTTCTTTTTAACAGCTAAGGGGAAGGGGAAAGCAGGCTTGGGCCTGATTATCTGGTGGGCCGGCTTGTTGTTGGGCTAGTGTGTTGGGCTTCAGGAAACAAAAGGTATGGTTGGGTTGGGTTGGGTTTAGTAGTTCTAAATTAATAAAGATCAGTTTTTTTTTTTTTTTTTTAACATATAAAATCTGCAATTTATTTTTAATATTATTATTATTATTAATATTATATATATATATATATATATATATATACATATATATATATATATAAGTTGTGAATGAGGAAAATAAAGATTTAGGCATATTATGGAAATAATATACGTTTTAAAAATCTGAAAATTTTGCGATGTTACAGTCTCCCCTACTTTTAGGAACTTCGTCCCGAAGTTAAGAGAAACATTAGGTTTACAATTGGTCAACCACCGGAAACCTTGATAAAATTCCACACTACCTTAACGTACCTGTAAATTCGTGATTACGTTCCGGACCGTAATTACTAATTTACCTTACATTAGGGTTTTGCGTCCTTCTATGACTCTCCGATTGTTGAGCAGGTCTGATAGTCTCCGCCAGTCGTTTAGGTGGTAGGGCCTCTCCCGACTGTTGGAATGACATGATGACCTCTACCAATCGTTAAGCTGGTCGTTTGGTAGTTAACTAATTGTTGTATAAGCAAGTATGATTACAGATATAGCAATTAGTTCACATTCAGACAAACATGCACACAGATGTTATGATAATACTTGAATTTTATTACTTGAATCGAATAACGTCAATACATAGAATAAAAGTAACCAATAGTCAAATGGTGAGTCTTGCGGTTAGGTAGCTGGAGGGTCTTGATCTCTGTTCAGTTTAGGGCATCGGTTACGGAAGTGATTTGGGTCTCCACATTCATAGCATTGACCATAGTTGTATCGATTAGGATTAGCAGCCTGAGCAGGGTTGATGGGTTGGTTGGCATTAGGATTTGGGGTCTCGCGACATGTATTAACTAGATGGCCATACCTACCACAATTGGTGCACAAGCGACATGCTGAAGCAGTGGGATGATGTCGGTTGCATGTGTTGCACAATGGATGGTTTCCTGTATAAGGTTTCTTGTTAGAAGCTTGTGGAGTGAGGTTTGCAGCAGGATCCCTGGTCTTACGTTTCTGGTTCTCAGTGGTTACCGCGGCTACAATACTTGTTTTATTGCCTTTCCGAACTAAAGTCCCGTTCTTTACGTGATTATCAGTTAAGGTAGCTGCTAAACGTTTGGCTTCCTCCAAGGTGGCAGGATTCCTTCCCCACACCGTATCCTGGATTTGCATGGGCAGTCCACCGATGTACTTCTCGATGGCTACCGATAGGGGAGTGACTTTGTGGGGCAGCAATAAGCTAAGCTCATGAAAGCGGGTGTTGTAGGCAAGGTTTTACCCACTATCTTGAGCTAAGGTGTGGAACTCATCCTCAAGCTTCTTAACTTCATTGCGAGGACAAAACTCTTCCTTCATGATCTCTTTGACTTGGTCCCATGTCATAGCAAGAGCAACTTCGGCCCCACGAGTACGCTTTTCTTCATTCCACCATGTGAGTGCTCGTTTATGGAGAACACTCATGGCGTAACGAACCTTGAAGTTGTTGGGGCATTCACTGTTGATGAAGGCATTCTCAATACCCTCAAACCATTGGAGGAGTCCAGTAGCTCCTTCTTCACCACTAAACTTTGGAGGGTTACAAAAGTTGAAATGCTTAAGGGTACAGGCTTGGGGTCCATTTCCATTGCCATTGCCGTTCCCGTTCCCGTTGTTGTGACCATTCCCGTTGCCGTTCAATTGGATGACCTGAGCGAGTAAATTGGGAACCAGAGTTGCGATTTGCTGCGCCATTTGTTGAGAAATGATCGCAGCCAGTTGAGCATCAACCCCATTGTTGTTGTGGTTAGGAACTTGATCATGGTTGTGGTTATGGTTATCACCACCTTCTTCGTGGTTCTCACCATTGCTGTTGCGAGTGCTGCGACGAGGAGGCATGATCTGTAATAGACACAATGAAATGAATGAGATTATATAAGGAGTGTAATCATTTATTCATTAATTAAAACGAATAAACGAAAACGTTGACTTATCAAAGATTCTCAATTCTAATAACATATGAAGACGTGCTTTAGCCTATAAGTGAACACTCATCCCGAGAATTCCCAGGTAGGCATCCGGGTCCCTCGTCTGATTGGGATATATGCGCAATGCCAGCCTAGACAGAAGACTCAGAATACAGGCGTTCACCCTTCCAGATTGCACGTGTTCGTTATTAAAATCTAGAACTTCGACGAGATCTCAAGGTGGTTCAGGTTAAACCTGGGGATTTTGTCCTATTAGTCTATGAGTAGATCCACTGATGGAGAGCAACCTTCTTGTAGGGAGGATATGAAGTAGGAGAGGAATAGAGAATAGCAAACAAAAGAAGCAAGTACTGGTTAAATCCTATGGTTATAGACTAGATTATTTCTCTAATAACCTAATTCCCTATAACCATGGCTCTGATACCAATCTGTAACACCCCAACCGATGGCGGAAACATCGGGGTGCCACGTATTGATGATTGTTCAGTAGCTCATGGTGAATAATAAATTCCATTAAATAATTTAAATGAATTACATACAATTGTTCTACAAGAATTTGTACATCAAACTATGCACATATCTTCAAGCAAATCTTCAAGCGAGTAGAACCTGAAACCTGTTAAATTGAAAATATTTTGGGTCAACAAAAGTTGGTGAGAATTACATAGGTTTTTGAGAAGTAGTTGATAACAATAGTTTGTACAACACTCAGGGTTGTGTGATGATAGAATATGATACCGACATGCAACAATGCGTCTCTGTACAACCAAACCTTGTGTCGACTGATGTCTAACTCGCAAGTTAGTTAAATGTTATTACTGTTATCGATCATCCCTGAGTCTATGCGGGGGATGGGTTTGTCAGACCTATAGCGCTATAATCTAAACAGGCGGCTTGATCATTGTTAATGATTGTACTGTGTCTTTTTGTTACAGTCAAATGATAGAATGATGTTGTAATTGAATCACAAGTAAATATGAGTAAATGATAGTATAAAATATTTGAACATGTTTCACCCCAAAAATAGTGAAAATAGAGTAAAGGGGCTATGTAAACTCACCTTAGCAAATGTTAACTTGTTGGAAAGATGTAATAATTGTGTTGCCCAAAGTGATTCCAAATATCACCCTATAATTAGGTAATATGTAATAAGTCTAAGTCTAATTAACTAATATGTGTATCCTAGGGTTTCGATTTGGGGATAACCAATTGTTGAAATTTAAATTAAAATGCTTAATTAATAAAGGAAAATTGGATAATTAATGAAAGATAGTCTTTTTATAAAATTTGAATTTTGAATGTGTACCTTAAAGTGTTTGAAGCACTAAAATAATTTTTATAAAATTATTTCATTTAAAATAGATTTTTAAATCTATTTATTTATAAATAGCCAATTATTAACTTTAATATTCAAAAATACTAAAATTAAAGAATTTTTATTTTAAAAATCATATTTCTGTTCTAAATGATTAAAAATAATTTGTATAAAATTTTGGTGCAAAAATGATGAAAATTGGATTTATTATGAATTAATTATGATTAAATCTAACAAAAATTGATTAAAAATATAAAATAAATGATTTTACTGAATTAAAAATTATTTCAGTAAAGTTTAACTTTAATAAAAGTTAGGATAATTTTTGGGGAATTTAATAAAACTGTTTTGATATATAAATGGATTTTTATAAATATAATAGTATAAAAATGATTTAATTATTATAATTATTAAATAAATGAATTTCTGAAAAATAAAAATTGTAAATAAATCTTTTATATCATATTAAGCAATAATAATTTTTTTAGAATTTATAAAAAGGTTTTAATAATTAAAAATGAATTTACAAGATTTAAGTGTAATATATATATATATATGGTTTGAAAAAAAAAGAATGAAAATTAAATGAAAAAGATGTTCACGCTAGGATTCGAACCCGGGTTGTCTTGGTTCTAGGCACCAGTCACAACCACTTGGCCTAGGCCTGTGGTTGTGATTCATTTCAGTTATTTATAAATAAATACAACGAGCAGACTCAGTTTCTTCCCCAAATCAATAAGCCATGAACCCTAGTTTTTGCAATAATCCAATTCACTCATCATTGGCCCCATTGATGTTAGGGCTTTTGATGAGTGAACGCCGGTGATCAAAACCCATATCAAAACATCAACTTACAGTGACGATTCGTAGATAATTGTCTGGTCAAAGACCAAAGTCAAACAGCGTTCAAAACCGTAATTGACAGAGGTGTTTTAGAAGAATTGGAGGTTAAGAGAGATAAGTGAGCGAGTTGTTAAGGTTCGTAGCACCTCTATTTATACTGAGGATCAATTGTGGGTTTAATTGGAAGGTTTGACTAAACCTTAAAGTCTAAACGCGTAATAATTAAAATTGGTCAACGATTGATGGTGATTCGCGTGTAAATTTGGTTGTTGATGGCCGATAATCACGTATCAGTGGTCAAAGGATTATTAAACATGGTAAATTTTTGAAATTTCAAATCATTCTATTCAACTGCTGCTGCTCGCTGTTCGACGAGCAGGAAGAGATAAGGGAACCAGAGTCATGCGTGCATTTATATAAAATGAATAAGAATGAAATCAAAATGCTAGTGTGGCTCAGTTGGTTAGTACGTTTGGTTGTGGTGAGAGTGGCCCGGGTTCGATACCCGGGGGAAACAACATTTTATTTTCTTTTTAACAGCTAAGGGGAAGGGGAAAGCAGGCTTGGGCCTGATTATCTGGTGGGCCGGCTTGTTGTTGGGCTAGTGTGTTGGGCTTCAGGAAACAAAAGGTATGGTTGGGTTGGGTTGGGTTTAGTAGTTCTAAATTAATAAAGATCAGTTTTTTTTTTTTTTTTAACATATAAAATCTGCAATTTATTTTTAATATTATTATTATTATTAATATTATATATATATATATATACATATATATATAAGTTGTGAATGAGGAAAATAAAGATTTAGGCATATTATGGAAATAATATACGTTTTAAAAATCTGAAAATTTTGCGATGTTACACTAACCTTGCATTCAAATTTTGTTTAGTTTCTGTAACTAACACAATATCATATGTAAAAAACATGTACCAAGGCACTGGCTTCTGTATCGACTTAGACAACTCATCCAAGACTACCGCAAAGAGAAACAGACTCAATGCAGACCCTTGGTGGAGTTCCACCTCCACAGGGAAGAAATTAGTATCTCCTATCGACGCCCCAACACTAGTTTAAGTTCTACCATACATATCCTTAATTATGTCTATGTACTTCCCATGGACTCCTCTACCTTCTAAACTATCCCAGATCAGTCTACGTGGCACACTGTCATATGCCACATCACTTCATTGAAACCGTTTTTTAGAGGCAACGCTTCACTGATTCTTTACCAAATAATTAATTGTTTAACACATAATAGTAATAATAGATAATAATAATATGCACTTCACTACCACCACCCCTACACCTTCTCCACCACAAGTATATATATATTTTTATTTTGAAAAGAGAAACTCACGAGAAAGATCTTGTTAGATAGAACCAGAATTTGATTCACAGATCTACTACCAGCACCAACGACATCGGTGTTACCGTACTGACAAGGGCGGACCTGCTTAAGGGGGGCGGCCGCCCACCTTAAAAAAATATTTTTTAGTGTTATATACGCGTTAAAATCTTGATCGCTCCCTGTAAAATTTTACAATCACCCCCATGGATGAAGTGAAAGCGAGAAAGAGAAGGGGAGAGAGAGATAAAGAGAAATTAGTGAATACATAACCATAAGAGCTTTTTGAACTTTCATGGTAGTCTGCAATGAAAATTGCTTCTTTATGATGATGCAGAGGGTGTTTGGGATTGAGTTTGGAAATGCAAAAGTGGTTTTGGTCAAAAGTGTTTATTGGCTTATGACTTTTTGAAAAGAAGTTTTAAAAAAAGTGTTTGGATTAGCTTTTCGGATGAGAAACGTCAAAAAGTCAATAAATTGATGTTTTTTTAAGTGTTTTGCTTAACTTATTGTGAATATTGGTTGTATGAGTGGTAAATTTGTAATTTTTTTTTTCCAAAAGTCAAAAGCCAAAAGCCAGGATTTCTAACTTTTCAAAAACAACTTTTCCACCCTTAAAAGCCAAAAGCCAAAAGTCAAAACAGAAACTGTTTTTGGGTTACACAAACAGCTTATTGACTTATTGGCTTTTTGAAAAAGCCAATAAGTCAATAAGTTGTTTTGAAACTCAATCCCAAACACGCTCGAAATGTAGAAGATGGTATGTTAGGCAATTAGGGTATTAATATGGGCCTTTTAAAAACTTACGCCTAACAAAGCCCATGTTTATATTTCTGGGCTAATTTCTTGGGGGGATCCGCTGTAAAAAGTAATCAAGAGAAAAGATTAATGATTTATTTAGTATTTTTGATTACTTATAAATTATCATGTAGCCGTTTCATGTTTTATATTGAACTAGTTGTATAAACCGGCGCGCGATGCGCGCAATACAATAGGTATACAACAAAAGTGACACCAAATCGTTAGATGCATGCATTGCCATTAATTGAGTCATTAACACTATATACAACCCAAAATTACAAACTAAAAGACATAAACAAATCTAATATAGGATTCTCTTCAATACAATGATTCAAGACAACACCACTCAGCCAATTGTCAAGACTTACCTGCAAAGCAATGTCTTCTTAAGGCAAGTATACAGAGACAGAAACGCAAGAACGTTAACTACTACTTCACGAATGCATTGTTCAATCCATTCCAATATTCTCTAGACATGACACCATCTAAATAAAATATGACACATACCACAATTTAAATATTCCTCTTCATACTGTTGTTTAAAACTGACCCAAATGTTAGCTGTAGAAATAAGTTAACATCTAAAAGTTGACTTTCCTGGTCAAAATGAACGCTGGCTTTGACAGAAGTCACAGCTCAAAAAGCTTACTAATTCAAAACGCCGAGTGAGGGAGTGAAGTGCCCCGTTGTGCCAACCGTCACCGGGGCTCCCTGACCAACCTCCCGACCTGAAACGCGCACATTGAATATGAAGGTCAAAAATACCTAGTAAAACCTACCCAAACATGCAGACCATATACAGAATCTAAGTATCTGACAAAAATTAAAAGTTAATAGCATAATAGGCTAACCTATACATGGATAATACAATAGTTGGCCTACTATTGTATACCACCAAACTGGACTATTTTGTATTTTATATTTCAAAAAAGGAATATTGTCTACACTGATCTACATTATTTAGCTGTGTTTCAAGTTATTCTCCAGGTATAATAAAGGTGAGCCTAACCAACTTAAAATTGTAAGTCCACATGATGGTTAAAAACATTTATTTAATAGTAAACAGATTGACTTGACCAACATCAAATTTAACTCCAATAATAGCACCCTAACCCCTTCCCGGATGTTTTCGCCTGGCAATTTTAGTTGCGACCCGGACAGAGACATCTTACTTTTAAGCGTGACTTATAATTTTTTTCTTTTCTGAACAGTAACTTTTTACACCTAAATACGAAATTCGGGCAAGCATCATACCACATACCACCGTACCACTAAGTCGTAACTTACACAATCCAAACACTTATCTATCAACACATCCCTAAACTTCCTCAAAGAAATCTCGTTATCTTCTACAACAACCCTAAAAATCTTATCAACAAACCATTACTGGGCCTGCGGATCAAGCTCTAGGACGTCTAGCAACATATGTTCACTGGGCATTTGCTGCTGATCATATAGAATATACGACTAATAAATAGTACATCGTAACCGATTATACGTAGACAGTTTCTCCAAAGCAGCTGTAACACCCCAACCGATGGCGGAATCATCGAGGTGCCACGTAGTGACGATTGTTCAAAAGCACATGGTACTAAAATGTAAATATTATTGAATAAACCAGAATTGTCTTACATGATAATGGAAATTACATTGTCTAAATGAAATGTAAATATAGAAATGACTGAAATAAAATAAAGCACTAAAAGTCTCTTGCTAAAGCATTAGATCAAACTGCACCTGAAACATGTACAAAAATAGGTTTGGTCAACATAAGAAATGTTGGTGAGCATTCCTAGTTTTGATATATATAGTAAGTTAAAAAGATATACAATTCAAGTGCATGCTACAGTGCAAATATGTAAACTATGTATCATACAAATGAGCGAAATCAACCCTGTGACTGTATAATGTACTGTATGAACTGTAGTGTACTTATCCAATAAATGGATAAAAACTTAACAATGGCTACGGATTCTCCGATGAAAAAGGGGGAGAATCAATCTAGGCGGGTTGTCAATCCAAATAGCGCTATCCAATATTAAGGTCGGCTTGTACCATGTTAATGATTTCACTAAGTACAAATGTATTCCACATGTATTGTCTAAGCATAAAGCATGTTGTAAGCAATGCACATAGTACTAGAATTGTATTGTGAAAATGTAAACTTGTATTTGAAATTTGTAATAGTGTACATGTAACACCCCAAAAATGAATAAAAGCAAAAAGGGGATAGGAAGTACTCACTGTTTACGTAATAGCTTGTAATGGAACTGGACAACGAAATATGCGTTGGAAATATTCCAAAGAATCAACCTAAAGAATTTAATAATGTGTAAGGAATAACTCTAGGATACATGGAATTCTAGGGTTTCGAATTGGGGATAAACGTTTATTTGATTAATAAATAAATTGTTTATTAAAATATAAGAAATTTAGTAAATAAATAAATAAAAGTCTTTTTGTAAAATTTTAAGTTAAACATTGTCACAATATAATATTTTGGTTATGAAAATAAGTTTTATAAAATTATTTTCCTGAAAATAGAATATTTTCTTTAATTATTTCAAATTGTCAAATTATGACTTTTATATCTAAAAAATATTAAAATTAAAGAATTTCTAAATTAAAAATTGAATTTCAGTTCTAGATAGTTAGAAATAATTTATATAAAATTTTGGTGTAAAAATATTGAAAAATGAATTTATTATGATTTATTTATGATTAAAACTAACAAAAATTAATTAAAAATATAAAAAGGCCGGTTTTTCAGAATTAAAAATTATTTCTGAAATGTTTATGAATATACAAGTTTAGGATAATTTTTGTGAGATTTAATAAAATCGTTTAGATATTTTTATAGAATTTAATAAATATAAATGAATAAACTTGTATTATTAATAATATATATTAAATAAATTATTTTTGAAAAACTAAAAATTGGGTAATGAACTTTATCACTAGGAGATCATATGATAATTTTTTGTAGAATTTAATAAGCACTTTTAGTATTTAAAATTGATTTTAAAAGATTTAATGTATTAAATATATATATATAAGTGGCAAAAAAATACTTGTTGGTTATGGGAATCGAACCCGGGCCTCTGGCCGGTTCGGGTTTTATCACAAGCGTGGCCACCAATTGAGCCACACCCTGAGAACGGAATATATTGGATTGGAATTAATTATATAGATTATATGAATAATTGATTTAAATGCATAAAAATAAAAAAAGAGTATGTGGGATTCGAACCCTGGCCGCTGGCCGGTTCATCCCTTTTCCCACATGCGTGCAACCAACTGAGCTACCCAGTTGTTTGTGTTTTAATCCCTTCAAATTAATTATATACCAAACAGATTCAATGTGTTCTTCCCCAAACTTTACCAATCCGTGCCCTAATTCTTAAATCATTACAATTGGTGATCATTAGCCTCTGAAACCTTAGGGCTAATGATCACAAGGTGCCGACTAATAGAACCCACAAAAAAAAGAAACTTACAAGTCTCGTGATCGGGTCTGTGCGTTCGATAAAGAAAACGCAAAAAAAATGATTTGAAAGGCTTCAATACTAGATTTAAAACAGAAATTGGATGTGGGGAAGTGATAATCGGCGCTTAGAGATGACGTGGGTACGTTCAATTTATAGTATAAGGGTTGGATTGAAGATTTGGTAAGTTTTTAACTCGGTTTGACAATTGACGCGGCAATGGTTGATGTTTGGAAAGTTTTGACTGAATTAAAGTGTGATAAGGGTGCGACTCAGTCAAAGGTATCATTCCCTTTCCTTAATCAGATCAATTAACGCGTTTTTGGTGCTTGATTGATGAAGAAGAACACGACAGTTGACTTTAAAAAGTCAACTGTTTAGTCTTTCCAACTTGTATATAATTATAAGGATATGTTTCAAAGCAAATAGCATGGTGTAGCCTAGTGGTTTGTAAAGGTGTTGAAATGGCTTGGGACGCGGGTTCGAACCCCGTCCCAAGCATTTAATTTTTGACATTTAATCGACGCGTTTGGAGTCGTTCTAGCCTTATAGTATGAATATATGTACTCGAATATGTAATAGACTAATTTTTAGACATTCAAAAATGCTGAAAAATGTAACGCTTCATTAATTGCGGTATAACGTACATATAAATATAAAAAGGAAACGAAGAAAGTGACGGATGTCACAGCAGCCCATTGTAACGTCCCTTCGTCTCCTATCGAGTGTCGACTACTCTAACCATCGTGGCTACCATCACCACCGGTGGCAAACGCGTCCATCCGCCAACGTTTAAAATATAACTCGCATTAACCACCATCGGCAGATGCATCTCATGCCTGCAAACCAACATTTGAAACATCAAAGCCTAAAAGAACATTCCTATTCGTCTCACCCCCGCTACGGCTAACTGTTGGGCGATGGCAGTTTGGCATGAGAATAACCATATTGCTAGCTGCTTACAACATTGTTACTTAAACTCTACTCCAAAACCGAACGGAAATTGAAGAATAACGATCAAATATATTCGTTCAATAAGGGTTAACCGGCCGATTTTCCCCAAATCTATTCAATCTAATCTCTAACCACCTCGAACCCGCTTCATAATCAATCCAAACTTGCAACCTAGCATCACTATTTAACCCCAAATTCACATCAGACAAATTTAACACCTTCAAAGACACAAAGTGTGACACCTGGCAAATTCGGGTTAACAACGTTGTCTAGATGAAAGTCTACCTTAGCGAGTCACGCGTATATTGTACTTAACTGGGTTAGTTAAGTCGGGTTATGGTTCGGGAACTATTGATTAGTCTAGAAGATCATTGGATGTTGGTCTAGAGGTTCGGTAGATGTCAGTCCTTAACCAAGTGTACAAACGGTGACGATTTGTAGGATCGTCAGGGCATACGGAACGTACGAGTCTCGAGTCCCGGGAATTGGTGAACGAGTGTAAATATGTGTATTTACTTGTGTTATGTGTTTACAATCATTATGTGACTTGTCGGTACATGAATATGCATTAACATATGTTAAAACGGGGTTTAACGCGCAAAACACACCAACAAGGGGGCTATAGGCGATTAGGCTTGAGGAATAGCCTAATCGCATGACCTTTGGGGCGAGTAGGGGGATCCCTACATGCGAATAGGGCTAATCGCATGAACAGTCATGCGATTAGGCACCCTACTCGCGTATAAACCTGCATAATCGCGTGGAACGGGCTGGACGACTAGAAACGCCTATAAATACAACACTTAACCTCCTAAACTCACTAATACTAACCCTAGTCGTCCCATAACCGCCCCAAACACTGAAACAACCTCTGGAAGGCGATTTTTATCAAAAACTCAAGGTTTCAAGGTCTAATCATCATCCTTTTGCAAAACCAAGGTTTAATTCTCATCCATAATACTTTGTAAATGTTTTCTTATCAATCCCTAATGGTCCAGACCTGTTCATAAACGAAAAAGATTTCTGAAAATCGTCAATAAGAGCTATTAATCGGATTATAATCAATAAACATGTGTTATGGGTATGCATGATTAGAAAGATAGGATTTTTATGAATCTTGATGATGTTTTGATGTGTAATCATGCTAGGTCAGAATTAATATGGATAGTATGATGATAGAAATCTGATTAATTGATTATTAGGGCTATTGTTATGTATGTTGGTATGATGATTGCATGCTACGTGTATGTGTTTGGATTGCTTTGGTTGCATGCAGGACTGATTTCACGAGGATGAACGAAGGGTTTTGGGTTAAACATGTTTAGGATAGTGTTTGGGATGATATTGGGTAGTTACACACGCTCTGGATCTGATTTGGGGCGTTAGACGCGCGAAAAACCGGAACAGCAAGGTTACAGGCGAGTAGCCTTGCTAATCACATGTAACAGGGGCGAGTAGCCCCCAATCGCATGACCAAAGGGGCGATTAGCCCCACTCGCCTGACTGTAGGGGCGAGTAGGCTACTCGCGTGGCAATAAAGGCGAGTAGCCCTACTCGCATGGATTAAAGGGCGATTAGCCCTAATCGCCTGCCTTAAGGGGCGAATAGCCCTAATCACGTGACATTTCATGCGATTAGCCTCCCTAATCGCGTGTACTGCTGCTGTAAGTGTATATTAGCATACCGAGACCTGATTTGACATGTAGTAACATGCTAGGAACCCCGTAACATATCTAGTAACCTGGTAACATATATTTGGATGTATTTCGGTGATACGTGAACTATGTGCTATAACTTGTTGTGCGTTAACGTATGTTAAGTGTACTTGCGTTATTGTATGTTTTGGAGCGTAAACATAACACGGGGAGTCTCGGGTCACCAATGGGATGTCGAGTCTTGTACTTTGGGTCAGTTAAACAGTCACGGTATTTTTAAACGAACTTGGTTATGGTCTGGACATCTAGGGACTAATTAACCTGCGGGTTATTAGTCTAAGTACTTGTAACTGTCGTATGTTAGGTCGCCACTTTACGGGACTAGCATAGCAGCTGAGTTTACTCGGGTTAAGGAGTAAAGGAACTTAAGGTGAGTTTACGGCCCCTCTTTTAAACTGGTTTTATACTTTCGGGGGAGAAAACATGTGTTAAAACGATTATTTGGTAACTACTGTCATACTATGGGTTTCTAATGTGTACTACACGATCTTTGGAAGTCCCGGGGGGAACCATGAATGTGCGGGTTTGCACAACGGGGAAATGTGAATAGCGCTATTGGGAATGACCAACCCCGCTCGTCGGCTTGGAGGGCCGGGCGAGTGCATATTGTCTCAAACAGGAACAACAGGAACATTTGGAACTATTCGGGCACAAAACTGGTATACGTGTTAGTAATGGTTTTCCAATCGTGGTAGTAGCAAAACGTACGCCTAGCTAGCGTATACTGGTTTTCTATTTGTTATAGTATGGACAGGTGAACTTGGTACTTGAACTGCAAACCTGTAAACTCACCAGCATTTTTGTGCTGACGTAAACTTTTACATGTTTTCTCAGGTCGCTAAGGTAGCACAGGGGAACTAGGGCGCACGCGTCTGCACGGCGTCTAGATAGAGTTGCATTATTTCACAAACATTGAACTTGGTTTATTTATGTTGAACTTTGTTTTGAATAAGCTTCCGCTGTAAACGGGATTTTAAAACTATGTTTTGGTATTGCATTAATTACATTTAGACTTGTTTATTGTGATCGTTGGTTTGGATCCTGGTTTGTCATGCGCCTCGCGGTAAAACTCCGCAAGTGGATTTGAGGGTGTGACAGATTGGTATCAGAGCCAATGGTTATAGTGAACTAGGACTGCATGTAGAGTCTAGTCTATAGCCGAGTCGCACACACTAGACGATCACATGGTACTAAACGTTATAGTGGGTTACGTATGATCTAGTCGGGGTATCTCTAAATCGTTGGTCTTTCTACGTTACATCATCCGTTCTATCTTAGGATGGGTTACTTGTTTCTAGGCAGTGTGGTCTATTGGGGTAACTCGTGTACTCTTGAGATTTGTCCAAGGCTCGGACATCTCCCTTCCGTATTCCAATAGAAACACTTGTCATGAACTACCGTAGTATTACGGTGTGTAGCTAAGAGTCTATGTTCGGTGATTTGAACTTTGAACTAGGAGAACACTTGGAGGACCATGTAGAGCGTTTTATCATTTTGGGTGCACACAAAATCATAAAACGAAATGCATGGAAGCCCTAGTGAGCTTTGGGTTTGAAGGGATAGTCCTGGATTGGATCTGGCTTTAATCTTGTGAACATTTGTGGTTATCTTTTAACTGCGAAACTAAATTTTCTCGTTCTTTCTGCCAGAATCATGTCTGGAGTGCGTGGAGGACGAGGAGGTGGACGCGGTGGAGGACGCGGTGGTGGTCGTGGTGGTGCTGGTGGTCGTGGCGGAGGTATTAACCTGTCACAGGCTGATCTGAACAACTTGCTCCAGGCTGCCTTTCAGTTAGGGCACAACGGTGGTGGTAAGTTGTTCTACCCATTTTCTTTGCCTCATTGGTGAGTCTTGTGTACGTTATTCGTGATTTCTCATACGTTTCATTTCAGGTGGTCCTGTTGACCCACCCCCACCCATGTGCACCTATAAGATGTTCCGGGACTGCAAGCCCCAGGAATTCTCTGGCACCGAGGGTGCGGTCAGTTTGCTTAGGTGGTTGGAGAAAGTGGAGTCGGTATTCCTGATGTGTAACTGTCTCCCAGAAGATCGGGTGAAGTATTCGGCTGCGTTGTTTCAGGACGTGGCATTGACTTGGTGGAATGGTATTACCCAGAACATGGGTATTGGGGAGGCATATGCTATGCCATGGGAGAACTTTGTGCAGTTGCTGAAGCGGGAGTATTGCCCGAGAGAAGAGGTACAGAAGCTAGAACATGAGGTGTGGAACCTCAAGATGAATGGGTCGGAAATCGAGAAGTATACGGTTAGAAGGAATGAGTTGGCAGTGCTATGTCCCGATTTGCACGTGCCGGAGTATCGTAAGATTGAACATTATGTCTCAGGATTGGTGCCGGAAATTGCAGGGTTAGTGGCTGCTGGGAATCATCCTACTTATGCGGAGGTAGTTCGATCTGCACATAGGATGACAAATTTAAAGGTGAACGAGGGGATTTTGCCGGCGAAAGGTTCGACTGCTAAGACTCCAGAGAACAATAAGCGCAAGTGGGAGAACGACGGGAAGGGATCTGGGTCTACGCAGCAGGGTAAAAAGTTTGATACTGGGGGTTCATCGTCTTCGGGTAATAAGCAGGGTGGTTATGCTGGAAAACTGCCCAAATGCAACAAATGTGGACGCCATCACCAAGGGAACTGCGACAGTAACCGTTGTCACCGCTGCCAGCGAACCGGGCACTATGCTAAGGATTGTCGGGTTACACTTCCATCGACTCAGGCTCCGACTAACAGTTCAGCTCCGACTACTCAGGGGACTACAGGGAAACAGGGATGCTACAACTGTGGTGACACTGGGCACTACAAGAAGGATTGCCCAAAACTGAAACAGGGTGGAAATAACGGGAATGGTAACAATGGGGGCGGCGGCAGAAATGCACGTGCCTTCGTCATTGGAGCTACTGAGGCAAGGCAAGACCCTGATACAGTCACCGGTACGTTTCTTCTCAATAATCATTCTGTTAGCGTGTTATTTGATTCTGGTGCCGACAAGAGTTTTGTATCCATGGACGTTAGTCGACTGCTAGATATAGTACCTGTACCATTAGAGACCAAGTATATTATTGAGTTGGCTGACGGGAAAACGATTGAAGCTACTAGTGTCCTTCGGGAGTGTCAGTTAGAATTGTCGGGTATAACGTTTCCCATCGATCTTATGCCGGTACCGTTGGGTAGTTTTGACGTTGTGGTAGGAATGGATTGGTTATCTTTGTATCGCGCGGAGATTGTCTGTTACGATAAGGTTATTCGGATTCCTCTCCCTGATGGAGAATTCCTTTCTGTGTACGGTATCAAGGGTGGTGTTTCGTTAAACATCATCTCTAGCATGAAAGCCCTTAAGTGTCTTCGAAAGGGTTATCCAGCCGTTTTGGCGCTCTTATCTGTTTCCACTTGTGATGAGAAGAAGATTGACGACATTCCGGTAGTACGCGAGTTTTCTGACGTTTTTCCCGATGATTTATCTGGTCTTCCTCCTCATCGTCAAGTCGAGTTCGGTATTGATCTGGTACCGGGGGCTGCTCCTATTGCTCGGGCCCCCTACCGTCTTGCACCTCCCGAGATGCAGGAGCTGTCTAGTCAGTTACAGGAACTCTTGGACAAGGGTTTCATCCGACCGAGTTCTTCCCCTTGGGGAGCCCCGATTTTGTTTGTCAAGAAGAAGGATGGGAGTTTCCGTTTGTGTGTAGACTACAGAGAGCTGAACAAGTTGACCATCAAGAACCGTTACCCTCTTCCACGTATCGATGATCTATTCGACCAACTCCAGGGTTCTAGTTATTATTCCAAGATCGACTTGAGGTCCGGTTATCACCAGCTGCGCGTCAGGGAGGCTGATGTTGCAAAGACTGCTTTTCGAACACGTTATGGCCATTTTGAATTCTTGGTCATGCCTTTCGGTCTCACGAACGCACCGGCGGTTTTCATGGACTTGATGAACCGCGTCTGTAAACCATATCTGGATAAGTTTGTCATTGTGTTTATTGATGACATTCTGATCTACTCCAAGAACGAGACTGAACACGGGGAACATCTGCGGTTAGTTTTGGAACTTTTACGACGGGAGCAACTTTACGCCAAGTTCTCAAAGTGTGACTTTTGGTTACGCGAGGTCCAATTCCTAGGACATGTGGTTAATGAACTAGGGATTCATGTCGATCCTGCTAAAATCGAAGCGATCAAGGACTGGGGAGCACCTAAGACGCCAACTGAGGTGCGGCAATTCCTAGGCCTTGCGGGCTACTATCGTCGTTTCATTCAGGGGTTCTCGAAGATTGCTCAACCCCTCACCACTCTCACTCAGAAGGATAGGAAGTTCGACTGGGGTGAATCACAAGAGTCTGCGTTTGAAGAACTGAAGTCTAAACTGTGTTCTGCTCCTATTCTGTCTTTACCTGAGGGTCCTGATGATTTTGTCGTTTACTGTGATGCTTCCATTCATGGACTCGGTTGCGTGTTGATGCAACGCGAGAAAGTGATTGCGTATGCTTCTCGTCAACTCAAAGTGCACGAGAAGAACTACACAACTCATGACTTGGAGTTGGGTGCCGTGGTATTCGCGTTGAAAATTTGGAGACATTACTTGTACGGTACCAAATGCACCATCTACACCGATCACAAGAGTCTCCAACACATTTTCGACCAACAACACTTGAACATACGGCAGCGTCGCTGGATTGAACTTTTGAACGATTATGATTGTGCTATTAAGTACCATCCTGGCAAGGCGAATGTTGTAGCAGACGCCTTGAGCAGGAAGGAATCTTCTAAACCTCGTCGCGTTCGGGCATTGCAGCTCACTATCCATTCGTCGCTACCTGATCAACTCCGTTCTGCCCAATTGGAAGCTTTGAAGGAGGAAAACCTTAAAGCTGAAACCATGCACGGTGCCGACAAGCACCTAGAGCGAAGGCCTGATGGCCTGCACTATTTCGCAGAACGCATATGGGTTCCTTTATTCGGGGGACTACGGGAGCTTGTTCTTGATGAGGCTCATAAGTCCCGGTATTCTATTCATCCTGGTTCGGATAAGATGTACCAAGATCTGAAGGTACTTTACTGGTGGCCAAACATGAGGTCGGATATAGCCTCATACGTGAGTAAATGCTTGACTTGTGCTAAGGTCAAGGTGGAATACCAGAAACCGTCGGGTCTCCTGCAACAACCTGAAATTCCGGAATGGAAATGGGAACGGATTACTATGGATTTTGTCACACAACTTCCTAAGTCACCAAGCGGGAACGACAAGATATGGGTGATTGTCGATCGGTTAACGAAATCAGCCCATTTTCTTGCTATTAAGGAGACCGACACTATGGATCGCTTGGCTCGTCTTTACTTGAAAGAAGTTGTTTCTAAGCACGGGGTACCTGTTTCTATTATCTCGGATCGTGACTCCCATTTTACGTCACACTTCTGGAAGTCTTTGCACAAGGCTTTGGGTACCCAACTAGACATGAGTACGGCTTACCATCCACAGACTGACGGTCAGAGTGAGCGTACGATTCAAACTTTAGAAGACATGCTGCGGGCATGTGTGATCGATTTTGGCAAGGGTTGGGAAGCTCATCTGCCTTTGGTAGAATTCTCGTACAATAACAGTTATCACACGAGCATCAAGGCAGCTCCGTTCGAGGCACTGTACGGACGGAAATGCCGCTCTCCTCTTTGTTGGGCTGAGGTGGGTGAGAGTCAACTCACTGGGCCCGAACTAGTGTACGAGACTTCGGAAAAGATCGTACAGATTCGAAATCGGTTGGCGGCGGCACGGGACCGGCAAAAGAGCTATGCTGATCAGCGTCGCAAACCACTGGAGTTCCAAGTTAATGACAAGGTACTTCTGAAAGTCTCACCGTGGAAGGGCGTCATACGCTTTGGGAAGCGTGGCAAACTCAATCCACGATATGTCGGCCCATTTACGATCCTGGAACGGATTGGGCCGGTGGCATATCGACTTGATCTACCGACGGAGCTCGGTAACGTACATAACGTCTTCCACGTGTCAAACTTGAAGAAGTGTCTGGCTGACGAGTCTCTCATCGTTCCACTAGAAGAGATCAAGGTTGATGATCGTCTTCGGATTGTGGAAGAACCTGTGGAGATCCTTGATTACAAGATTCGCAGCCTGCGTCACAGCAAGATTCGTATCGTTAAGGTTCGGTGGAACTCGAACCGGGGACCGGAATATACATGGGAACGAGAGGATCAGATGAAGTCTAAGTATCCTCATCTCTTCCCTAAGGAAGCGTTCGAGTCGAGGCATGTCTCTTCGGCAGCTGAATGAATCTCGGGTCGAGATTCCTTTTAACGTGGGGATGATGTGACACCTCGGGTAAATCTCTTTCTTGATTTCTACTCTCTATTGATTCCTATCTGTTTGTTTATTCCCTCGTGGTTTCTTTTGTTACTTACGCAATTTTCGGGACGAAAATTCTTTTAACGTGGGGATGATGTGACACCTGGCAAATTCGGGTTAACAACGTTGTCTAGATGAAAGTCTACCTTAGCGAGTCACGCGTATATTGTACTTAACTGGGTTAGTTAAGTCGGGTTATGGTTCGGGAACTATTGATTAGTCTAGAAGATCATTGGATGTTGGTCTAGAGGTTCGGTAGATGTCAGTCCTTAACCAAGTGTACAAACGGTGACGATTTGTAGGATCGTCAGGGCATACGGAACGTACGAGTCTCGAGTCCCGGGAATTGGTGAACGAGTGTAAATATGTGTATTTACTTGTGTTATGTGTTTACAATCATTATGTGACTTGTCGGTACATGAATATGCATTAACATATGTTAAAACGGGGTTTAACGCGCAAAACACACCAACAAGGGGGCTATAGGCGATTAGGCTTGAGGAATAGCCTAATCGCATGACCTTTGGGGCGAGTAGGGGGATCCCTACATGCGAATAGGGCTAATCGCATGAACAGTCATGCGATTAGGCACCCTACTCGCGTATAAACCTGCATAATCGCGTGGAACGGGCTGGACGACTAGAAACGCCTATAAATACAACACTTAACCTCCTAAACTCACTAATACTAACCCTAGTCGTCCCATAACCGCCCCAAACACTGAAACAACCTCTGGAAGGCGATTTTTATCAAAAACTCAAGGTTTCAAGGTCTAATCATCATCCTTTTGCAAAACCAAGGTTTAATTCTCATCCATAATACTTTGTAAATGTTTTCTTATCAATCCCTAATGGTCCAGACCTGTTCATAAACGAAAAAGATTTCTGAAAATCGTCAATAAGAGCTATTAATCGGATTATAATCAATAAACATGTGTTATGGGTATGCATGATTAGAAAGATAGGATTTTATGAATCTTGATGATGTTTTGATGTGTAATCATGCTAGGTCAGAATTAATATGGATAGTATGATGATAGAAATCTGATTAATTGATTATTAGGGCTATTGTTATGTATGTTGGTATGATGATTGCATGCTACGTGTATGTGTTTGGATTGCTTTGGTTGCATGCAGGACTGATTTCACGAGGATGAACGAAGGGTTTTGGGTTAAACATGTTTAGGATAGTGTTTGGGATGATATTGGGTAGTTACACACGCTCTGGATCTGATTTGGGGCGTTAGACGCGCGAAAAACCGGAACAGCAAGGTTACAGGCGAGTAGCCTTGCTAATCACATGTAACAGGGGCGAGTAGCCCCCAATCGCATGACCAAAGGGGCGATTAGCCCCACTCGCCTGACTGTAGGGGCGAGTAGGCTACTCGCGTGGCAATAAAGGCGAGTAGCCCTACTCGCATGGATTAAAGGGCGATTAGCCCTAATCGCCTGCCTTAAGGGGCGAATAGCCCTAATCACGTGACATTTCATGCGATTAGCCTCCCTAATCGCGTGTACTGCTGCTGTAAGTGTATATTAGCATACCGAGACCTGATTTGACATGTAGTAACATGCTAGGAACCCCGTAACATATCTAGTAACCTGGTAACATATATTTGGATGTATTTCGGTGATACGTGAACTATGTGCTATAACTTGTTGTGCGTTAACGTATGTTAAGTGTACTTGCGTTATTGTATGTTTTGGAGCGTAAACATAACACGGGGAGTCTCGGGTCACCAATGGGATGTCGAGTCTTGTACTTTGGGTCAGTTAAACAGTCACGGTATTTTTAAACGAACTTGGTTATGGTCTGGACATCTAGGGACTAATTAACCTGCGGGTTATTAGTCTAAGTACTTGTAACTGTCGTATGTTAGGTCGCCACTTTACGGGACTAGCATAGCAGCTGAGTTTACTCGGGTTAAGGAGTAAAGGAACTTAAGGTGAGTTTACGGCCCCTCTTTTAAACTGGTTTTATACTTTCGGGGGAGAAAACATGTGTTAAAACGATTATTTGGTAACTACTGTCATACTATGGGTTTCTAATGTGTACTACACGATCTTTGGAAGTCCCGGGGGGAACCATGAATGTGCGGGTTTGCACAACGGGGAAATGTGAATAGCGCTATTGGGAATGACCAACCCCGCTCGTCGGCTTGGAGGGCCGGGCGAGTGCATATTGTCTCAAACAGGAACAACAGGAACATTTGGAACTATTCGGGCACAAAACTGGTATACGTGTTAGTAATGGTTTTCCAATCGTGGTAGTAGCAAAACGTACGCCTAGCTAGCGTATACTGGTTTTCTATTTGTTATAGTATGGACAGGTGAACTTGGTACTTGAACTGCAAACCTGTAAACTCACCAGCATTTTTGTGCTGACGTAAACTTTTACATGTTTTCTCAGGTCGCTAAGGTAGCACAGGGGAACTAGGGCGCACGCGTCTGCACGGCGTCTAGATAGAGTTGCATTATTTCACAAACATTGAACTTGGTTTATTTATGTTGAACTTTGTTTTGAATAAGCTTCCGCTGTAAACGGGATTTTAAAACTATGTTTTGGTATTGCATTAATTACATTTAGACTTGTTTATTGTGATCGTTGGTTTGGATCCTGGTTTGTCATGCGCCTCGCGGTAAAACTCCGCAAGTGGATTTGAGGGTGTGACACAAAGTTATTCAAATCAATCCCAACATGATTCCCATTAATATCACCATACTTATCATCAATCAATGTATCAAATTCAACACTCAAGAACTTATTATTACCCTCATTTGAAATCCCAAACAACCCATTACCATTAAACAAACGATACCCATTTGCAAACACAACAAACGGGTTTGATAACATTTTTAGATGCTAGCGAATACGGTCAAATAGGTTGATAGTTGCCCATGAATTTTTGGTTTCTACTATCCAACTCTGTTAAAAAGTGACTTTAAATTACGGTGCTAAAGATGTGACAATTTCAATCCATTTACTTGCGAATGGGTCAATATGGGCCAAATAAAATTTTAGATTCTAATGGAAATGGGTAAAACAATTTGAAAGTTGCCCATGTCGATATATGGTGTATAAGAAAACTATTTTATTACCCTTTTTTTTGTAATACATGTGTTCATTATTTACAAAAATTTGAAAATAGGGATAAAACTGCCTGAAGCCTAAATCAACTCGATTCATCACGGCCCAGCATGTGTTGAACCGTAATAAAATGACCCGTTGCATCCCAACCCAATAACAACCAGCCCTTTAAGTTTTAACCAACCTTCGTTAGTCATTGAATCCATCATCGTCATGTATCTTTTGATCTTTGCCTGGCTTTCTTTTTCACCGCCTTTAGGCATCGAGAACTATAACCTGGAAGCATCGAGAACACCTGCATGAAACACAAGCAAAGTATAAACATGAAGCTGCAGAGAAATACTAATATATGCATATCTTTGCGCCTTTTTTAAAATATTATATTCAAATAAACCTGGTTGATTGGACCCATTTTCAGAATGTTCTGAAATTGCTCATACATAATCCTCACTGTGAAATTCCCTTGTGATATCTGTTTCAGAAGCTCAGGCTGCTAATCCATAGGAACATCTTCTTGAATGTTGTCTATGAATCCAGACAAGTCGCCCATTCCTAGTTAAAAAAGCAAAAATGTAATGTAAAAAAATTAATAATACTAAAAGAGGAAGGATTATCCACCAGTCTTGTAAGCAAACTTCATGTGTATATGCATATCTTTGCGCCTTTTTTAAAATATTATATTCAAATAAACCTGGTTGATTGGACCCATTTTCAGAATGTTCTGAAATTGCTCATACATAATCCTCACTGTGAAATTCCCTTGTGATATCTGTTTCAGAAGCTCAGGCTGCTAATCCATAGGAACATCTTCTTGAATGTTGTCTATGAATCCAGACAAGTCGCCCATCCCTAGTTAAAAAAGCAAAAATGTAATGTAAAAAAATTAATAATACTAAAAGAGGAAGGATTATCCACCAGTCTTGTAAGCAAACTTCATGTGCAAATAAAAATGCGAACCTAAAAGACGGCTGGCAAACGGTTTAAACATCAAAAACTTCAAATTCATCCATATGTTCACTGGTTCCAATGAATATGATTGGGCTTCTTGTTGCAGCAACTCTGCATATAGGATGAAAACAGATTAGTGAAATGAAAAGGAAGTTCAATTACAAATTCAATTTCATTGCACAGTTTAATTATTACAATCTGTGCAACTACATGCCTTGCAAATTTCAACCCAGACTGCAAAAAGACATAAGATATCACCATATAATTCAACTTGCCATAAAGGGAGAGGGATATACTCCTTTATTTTTGTAATCGCCACCGCGGTTTGAAGCTACTCCTCCCGGGCTGCCACCACCTCTATTACCATAATCATTCCTGCTGCCACCAAAATAACTGCCTCAAATTGTAACCCGGTATTGTTTTATCAGTTACCCCATACGCCTTTCTGATTGCGTTCTCCGGATTGGTCCAGAAATCGCACTGCTCGCAGAACAACAAATAAGTGAGTAACAAATTTAGATAACACTTTAAAAGATAGGAATTAAAAGTCTCACCTCTTTTAATATATTTTCAAATAAATGAAATCGGAGATAATAGGGGACTTCATGACTTAAGTGACCGTCAAATATAGCAAACAGACCAAGCTCATTATCATCAACATTCTTGAACTGTGCAAATACAAAATCTTCCATACCAAACCAACATTGCAAACCCAAGTTCTAAGTTAAAGAGGCAAACCTATAAGTTAACAAATTCAGGAGGCTCAGAGAATGCATAAAGGCGACTTTTGACATTCGTGGCCAGAAAAGGCCACCAACGGCCCCCGAAAATGTATTTCAAATAATGCATAAAGGCAAAGTCACCATGGCTGCAATAGGGGTTGCAGGCAATAACCTGCCATCCTCCATATTTGCCACGCCACAACAACTTACTTAGCTAATAACTCATCATAGCCTCGTGTATTCCAGAATCCATTTTAGGGTTTAGTATGGTAAACCCTAAATTAAAATAATAAAACGGATTTACACCCCCAAAACAAAAGATTTAAGAATTACTATGGTAAACACTGACAGATTTATGTCATACTCAATATCATCTTCAGTAACAAACGAAACTACAATATATGCCACAAATTACTGTTCAAATGCATTCGATTAATAATATAGTATAATATATAAACCGGAAATGGTACCCGAAACCAAAAGGAAATCAGAAACCCTAACCAAAAAAAGCCTAATGGGTTATCAGGTTTCTTTATTACATGCACCACCACCCAGTAATCGGCATCACCACCCACAAAAATCCAATGTAACCAGAGGTCAAAACATCCCCATCCCCATCCCCATCGCCCACCTTTTAAGTAATGGATTAATATATAGCAGTAGGATCTGAAATGATTAGAGATGAACTTACCGTACCGCCGCCGCCATGAACGGCTGTGAAGCCGCCGGCAACGGCGTGGCAAGCCCACCACCTCTATGTTTGTCTATACTCGCCGGAAATGGCAGCCGGCCGGGAAAAAGCCAGCAAAAGATTCATGCAAACAGGATTACAGGTCAGATCTACCATACAACAGCACTGTCGCCAAAGGTTGTAACCAGATCCCACAACATCCCCCATCCCCATCGTCCACCTTTAGCGGTGGATCTGCCATGATGTATAATAGAGAAAGAGAAGGCCGGTGGTGGATCTGCCATGATCCAGAGCTGAGTCGGTGGTGGATGAGCAGAGAAAGAGAGGGGTAGTGTTGTTAGAGAGTGGAAGAAAGAAAGAGAAGATAAGGAGGAATCAAATGAGCTACAATATGATCCACAAAAACAAACGAAATTACAATATGCCACTAATTATACTGTTCAAATGCAAAGACATATTATTATAGTTAAATTGATTTGTAATGTAATATATTTTAACCAAATGAATCATTTAAATTTAAAGTTGTTTCGTCCCCTGTCTTTTGATACCTTTGAGTCTTTGGCACCGAAAGTTATTTGTTTTTTTCATCAAGGTCCAACGGGTTATACATAGTAATGTCTCGACCCTAGGGGAGGGAGGATGTGTTTATTTTCACCAGACTAGGGTTCGCCATACAGAAAGGGGTGGCGACGCAACTTGTTGCACACCTGCCTGCTACTTTGATGTAATTTTCGCTTATATGGAATGAAATATTTTATAAAAAAAGTTATAGAATTACATGTTCGTAATGTTATTTATTTAAACTAGTCATTGCTTATTAAAATTTTATTTCTACTATGGATTTTTAATTAATACTTATTGGCGTTTTTTAATAAGCATAAGAAACTTATTTTTGCTTTATTTCTTCTTATGTGTGACCTGACCCGATTCGATCCGAGCCTAACCAGAACAAACTTTTTTTTTTTTTTTTTAATATTTAGCGACGGACAATCGGTTACCAAAATTTGACGCCCCCTGAAAAAAAATTCTGGGTCCGTCACTACGTACTGATAGTAGAATACCCGTGCCAATTTAGATGGTGCCCGTCCCCTTACTAATAAGCGGAGAAAATAAATTATACTCATCTCAACTAACCACAAACCCAACCCAAACAAAGCATCATTAGTCATCCTTGACTCTACATAAACTAAGGTCAATTTCGTCATTTCACCCCTTGGTAAAAACCGGGTAATTTCCAAGAACAAGTAGGACACACATCTCCCCTTCCATTCCTCTCTCTCTCTCTCTCTCTCTCTCTCTCTCTCTCTGCATATTAACCTCCCATCCATCACTCATCGGACTCTTCCCTAACCCAACCACCGTCATATTCCATCCCAATCTGACGTCATCACATACATATTATTATTATTACTACCCCAAACCTGCATTCTCAATCTTTTGTTTTTATTAATCTCCGATCAACTTCTTAAAAGTTAAAACCCTATAAGTTAAGTTCCAATTTATTATTATTATTATCATCGTTTTATGTTTTAAAGTAATAAATAATAATAATAAAAGCTAATATAATGGATGCGGTAAACAATCAGTCAAGGTCTCCGGCACCGTCTATTGAGGAGCAGATGATGAACGCGTCAACGGATTGGTATGTGACGGATACCGTGAGTTGTGTTGATGAGGTTAAGAAACCGGTGTGGAGTAAGCCGGTGTTAAACGGTGTCGTTGAGACGGTTATGGGAGCGGTTTCTTGGCCTGCTTTAGGAGAGGCTACTAAGTCTGGTTCTAAGTCCGGTTCTTCCGAGTCGTTGATTAGTCTTTCTGATGGATTGCAGGTAGTTGAAGTTTTAATTTTTGTAATTATTATTTATAGTATGTGGTTAGTTTTATTAATATATTATGTAATTGTAGAATAAATTTTGATGATGGATTTTAAATAATGATGTAATGGTAGACTGGTTTTGTAGATGTCATATTTGAATCGTCGTTTTTGGCTCTTGAAGCCATGGGTCGGGACCTTAAAAACCAAGTTTTTGTTTTCGGTAGGATAGGGTTTGCTGTTCAAGTAGGTTGTGGCGCAGCTTGTTGCCCATTTGCCTCCCATGCTGCTGTGAAATTTCAATTTATTATATTAATTAAAGTTTTTTTTTTAAAAAATAGTAATAATAGATAAATAAACAATATATGAATAAAATATTTGAACGGTTAAGAAATTGGTTATCGGTATCTGATGTTATGGTTTTTGTTATCATAGGTGACTGGAAATTCGGCTTCTTCACCGCGTAAACCAGTGAATGTGAATCTTGCTTCAACTGCAAACCATGTAGCAAATACCGGGCAGAGGTCTATGAAGCGAGGTGGTGGGAGTTCGGGTGCACATTTGTCATCAAACGGAGGGGTTTCAAAGTCTGAATCTTTTCATAATACATCTGGAAAACTTGGTACTGTTGCAACGGATTCAATCCCAAAGGATTCACAACAGAATGGTGGTAATGAGCATCACCGTCAGCAGAATTCTTATAGGAGAGGGAATGGTGGGCCGAATTCACGTGGTGGAGGTTCTTACCATCATAATTATGGAGGCAAATTGAATCAAGGTCAAGGACAGGGTCGTGGGAATCAGGAATGGAATCAAAATAGAAACTTTAACAACAGGGGTAACAACATGCAGTTTCAGAGGGGTGGTTACCGCAGGGACGGTTACATTCGACCGTCTGTACCTAACTCAGCTCCGTTTATTCATCCACCAATGCATTTGCCGATGCGCCCATTTGGCAACAATGTCATGTATCCTGGTGAGGTTCTGGTATTTAAGTTTTGTGCTTTATTTATTATTTGTATGTATTAATTTCACTTTGTATGATGCGGTGTGTGTATTGGCAGATGTTGCATCTGCTATGGTTTATTTCAAGGTCCAGCTCCACCGATGGTTCCAGGTCCTCAGTACTTTCCTTTTCCAGATCCTCTGCACGGCACAATTGTGAAACAAATTGAATACTATTTCAGGTTCTTCCTCTCTCAAATTTGAAGCTTTTCTCATGGTTTTTTTGTCCGAAAAGGTCACTTAACTTTCTTTGCTTTTTATTGCAGCAATGAGAATTTGGTTAAAGATACATTCTTGCGACGAAAGATGGACGAACAGGGATGGGTTCCTGTTAATTTAATAGCAGGCTTTAAGAAAGTATGTATTTTGGTATATATTGATTCACACGCCGCCTTGTTTTCCGCTGTTTTTCATCATTTACTGAATCAGTCATGTGTGCATGTTAAGTGCTTAAGTACTGAAACTTCAGTTGACTGGACATATTATTTTCAAAATTTTATACTTATTAGAATCATGGTGCTATTTGATAATTATGATATAATCTAGTTCTTTGATTAGTTTTAACTGAGTTATGTCTTTTAGTAATATTTTGGATTTTTAAAGTACAACTTGTTAGTACCTATATGTGATTTTAGCAGAAGTCCCTTTAGGCTTTAGCTAATAGCTTTCACAATAAATATACGTATATATTAAATATCGATGTGCTTCAGTTGTTGATAATTTGTTAATCTGCATTCAAACGTTCACTTAGATGTTAGATTACAATATGGTCTGAATTAGTGTCTAGAAATCATTGTGTAGGATGGTGTTAGTGTATATGAATAGTTTATAACTTTGTGTTGTTTTCATCATGATCCTCAAATAACAAGTGCTTACTTATAGAATATGAACACAAAGTCGGCATTTGTGACTGTTACATATTACCTTTCTTTCTTTAAGGTCCACCTTTTTTCTTCAAAAGTTGACTTTGCAGCTGAATTTGTTTGACTGACATCATATTCGGTCAAACATTATTGTTATCTCATTTCTTGTACAGTTGTATGCTGTTGTTACAAAGCTTATTTGATCATTATAATGGTGTTTTGTTATCATCAGTATCAAAATTTGATTTTTTCAGCGACCTCTTCTTACAAATGAATTTCGTATGAACAGATAAATAATCAATTGCTTTATTGCAGGTTTCGTGTCTCACTGATAATGTTCAGCTAATACTTGATGTCATGCGGCAATCGACTGTTGTGGAAGTACAGGTGCGTATTATTAGTTTGTTATGACTTAATAATAATTAAACTTCTGGTAACATAAAAAGAAATATTAACTTATAGATTATAGAGACTAGAGATAGCGATATAGGCCCATGGATGGGTTACATTTAAAACATCTACCTACAAAGAAAATGTGTCGAAGTCGTTTGAGGTGTACTAGGCCAAACATTATATTTAAAAAGTTAGATTATTGATGAAATAATACAATTATCATAATCATATTTGACAGTGTTTGTAAAAATGTATCTGGCTAAAAGTGTTTCAAGTCAAGGGGACCTGTTGACTCGACCCGCCCATTTTATCGCCTCTAGTTGCATGGGTTATAATTTAATGCTCCAGTTTACCAATTTTTTTTTACAAAATAAAGAATTCAAGGGTGATCAAGGTTTGGGTATTGCAGGGTGACAAGATGAGGCGGCGAAATGACTGGATGAGGTGGCTTATGCCTCCTGCTGTTCAAGATTCATTGGCATCCCAACTTCAGGGTATCGGGTTGGACAGCAGGCCGTCTTCAGGGGAATTGAGTAGCCAACTGCAACAAGGTGGCGGTGAACGAGCAACAGTGGCTTAAATCTCACACGAAAATGATCATATGGGCGGTTTAAAAGAGATATATATCGACTACAAAACACATTCTTTTTGAAAAGAAAACGACCTCGATGATGATGCGAGCTATCTAGGATCTCTTTAGATGGAAATGATGTTTTGAGAGGCACATTAACACACACAAAAACAACAAAAGTAAATAAGAAAAACCAAAAAAATAAAAAAAATAAAAACTAAAAAAAAACTAAAAAACTAAAAAAAAAAGAACAAAAAATTTAAAACACAAAGAGGGTAGAGTTATTGTGACTTTGGAGATGATTCTATGGATTTGGTGGATCTTGATTTTTTTAACCTATTAAAAAAAAAAAAATTGTATAATTTTTCTATTGTGGTTGCTTGTTTTTAGATGATTTTGTTGGAGAATTTGTGGTTTTCTCCTCCAAATTTGTGCATGTTAGTTTTTATTTTGAGTGTGGTGCAGGTTGCCATGGTTTGCTAAAGTAGGGGTGTTTACTGTTCGGATCAACCGGTTTTGATGAACATTTTGGTCGAACCGCTAACTACCGTCACCGAACCGGTCAAGTTGGGTGGGTTAGCCACTTAGACTGTCAAATCTGAACTGCTTACTCATACTGTAATCCCGGTCAAAATGGCAAACTTACCTTCATTCAGTTTCAACGGTTAATAAACACTAATGATAGGAACTTCTAGAATGTGATTAATGTGATCCATTTGTTATTGGTATCATATTATATGTTACATTTGAATGTTTATGATCTCACATCTACTAATCTATATCAGACTATATGTTTTGGGTAGAGGTGAGTGATATGACTTTATCCTCTAATATTAAGCTACATAACTGCTGATATGGCTGGGTGATAAAGTTGCAGCTCTATACCTGATCCTGTTGTGGGTAGAGGTGAGCAGAAGATTTATTCACTTTTTTTTTAAATTATTTACGACCTGTAAATTATTATTGTTGAAATAGACCGATTTATGCTTACGGTTTGTAGAATTAGGTATAACAATTCACTTCAGAATGTGGAAAATAAGTTTACGGTTACCTGTTTGAAGAAACACCAATTCAATAACACTCGTAATAAGGGGAAATATGAAGAGATTTTATTAATGTATGAGCACGATTACAAGGATTAATGACGAGTATTACAGGATGACTATTTCGACCAATCTTTCTACAAAACTTAGAGTATTACAATGTGTGTGTATTTTGGTGTGAGAGATGTTGACCCTATCTCCGTGGAATGAAGGAGTATTTATAGTATCCGTAGGTAGGTCAGTCTCTGGTGTCGGTAATGATTGACAACTCATTCACGCGGGCCCCACAGGTGAGGCCGTTGAGGAAATTGGTGTTGTCCTTCTCTGATTGGTCGGTTGTCCTTCCTACTCGTCCTTTCTGGCTTGGCTGATGGCAGGAGATCATGGAGTAGGAAATGAACCCCTCTGATTGGCCAGATGTCCTTTTCATTCTCTTTATGCAGCTGTCTCGCACGAGATATCACGCAGGCCCCATAGAAGGTTCCATTGATTGTTCCTTTAGGGTTGCCGTGTGGACAAGTACTTATGCGGGGTCTGCGCATGCGCGTATTGATAAATATATCTTCTCTGTCGTTTTAACTTTTTAATACTTTCTTTTCATTTTGTAATATATAGTTTGCATGTGTATAATATTAAGAAGTATTGGATTTAAATACTTCTCACTATTAGCAATTGATCGTCATCACTCACCAGTCCCAACTAAGTAAATTTGTGCTGGCAGTCTCAACTTTTAATATATTGATTATTAACGGACTATTACTAACATAATACTATCTAATTATCTAAATGAAACATATTTATTTTTAGTCATAGTCCGTTGGTGACCACTATTTTAAAAAGTGGAACCGTCCGCACATGTTTTGGTAGTTGAGATTGTTGGCGGTCAATATTGATAGAACCATCTTTTTATATTTTTTAAAATTTAATATTGACGAATAATCAAAAGAACGTTTTGAAAGACTTTAACCGTCAAATTGAACCATCCTTAACGAATATGAATAAAGAGTTTGTTACAAGCTAAATCGACTTGATTTGACCAACAACAAACAATTGACGTTTTTTATTTTCTATTTCATTTCGTAGAATATGCGGTTTTGTTTACATATAGTATAATCCTAAGCTAACCATCTTTATTTTTCTAAATTAAGATTGATAAATAATGAAAAAAAAAAGTTTGAAACACTTGAAGTGTCAAACTGGACCATTTTAGTAGTTCATGTCTAGAGGTTATGTTAGAATAGAACCATTTGAATCACAACGTGAACACCCTTAAGACGGGTGCTATGGAATGAAGCCCCTAGCTAATGGTTTCAATAACGCCCCGTTAACATATAATAAAGTGCTTAAACTCCCGATAGTGCCCCTATATCCGTTGCAACGGTTTAAAACAATTGGGCCCCACAAAACTAGTTGTTAACCTCCATTATTGGGGTCGCGTAGTGGTGAATTACGCCCCCCCCCCCCCCCCATGCGCCTAGGACATGGGTGAGCGGGCGTCATTGAGCTAAGGTGGAGGGGGGGGGCGCTATCCCATACTACCCAACTTTAACGAATATGGATAACAAGTTTGTTCCAGGTCAAATCGACTTGATTTAACCAACATCAAACAATTGCTGGTTTGAGTGCAAATACTTTTGAATTAGTACCTAACCTCGTTTTGACTGTTTAACTATGGATGAGTTGTTTAATTAACAAATTTAATATTAGTAATGGATATGAGCAAAAATTCAAAAAGGAGTAAAGGTGTTTAAGATACTGTAATGGCCAATGGACCACACAAATAAATGGATTTAAAGATTAAAGTTGTAGAATTGCTAAAAATCTTGGAATAGTTGCACTTCTATGCGTATTTGTAGGGAAACATCAAGTGGCGGATCAATTAATTATTTTTAGGGGTTCGTTTTGTAGATTTTCACTGATTTTCAATACTTTTTCAATTTTTCCACTAACTTTTCAACTTTTTTCAAACTGAGGTGGTTCATGGGAATCAGGGAACCCCTGGATCCCGCCCCTGGTGACATCTACTCTCAGTTAATCAATTTTTAGTTGATGTTACAATATACATTTATGGGGTTGGCTAAAGGTACCATACCATGCTAAACGACTAAAAGCGCCTCTATATTGAATTAAGGGAAAATGACCAATATAGCCCGTTGACCGGGCATTTTGCACAACTAGCCCTCTCCACCGTCTTTGGAGAGACGGGACACGGCTCCCAACCAGCCTGAACCGTCTTCTAGACGGTTTGGTTTTATAGCCAATTGCAAGCCAACACGTGGCGTCTCTGATCCCGAGGCTGTACCGTCTCTCTCCAGACGGGTCAGAACCCTCTCCTAGACGGTTCACGTTTCCCAAGACGGCTGACCCTTCGGTTCAACCGTCTCCCAGACGGTTCACGTCTATCAATGCCGGCTGACCCTTCGGTTCAACCGTCTCCCAGACGGGTCACATTTCCCAAGTCGTCTTAACGAAATTTGTGATACCGTCTGAACCGTCTGAACCGTCTCACGAGTGTATATAAATACCCCAATTAACTTAACGAAATTTGCACCCACCCCTCTCCTCTAAGCTTTCATCTTCCATGCACCCACCCGTCTCCTCTAAGCTTTCATCTTCCAATCCAATGACGTTTTTTTTACTTTCCCAGCCGAAGCCTTTTTGACTTTCCCAGCCGAAGCCTACCGGCTTCGGAAAATATGTCCCGGTTACTTGGATTGTTGTTTCATCTGCGTACGGCTACTTGGATTGTTGTTCCATCTGCGCGTGGTTTGCAACCCGTGTAATGGATCGATGATGTGGTGGTCTACATTTTAGGCAAGTTCGTTCGCTTTCCGAATTTATGTCTCGATGTTCGACGTGTGCTCACTGAGAACTATTGTTACATAAAACGAGGAAACGTTTCGGACTTGTCTGTGTAGAGCACATACACCATTCGAAACAACGTCTATGTAGACCACTGCTACTACCGCCGCTGTGGAGGACAAAACATCTAACACTAAGATGTAGTCCTCAATAGTTGGTTAGACATTACTATTACTTCAAACAAAGTTCCTAGTTCTGGAAGTAAATTTGGGAAGTTTGTTGTAATAGTGTAGTTTTTTACTTGTTGCTTCTTAGTTTTCACTTGTTGCTTCTTTATTCTCGGGAAGTTTGTTGTAATAGTGTAGTTTTTTAATTGTTGTTGTAATAGTATTTATTGTTTATTTGTGATTGTAATAGTATAGTACGTTTAATGAGATATTTACCTTAAATATAAAAACAAAAAGACAAATTAAAAATATAACCAACTATTGCATTAAAAATATAACCATTACAAATTAATAAAAATATAATTACAAATTAGTTAAGACGATGTCTTATCATTTGCCAAACGGACACATGTTTAAACTCTTTACCCTCCCTGTTTTTATACTGCCTTAGACTGTGTCTAATTGCCACGTCTTCGGGAAAGTTTGAGGGTACGTCGTAAAGGGTCCGGTTGTGGTGGCCGTTGAAGATTTGACACTTTGTCGTCAAATCACTCAACTTGCGGCTTAGGGACTCGGTGGTACGTTGTGACCCTCCAACGAGCCGGTTGTATTCATTCAGGATCCGGAACCATTTGTTGTTAAGGTGTGTGCTTTCTTCAACATGTAGCCATGCCGCAATCAAGGCAATCTCTTGTTCTTCCGTCCATCTTTGAGGTGCCATTTTTCGATGATTTGGACGGTGTTGGACGGTGGTTTGGACGGTGTTGGACGGTGTTGGACGGTGGTTTGGACGGTGTTGGACGGTGGTTTGGACGGTGTTTGGACGGTGTTGGACGGTGGTGGTGGGGTGGTAGATATTGTTTGGACGGTGTTGGACGGTGGTCGTCGGGTAGTAGATAGTGTTTGGACGGAGTTGTACGGTGGTGGATTGTGTTCAGACGGGGTTGGATGACGGGAAATGGACGGGAGACGGGTATTTATAGGGCTGAGCCGGACAACCGAAGCGTCGCCGCTCATCGGGAACCACCGGCGTCGGTAAATGTGTACCGTCTTGAGAGACGGTTGAACCGAAGGGTCAGCCGTCTTGGGAAAGGTGACCCGTCTTTTTGAGACGGTTGAGCCGAAAAGTCAGCCGGCATTGATAGACGTGAACCGTCTGGGAGACGGTTGAACCGAAGGGTCAGCCGTCTTGGGAAACGTGAACCGTCTGGGAGAGGGTTCTGACCCGTCTGGAGAGAGACGGTACATCTCGGGATCAGAGACGACACGTGGCGGTCCTCTGTTGGCTGAAATGGGAAGCCTCTCGGGAGACGGTTCAGGCTGGTTGGGAGCCGTGTCCCGTCTCTCCAAAGACGGTGGAGAGGGCTATTTGTGCAAAATGCCCGGTCAACGGGCTATATTGGTCATTTTCCCTTGAATTAATGTAGAGAGATGAAATGCACATTCAGTAGGGTATGAGCTAGTAGGGCTATATTATGTACAACACATTTGTAACTATTTTTCACGCGTTTATGAGTTCACACAAAAGTAACCCGTTTAACTTGAAACTACTTATTTTTTTATTTATTTTTTCTTCCAACTTATGCCTAAAAACCTATATAACATCAACTATTCTAAATTTATACATAACACATTTTCCCATAATTTTTTTTGAACGGTGACTTTCTTTAACTGTGTGGCAGAGATCATCACACCCGCCTCTTGGCAGGCCCTAATCACCCACGCGTCCAGACTATGTTGTCTGAACCGGGTCCACGCTGATACGGTGGGGACTACGGCGTTCGCCCGGAAACCGTACTGCCTCCACACGAGTTTCTTCGCTGGAGTAACAGCCGGATGAAAACCGGGTCAGCTCAGATTCGAACCTGCGCAACTAATGGCTTACAGGTTTTCCTCTTCATTGCCTAATATCGATCAAATTGTGACTTATGGGGATCGAACCCATGTCTCATAAATGAGAACATAGGCCATTTTCCCATAATTATAATACGAAATGTCAACAAAAAATGTCAAGCAAACATTAAAAGGTCTTGTATTTTCAAACTTGATTCACATTCCAGTTCATTTTATATTGGATAAGACTCAAAATATGCTACACAAACACACAAATAGTATATGTGAGTGAGGATATATTAATAAAAAGTAAAACAAATAATTTCACTTTTCACATTTTAATATATGCTTTTAAGAAGGAATATCATGAAAAGAGTATTCACAATGACAACAAATCTATATATATATAACAAAACTTCATGCTCTTAACATCTATTTGACTTAATATATGATTAACTTCAGGATTCCATATACTGTGAGGATGGGGCGGTTGTTTGTGTCTTCTCAGGACCTGTAAATTTCAATTCAGTCACATTATTTACACACACCAATCCGACATCGGCACGCTTGATAAATAAATGGCAAGCACTTGTAACTATTGCTAGATGTGTCAAAAAACCGTTGAAACCGACCTAACAAGTCGCCTGGTTTAAGATACACACGGTTCAGTTTTCACAGTTTGGCGGTTTTGAAACCTGGAACAGGTTGTGTAAACCGAACAGACCGTTTGACCTTTATTACATATATATTTCTTTTCAGTTTTTAAAAAATTATGAACAACCATTTTTATCATTTTTAAATTTTTAATACAAACTAGCTATTTTAAAATATATATATATATATATATATATATATATATATATATAGGGTAGAGATCCTAAGAGAACCAACCCCTATTTGAGAACTGAGAGAACCATTCTGAGCCACACATTTCATATAAAGGCAAAAAAAAAAAAAAATTTTTTTTTTTTTTTTTTTTTTTTTTTTTTTTTGCTTTAATCGCACATTTTTATGCAAAGAAATTTTTTTTTTTATTTTTTTTGAATTTTTTTTTCATTTATACATATGTGTATATGACAATTATACATATGTGTATATAGCAATTATACATATGTGTATATAGCATTTTTCAGCTATACATATGTGTATATTTCAGTTATACATATGTGTATATAGCATTATACATATGTGTATAATGCAATTATACACATGTGTATACTGAAAAAAAAATACAAAAAAAATAAAAAAAAAAAATTTTACTTACATATAAAGCAGCGATTTTTGCAAAAAAAAAAAAAAAAAAAAAAAAAAAAAAAAAAAATTTTTTTTTGCCTTAGAGAAATGTGTGGTCCAGAATGGTTCTCTAGTTCTCAATTTGGGAAAAGGTTCTCATTTGAACCAAATCCTATATATATATATATATATATATATATATATATATATATATATATATATATATCCTCAAACCGTTAAACCACCAAACTGGTAAAACAGGTCACACCCAACCGGCCAGTTTGGTTGTCGTTTCCCAAAACTCTAATTAGCGGTTGTTCCTTGAATTTTCATCAAAACCGGACCATAAACAACCCCTTAAAATTGACATCAACAATTATTTATATATGTGTCGTAAGGAATAAAATTTGAGCTAAAAAGGTAGCATACCATGCATTCCACGCATCTCGATTTCTCGCAGTTCTTGAACAAGGGCACAACAGCAGCACATTACATGTGACAGAAAGTCATCACACCATCCACCCTGAGTAGGTTAAAGTCCCTCAAAAGTGTGTTTAATGCATACATCATTTTATTCAAAAATCAAATAATAACATAATATTTAAAAACCATATTTGAATTTTGACATACTGATTAGTATATCTAATTTGAATATTTTTCAAAAATAGGGGGACCTGCAGGTTTAACCCGCCTGTTTTGCCACCTCGTCTACTAACCAAAGCGATACACAGAAATGGGAAACAAAGCTGAGGTGGCATTACCGTGATATCGAGGGTCTTTCGAAGCTTTCCCCTGATGCAACAAGTGTAGCAACAGCACGATAATATTAGCGAATAAGCCATCAGCTCATTGCAGGCCTCTCCGGAAGCTGTTCAATACAACCAAACACGAAAATACGACACGCCGAAAGACCAAAATACACAAGATTTAGCAACAAGAAAGGTTAAGTGAAACTATAACCAGAAATCTATGATATGCTTTCATCCATACAAAAAAGAAAAAAGAGCATCTAAAATTATATTCTGCAGATGTACAAAGAATCTTACTCATGTGCCTGTTTTTTGCAACACTTGCAATCTTTGAAAACGTCCCACAAGGAAAAAAGAAAGTCTTTATGCCTACACAAACCGACAGCATACTTAAAGAGTATAGTAAAATAGCGATAAACAATTTAGAAATAATAATAAAGAGTAGAGATGCAGATAATGTATTGCAAAACATACACATCTTAGGCTCCGAACAACAACCAAGTAGATCCGAATGCCACTCTCCATCGCCATAAGATGTTCGAGACGAGGAAAAATCATGTCCATACAAAACCATAGAAGTGCTTTTGGAAGACCATCCCATACACACCATTAACAGATACATTAAGAAACTTCGGATTAATAATATGTTATTTTGCAAAATAATTTTGTAAAAGAAGATACCAACTTTGTATTTGAGTGTGACATCTTTTCTGAATCGTTCTCATCTTCAACGTCCTTATCACTGCTGACGTCAGCCTTCTTGGAACTCTTTTTAGGCGAGTCTTGCTCGTGTTGAGATTTTGAGGCAACGACTTGTGTAACCTCAATCAAATGTTGTATTACTTCACATTGACCTACATCTAAGTGAGCTTGTGATCGTTGTAGTTCCAACTGAAGCTTTTCATTTTCTTTCTTGATAACCTCCTTAAAAGGTAAGTTCGGGTAGCCACATGACAGCGATTTCTTCAGAATAACAGTTTCAGCAGGTGAAGGATCAGGCTTCATAATTACATCTTGCACCTTTCTATCTTCATCATCCAATGTGTATTCCCGCTGATCGTATTCAATATATTCCAATCTTTCCTGCTCAAAATAATATATTTCTTAAAAATTTACTCAAAGTATGTTATAAACAACGCTTGGTTTTAAAAAAACGCGAAGCGCACAAAAGCGACGAGGTCAAAAACCGAGGCGCAAAGCGCAAAAGCGGTGGGCTTTTCGGACGCGAGGCGCACGCCGTATGTATTTTTTATATATATATTTTATAGGTTTCTAGGATTATTTACCCAATGTTTAGACTCAAATAAGCTCTATATATGTTTTGATATTGAAATATCATGCTAGTACAACTTGAAAAGCATGCTGTACCACCATCTGCTGCACATATAGATTTGGGCTGCACATGAGGCGCGCGGCTCAGAGACAGATTTCCAGCAAAAAAATCGCGCCTCAGCTGTGCTTTCTGTACAGAGTGCGCCTCAGGTTACATAAGGCGCTGAGGCTTGCGCCTTAGTGCGCCTCGCGCCTAGGCACGCTTTTTAAAACCAAGAAACAACGTCAACAAAGGAAAGGTCTCAGGTTCAAATCCAGCTTCCACTGGTTTCCTGTCTTAACGGCCATCCGGGTCCCACTGGTTAGAAGTGTATTGGTAGGGTCCGGTGAGTTTACGCAGATAGGTTCACATGGTTACATAAACAAGAAAGAAAGAAAGAAAGATTAAACGTTTACCCTGACTCGCGCATTATCCACAAGAGTGATGAGTGGAATAATCTTCAAATACCGATCGATCTCATTTTGGGCCTTTCTAAATTGGTAAACAATATTCCATCCCATGGCAAGCAAGTACAAGTAGCTTCGATCTTGACAACTATTAACCAAAATGTAAGACCTCCTCAGCGCTTCCTCAAGCTGTTCCAAGGGTTCACGCGTCTCTGGATACCTTTTCAACTCACTGATCTTAAGCTGCTGTAACAGATTCCCAATCAACTTTAAATGCGTTGCAAACTGCTTGCAGTTTTTCTTGTGCATACGCGCCGTGCTAGCCGCTTGAACAATCATCCCTATGAGCCTCACCGCATCTAGCCCGGTTAATTGGGCCACATTTGCTATCTCCCCAAAATGATCCCATGCTCCCTCCATTCTTCACACTCTTCAAATCAATTATTTCAAATTTATAAAAAGCATCTCAATCTGCCATAATTTGCTGTTTTCTCAAAGTTCTGTTTTTTTTTTTTTTTTTTTTTTTCAAACAATTGAACACAGTCTTCTTGATACTCAACAGCAGAATCTGGTAAAAATAAAACTAATCATTGTTTAATAGTAAAAAGTAATAATAATTAAATAATTAAAAAGAAATAATTCATAAAAGATCTCATAGATTCTCTCTTAAAGCTTTCACTTTCTTTGTCTGATGAAAGTAAAAGATTTACCAAAGAGAAACAAATAATAATTAAAAAAAAAAAACAGTAGAAATTAACTATAAACAGAACTCAAGTAACTCTAAATTATTATTAAAAAAAAAGCAATCAAATCAATAATTGAAACTAAAAAAAAAAAAAAAAAAACTATAATAAACAAATTGTTTAGATTCAAATGAAGTTGACCCATGATTACAAACATGAATGTGAATCAAAACAATGAATAAAGCAATAAACTTTACAACTAGAAGCTGAATCTTTACCTTCTTTTGTGTGAAGAAATTGAAGGGATTTAATCAGGTGGATACAATGTGAGTAGTTGTACTGTTGGGATTGAGGATATTAGGGGCCATGCATTTGTTTGCTGGATAATATTAATATTATTGCAGAAGGATATGGCAATGTCGTCTTCTTCTTGTTACAGATGGTTGATTTAGATGAGTTTTGGATGGTATTGCACTGTTTCTCTCTCTAGAAACCTTTGGATGTATGTATCGGTTTAGTTTGTCTGTGTTTTGAGTTTTGTGTGTGTGTGTGTGAGAGAGAGAGAGAGAGAGAGAGAGAGAGAGAGAGAGAGAGAGGAGTATTTAGCAAAGTAGTAGTATAGTGTGTTTTTCTATTTTGGTAAAATTGCATGTTTTTTTATATGAGGACTTTGAGGTTTATTGCAAAAGAGTATAATTGTAAGCCATATATACAATATCACCCTTATATATTTCTTTATCTATTTGTTTCTTATTTTTCTCTCGTTTTTTTAGGTTTGATTTAGCTGGTTTTAACAAAAGTTATGGGGCCGAATAGCTAATTAAGGTTTCGAGAAATAAACCGGAATTGTTACGGGTTAAGGTTTAGTTTTAGCGTTTATTTTTTCAAAGATTTAGTTTGTTATCTAAAAATATAAAACGATACATGTGGTGCATAGGTATAATGTGTATATATAGTTTCATGTTTTAGTAAATAGATAACTTATAAGCAATAAAGACTAAACGACTAGTTCGGTTTTAAGTTCCAACTTCCAGCCGTCGTCTGAATTGCTAAACCGTTAAAACAACATTACAGGTCACTCATATACTAGTTTGGTTTCGCGTATATCAGTTATGATAAAAAGTTACTAGAAAACTATAATTAACAAAATTGCATCCAATTAGACTCGTACTTTAGTTTAACTACCCCACTTCAAAATGAACAATAGGCTACTCGATTCTTAACTCGCAATTCGTAATCAAGTTGCAATCCAAATTTTGCGGGTAAAGTTTCTTACATATATTGGTTTTCTTCATTGTTTATTGGAATTAAGTAAGTTTATTTGTATTGCAGTGAATTATTAATTTCGTATATTAATATGTGATTTTAGTTGGTATGATTTTATCTCTCCGATTGTAACTTGTGAATTTAGTTCTCGATTTGTATTCCACTTGAGTGATTTGGTTTATTTGTTTAATTTCATTAGTTCCTGATCTAACCTGTATTGACCCGCTGACTAAAATTCTCGATCACACTATTTTTAAGTATGAAATAGGTCTGATAAAAAATCTTATGGTGTTTATTTATACATTTGGCATAATATATGTACCTTTGTGCAATGCAACAATATACCATGGAAAAAATTTATGTAGTGTATTAGTGGGTGGACCCCATTACCCAGTATGGGCCTCAATTCCTATATTTTATGGATCGCGTGCACGGGCCGATTTTAGTCGACTACCAAATTTTTCCAGATCCATATCTTTCTAAATCCAGATTAATGTACAACTTACAATGCATATATTACAATAGTTGAATTTATGAATATTTGGATTTTATTGTTTTCACGCTAAAAAAAGTGAGATATTTTTATTTAACAAGTCAGGATGTGTTGAAGGCTGAGGCTGAAACATGGAAAGTTGCCACAGGAAAAATCATGTGCGGAGAATCAACGCATCTTCATTCCCTTCGTTTTTGATACATTTGGCTCTTTTGCTCTCTAAGTTGTCAAGATTCTAGACAGAGTGTAGAGGGTCATACACAATAATATATCGTCACCAAAGAACTAGAGTTATGTTTTTAGTAGGATGGGTTTTGTCATTCAAAACGGGTGATGACACAGCTTGTTGTCTGTTTACACGCCATTCTATTATAATTTCTATTTTTAAGATAATAGTTGAATTACATATATTGAAGAAATTGAAGGTAAAAAAAAAAAGTAAATAGAAAGAACATATTTTTTAATAAAGTGAGAAATCCATACTTATTTTTTTTTTATGGTTAAGCACACTCATACAAAAAATAAATAAATAAAAAAGTAATTTCATTTGTGGTCGCTAATACATGGACACCATATTAAAAGTTGTGTATACTATGCGGTCAAGTTATACAATATGCGGGCCATTTAGATTTTAGACTAATTAATAGCTCGTGCTAACAAAGGCATCAATGTAGATGCGTCCCTACCGACGATAATGAGGAGGTGATGGTGATAGTAGGGATTGTTAGGTAGGGGTCGGTAGGTGTAAGTCGAGAGAAGATCATAGCTAATAATATTGGTGTTAAGATTATAATTAATAAGAAAGTTAGACATTATAGCCTAGCGGCATTTTGGTGGTTGGATAAGACTTACGGACTATAAGGTCACGTGTTCGAATCTCACAAGGGGGTTTTCGAGTTTCCTCCTAAATTGGTAACTTGGTGGTGGAATATGATCGTGTAGTAACACTGGTGACATGATGATACTCTAGTGGTCCGTGAGTGATTCCATTTGACCGTTCAAAAAAAAAAAAAAAAAAAAAAAAAAAGTTAAATTATCTTGTAATGGGGCCTTAAAAGGGGTGTGAATTGCCCGTTAGCGCCCTTTAACGCCCGGAACACCGCTACATAGCGGCGCTAATCATCAAAAAGAGGTCGGGTTTTAAAATTTTAACGCTGCTCAACACAAAACCACAACCAATGAAATCATGCCATACCCCCCCCCCCCAACGGTACATTTTGAACAGTCAAATTTTTTTCCCAATTTCAAATTATTATATATACCACACCACACCACACCACACACATCTATAAAAAAAACCACACCACTACATTTTCAAAAAACCACTACATGTCTACATCTAAAAAAAAACCACACCATGTTTTCATACCGTGCAACCTTCAGTGTCCCGCCTCGCCCGGGAAACCCGAATGCGGTGCGCCCAAACACTACCCAACCGCCACACACTTTTAATTACCTAGATTTAGACCCGAACACAATGCGATACACACAACTACTAAACATGTCGGGTCAATACTTTCATGAGCCAATGGGTTTTTCTTCAAACATTAACATAAACTTAGGCCAAGGTTCTCAAGATGAACCCGAGCTTGTGACGGATACTCACCCCAAGACTGAACAACCACGTGAAGCCATGGGTTCTCAACCGGAGGGGGGGGGGGGGGGGGAGGACGCTCACACAAAAAAAAAAAAAAAAAAAGCTACCGGGTCTCGACAAAGAAATAAGTATCAACCCCGCGACTCCCTACTCCACCTTCATCTCCGCCCCCGACCTCTGTGCGCACGGCCACACATCTCCAGGCACGTCAGCAGCGCCGCATCAAAAGCCTTCTAGAAGCATGCGCACGTATCCTAGTACATGCCAGCTATCAGCCGACAAGGAAAAGGACATGTAGCCAATCAGAGGCTGATATTCCCTGCTCCGTGATCTCTGGCAGGTACGAGGTACAGAAAAAGGACAAGAAGAACGATTGCATAATACGTGGACCAATCACCAGAAGACAACGACCATGCTACAACGGTTGTCAACCGTGTGGGAACCGCACATGACAGCTGTCATTCTCAAATCGACCAATCACAGGACGGCTGCCAAGCCTATAAATACCCCTCTCCTCCAAAGGAAAGGATTCATTCTGTTTTTCACACACAAACACGTACTTAGAGAATTCTGTGATAGTTGAGAAAGAGTGATTATAGTCGAAACATTGTATATGATTGTATTCGAGTATTTGTAATCATTCTAGCAATCATCAATAAAATAATCGCTTTACTGTGCTCGTCTATATAGTTGTTAATCCAGTGTTTCTTCAGTAGGTGGTATTATTTTAAAAAAAAGTTAAAACATCTAAGATGTCCAATGTATAACTATAAGAAAAGAAAAGAAAAACAACATATGAATACAAAATGAGTATTAAAAACAAAAGGTGTTTGGACCATGATCTATAATGTTTAGGGGAAAACGACGTATGTGTAATTTATTGTTAAAACAAAACAGAAACAACGACGGGCATGTTCCAATTTTCAACCGTCAACTGCTTGTTTGGTCCGCACCAAAAAATGGTTCGTGTGTAATCCCTTTTTTTCTAACGATCGACTAAAGTATTGCCGGGTATTCTGTACGCGGCCCTCATTGGCCGAAAGGGCCCCTAGACGGCCTCTAGTCCGTACAGACAGAGCCCTTCGGCCCACCCGTCTCCTGTTACAGGGAAAACCCGGCCCACAAACCCGCCCGAAGGCACGACGGTAGTGAACCAGTAAAACCTGGAGGGATCAGGAGTCGAACCCATGACCACAAGGGTCAAGGGTCTCTCCATCACTTCCCAACCACCTACCCCACCACAAGGGTGAGGGTATCCATCACATGCCTCCCGTGGGAATCGAACCCGGCTCCCCCAAAGAGAGAACCGGTCCTTTTACCTCTAAGTCACATGATCAGGATTCGTGTGTAACCCGTTAATTATCTATGTTACCTTATTAAGGAGGAGACATGTCTAGAAAAGTAATTTTATACTCATTTTAAGATGGGATATCAAGAGACTCATACTTTAACATAGATATGCCATGTAAAAGTTTCCCATAATACCCCTTATTGCATTATGCACTTATACTATAACTATATAATCAATTTAGAGACTTATTAATGTATTTGAATTATCACATTCATTACTATCATGTGAGTTGTTTTGAAGCTCCTCACCCTTATATGATTTCAATTAAAAATACAAAGTGGCCGTCTAGATCAATTGCAAAATGACTATAATATAAATATAAATTCTAAAATCATTATATTATACTAAGAAAGTTAAGCTTGAATGATTGTATGAACAAAATAAACATAAAAACATATGTGGGTTGTAAAAAAAACAAGAATTGTAATTTTGATTGTTAAATCTTAAATTTACTTTCAAAAGTCGTCTCTTATGAGAATGAGAGCGAGAAACAGACATGTTTTACGAAATTTAGCCAAATTAGAATGCAATACGCTGCCATGTTTTTTTAGAATTGTATTTGTGCAGCGAAGCGCGCGGGCATAATACTAGTATTATATAGACATTATAGAAGAAGATTTATGTATAGGCTTGTTAAGGTGCGAAGCATATAAAGTATTAGTATAGGTTGTGTAATTATTAATATAAATCACGTAATTATGTTTTATAAATTGCATAATTATTATGTGTAACTAGTGGGTTTACCTACGCGTTGCAGCGGGATCGACAAATGGGTTGCAATATAACATTATGATACTTAGGTTTTTGCCGCAAGTTAAGCAAAAAGAATAGAAATGTGCACACTATGTTTTAACAAATATTCGTAGAAAGAAAAAGAAAAGAAATGTGCACCGCCACTTACAACTGATTGCAGTTCACCACAAAAACCATGTACTCATTATTGAACAAAATCTTAATAAACTAAAGGTATATTACTGTAACAGACCAATATGAACATAAACATCACTCTTGTGTAAGTTGTCTGGTTATTGCATATCACATAATCGTGCCGTTGAAGACACCTTGCTAAATGATAAAGTTCATTTACATGACAAAAACATATAGTAATAATATGATATTGTATACACTATCATACGAAGGTCATTGTCCATTTAGAAATCAAAAGTTGTTATTTGTAAGTTTGTAATAGAATTGCCCACCTTGACCCATCAGCTAAAAAATTGCCCAATGTAGCCAGTGAGCCGAACCATCCCGTCCACTTTGCCACTGGGTAGACGCATATATATGAAAAGGGTTTATAATATAAATATTATTATGGCAAAGTTTTAAAATTCATACAAGTTTAGCTGAGAAAAGATTATTTATTGTGGTAACATAAATTATTATATTTCATCGCCATTATATGAAATTTGGTCAAAAATATTGCTATCCCATGTGTTTATTTAGTTTGGGTGAGTTCCATTTTCATATAAAAGTTAATTATCTTCTAGGGGCATTTAGGAAAGAAAAGTAGTAAAATTTAGAAATTTGCAAAGAAACTCTTGGTATGCCATTTTAACTTTGGACAATTTGGACATATTTGCTCATGCCTTCTCCTTTATAATGTAGTATTGACTTGTGGTGATGATTATGAGCAAAACAAAACGCCTGATGATTCACCATAGTAGAGATGCGTGACCTAGAAAAGTATATAAAGATAAAGAGGGATCAGGTATAAAGATAAAGATAAAGTAATTTGTTTCAGCAATTCTCATGTTGAACGACATTGTATAATTATATAAACATATGCAATTTTAAAGAAAGAAAGAAAATGTGAAATTAATATTTTTTGAATATAATTATTTAAAGCTTGTGGTCATACCACATCACATGATATTATATATAAGAATTTGAAAGGACTTTGAGAGTAAATATAGAAACTTAATTATCTATAAAATAAAGATTTATTTATCTCTACTACATGGTACAAGTATCTTAATGCATTGAAGGGTAATTTGGGGAAGATTTATATGACATTTGAGGGTTAAAGCACATGGCTTTTCACATTCCATCTTAACTTTACCAAGTTGGACATGTTTGCCCATTGCTCACTCTTTATAATGTAGTAGAGATAGTAGAGATTACATATATATGTTGGGTAATTACATTACTTCATGCATGATTATGACGGGAAATATCATAAGTAGTTTCTTGGTGATAGGGCCGGCTCAAGGGAGAGTATTTTGAAGCTAAAACTTTAGGCACCCAATCTAATAGGGCCTCCAAATTAAAAAATAAAATAAATTATACGTAGTTATTTTTTCTTATAATCAAAGACTTTCAACTTAATCTGTATGATATGCATGTCTTATTTGTTGTATTTATCATGCAATTTGTTCTAATTCTTCTATTATTACTATCTTCACATTTTATGTTGCCTTTTTTAGTTTTGCAAAAGGGCCCTCATTTTAATATTTGCTTTAGTCCCCCATAAAGGTTGAGCCGACCTTACCAGGTGGCTTCGTATGCTTCTCACGATAATTCCCATTTTTTCTTAAATTTGCCTAGAGGTATATATGGTGACTCACTGAAATTAAATCACTGCTAATATATTGTTAGTTGAATGACTTGAATCATTAGAAAGTATATATGGTACGTTTGCATTTGCACAACCAACAACATTTTAGTGTATTTACTAATTAGTACATGTATGTAATTGTAACGACGAATAAGACAATTCTTTTGATTACTAATTAGTACATGTATGTAACCAACAACATTTTAGTGTATTTACTATAGAATTCATGTTAAGTAGATAATAACAATAATTGTATAAGCACCTATAATATATATTAGACGATTATGTAATTACCATATCTTTACAACGCTAGGTACACATACTTGCGTACATACTTAGTTATACGGTTCTTATGATGAATTGCCTTCTTCTCATGATAAATTGGTTTTATATTGATGTTATATTTGCTTGTATTAGTTCTAAAAGTGATATTGTTCAATAAGATATTTTTGTTGCACAAAAGAGAAAACAAATCTTTGAAAAATAACGTTTTGGTGGTCGAAGCTGATGATAAAACTAGATGTTGATTTACCCGATATAGACGGTTACATACCACATCGTGATAGTCTCGATATAGACACTTGATGGTAGGGTGAGCAAACCTTAATCTTAACCAAAATTAATCGATGAACCTCCATTGAACCAAATTAACCGATAACCGAGATTAACTGGTGGTTATAGTTAAGGTTATTTGATTAATTGATTAACAATTATTGTTATGGTTAAGGGTGTCTCAAAATCGAACGTTAACCGAACCAATTATACACATATCTATAGGTCTGTAAACGAACCGAACGAACATGAACACAGGCGTGTTCGTGTTTGTTCATTTAACTTTAACCGAACACGAACACGAACACATAATCGAACACATTTTTGTGTTCGTGTTCGTTCATTAAGAAATTTGTCGTGTTCGTGTTCGTGTTCGTTTATGGCCTGTAAACGAACCGAACGAACACGAACACAGGCGTGTTCGTGTTTGTTCATTTAACTTTAACCGAACACGAACACGAACACATAATCGAACACATTTTTGTGTTCGTGTTCGTTCATTAAGAAATTTGTCGTGTTCGTGTTCGTTTATGTTCGTTCATTTAAAACCTAAACGAACAGTTCATGAACATAAACGAACACAAATGAACAAAAACAAAACAAGTTTAATAATGATTCATCCCAACTCAACCAAGTTTAATACATCACAATGCAACCAAAACAAAATCTAAATTAGTAGGGTTGTGGAGTGTGGAGAAGAATGAAGGTGAGGCTGTGAAGTGTGGAGAGCGGCTAATATGTTTAGAATGTTAGGGTTAAGATCAAATTTTAGAACATATCAAATCTATAACTTATAATAAAAGAATTGAGTTTGTATGAGGTGACATTCAATGGAGGGTGCCATGTGACATTATGTGAAGCTTTCTTCTAAATTTATTTATTTTGTATTTTTAAATAAAATCTATATCTATATTATCTTAAAATTTTAAATATGTTAATTAATATATTTTCCTTATTTTCCTCTCACATTTTTTAAATGTTAGTGAACTATTAATTATTTTAAAATTTCAAATATTTTAATTAATATTTTTATTTTTTTCTTATTTTCCGCTCACAATTTTTAAACGTTAGTAACTTTTATGTATGACATTTTTTTGAAAAAAAAAATTTACACCAAATTAACGATCGCTTTATTATCTTTCCAACGAGCACCATATATAGTGCTATACAAAAACGAAAAAAATGTTTTTTTAGTGAGTTTTTGTTAATGCAAAAAAAAAAAAAAAAAAAAAAACACAATGTATTTAGGTAATTTTTTAATCATATATAGGCAAGTCACTAATCATGTTTCTTGAGATTTTTTAATCTGCTTGGAACGCAACATGAGAACCCCTTTTGATAGTATAAACATTAGAACAATTTTCTTTAACATTAAAAGAGGTTGAGACTGTTTACTTCTTTTATCTTTTTTTATTAAGTAATATTAGATTTTTCAACCCCGGGACACTCCCGGGGTAATCAGCTAGTATATTATATATAATATAATATGAATTAAGGTTACTTAACCAATGGGAAATAAATAATAAAAATAAAGTAAAGTTTAATTAAACGAACATAAACGAACGTTCATGAACATAAATGAACGAACAAAACATGTGTTCATGTTCGTTCGTTTAATTAAACTAACAAAAAATTGTGTCCATGTTCATTCATTTATCTAAATAAACGAACATAAACGAACTTCCCGCCGAACAGTTCACGAACAGTTCATGAACGTTCAGTTCGTTTACAGGCCTACATACCTATTTAACTGCATATTTTTGTGAGATTAACTTAATCCATTTCGAGTTCGTTTTTTAATCTAAGTATTTGTTGTATTGCTTGATGTTCTCTAACACTTGGTTATCAAGATAACTGCACATAAGATTCCACTTATTGCTCTTTGCAACAAGGTTTAAAAAAAGTTACTCAGCGTATGAAAGAGTTGATCTAAGATAACACTTGTAACCGTTTGCAATTTTGTTTTACTATTTCTTCGTATTTGAAATCATAAAATTGGTGTTGATGTTTCATGAGAAGAAGCCAATTCATTAACTGACCATCGGTTGTGGTTATGGTGCAGGAATGGATGATATTAGCGGGATGGATGAAAATGATGAAAAGTGAAAACGTGAGAGAGATAGGTTAGAAAAAAAAAACTTTTTGGATGAAAATGATGTTTTGAGACAAACGACATACACTAAAATAACAGTTTACCCTTCTTTTTATTTTTATTTATTTTTTTTCCATTTTCATTTTTTTATAGAAGATACACTTGCAATTTCCAATCTATTTCAAGATTTGTATTAAAAAAATTTAGTTATATTACTTATTATATAACCTAACAGCCCGCTTATAACTCGTCAACATGAATGACTCGTTTAATAAACTAGTTAAACGGGCCATGTTCGGATTAACCCATATTTATGTGTGTGCATGTTAGAGTTGAATTTTTTGACACGAATAATAATATGTATTGGGTTTGATTGTACACTAGATATTTGCCCGCGTGTACACGCGGTTCACCAACGTACATCTATTTTGAGAATTATAACGTATAAGAAAAATACAGTAGAAATATTGTATTAAAGTATAAAACAACGAATACAATTTTTATTCAAATATCACTAAATATTTCTTTATACACCACATTTCTGGCTTTAGTTTTCACATTCCCATCACCATCAAGTATAAGTAATTTCACTCCTGCCCTGCTTTTAACTCTTGACAATGCGACATAAAGTTGGCCATGTGAGAATACAGGTTCTCTTAAATACAATCCAATCTTAGATAAAGACTGTCCTTGGCTTTTATTGACGGTCATTGCGAAACATACGCTTATTGGAAATTGACGCCTTTGGAACTTTACTGGAATCTTGATATCAGATGGTATCATATTTATTCTAGGAATAAGAGTTTTGATACCAATGCTTCCACCTGATATGATTTCGGCCTCAATAACACGCTTTGCAAGTTTGGTGATTCGTAATCTCGTACCGTTACACAAACCATTTTGTTGATCTATGTTTCTCAACAACATAACGGGAACACCGACCTTTAGTGATAATCGATGATTAGGCAACCCAGAAATTTTTAAACCATTAAGGACATCAGAAGAATATAACGGGAACACCGACCTTTAGTGATAATCGATGAACAACTTACAATTATTTTGAGCATATTTTGTACCGATTTAATTTGCCATATTCAGTGAAGAATTAAACATCTTTGGGATTCTATAATGAAACAACCGCAACATCAACAAACATCAATTTTACTCAACCGAACCTAAACACGCTAATAATTTGGTTGATTAAAATCATTAAGAACCAATGATTCAAGCATAAGTAAAATAACTATTGTCTTCAGTAACCTCTTCTTCATCGGTGTCAAGCTCGTTATGCTTAAGTGTGCGAGGGGTATAAGGATCAAGTACACTTGTGGATGGGTAGTTTCCGCTTGCTAGCATGCTCACTTGACCAAAGCATGAAATCTCTATAGTAACAGTGTCGTTTTCTTTAGGCTGAGGTTGTTTCCATGGCTCCCCGTCCATCCTCATGAATGTATGGTCAATTGCACCCTTACGGAATTCAAAACGGATTCCTCTTGCCTACAAAAAATAATTTGAGTAATGGGTAAAAAACAATATTATTAGAAAGATAATCTAAACCTTAAATAAAACAATTTAGAATGCTGCATAATTGTATCTGAATAGACCGATATGTAAACGGGTCAAAATTGCAACTCTACTTTTGATACAAATACTAAATTTTTAATCAAACTGCTACCTGTGCAAGAAGGGTCCCCTGTCCACTTGGCGCATATAAAACAACGTCGTGCTAAGCATTTCGGAATGCAACAATCTCAATAAATCCATCATCAACATATGGAAAAGTCCACTCTTTCTGTTAGTTATAAATATGTGATCAAGTGTGATCAAGGAAAGTTAATTAGCAGCGATAAGATCAGAAGAGGTCATAAGATTTATAGGCTTCATAATGAGCATAGAAGTAAAAAGTCAAACGCTAACCGCACTGAGTCTCCTTCTGCTTGGCATGCCCCATGGATTAAGTCCACCAGAAAAGCTAGGCAAGTTGAGGCAATTAATAGACCATATGTTGCACAAATAATCAAAAAACTATACTAATCGATGAGTCTGAATGAACATGTGATATTCATTCGGTGCACTTAGAGGTACAATTTCAACCCATGTACTTAGTAATGGGTGGTTAATACTTATAGGCAGAATATCGTGATGCTGAAATAAATATTAGTTGTAATTAAATGACCAGTTTTAATTGCATCGTAAAATAAAAAATTTAAAGCAATAAAGAAAAAAATAAAGCGAGATGATCAGCAAACTTACGTGGGAGGAATGGAGAGGTCTTCCTGGCTTTCTCATGATCGAAACCTTTGCTAGTTGTCCTATATTCCTGTCGTAAGAGCACATGATGTGAATTAGACATCATCAATCTTTAAAATACATATATTTAATCCATATTCTTATCAATTTCTAAAAAACACATTACCACTGATTCGAGAAAATTGTTTATTTTGAATACTTACCATGAAGATGGATGAGTAAGTGAAGCCCAAAACCACCCTTGTGAACATGTCAGCTTTGCATAGGCACTCTAATAATAAAAAAGGTTATGCAACAACAATAAGTAATGACTCACAAAAGAGAAAAATATAACAATTATTTTCATACATAACAAACAGTAAAATGAATAGTAGTTTAGGGATGAAGAGAACACCCCTAAGTTAAATAATCAATTGTATACTTATAACGTTTGGTATATTAATATTCAATAAGTTTGGATAAATTGTTACCATATATGCTCATCATGGAGTGTGGGGTGCACTAATACCTTTCCAACGGTTTTCTCTTGAGCTTTGAGAATGGTGTCAGCAAACCAACGTCTCAATAAAGCTGCCCTGTAAAGATTTTCAGAGACACTCGCCTACTCATTTGGAGCACTCACACCTACAATAATATCATATAATTATTATCATAGCAAAATATTATAGGCAAGAACATTGGCTTTTATAAACTATTAACACCAACAACACTTTCTTTATTCCAATATTTCACTTGCTTACCTTCTTGACGTCCATCAACTTCACAAGAAAGAGAGACAGATTGAGACTTATGCTCAACTTCGCACAACCGATTTACAGAATCTGTAGAAAATGAATTGCAATTCATCATCCGAAAAATTGCTAGTAGATGTGGAAAGAACACAGCATGGGTTCGGTTGGGAACAGCCAATTTTATAGTATGGGTTTGGTACTTGGGTCAGGTACTCAGGTAGACCTGCTGACCCTTTATGCATCTTTTAGTTTAGCCAACCGTATTAGCTTATTTTTATATATTTGGCTCGTTTAACCTGTTTGATATAATCACAACTAAAATCAATCCGCTTCTTAAATAAATGGGTTAAATTGGCCACCTCTAATTATTAAAATACGATTATAGAAAGTGAAACAACAAATAGGATTATACCTTGAACTTCAGCCTAACCGTCAAACGATTGAACTTCAACCAAACCTTCAATGCACAACAACACATCCATCTCCTTGAACTTCAGCCAAACCTACAAATTAAACTTCAAAACTTTAATGTACAAAGCATAATAAAGGTAATTATCCACCAAAACAGATATTTCCTAAAACACAGTTTACAAAATCAAACCAACCTGTACTGAAGTTTTAGCACAACCGAACTAAATTAAAAAACAAATTATATGAGAATCAAACCTGTTTCAGTTTCACTTTTTTTCAATCAGTCGTCGCCTAAAACACAGATGCCGCTCACCCCGGCCAAAGAATCCACAATACCACTACACAAACGCGATATCCTCAAAACCCCTACACAAAATCAAATGGCTAAAAGATCACATAAGATAGTCCGATCAGATTAAATCCATCAAGTAGGAAACACATATTTAAAGCATAAAAAGATTGAAAAGGCTTAATAACATACACTACAAAATAAGATAATAAGAACCTGATAACTTTGTTGTCTCCGATTGAAGGACCGGTTGAAACACTTATAATCCCATGCCCCGCACCATGTACCCTACATTACATATTCCTCTGCCCTATATTTGTATAAGCTATATGTTAATCTGAATACAGAAACACTATATTGTTATAATACTTAAATAAGGATATGTGTACATCGATTAATAAACAATCATATTAAAATAATTAAGTATAAAGCTAGAAAAATAAGGATAAGTTTACTCTTAAGCAATTGGAAGAAATGAAAAGAACGCATACCTAGATGACACAATAAATATCAGGGAGTTGATTCCTTGATTCAATGATAGGACCTGCATGTAGCAAATAAAATGCTACACTTAAATTAAAACTCTGTGGTGTCCAAAAGCTTATACATATATGTTCCTTAGCCACTTGAAATGACCAAACTAGTGGTGCACGCAAAACATTTAGGTAGTAAAAGCCACAAAATTCTCCAAGCTTGTTTCCATTGCATATATAACATAATACTTTATCCACTGCAATCTATTATTAATCCCTAGCTCATTTTCCAACTTTAAACCAAATGAAAAAGTCAATGAAGTTTTAAAAGCTAAGTACATTCCAAAAGGCAAGCTGGATGCTATCCACCACCAGGTACATATTACACCATAAGAAAACAAACTGAAAATAAGATAAAACATACAAATTACCAACCTACTTTATGCAATTGAAAACTCCTCCATGACACCCAATCCAAAGACTGTCGTCTAGCTCGAGATCTGACCCACGGAAAACTCAAACTTTTGATTTCACCAAGGACTTGGCTGATAGAACACTAAATACTGTTGAAAACTGTAACAACCGGCAAAATTAAGGTAATTCCGTACTAATTAATTAAAACGCGATTAACGTAATTAACCGTAATTATGTGCTGAATATTTAATTGAGGCCTTAGAAAGATAGGAATTCCCAAATAATGCATAGGAATGCATGAGTTTAATAGCAAAGCATGATAGGATCGTGCGCAGGCAAAACTATCCGGTATGGACACTGGCGATTACCCGGTAAAACTTAAATAAGCGAAACGAACACCGGACACCCGGAATATAAAATAAATAATATTTTCACAAAATATTATGAGTTTTGGAAACCCAAAGCCATACGTGAAAGCTTATTGCACAAATCTCCCGGTAACGAATAAAGTGCGCGTACCGCACCCGATACGCGCGTAACACGTAAATTCACCCGACAAAAGCCGAAATAAATTATCAGTAATTTAACTGGGCAAAATTTTATGAATATTAACGGTATTTTAATATTGAGGTAAACCGCGATTAAAATTCGAGAAATACCCGGGCGGTACCCGAAAGGAACTAGCTTAAACATAATATGGAGAGATAATTAGCAAGGTGGACCCCACCAAATACCCCATAGGGGCCGGCCAAGGGCCACATAGAGTGTAAGTTCACTTGAGTTTTATTAAATCCCTTCCAAATCATTTGCAATGATGAGTGTGCATGTAAAAGGATTGGATGAAAGAATTAACCCAATCACTCTTCCTCCCTCTCTCTCCAACTCGGCCCCAAACACCCTCTTATACCATCCTTAGAGATTTTTGTAATCTAACACAATCCTTTCATATCTCCATAATCCAAGACAAGATTTGGATAATCTTTGGAGGATTTGGGTAAGATCATATAAACACTTGAAGAGCATTTGGAGAAAATCACAAAAACTCCCTTTCTTTTCTCCTTGTGGCCGTGGACTTCCACCACCCCACCAACACCCTTCATTCAATTTTTACTACTTCAAATCATCTCTAGTTCATCCTAAATCAAACCCCTTCTTGTGTGTTTAAGAGCTTGGAGCATAACCCACTTGGAAGAACACACTAAACCACACCCAAAATCCAAGATTTTGTCTTCCCTAGCCTTGAGCTAGTTGTAAGTCTTACATTGTTTTATTATTTGAAATATTCATATTTTGTGCTATGAGAGCAAGTTGTACAATGTGGGTAATAAAAATAAGTTTTATAGAAGTAATGGGTTTTATTGAAAATGAAGATGAAAGAATAATAATATGATGAAATCTTAGATTATTATTAATAAAAGTGGTATTTTGAAGAAAATATAATAATAAGAACATACTTGTATGTTGGAAGATGAGAAAAGCTAGATTTTGGAAAGTGACTTGAATATGATAAAAAGTGGTTTTAATCATCATAAGATGACTAGATGATGGCAAAAAGTTGTTAAAAAGAATTAAAGAATCATAGATGAAAAAGTTTCACCTTCAAAGTCCACTCACTTAGATGAGTAAAAATTTGATGTTTTGGATTAAAATATGGAATAAGCATATTATTGACATCTAGGATGGATTAGAAGACCATTAAAAGTAAAAAGAAGTAAAAACAACCAAACATGATGAAATTGGTTCTTCAAAGTCCACTAAAGTGGAAGAAAAATATTAACCTTGAAAGATTGAGTGAAAAATGCTACAAGTGTAAGTTAAAGGATTAATATGACAACATTGGAAGCCGATGGACTAAAATAAATATTTTAGAAAATTATTGGACCAAAAACACAATAATGGAAATATTGGTGTCAAAAAGTGTAAGCAATGATTTACGAGGTTGATTTGGTAAATAATAGTAGCCTACTTGGGTATTTTAAGTAAAAAGTATATTTTTATAAAATGGACGTTTTATAAAAATAAATGGAGTAACGCGAGTATTTTATAAAGTAAGATTGTATAAAATAAATACTTGGGAAGACTTGTACAAAAATAAGATACTTTTATATAAATGGGAATATAAAAGTATCGGAAACATTTTTGGGTAACAAGTTGGACAAGTTGGACTATAACGTACATAATATACTTTTTCGAGAAATAAACATTCGGAATCGGAAGTTGGAACGATACTTCCATGAGAACGCGCAACGGAAATAAATATGAAAAACGCTAACTAACTTAGTTACACGAACCAACGTAAACGGACTTATGAAGAAAAGACCATTACGTCGAGATAAAAATATACATATATATTTTAAGGAAATAAAATATATATAACAAGGGTGAAACGTGCGTGACACTTTCCTAAGTGTAGTGACAATATTCGTGGGAAAGGAGAAACATAACGTAACAAATTAAAAACGCTAAACGACACATGAACTTAACAAGTAGTATCCACGCGATGATATATGTACACATACTCGTTTCCGACGAAATTTTAGTATATCTATTTGAATGGGAAAATAGATATGCGAGAAGGAAAACCGAGACGAGTAGGTGAGATATATCTACGAACGCGTGAATACCGACAAAGATCCTAGTACATTTATTTAAATGGGAAAATAAATGTACGGTGTGGTAAGTCTAGTCGGGCGTTAAGATTATGTTACCAAACGACAAAGACTTAGCATATTTATTTAAATGGGAAAATAAATGTGTGGCAAAGTAAGTCGGGTCGGTTAATAAGAAAACACTTTATATCGAGCGAAAAGATCCTAAGTATAATTATTTAAATGGGAAAATAATTATACGTTGGGTAGAGTCGTGTCGAGTATAATGTCGTACAAGTCATAAAGAATATTAATAAGAATAATATATGACTTGTAAGAAAAGGGTAATCCATCGCCATTAAACCTAGGATACGAAACTATTAAACGGGAATTGGGATAAAGACGTGGTCGGGAAGTTGGGTGTACAACTTGCCAAGGCACATACACCATAGGTGTAAGTGACTTATACGCCTAGAACCTTTGTAGGTACGGGATCACAAACTTTACTATTTTCTTTGAGCCGAGCACAGTTACAGGTGAGTCTCACGGCCCCATTTCTAAACTATTTAACGTTTTTACGGGGGAAAGATATGTTGGGATTGTATGACGGGTTGGATACTTGAGTAAAGATCGCCACTCGGGGTTGAGACCTCCCCACTATAATCATTTATTCAGGAATGAGAAACCAAAGGGATATTTGGATAGTACTATTGGTGCCTGACAAGGCCCACCCCTAATCGATAGCGTCGATTATGCATCGGCGTATTCCTGGGGTGCACTTATTCTGAAATAAAGTCGTAGAAATACCGAGTAACGACTTTGGGCGGGGGCATTATTAATTGTCTTGGTTTGGTTATAGGCTCAAGTAAATTGTAGGACTTTGCAACTCCTATAAATGTCATAACAAGGATATTCCCACTTTATAAAGACTTATTAAATTAAAACCTGTGAACTCACCAATATTTATATATTGACGATTTTCAAACATATCTTTCAGGTAATTGAATGATGGAAGTTAGCATGGCGAGCCGGGTCGGGGATGCCTCCAAGTTGGGCGTTGGGAATGTCGTGAAAGGGTCCTCTCTTTATTCCATGGACTTAGGGATAAAGGGAGTAGCCTCTTTATCAATTTCAAAAACAATTTATAATTATGTATGAATAATTTGACATGATTATTAGCATTGAATAAATGCCCGTTTTTCTAATTACTATTGTGCTTTGCATTAATCTTGGCTTAATACTTTTGAACCGTCGCGCCACGTGTTTCCGCCTTAGACGTGGTGTGACAAAAACGAAATTGTTTCTCGCTCGCCAAATGCACCACACGGCCGTAAGACAAACCGCATGGATAGCCTTCTTTTTTTATGCAACCCATCCTCAAATAGAGCAAGATCCAGCACATCTTTATTACTAAATGCGAAGAACAGCATCAACTTGCACCATTGTGTGACTAAATGCCAAAAGGACTGCGCGAACCCATAAGAAACCAGCAAGTGATCTGCAGTTTCTTGGTAGATTCTGCATATTGGGCACAGAGCAGCCCCATAAATTACAGTCCTTCGAGCAAGAGCAGAAAGAGTAGGAATACGATTAAGTTGCGCCCTCCAAGCTAAGATCTCCACCTTTTTCGGAACCCATGAGTTTCTCTTACAGATGTAATTCAGAGAAGAATTCTGCAGCACCCCTAAACCTTCCTTCAACCTTTTAACTGAAAAAGATCCCAACCCTGTCTCTAACCAATCTCCATAATCATCTTTCGAAGCTGTTATCTGTAAGGAAGGCCAACATGTCCTAAGTGAAAATAATAAATATGCAGTTGAGATGTAAAGATTAGATATAACTTTTCACCTAGAACGCCTCTTGCTTCTAGCAAAATCAGTTTGGGCCTTCATTATCCAGATACTTTGCAGAGGACCCTGCATATGTACACAGGTTTGATTAACAGTTAAAATGTGAGCATCGACGCGACCAAAGGACACTTTCTCCCGTTAACCCACACGACCACCATCGCTTGTGCTCGCTCGCGCCGGGTTTATGTCAGGCTGTTGTGGCTAGGGGTGACCACCGGTGCTAAAACTCCGTTCGCTCGCGCCTCCACAACGTATGGCCTAAGTTGGAATCATAATAATGTCATATTAAATATAGAAAAATCAATAGAATACATGCTTAAATATAATATACTCCAAAAATAACAAACAATGAGTGTACCAATAACTATAGATGATCTGGAGAACTGTTGTACTTAAAAAGCAAAATATAAGGCCATCATTATCTAAGACATATTATAAGCATACATATTTTTGCAATAAATCCATGGATCTCATAACCATATGTCAAAAACATATTAGAAAATTTTGTTATATATCAAGAAAAATGGGAAAATTAATTGTCAACCATATGATATATCTGGGAAAACTATACCCATCTATTCATGACGACACCAGCCACAACAGCAAAAAAACACAAATACTATCAAATTCATTTTATGATGAAAATTTGTATTCTCAATTAACAAAATACGAACATTCAGATGACTTGCAAATATATATATATATATATATATATATATATAGCAATGATTAACATAGTAAACACTAATTAAAGCAAAAGAATCAATGGATTATCCGATTACATCATCAAAAATCGAGAAAAACATCACCATTTGGAGCAGATTGGCGACAAACATTAATAGCAGACTAACAAAATCTTTACAGTTATATGAGATTAGGGATGAAGTCCCTAAAACATCAACCCTAAAACTAAAAAATTAGTAAACCTAAACAATAACACATGAAAACTCAACTATTCAAAGGTAAATAATTGAAATCAGTCAAAACAGAGACAAAAAACTTTAATCGACAAAGAAATAAGAAAAAAACACCAAAAAAATACAGAGAAAACAGAGAGATGAAGAACGATTGATTGACATAATAATGGAAGAGAGAAAACCTTGGAGAGGAGATGAAGAACACGGTAAAGGATGTCTGATTCGAATGATTGCCATTGATTAGGGTTGTTGGCTTGAGGAGGTTACGATGAAATTGAGATATTAGGAAAGTATTAATTGACCAATTTTGACCATATTTATGTATTATACCCTAATTTTTATTTTTTAAAAAAGAAAAATTTTATAAATTACAAGAGGAGGACACGTGGCACAATATGGGAAGAGAGAGGAATTGAGGTGAAATGAGGGAGTGCCAAGTGTCATAATTGAGTTTGTTTTATTAGATGTATAGATTTCAACCCCTAAACCCATAACCTTAACAAATAACTTAGATCGTAACTCCCAACACTAATTTTAGGGGAAAATTGAATATGTTAACTGAATTTTCACACATTAGTTTCACAATAAAGTAAAATTAGTTATTAGTGCTAAACAAAGAACTTTTTATTAATATAAAATACCAATTAGCACAACTACAAATCAAACAAATTTTTTAAACCGCTGAATCTAATAAAAAAATCAAATAAAATTATAATGTTAGTTTCTTATAGTTGTTTTTATAATTAACATTTAACAAAGTTTTATTATATTTAGATTAGTTTGTCTGGGCTTTATTAACTTAGGGAATTAATTAGAATGGTGTTAAGAGAATATTTAGGGATAGTTATCTAATTAGACATCCATAACTAATTGGTCTAGTGGTATTGTGTTCTTACATACAAATATAAGATTATGAGTTTGAATCCTTGCAAGTGCAAGGTAAAAATGAAATAAAGGGTGTTAAAAAACTTTACTGTTTATTTTTTTAAAATCTAAATGGAATAATGGAAATAAATAATCCCAACTATTCACTATTGGCCAATAACAGTTTCAACTACGAAAATCACCAATATTGGTCCCAACTTTCGACATATTGGAAATCAACGGACCCAAACTAACGGAGGCTAACTCCGTTAGTGTGATGCTGACGTGGCATGCCACGTAGGATGCCACGTAGGATCATTTTACCACATGGCATGCCACGTAGGATGCCACATAGGATTATTTTGCCACGTGGCATGCCACGTAGGATCATCTTGCCACTTAGGCATGCCACGTCAGCATCACACTAACGGAGTTAGCCTCCGTTAGTTTGGGTCCGTTGGTTTCCAATATGTCGAAAGTTGGGACCAATATTGGTGATTTTCGTAGTTGGGACTGTTATTGGCCAATAGTGAATAGTTGGGATTATTTATTTCCATTTTTCCAATCTAAATAAACCATTTGACCCATGATTTACCAAAATAACCATGGCCTTTGAATTGACACTTAAAAACTACGCATCACGCCACATAAAAGCCAGCTAATCCGGCTAAATTTTAGCGGACACAAGAGTCCTTGAAAAGTAGAATAAATTCACAAACACAAACTAGTAATAACATAAAAGTTGTAATGAATTTGCTAAATTTTAGCAGGATTAGAAAAGAGTATGTTAACAGGTGGAAACTTGGATCATTCTAATAATTTTCTCCTGTTTGCCCGTACCAATCATGTCTAAATGTCTAATGCTTGATGCTTGGCACCAACCCATAACATGTGGAAAGTTTGTGGCATATGTTACGCCAAAAAGTGAAACTAAAAAGTACAAATAATTGACACAATATTTTAGGTAACAACCTTACATAATAATTGTAATGCATGCTTTCTATATATTAGGTAGACTGTTTGCTTTCTAAAATAATAATAACAAAAATGTAGATCAGGATACATCATTAGATAGCCTTCCTGCTTTGAAAAATTAGTACTGTTAAACGGGTAACTGATATTCTGAGGTCATAAAGTTTGAGTTGCTATCTTCGGTTCAAACTGCTAACCAAGTTCATATCCGACTTGTATTCAACTCAAAGCAATTCGCGGCCCAGTCAGCGAACTTGTTTATTATTGATTATTTTGTAGGTTTCTTATATAAGTTCTATTCTTATGTAAAAAGTAAACAATAATAATCTCAAATTATATGCATTTAGTACAAGACCACCAATGTATAAAAAAAAGTCAAATATGAAAAACTGTTAATCAAGCAAGCTACTGCTGGCTTGAACCCCACTGTAATGTTTATAGGAACCAAGTAGCTCAAGCCATATTGAAATTTGAAAAGAATCAAGTGCAAGTCAACCATCTGGTCAAACAAAGTTTATTCACAGTTTATAATGTTTTACATAGTATATGGGCTAAAGTTGACAACAAGTGAACGTTCCAGGCTGGGTAGTGTTAATTGTTTGTTAACGGTTATTGTAAAGCTTATTTGTTAGTTAGGTCACTTCATTCGTTTAGAGTTACTCTCATTCATCTCTTTGTAATTGAATTTATAATCAATAAAAAATAAGTTGGAATCTTTGTTATTATTCCTGAATTGAATTCGTTGGGTATTTTATAACAACTGGTATCAGAGCCTGGTTCCTAAGGCTCGAATCAACGATAAGGATGAAAGTAATCATTGATTGATAAAAGAAGAGATGGTGTTGACCAAATTTGAGTTAGAAAAGTTTGATGGCAAGAATGACTTCGGTTTAAGGCGTGTGTAAATGTGTGCGTTACTAGTTCACCAAGGTGTTGATGCACTCGCCATAGAGGCTAATCTTCTGGTGACACTCACTTTATAAAGAAACGAAAGACGTTCTTGAGAAGGCTCACAGTGCTATCATTCTAAGTTTAGGTGATAGAGTACTGAAAGAGGTGACAAAAGAGGCAACCGTAAGAATTTAGGCGAAACGGGAAATTTTGTACATGACAAAGTCGTTAGCCAACCGACTGTATCTCAAGAAGAGACTGTATAATTTTAATATGACATGAGAGAAAACACTTGAAAATCATACAAATGAGTTTAACAAACACATCTTAGATCTGGAAAACATTGATGTAGCACTTGAAGTTGAAAACCATGTTATAATTTTTATGACATATCTTCCACCATCTTTTGAGCATTTTATTGACACGTTGATGTATGCAAGATGAGATCTTGGCAGCTTTAGATTCCAAGGAATTAAAGAAAGGACATATGTTAAAAATGAACCAGGGTATGGTTTGTTTGTAAGAGGTAGACCAGAATAAAGGTCATTCAAGAATAATAAACGTGGAATGAGGTCTATGTCCAAGTTCATAAGAAATTGTCACATCTGCAATTCAGAGAGACTTTCCAGAAAGAAGAAAGAAAAAGTTTAAAGCCAATTATTCAAAGTCTCAAGGTAATATCTCTCCTGATGTGTTTATGGATGGTTATGAAAGTTATGATATTTTGGTAGTCTGTAATGGGACGAGTAAAGGGAAACGATTTCTTGATTCTGGTGGCTCATTTCACATGTCTCATGTGAAAGAATTGTTTAAGGAGTTGATAATAGAAGACGTGGCAGTGGTTCAATTAGGAGATGATAGACCATGTCAAATCAAAGGATATGGCACTGTCACCTTGAAATTGGACAATGGGACTTTCATAGATTTGAAGAGTGTTAGAGTGATTAAGGGCTTAATGGTGATTTTTTCGGGAACTAGATGAGAGAATTAGATGTGGTTATTCCAGGGTGGGCGTGGGATTATTCCAGGGATTAAGATGTGGTTATGGCGACCTTGTCTTTTCACATCTCATCTACGCGGATGATGTCGTTTTTCTAGGGGAATGGTGTAGGGCTAATGCGATTAAACTAAAACGGATACTTAGGTGTTTTTGTCTAGTTTCCGGGTTGAGGGTTAATCTTGGAAAATGCAGCGTTTTTGGGGTGGGCGTGGATAGTACCGAAATACAAGATATGGCCACTTTGTTCAATTGTCGGAGGGGTAGCTTTCCATTCACTTATTTGGGTTTAGTGGTTGGGTAAAACATGAGTATTATCAAGCATTGGGATCCGATTGTGAAGGCACTTAGGACTAGACATGGTCAAAAAAACCGGTTTTTCAACCCGGCCCGAAAAAAAACCGGTAAACCGGTTTCACAAAAACTGGTTTTTTAAAAACCGGTCCCAACCCGACCCCACAGCCCGGTTTTGGATAGGTTTTGGTTTCTGGATCCCAGACTGGTTTGAAAACCGGTTCTATAGAAAAACCGGTTTGAAAACCGGTTTGAGGTGTAACACGGTTTGAAAACCGGTTTTTTGTAAAACCCGAAAAAAAAACCCGGTTTAAAAACCGGTTTTTGACCGTTACATAACGGCTATATAGCCGTTTGGAGCCAAAAACTAGCCGTTTTTTTTGGTTTTTTTTGGGGATTTTTGACCCACAATCATACTATAAATACCCCTTAATGTTTAGGATCAATCACACCATCAAAAACACTCTCTAATCTTGCATTCTTCATCTACTTTCTCACAAATTAATCTCTACTTTCTAAGAAAAATGGCATCTTCACAACCAACAACTCCTAAAAGCCAAACCGGTTCGCACGAAGTTGGTGCTTCTTCATCCCAACCCACGGTTGTTAAGGTGGTTCCCACGAAAAGAAACCCACTTGTTTGGAAACACTTTGATTTGTGTGTTATGACTTTTGGTCCAAACAAGGCGAGATGCAAATATTGTTCGGCTATGCTTAAACATGATGCTAACTCGACCTTGAGAGACCACGTGGAAAAACCATATTGTAAAATTTTGAAAGAACAAAAAAATTCTCAAGGTGGAGCCTCGATCACACAAGAAGGCGACTTGTTTGTGTACAACTTGGAAGCGGTTCACGAAGAAATGGGGAATTTTGTCATACAAGAAACGTTGCCTTTCAATCATTTTGACAACCCACGTTTGACGAGGCTTATTCAACGAACGCTTCAACCAAGATACACACATGTAAGTCGTGCTACTCTTAGGCGTGATTGTTTAAAACGATGGAAACAAGCAAAAAATGAATTAATTACTTATTTTGAAAATTTACAAACCGGTGTTAACTTAACAAGTGATGTTTGGTCCGCACCGCACGGTTCACCCGACTCTTATATTTGTGTAACGGCCCATTGGATTGAACCGTCTTCTTGGCAAATGATGAAACGAACTATTGCGTTTCGATTGTTTGATTACCCTCACACCGGTACAAATATTTTTAATATGATTGACAAAGTTATTCGAACGTTTAAGTTAGAAAACAAGATTTTATCAATATCTTTTGATAACGCGTCGAATAATACCGCGGCAATCACACAATTAAAATTAAAATACCAACCTATTTGTGAAGGGGTATTTTTTCATAGTCGTTGTGTCGCACACATAATCAATTTGGCCGTTCAAGATGGTCTAAAAATTATTGAAACACAAAGAGAAGGTTTTCGAAGAATGTTACGCGATATTTATAGCAACAACACAAGGCATGCTAACTATATAAAATTTTGTAAAAGTGTGAATTGCATTTGTTTGGGTCCGAATTGGGATTGTCCAACAAGATGGAGTTCCACTTGTAACATGTTCGAAAAACACGTTTTGCAAAAAGGTAGTTTAAATGCATTTCATGAAATTTTGGTTAGTCGGGGAAAAGCGGCACCATACCACCCATTGAATTGGAATGTTATTGAAGCGGTTTCGGAAATGCTACAAGTTTTTAAAGCTTCAACCACCGCTTTGTCGGGAGTTTATTATCCCACAAGTTGTATAACACTTCACAAGTTATATAACATGACTAGAAAATTAGGGGAAATGGAATGTAGAGGTAGTCCATACAAAGAAATGGCGGCAACTATGAAGGAAAAATTTAGAAAATATTTTTCGGAATTACCGCCGGTTTTTACTTGTGCATCCGCTTTAAACCCATGTTACAATATAGGGGGGGGGTAGAAAATATAATTGAAAATATTTGTGACGAGTTGGGGTTGAACACGGCAAAAGAACCACTTTTTTCGCAAGGTATGGTAGCAAGATTTAACAAACTTCTTACGGATATGTATGATGTTTATTTTGAACGTTATGGTCAAATGTCGTCCATTCAAACGCAATTGAGAGAAGCTTCTCAAAATGTAACCGATTCGGACATGTATTTATACAATTCTTTGTTGGACACATCTAATAAACGTGCAAGAGGTAACACTCCTAGTAGCGAACTTGGGAGGTATGGTGCCGAAAACTATTTACAAGGTTTGACTCCCGATGAATTTAAAAATTTTGATGTGTTGGCTTGGTGGAAAAGTAAGGAAAATCAATTTCCGGTCTTAGCCGCCATGGCCCGAGATTTACTAACCGTCCAAGCTTCCACGGTAGCTTCGGAATCCGCTTTCTCTATTAGTGGCAGGGTCATTTCGATACGTAGGACGCGACTAACTCCACCTTCGGTAGAGATGGCGATTTGCTTGAAGGATTATTTGGATGCGGCGGAGAGGGTGCAAAACATACGCTCACTTGAGGGAGAACTTGAATATGAAGGCGAAGTGTACGAGGACGAGGTGAACGCGGACTTAACCGAACCAATGTCGGAATATGAGCCGAAATGGATGAATGGATAAGAAGCAACTCCGGTTCGGGTGAAGAGTAAACTATGTTTGAAGACTTATTTCCTATTAAGACTATGTTTTTTAAGATTATGTTTTCGGATTCCTTGATGTTTTGATGTTTTGATGTTTTTTATCTTCGGATTCGTTTATGTTTTGATGTTTTTTATCGTGTTTTTAAGTTAATGAAATCGTATTTTTAAGTTACAATGTGTTTATAAGAATTTGTAGTGTTTAAATAGTTCAAAAAACAAAATTTTTTTTTTTTTCTGCACAGCAGCTGCAAAACAGCAGCAAACAGCAGCCAAAAAACCGGTTTTTTTCCAGTTTTTACCGGTTTTTTTTACCGGTTTTTTTAACTGGTTTTTTTACCGGTTTTTTCCAGAAACCGGTTTCCAACCCGGTTCCAACCGGTTTGGATTATTGGTCCTCCTTGGGTCTGAAAACCGGACCGGTTTTCAAACCGGTTTTAAAAAAAACCGATTTTTTTAAAACTCTAACACCCGAACCGGTTTACAAACCGGACCGGTTTTTAAAAAAAACCGGTTTGTCCATGTCTACTTAGGACTAGATTGTCTATTTGGAAGGCGAGGACTTTGTCGTTTGGGGGCTGGGTTGTTCTCATAAAGTCGGTATTGAACTCCTTACCAACCTACTTCTTTTCTCTATACAAAACCCCGATTGGTGTTTGACAAGTTAGACCGGATGCGTAGAGTATTTTTCTGAGGTGGTTCGGATGAGAAAGCCAAAATGAATTGGGTTGCTTGGGATGGCGTAATTGCGCCTTGTGAAGGGGGTGGCCTTGGGTTTGGTTCGCTTAGAGATGCCAATTTATCTATGTTAGCAAAGTGGTGGTTGAGGTTTCGGGTTGAACCGGACCGGCTGTGGCGCAAGGTCATTTGGTCTATTCATCATTCGTCAAGAGCGTGGAATCCTGTCCCTTACAAGATGTCGATTCCTGGACCGTGGAAAGCAATCGCTGGGGTAATAGAAGGGTTAAAATCAATGGGTATCGATGTGGGAATGATAACAAAAGGGGTCGTGGGGAATGCCAACACGATAAAATTCTGGCTTGACAATTGGACTGGGTCTGGAGCACTTGCAGATGGGTGTCCGGAGCTGTTTGCTGCTGAAACGGACAGGTCTGTTTCAGTTGCAAGCAGGGTATCTTCGGATGGGTTGGGTTGGGTCTGGGGTTGGAGGAATGGGGTCCTAAATGGGATAGCTTTGTGGGAATTGGGGCTGTTTGGGTTGGTGCTGCAGCAACCAGCTTTATCGGCTGCTGCAGATCGGTGGGTTTGGGGCAACAATGGGCTGGGCAACTTCTCGGTTATAGACATTAAAAAGATGCTGCAAGATATAAGAACGGACGCGTCAAGATGGGTGTTCACACACAATAACTAGGTTCCTCGGAAAGTGGAAATTATGGCTTGGCGAGCAGGCCTCAATAGACTTCCAACAAAAAGTGGCTTTGAAGAGAAGAAACATCAACGTGGGATCGATAATCTGTCCGATATGTGGAGATATGCCAGAATCGGAGGTTCATTTGTTTATTTCATGCGCATTCGCAGAATCGGTTTTGCAATTAATATCCCAATGGTGCAAGGTGGGGGTCATTTACGCATTTGATATTCGAGATTTACTCTCTCTACATACTCTTACGGCTGGATCAAAGAAGGCAAAAAAGGTGTTCTGTGCGATTTTTTTGATGACTTTATGGTGCTTATGGGACTGCAGAAACGATGTTGGATCAGTTTGCTCTTGTTTGCTAAGTAAGAACTTGCTATCTTGACACTTAAGTGTTTAGCAAGTCCTTGTAAATCAGATTATAAGCACAGCGGAATGTTATAAGTTAAAGCAACACTTTTTATGCAAAGGCAGAGTTGTAACTCCCCCTTGATGTTTGAAACAAGATAAATGACAAAGTATTTATTGTGAATCTAAGTTGTAAATGAGAATTAGATACTTAGCAAGATTCACAATAAATACAGAAATGGAATATAACAATGAGAGTGTTTGAAGGATTTTTCTGTTAAAAATCAATGTCTAAAATAGAAGGTTGAAGCCTTCTATTTATAGACGATTACATGCATGTATCTTGCCTAAAAAGCAAGCACAGAAAGTCCAGTTACAAGTTGCACAAGTTGCAACATTGAAAGAAACAAATAAAGCTAAAAGTAATATTAAACAATAAACTACTGATGCAAAAGGGCGGTGGCAAATATCTTCTGCTAAGTGCTGATGAAGGACAACTACTGAAGAGTAGTTTTGTCTTCAGTACTTCTGAAGTGAACTTGTCTGGTTTGGACTTCAGAACTTCTGCAACTTCAGCACTTCTTCATGTCTTCTAATCAGCAGTTTCTTGTCTTCTATTCAGTACTTCTATACTTAGCCAAAAATGACAGAAGTGAATTAGACTAAGGTTTACAAAAGTGGTTTCACCAATCCTCTTTGTCCTAACAATCTCCCCCTGGATTGATGAAGCCAAAACCTTACTAATTCCTTATGTGTTTCTTCTGTCTTGAACAATCTTCCATATCTCTTTGTACATGGTGTTCTTGAGCTGGTTGTACAGATCATCAGACAGAGATCCTCTCTGTGGGTCTAGATGTTGAATTGTGAGCAGGTCTTGTGTTGACAGTTTCTTCAGATCACTGATCTTCTTGTAAGCCCTGCTTGAGAAGTCTCTTCTTGTCAACAGTACTGAGTTGTTATCAGTAAGTGACCATCTGATGATAGGGATCTTTGACTTGTTAAAGTCAGAAGAATAGGGAACCAGACTTGTCCCTTGGGTTGATGGTCCTGAGTGCTGGATGTCTTCAGTTTCAGATAGCCTCAGGTGGGATTCTCTTCCTTGTTGATGTTGTTGCATACCAGGCATCTGAACAGTTGGGAGATGGTGTTCAGTCACTACTTTGGTATGCAGCTTTTCTGTGATGGTCTTTTGTATTTGATAAGCGAAAGTGGAAGGATCCCTGAACTGTGTTAACAGAGGTTTCTCCTCAATGTCAAAATCTGAATGGACTATTGAGCTTCCCTCAAGTAGTACCATTTTGAAATCTGTTTTGACATTGTCCTCTGCCTTCTTCTTCTGAGCAGCAGATCTTCTAGATACACCAGAAGTTCTAACTACTGATCTTGAAGGATCAGCAGTTTGAAACTTCTCAGGATTTGCAGCCTTGGCAGCCAAATATTTTCTATATGTATCCATCAGTCTTTCTTCTTTCCATCTGGATACAGAGGCTTTTGAACCATATCCTTCTGCTACTAGCTCTTCTATTATCTGGGCTCTCTTGGCCTTTCCATCTTTGCTTGTGGCCATTTTGTCTGCAAGCAGTTGTGCTCTTCTTGTCAGCTCTTGCATAGAGAGTCCTTTGAGTGTAAAGGCTTTAGTCTTGCTGTTCTTGGTAATGTAAGACACCAGTTGTTGTCTTTTATCCTGTTCAGCAATCTCATCAAGGCTAGCCTGCCTTTGTAGTTCAGCTGCATAAGCCTGAAGTTTTTCTTCATGGCTTAAGTCCAAATCATCCCTTTCTTCCAGAGATTTCCAAATCTGATCTTCTCTGGCCTTCTTGTTGGCTGCAATTAAACTCTTCTCTAATAGTTCAGCTGAATGAGAGATGGGAGAAGGGTTTAATACAGTCATTGTTGTGACAGATGTAGGCCTGATGGGATCAGATGTTGGTTGAATGGGAGCAGTGGTTCTGGAAGGTTCAGTTGTTTGAGGTTGGGAAGTGTTAACTTCTGAAGTGCTGACAACTGCTGATGGTTTGTCAGCTACTGAAGGATTGTCTTCAGTACTTTCTGATTCTTCATCAGAAGTTTGGTCATCAGAAGTTTCTTCATTACACCTTAGGGAATCATCAGAACTTTGGGTCTCATCTTCTTTCTCAGCAGCTTCAATTTCTTCAATAGAGACACCAAACTGTTTGGCCAATTTTTCTTTCCTGGCCTGATCTTTCTGATCTCTTTCAAGGAGTGCCACTCGTGCCTTTACTCTGGCTTGGAATGACTCCTTAGGTTCCCTGATCTTCTCCCCCTTTTTGGATTCATCAATTCTAACCCTTGAAGCAGAGGGTTGGGAGAAGTGTCCTTGAAGATGAGCAATCTGTTGACTGTTGAAGTCTATTTTGTTTGACAGATCGTTCATCTTGGTCTTGATCACTCCAAATTGGTTCTTGATTGACAGCTCCAAGTCAGCTGTATATGTTTGGAAGTGATTTCTGATGAGTGTGTTCATCATGTGGTACAGGGGACCCTCTGGGCTGCATAGCTGGTTCAGGTCTATGCTTGTTTGCCCAGGGAATTGGGTAGGCATTTGCTGTGAAGGGGGTGTTTTTGGGAGATCCTCATGTTGTACAGAGGATGCCACTCTAGGGGTTTTAGGGATTGAGTGGACTTTAACCTGTGCAGAGGTGACTGGCTTCTTGAGCCTGGATACCTTTGCAGCAGGACCTTCAGAAAGTGCCGTCAATTCAGTAGTTGGAGTTTTTGAAACATCATCCAAATTAATGGAATCATCTGTATCCCTGATGTTGCCCTCAGAGAGGACTGTCTCAGTTAAATCATGAGCTGAGCCCAACTCAGTTCTCTCATGAACCTCTGTTTCTTGGTACTGAGGATTTCCTACTTCAGGCATTAAGCCTTCATCAGTAGTTGCCACATCTGAGGTCTTAGCTATGTTACTTCTGTCCTCAGATCCACCACTGGGTGGTAACTGAGTAGTAGCAGCCTCAGATGCCCCAAGAGTCTCTAAATTTGGGCTTAAAGACTCTGGTCCACCCTCATCTCTTGGGATAGGGCTAATGATGTCCACATCCATGTCTAAAGTAGTAGTTATGTCCCCTGTTTGTTGTGGTTGATGGGGACTGACATGATCAGATGGGACATTCTCTCTTAGCCCAGAGAGAAGTTTGGCAATTTCAATTGCCTCTTGTTCAGAAATTTGTGGGGAAGGTTCAGTAGTTTGGGCAATAGTTTGTTGTTCAGCAGTTTCAAAAGAAGAGTGTGTTTGATATGTTTTTCTAAGTCTTTTTCTTTTGAAATGAACAGATATGGGTGCTCTTGGTGGGGTTTGAGATGGATGAGACTGAGAGGGTGTTTCAGTCTCAACAGTTTGAAGAGCAGAATGCTCAAGAGCATGTTCAGGCATCTCAACCTCCTGAACAGCTTTTCTTTTGGGTTGGTGGGTTACAGTTTTTGTTGGCTTGGGCTTTTTGGCTTTTGGTGGTGTGGGTGTGGAAGATGTGGGCTTCAGGGGGACTTGTTGTTGTTCTCCCTGATCATCTTCTGGCCAGGCAGCCGGTTTGTTCAGTCTTGAGTATGCTTGTGATGTTAAAGGGTTTAAAGTTGAAATTTTTCCCACAAGCACCTCATTACCCAGTTCCCCTATTATGCATTGCATAATGAACCTTGGGTACAACAAAAACTTTTTCTTGGTATTATTGTGATGTAACACCAACTCATGGAAAAACAGTTTTGATGCCCTGAATTTGGTTTCATTCACAATGGAATGAAATATTGGTTGAAAAGTGGAGGGCATCTGGTCATATGACCCTGTTTTTGGACTCAAACACATAATTATATAATGAAACAAAAGTTTGTATTTTGGTTCAAAATATTTTTTGAATATTGTTGCATGGGAGAGAGTACCTTGATAACCACACTCAGTCATGGTTAGATGAATATCTTTGTTAGCAACATGGTCAGGGGCAACTACATCATCCAGACCCAGTCTTGTTGCTAGTGTGGCCGGTGTGATGGTCAGTTGTTTCCCTTTTATCTTTGAGTTGAGGGAAATGACCTCACCACCCATTGTAACCGTCTCAGCATTTGCCCAGAACTCATTCAGAGTTTCAGTGTGAATTGGTGGGTTAATTGTGAGAGCAGTAAAGTATTGGGATTTGACGACAAGATCAATGATCTCATCGTATTGGGACCAGCCTTCTTGTTTTTCAAGAAAAGCTCTTTGATTGTGTCCCTGTTTTAGAACTAGAGCCATTGTGGTTTGGGTATTTTGATCGAACAGTGAATTTTCAGGTGTAGGTTTTGAGAGAGTTTTGAGAGAGAAGGAGGGATATTTTGTGAGTTTAAAAGGATAAGTGTGAAAAAGGTATTTATTAGAAGTTTTAACCGCTTGAATCTTCTTTATTAGAAGTTTTAAAACCGCCTTTGGTTAAAAATCTCTTTATCAGAGGTTTTAAACTTATTAGGTCAAACCTCTGATGATGGGAAAAGTCAGATTTGCCCTTTTGACTTAAACTGCTGATGAAGGATTACTTCATCAGTAGTTCCCATTTTCTCTTCAGTAGTTTTAACATCTGATGAGAAATGTTTTTATAAATACTTTGTTCATAACTTCTGAAGTTTATTTTATCAGAAGTTACACACTTTTTCAGAAAGTTATCCCCATACTGATGATTTTTGTTCATCAGTAGTTTCTCTCAAACTGTTTTTGCTTTTCAGAAGTTTTGTTTCAGACTTTTGACATTTGTAAGTGAAAACCAGAAAAAAGATGGAAAAGGTTAACCTGAAATCCACCAAGGTAAACAGGATGGAATCAGGGGTGGAAAAAAGGAAAAATAAATTTTTCATTTTGATTCCACCATGGTAAACAGGATGGAATCAAGGATGGAAAAAGGAAAAAGAAAAATTTTGATGCATATCAGTAGTGATTGATGTAGAAGTTTGCTGTAGAGTTGGGTAGAATCAAGTGTTAACTTGGATTCTAACTGATATGCAGAAAAAAATAAAATAAAATAAACACTTACAAATTTAGCATTCCAAGCATGGAAACTAACTTCTGAAATGTTGATGTGTCAAGGGGCTTAGTGAAGATGTCAGCTATCTGATTAGCTGTTGCTACATGCTTCACCTCAATCTTGCCTTTTTCATAGCAATCTCTTATGAAATGGTACCTGATCTCAATATGTTTAGTTTTTGAGAACTGTACCGGATTTTGAATGATGCTAATGGCAGATTTGCTGTCTACAAACAAAGGTGTCTTGGTCTCTTTGATTCCATAATCAAGAAGTTGATATTGGAGCCATTGTATCTGTGATGTACAACTTGCAGCTGCAATGTATTCAGCTTCAGCAGTTGAAGTTGCAACAGATGTTTGCTTCTTTGATTGCCAGGACACTAGACAGTTACCCAGGAATTGACAACCACCAGATGTTGACTTTCTTGTCATCTTACACCCTGCATAGTCACTATCTGAAAATGCTGATAACTTGGTATTGCTTGAAGCAGGATACCAGATTCCCAGTGTTGGAGTTCCTTTCAGATATCTAAAAATTCTTTTGACTGCAATAAGGTGTGATTCCCTTGGTGCTGATTGATATCTAGCACAGACACATGTTGAAAACATAATATCTGGTCTAGAAGCAGTTAAGTATAAAAGGGAACCTATCATGCATCTGTACATGGTTTGATCAACCTGTTTTCCTTGATCATCTGGTTCAACTTGTGTGATAGGTGTCATGGGAGTGGAACATGATTTACAGTCATTTAAAGAAATTTGTTCAATAATTCTTTAACATATTTTGATTGATGTATAAAAGTTCCATTTGTTTGTTGTTTGATCTGCAGTCCTAGAAAGTACTGCAGTTCTCCCATAGTACTCATCTCAAATTTTGATTGCATGAGTTTCTTAAAATCATCACACAATTTTGTGTTTGTTGAGCCAAAGATGATATCATCAACATAAATTTGAACAAGTAAGACATGATTTCCAACATGTTTAATGAAAAGTGTTTTATCAATGGCACCTCTTGTAAAGTTATTTTTGAGTAAAAAGGTGGAGAGTGTATCATACCAGGCTCTTGGAGCCTGTTTGAGCCCATATAGAGCTTTATCCAGTCTGTACACCCACTCAGGATGAGAAGGATCCTCAAACCCAGGTGGCTGACAGACATACACCTCCTCCTTGATTTTACCATATAAAAATGCACTTTTCACATCCATTTGATAAACTTTTATTTTGTTGGAAATGGCATAGGCCAGAAATAACCTGATGGCCTCAAGCCTTGCAACTGGAGCAAAGGTTTCATCATAGTCAATTCCCTCTTCTTGAGAGTACCCTTGAACTACCAGTCTTGCCTTGTTCTTGATTATCATACCAGCTTCATCTTGTTTGTTCCTGAAAACCCATCTTGTACCAATTGGTTGCTTGTTTTGAGGTAAGGGACAGATTTCCCAGACCTGTTGCTTGTTGAACTGTAGTAGTTCATCTTGCATAGCCTGCACCCAATTGTTGTCTTTGAGGGCTTCCTGGTACTTCTTTGGTTCCAACTGAGAAATAAAGGCTGAGAATAGGCAAAAGTTGGAGAGCTGGTTTCTGGTCAGAACACCTGTAGCTATATCACCCATGATTTGATCAAGTGGATGATCTCTGTGTTCAATCAGTTGTTGTAAACCACTGACAGGTGTAGGTGGCTCTGGTTCTTCAAACAAACTACTGAGGTCTATGATATCTGGTTCAGCAGTTGCAGCTTCTTCAGTAGTTGCAGGTGTTGAAGCAGATGTTTGAGTTTGGCCTTCAGTATTTGTTTGATCAGAAGTTTGGAAAACTTCTGATGGTGTTGTAGTTGACTTAATGACTGTTTGAGGAGTCCATGGTGCAGGATCCTCATCTTCAAACCTTTGATCACCATAATAAGTAGGTTTGGAAGAAGTAACAGCCTTTTCAGGTCCAAAGTGAAAGTTGTTAAGGTCAAAGAGTTCAGCAGGATGTGCTGGAATAAGAGTGTGTTTTGACTCATTGAACTTGACATTCAATGTTTCTTCTACTATCTTGGTGTGAGAATTAAAAACCTTGTAGGCTTTTCTAGTTGAAGAGTAACCAAGAAAGTAACCTGAGTCAACTTTGGCAGCAAACTTTGAGATAGATTCCTTGATGTTCAAGATGAAACATTGACACCCAAAAGCCCTGAAAAAGGAGATAAGGGGCTTCATGCCATGAAGAACTTCATAGGCAGTCTTGGAATGTCTCTTGACCACAAGAACTCTATTCTGAACATAACATGCAGTGTTAACTGCTTCTGCCCAAAAGTACAATGGCAGTCCAGAATCAGCTAACATTGTTCTTGCTCCTTCTATCAATGTTCTGTTCTTCCTTTCTACTACACCATTTTGTTCAGGAGTTCTGGGAACACTGTATTGTCTAATAATCCCTTTAGACAAACAGAATTCATCCAGAGTTTTGTTCCTGAACTCTGTCCCATTGTCACTTCTAATGGTTTTGACAGATAGAGAATATTGTTTCTCTACTTGTAGAATGAAGAACTTGATGATTTCAGCAGCCTCATCCTTGGAAAATAAGAAGAATACCCATGTGAATCTTGAGTAGTCATCAATGATGACTAAGCAGTACTTCTTTTTACCAAGGCTCATGATCTTGACAGGCCCAAATAAGTCCATATGGAGTAGTTGAAGACATGCAGTTGTTTTTGATTCTTCAATAGACTTATAAGAGGACTTATGCTGTTTTCCCTTTAAACAGGATACACAGTGTTCTTGACACTGGTATACTTTCAAAGGTAGACCTCTGACCAAGCCCATTTTTGTGACTTTATTTATGGTTTTAAAGTTCACATGGCCAAGTCTCCTGTGCCAGAGATCTGTTTCTGAAGTTGATGCCCTTGAGAAGAAACAGGCAGTGTTGTTCAATACTTTGTCTTTTTCAATGTCCACTGCATAGACATTGCCACATCTTTTGGCAATCAGCAAAGTATGATCTTCTATAATCTTCTCAATCAACTTCTGGCCTTCTGGTGAGATGATCTTGCAAGCTGTCTTTGTGAAAAAGGAAGAATATCCTTTATCACACATTTGTGACACACTCAGCAAGTTGTATTCAAGGTTCTCCACCAGATTGACTTTGTCAAACTGTATTTTGCCAGAGGAGACATTGCCATGTCCTAGCACATATCCCTTGGCATTGTTCCCAAAGGACACAGATCCTTCTCTTTGGCTGATAAAGTTGTTTATCAGGTATCTGCATCCAGTCATGTGCATAGAGCCTCCACTATCAACATACCATATGCTGTTTAAGCCCCTGGAAACTCTCTGCACATAAAAGCAAATTAGTTAGATTTGGAAACCCAAGCCTGTTTGGCTTTGGGTTTGCTCTTGAGAACAGTTACAGTTTGTTCTTGACCAGGTTGAGAAATCCATGTCTTTTTGGCAATGGATTTTTCATGAAGAACTATGGTGGTATCCTTTTTAGGACCACCATCAACCTTGGTCATCAGTAGTTCTACCATGTTCTTTAGATTTTGAATCTCAGCAGTTTGTGAAACTGCTGATGATTCTGGTCTAACTACTGACAAGGAATTTTGAGAAAAAGATTTTGGTTGAGATTTTATCTTTTTCTGAGAAAAGGTGTTTTCAGGTTGTTGTTTCTTGGGTTTAAAGACTTTTTCATAATCATTTCTGATTTGATTTCCCACAACCTGTTGTTTAAATTTTTGATTGAACTGAATTCCTTTTCTGTATCTACAAAATTCAGTTTTGTGGTTGAACAGGCCACAAATTTCACATGCTTTTGCCTTCTGTTTTTGTTCTGAAGGCAAATTTCTGACAGTTGTGAAAAGATTTTGCTCATCAGTAGTTTTCAGGATCTCAACTCCTGAAGTAGATGAAACTACTGATGGCTTATTGTCAGTTTTTGTAAATACTTCTGAAGTACTTTCCTTAAAAATGCCAGGATTTCTGTTTAGAAAGTTTTCATGGAAAGATGTGCATTCTTTCCCTTCAGAAGTTTCATTTGAAACAATTCTTCTCCCATCTTCAGTAGTTTTGGGAGAAAAATCTGTTGGTGTTTCAACATGATGGTATCCTATGCCAAACTTCACATTTGAAGCACTTTGTTTGTTTAGCAGTAGTTGATACCCCCTACAAGATTCAACCCATTTTTCACAAGTGATCCTGGTGTCAGCAAGCTCTTGTCTGACATCTCCCAGGTCATTTAGCATCATTTTGATTTGTGCTTGGGTTTCAATGGCAGAGTCAGTTAATTTAGAAACCTCTTTTGTTTTAGCACACAGTTTTCTTTCCAAATCACATTTTATCTGTGTGTATTTTCTTTCTAAATCATTGGCTTTGCCTTGTAGGTGCACGTTTGTCTCTCTTATGAGAGCAAAAGTTTCTTTGCAAGAGTTTGAACATAGTTTTGTCAAAGATTCTTTTGATACCTGAGACAATGCAGATTTTGAGGTACAACCTTCAAATGCCATTAAGGCAAAGTTCTTTCTGCCATTGTCTGGTTCTCCCCAGTTGATGTCAAACACTTTGTTGTCTGCATCAGGATTACACTCTGTGGTGTCATATGGGAGACTGCTCCAGTCAACATACCCCGAGGTAAAGAGGCTTTGTTGAGGGGGTTGTTGAGGCTGTGGAGGAAGTTGAGCAGCTGGAAAGGGAGGGATTGATTGTTGGCTCTGCATCTGTTGAGCAGGCACTTGAACATATTGTACTTGAGGCATATATTGCTGTTGAGGAGCTTGTGCCTGTACAAAATGAGCACTCCCTTGAGTTCCATTGTTCCTATTATAATTGGGGTTATAGTTATTTCCAGATTGTGATTGGTTAAAGCTAGAGCTTCTACACTCTCTAGCAAAGTGTCCCAACTTCTGACACTTGTGACATCTCAGTTTAGATTTGTCAAAACCAATTTTTGTGTTACTGGTCAATCCTGGAAATTTCCTTCCTGACCTTTTATAAAACTTGTTAGTTTTAATGCTTAGCATGGCCAGTTGGTGAAGTATGTCCATTTCTTCCAAGTCATCACTGCTAAAATTTTTCAAATCATCCATGATAAAACATAGATTATCAGCAGTTTGACTTTGGTCATCATTGTCATAACCTGGGAAAGATCTTTCTGATGAGATCCCAGTGGTTATGTCAATATTGTCATAAGATCCATAGGAACAAGTTGGTGAATCTTGTCCCAAAAGTGCTGTACTACCTGGTAGGTAGTCATCAGCAGTTTTACCAGAAGTTTGTAATTTCTTCTTTTGATCGATTTCTCTTTCAAAAGTGAGTAATCTCCCATGGAGTTTTGTAAGAGTGAGGGAGCTAAAATCTGGTGAGGATCTTAAGACAATGGAGTAAGTTTCCCATTTGTCAGGTAGAGACCTTAAAAATCTATGTAACATAGATACTGTTGTATAGGTCTGACCATTTAACTTTAGCTCAGAGATTAATGAGGAAAATCTTTCAAATTGTTGTGTCAAAGTTTCCCCATTAATGTAAGCAAATGTTTCATATTGTTGAGCCAAAATTTCTCTGGTGTTGGCAATCACCTCTTCAGTTCCTCCAAACTGTTCTTTAAGACAGTCCCAAAGTTCTTTGGCACTTTCACAATGTAAAAGGCCAGAGTATATTTCATTTGGGAGAGCCATTGCCAACATAGAGAATGCCTTAGCATCTAGCTCAAGTTTTAGGAAATCTTCATCTGTATAGTCTTTGGGATCCTTAGGAATCCCTTCTTTAGTTTCAAGGTTTATGTTTACTGGTTTGTGTGGACCATATATCACAGATCTCCAACAACCAGTGTTGGTTTGTGACAAGGTATGTGCCATTCTTTTCTGCCATATATTGTACTCATTTCTCACAAGCATGGCAGGTTTGGTGGCAGAACCAGTATTGTGTGGATCCATTTTTAAAGAGTATAGATTTGTCTGATGACTCTTTTAAATGATGGATATTGATAAAAAGTGAACTTTTGATCTTTTTATTGAATATCAATAAGAGCTTTGTGTCTGATTCTCAATTTGTTAGATTGATATGTGATCAGATAAACCAAGGCTCTGATACCAATTGTTGGATCAGTTTGCTCTTGTTTGCTAAGTAAGAACTTGCTATCTTGACACTTAAGTGTTTAGCAAGTCCTTGTAAATCAGATTATAAGCACAGCGGAATGTTATAAGTTAAAGCAACACTTTTTATGCAAAGGCAGAGTTGTAACTCCCCCTTGATGTTTGAAACAAGATAAATGACAAAGTATTTATTGTGAATCTAAGTTGTAAATGAGAATTAGATACTTAGCAAGATTCACAATAAATACAGAAATGGAATATAACAATGAGAGTGTTTGAAGGATTTTTCTGTTAAAAATCAATGTCTAAAATAGAAGGTTGAAGCCTTCTATTTATAGACGATTACATGCATGTATCTTGCCTAAAAAGCAAGCACAGAAAGTCCAGTTACAAGTTGCACAAGTTGCAACATTGAAAGAAACAAATAAAGCTAAAAGTAATATTAAACAATAAACTACTGATGCAAAAGGGCGGTGGCAAATATCTTCTGCTAAGTGCTGATGAAGGACAACTACTGAAGAGTAGTTTTGTCTTCAGTACTTCTGAAGTGAACTTGTCTGGTTTGGACTTCAGAACTTCTGCAACTTCAGCACTTCTTCATGTCTTCTAATCAGCAGTTTCTTGTCTTCTATTCAGTACTTCTATACTTAGCCAAAAATGACAGAAGTGAATTAGACTAAGGTTTACAAAAGTGGTTTCACCAATCCTCTTTGTCCTAACAAACGAGCTAATCTTTAAACAGGTCCAACCATCTTTACACAAGTTTGTGGGTGACATTAAGCCATTGAGTTTCCTTTGGGTTAAGGCGCGTGCACATATGAGCGAACTGGATTGGGAGAACTGGCGGGGGTTCAACTTGTCGACTTTTGTTTAGTTTTCTAATCAGTTAGCTGTTAGTTTTCTTTATGTTTGTACATGGGTGACTAGTTAGATTTAGTATTCGGGTGATTTTTCTAGTTTCCACTAGCTTGGGTGTTTAATAAAGTTTGTTGCCGTTCAAAAAAAACATCTACGAATTAGCCGGTAATGCAGTACGGGTCTGTAATGCTGCTAGTGATAATCAGTTAGACGTATCAAGTTATGGCATCAAAGACTTGTGATCAGGGTTTGACGGAATTGGGTAAACAACATGTTTTTGGGGATTTAAAGATACAGGGGGTTGGACATTGTGATAATTGTATATTGGAGAAGGCTGATAAGTTAAGTTTGGTATAAGAAGCCATGTTACCATAAATATACTTATATACATCATGATATATGGGGCCTACTAAAACTCATTCATTAGGTGAAACTAGATATTTTCTGTCCATAATTGAAAATCAATGGGAGGTTGGGTTTATGTTCTGAAACATATGTATGAAGCCTTTAGGAAATTCAAAGAATGGCATGTGTTAGTAGAAAATTAAACAAGTAAAAGGTTCAAAAAATTAAGGTGTTAGAGTTTTGCCGTAAAGAGTTTAATCAATATTGTAAGGATAAGGGAATTCCAAGGCGTCTTACAGTTTTAGGAACCCTACAACAAAATGGCTTAGTTGAGAGGATGAATAAAAATTTCCTGGATAAGGTAAGATGAACGTTAATAAGCTCAAGACTTCCTAAAAAGTTTTGGGCTAAAGCATTGTCAACAACTGGATATTTAGGCATGTTAAAGGACACATATTATTAAGGATGAGTGAAGACAGTCCCAACATAATTTTGAGAAGAGATGTTGTTTGCTTGGAGAGAAGATATTATGTATAAGGATATAATTGCTAAGTGTAACTGAAATAAATGATATGTAGTCGAGAGGGCATGGAGTTCAGTTTGAAGACAATAGTTCTAATCCTACACAGTCAGTTGGTAAAAGTTTGTTGGCTCGTTAATTGTTTGACCCGGGCCCGAAAGGACATTAAATAAAAGGTGGGCCGGTTTTGTCGATGGGCTGAAATAGTAATTGATTAATTGATATAATGAAGTTGGATTGGGCTTCAAGTTTTGAGTCGGTTGGATTGCTGCAAGTTGTTTACTTTTATTATTATCTAGTTAGTTTATCTTTATCTATTTAGGTTTCCTTTCCATAGTCAAGTAGGATTAGTTTAGTATATAAGGCATGGCTTTTCTATTGTTTTTCATTAATTTCGATTGTTTTGTTCTTGTTTTGTTTGCTTTGATATAAGATTGGAGTTTTGTATTGATTCTTTGTTTTTGAGTAATAACTATTCACAGAAAGAATCTGTGATAAGTTATAATAATTTCCTTGTGTTCAAGTTTGTTTTGTTTTCGATCCAATTGAAACCTACAATTGGTATCAGAGCTTCAAGGTTGAAGACGTGTAATCAGCTAACACTCGATTGCACAAGTTCTCACATCAGTCGATCAAGAAAAAGCCAAGGAGATGGCAGAAGGCGAGGGCGTTGGTCAGCCCGTTAATGTTGTTAGGGAATCGGAGACTGTGTCGCTTAATGCCCGATGTTAACGGCTACCAACTACACGGCTTGGTCTATCATGATGGAGACGGTATTGGCTGCACATGGATTGGAAGAAGTTATTGATCCCGAGACCGGGGCTGCAGTCGAAAAAAGAAAGAAACATACGACAAAGGTGTTGATATTCCAATCGATACCTGAGGATGTATTGTTGCAAGTAGCAAAACATCGAGACCCGAAGGATGTATAGGAGGCTCTTCGGGTACGTTACTTGGGTGCAGACCGGGTCCAAAAGGCTCGTCTACAAACTCTTCGGAGCGAATTAGAAGGCTTGCAGATGAATGATTCTAAGACAATTGACGAGTTTGCTAGTAAGTTGTCTAGTGTCCAATCTAAATATAAAGTCTTGGTTCAGCATTGGATGATGAGGTACTTGTTAGAATTTATTGTATTCAGTACTAGAAAGGTATGTGCCTATTGCAGCAGTCATCGAGCAAACTGTTGATCTTGATTCTCTTTCGTTTGAAGAAGCCATCGGACGCCTAAAAGCATTTGAAGAAAGAATAAAGATAAAAAGGTAGTTGGCGAGAATCAAAGTAAGCTACTATTTTCTCGTGCAGACGGGTCGTCTAAGCAAAACCATGATCAAGGAAAGGGTCATGGGAAAGTTAATACCAATAGAGGTCGGGGTAGAGGACAAGGCCGTGGTGGTTCATCGGGTTCTCAAGGTTGTCACGAAGGTTCGGCGAGTCGAGATAAGTCTAAGGTAACTTGCTACAAGTGCGAAAAACTGGGTCATTACGCTAACGAATGCAAAGATAACTCGAATGTTACTTGCTACAATTGTGAAAAATTGGGTCATTACGCAAGCGAATGCCGGGACAACTCGGCGGAAAAGGATGAGGTGAATATAGTTGAAACGCAAGAGGTGCACGAACAACTCTTCATGACAGTTGCGATACATGAAGAAGATGATCGTGTGCTTCTTAACAAGCAGGTACATGAAGATGTTGATTGTATGCTTCATGGCGGTTGTGATACGGAGACGAGTTTGTGGTGTTTGGATCACGGTGCTTCTAAGCATATGGATGAGGTTGGAAAGCTCGTTATAGATTTTGATCATCGAAGCAATGGAAGGGAGTTGTTTGAGGATGCATCGAATATTGAATTTGATGGAAAAGAAGTTTTTGACCGGTCAAAACATGTTGTAAATTATTGTGACAGTAAGCATATTTGGGAAGATTTCATAATAGAAGACTTAGAAGATATTTATACTCAAGATATGGTGCCGATTCTAAGTACCACATGTTCACATGGAACTAAGTCCACACCTGAGGCAACTCCTGTACAAGAACAGTTCCATAGTCTTGAAACAAAAAGTGATTTTGGAGCTAAAATTAGTACAGCCTCGTTTGAACAACACTTTGCAAGTCCTCAGGTACATGACCATTTTATTGAACAAAATAATATAGATGAAACAGTTCAAGAAAACCTTGATGACGTGCCGGAAAGAGGCGTTGGTTCGCTTGATGATATATATGAGAATACGGTGAAAGTCAATAAGCCGTTTTTCTCTTTACTTGTTGCCAAAGATGAGGCAGACCTTGCTAATAAGCGGGTAAATGAGGCGAATTTTGTGGCTGGTACTACAACTACATGTCAAGATATTTGGTTGCAAAATTTGTTTTGGATTTGATGGGTTGTGGAAAAAATCATGAAAGGTTCAAGGTCGACAATATGTCCGTTATAAAGTTGTTGAAAAGTCTCGTGTTGCACGGCGAAGCAAACATATTGAAAACCGATATCGTTTTGTTAGAGATTTTGTCGAGGAAGTATTGATCGAGTTTAAGCATGTAAGCGGGAAGAACAAGCTCGCATACTCGCTAAAGCATTGTCGAGGAGAAAGTTTGGCGTGAAAGATTGGAATGATACGGGTCAAAAATTAGGGGGGTGATTGTTGGCTCGTTAATTGTTTGACCCGAGCCCGAAAGGACATTAAATAAAAGGTGAGCCGGTTTTGTCGATGGGCTGAAACAGTAATTGATTAATTAATATAATGAAGTTGGATTGCACTGCAAGTTTTGAGTCGGTTGGATTGCTGCAAGTTGTTTACTTTTATTATTATCTAGTTAGTTTATCTTTATCTATTTAGGTTTCCTTTCCATAGTCAAGTAGGATTAGTTTAGTATATAAGGCATGGCTTCTCTATTGTTTTTCATTAAGTTCGATTGTTTTGTTTGCTTTGATATAAGATTGGAGTTTTGTATCCAATTGAAACCTACAAAGTTCAGGTAAAATTCTTGAAGGTTATAATCTAGCAAGAGACAAAACAAGAAGAGAAAATGTTGCCAGATTTAGCGAAAATAGTGATTAATTAGCTTTTGTTTTCATAGCTGAAAAGGAAAGTTCACAATAACCTTTGACATTTAATGAGGCAGTATCTTTAGTTGAAAAAGACAAATGGGTCAGGGCAATGGAAGAGAAATGAAACATGAGAATTAGTAGATCCACCAAACGATCAAAAATTGGTGGGATGTAATCCATAAAATTAAAGAAGGTAGTTGAAGGTTCAAGATACAATGCAAGGTTGGTGGCAAAGGATTTCACTCAAAAAGAGGGGTTGGATTATAATGATATATTCTCTCCAGTGGTAAAACATTCTATAAGAATTGTTTTAGCTGTAGCTTCATGTAAAGATTATGAGTTAGAACAATTGGATGTAAAGACAACCTTCCATCTTGGCAATCTTGGAGAACAAATTTACACAAGACAGCCTCAAGGGTTGGAGGTTGAAGGTCAAGAAAGTAAAGTATGCTTAATGCAAAAAATTATTGTATGGTTTGAAGTAGTCCCCAAGGCAATGGTAAAAACGTTTTGGCAATGGTAAAAACGTTTTGATGAGTACATGATCATTTAAGATTTTCTGAGGAGTAATATTACAAAGAGTATGTAGACAACGAATTTGTGTATTTGTTGTTATATGTTGATGACATGCTTATTTCATGTAAGAATAAGCATGAAATCAATGTTACAAAACAATTGTTGATGGAGGAGTTTAAAATGAAAGAATTTGGCAGTGCTAAGAAGATAACCAGAGACATGGATAAAAGAACTCAGATTGACAAAAAGTTCTTACATTCAAAGGTATTTTTAATGTTTTTATTGATCGGCGTGTACCACGCTAGATTATTAGGGATATGCAGTTAGTGTTGTAAGCAAACATTTGGCCAATCTAGGGAAAGTTTACTAGGATGCCGTTGAGTGGATTCTCAGGTATATGAATGGTACCAAAAGTGTTAGGAATAGCATTTGGTAGTTGTAGTGATGCTGAGAAGATTGCATTAGGCTTTGTGGATGCTGATTTTATGCAAAGGATCCTGCTAAGGGGAGGTCAATCACAGGGTACATCTCAAAGTTTAGGGAGGTGGAAAACATCTTTGGAACATGCAGTAGTATTATCTACTACTAAAGATGAATACATAGCTTTAACTGAATCATTTAAACCAAGATTTGTGGTTGTTGCAAAGTTAGGAATAAAGATTAATGGTGCTGTGATAAGCAGGGTTTTCTAAAATAGTGCCTTTTATGAGAGAACAAAGCACATTCATGTTAAACTTCATTTCATTAGAGATGTGGTTAATTTTAAAGAAGTGAGTTAAGTTTGAGCAATGTTTGAAGGCAGTAGGAGTGGGTTAAAAGATGGATTGATGAATTGACTTTACTTGAAGGTGAAGATTAATGAAAAGAATCAAGTGGAAGTCAAACAAAGTTTATCCATAGTTTATAATGTTTTACATAGTATAGGGGCTAAAGTTGACAATGAGTGAAAGTTCCAGGCTAAGTAGTGTTAATTGATCGTTACCAGATTAGTTGGTTAGATAGGTCAGTTCATACGTGGTTGGAATCTTTGAGTTGATTAGTTGGTTACAAATGAATTTTTACAGATCGAGCTAATATGAGCCACAAGCCACAAACAAGTTTGATATACCTACGTAGTTGAAACAAGTACCGTGAGCACTTCTTGATCGTAGTTTTCTTCGTAGGTTGGCCACATCATAATTTTGGTTACTAGTTTACTTCATTCGTTTGATAATATGATATGCACACTATATATTCTTGCTTTTTTCATAGTTACATATATATATATATATTTTTCTTTCTAAAAAATAATTGAAAGTCCTTAAAAAAAAACTTGTCAATGAGGGTACATAAAGGAATTAAGGAGAAAAGATATAAGGTTTGGACCTTTGAATTTTATTATCTTATTTGTTATAAAAAAACGCAATTCAATTGATTAACTACATCATTAGAATTCATATATATAGAAAATGACACACCCTCAACATAAGCATGTTATAGACCTATATTAGATTGTAAACCAATTACATAGACAGAAAAAACTAATAGTATTATTCTAAATTTATGTATATAATGTAAAATGAACTTTTACCTTTATATTCATTAATTAAATATATAAAAACATTTTCATATATTCACAGTTTATATTCATGTATCATTATAATAATGTTTCTACCCGTATAGAAATCTAACCCTACAACCAGTTAACCATGATATGCAGACACACATTTTCTTGCACCTATTTTGTTGTTTACAAGAAAATGAGCTTTGGTGAAATCATTAATCCTGTTCAGATGATCACTATAATTTTTTTTTTTTTTTTTTTTTTTTTTTTTTAATTTTTTTTTTAGAAAATGGTACAAGCAATGATGCCAAAACGCATACGCATGGACAAGGATGAGGTTGTAACCATTTAATCCTCCGTCACAACCACACTTCCATTCATAACCACAACCCTTGGCGAGGTCGTCTTATTGTCTTGGTCGTGGACAAAGATGTAATATATAATTACTATGCTCCACAAAGAAACAAGCCGCATCCACAAAACAATTAGCTCATGAAACTTGATACCGACTAAGGTTAGTCTTAGGTGTGGCAGCAAAGACCACCAGTCAAAATCGTGATGCACAACTCCACGTCTTTGTAAGAGCTATCAAGCTTCTAATAAACCAACGGAGAACTGAATGTATACTGTTTAACGTTATTTTTTCGGCTCATTTTAACCAATCTGTTTTTTTTGCCCCCGCTGAAAATCTTTGATCCTTTCGTGAAAATAACGTTAAAAACAACGGACGGTTAATCATGCATTATGTGGTGGCGTTGATAGCCAAAAAACAAAGGGGTACATGCACCGATCAGGTTTGTCCCGCTTGCTAAGTGTTAGGTGTCTTATGTCCAAGGCTTGATATCAAACCACATCGAGCCGGGGTCTCACTGGAAGCAGCCTAAGGTAAGGCTGTCTACATCTTACCCTTTTCAGACCCTACCTTAGCTTTGCTATAGGTGGAATTAACTGAGTATGATGATAATGAAAATCTTTGATCCATCACTGGCGATGGAACTTGATGGCCAATGTCAATGAATTCCCATTACTGCATTTTAGATTACCAAATAGTTGCAACAGTTTGGTAGATAATGCTTTATTTTTCTAAAAAAACAAAGAGAAATGTACAATTAATATGAAACTTACATTCTGTTTGTAGAAAATGAGAAATATTGATATGTTCTTGATAAATATCATACACTAGTAGAAAAGTTGCACTGACAGGACCGAACTATCGTTTTAAAAGCTTAAAGCGAAATGAAATTCCAATGCATATACTGAGGAGGTCCAGGTATATAAATAAAATAAACTTACAATAAATGCCAATATAGATAATTACATTACAAACAGAGCTTTTCCTATATGGAAGGGATCAAATAAACAATTTTATTATAAGTTTATATTCACACAAAGATAAGGAATACCGTAAGAACCAATATAATGTAATCTCTTTTGACGTGCCCGACTTCTATGGGTAATAACAATTGGGCAAAGACGGTCAGTGGCCATGCACGAGGAAAGGATGCTGGCAAACACTGCATTCTATAGTTTTTGATCCGCTTGCAGGAACCTCAACCTGAAACAAACACCCTCTGACTAAATCAGCTCTAGCTTTATTTTTATTTCTTTATTTTTTCAGAAAAAAATATTTTTGCATAATTCTTTATATATTGTTATAAAGAAGATGACAAGTTTCACACCTGCAAATGGACTGTACAAGTTGGACATTCCACCTCTTTCATTTGCTGACGGGGGACGTTGGTATTCAATTCTGTACAAGTATCTTTGTTAGCGAAGAAAAAACCTAGTTGGTATTAACTGGCAAGTAAGTATTGAACATTGAAAACCCATTAACTTATTGCGTATTATATGTCTAACCATATATAGGAGTACTATGACGATAATTACAAAGGAAGCATAATATCTTATCTACGTGACTCCTAACTTGTATATTCTATCTAATACAAGATATATGGTGACGGTTAAATCAATATATTTATTTACGAGTTATTAGAGGTAAGTACAACTTCTGCCACCAGACTTTGTTAGTGTTACCGCTTTTGCCACTAAAAAAATTAACTACCGAATTCCGTCACTGAACTCTTTTATATGATCTCCCTTATCATCTTCATTTTCTTTGATATTCCATAATTAAAAAAAAATATATATGCATTTGATTCCAATCAAATTAACCCAAAAATCAGATAAGAACAACCTGATTCAAAGTGAACAAATAATAAACAAAAATATTCTGTATGATACACTACACTAGAAAATTCTATATGATGGTACATACCCGCTGTTGTTTTGCGCTTCTTTTCCATCTCCTCCTGTCATCCACATACAAACGAGAAAATGAGAGAAGATTTCAATAACATGTTTTGTTTGGCCAATAAATAGACAATAAGCAAAACATCAGTGAAGCCCTAAGAATCAAAATGATGTACTATGCATTTCCAAAAGAGTTGAAGCAGCAAAGATATAAAACAGGGCACTTTCATATATACCCCCAAAACATGCGTAATATTTACTCAACCAAAAAAGTTGATATCTCATTCAAAATACTTGAATATAATATTTACCTATTTGATTAAAACACAATTTATAGTATGTAACTATCATACCCTTTTCCTTTTCCTTACACTCCAAACTATCATATCGTAATGCAAGATTTTAGGGAGGGTATCAAAATTTTGAAAATGGTTACATTTGATGTTATCAATTTTTGTTGGGTTGATAGGATATTATACCAATGAAACTATCCCTTTGATTATCAGCCTTGAATAATTATCACGACTATCATCAACAATAAAAGATTGTTTATATGCTTGAGAATTTGACCCATGACAATGTGGAATTTAAAAGTATTTAGTACCTGTAGTTTCTTGGCAAGATCCTCATGTCTATTGAAGCCAGAAGACCTACCAGCTACCTCATTTACATGACTCAACCTCTGAGTAACTTCTGCCTACAAAAAGATAAGAAGGATAATACAAAGCTATAAATAGGTAGTAAAAAAAACATCATCAAATTAAACAAAATCAGAAACATTTTAATGGCACTTTTCAGTGGTTCAAATTGCTATGAAATAATAATAATAATAATAATAATAATAATAATAATAATAATAATAATAATAATAATAAAATTACAAGCGAATCAAAATAGAAAAGACTATTTTTTTATGTATACCAGGCATTGGTCACAAACTCGAACTTGTTGAGCATTCTCTTCTGCTGTGAGAGCAATTCTGCCTTGAGTGCACTTATCACAAAAAATATCACCACAATTTCTACAGTGATGCTGTAATAACAAAGCAAAAGGTCACAACATAATACAAATTAAAATAAAACAAGTGATAACCGTCATTAAGAATTGTAATTAAAAGACTAACCCGTCGCACAAAAGCTCCAAAATAGGTGCTGCATGCTGTGCACTTGGTGGATGCTTCATCTGGAACCTACATTAAAACGAGGAACCAATGGTAAATAAACTTTTGGACAGTCTTCTATTTGACGATTAATACACCTATAAAAACTTAAGTTGAATTGCAGCTTCCAGTTTCCAGTTAGTTCAATTAAATCGCAATCGCTTAAGAAGATTAAACTAACCCAATGGTCTTTCTCCTCGTTGGTAGGCTTCATCAAGTTTATCCAATCAGGGAAGCCTTTTTTCTTATCAGCTGGTTGTTGTTCAGAGACTGTCACTCCATCCATCTCCTTGAACTGCATTAAGATAACAGGGAAGAACTATGAGTAAATTTTACCACATGTACTATAAACAAATAAGACATTTAAGTTTTGCTAGAAACAGGTCAACACTCAATTGAGATAAAGCAAATTAAGGAATTTTTATTTTGTTGTTTTGTTTCAAATATGGATTTAAATAATATATTTTTCTTAGTTTGATTATCTATTAGAACAATAGCTAGAAACAACTGTAACTGAAAACTTAATATCTTGTTTTTAAATTTAGTCATTTAATGATTTAGTGAATTATTTAGCATAGAAATTGAAAATTCTAATATCCTGAAAAGCAAGACAGACAAAATATAAGAATCAGATGTTTATTTAGAACAGTCTAATGTGATTCAGCTTTCACGTTTTAGAACCACCACTGAATATTCAGAAGTGGTATATAGATCTCAGACATATACCTCTTTGAAAACAAACAGCACCTTAGTTAAACAAATTTTTCTCCTACTTACTGATACTGAATACTATATACAAATGCATTGATAGAAAATCATGGGAGAATATGTTAATCCAGAACCTGAAAACTTGCAGCAGCCACCATGTCAAGAATTTTGGTTGTGGTATAGCTGTTGGACTTTAATCTCACACGTCTTGCATTGATATCAACAGAACTTTTGCTCCAAAAAGCAAATATATTTGAATTCAATACCTATAAGGCAAGAAAGAATACAAGGTTAAATTTCATACATCAATCTTTAACATGGAATTTAGTTTTCTAATTAACTTAATGCACCATATTTACCTCCCACTCTGTTACAGTCTCAAGTGAATATACTTTCAGTGTCTGACTTGTTGCAGGATCAAGTATCTGAATACCATCTAAACCAATCTACAGAAGAAAAAAACATGAACAAAACATTTATAAATACAGAGTCACTTCACAAACAAAAAAAGACACAATATTTGACATAAACTCAATGTGTAAGACCAAGACATGCTCTGCACAGCCCCTATATCCTCCAAAAGAGCTACATATTTTGGTTTTGTGAATCTACACTGAATCACTTACTAAAATGAGACTATAGTATAATCTTAGTATTTGAATGCCTTTTTAATATCTATTACTACTTTACTAGTTGTGCTTCAGATTGCCTTGACCAAAATCCAATCTTTTTGAATTATTTGCATCTACATTTAAAAACACCACACAGTTTTGCATACAAATTAAACTCTTGGTTGCATTTTTGAAGGCCACAGCATAAGGTTATTAGTTAGTTGATCCTGGCAATTCTTGAGGAGTTTACGCGTTTAAAGGTATTCGCCTTAAAAAAACTGCTATGACTAAACCTAATTCGTTTTGTAATTCCACAAACATATACAGGCAAAAACCGTCTAATTCTCCTAAGGAGCGAGGCAAAGCAACTAGACGCTACATTTCACATTTGAACTCAACAATTTGCAACTGGCTTTCGTTCTTGGTATGTATAGTTTATAATAGTTATATAAAACAAACCTGACATAGCACATCCATATCTCCTCCACCCCCTTCAGAGAGAAGAATCACTCTGAATTTCTGCACTCCGCTCCAATCCTCTTTCGCCTTGACTTTTGCCGCTGGTTTTGAAACATTATCCACATCCGATGAAGCCATCGGCTCACTCCGGCTACCAGTACCATGAGTTATAGGTCTTCCATAATCATCAAACTGCAGCCGATCTTTCCTGACATTATCACCTCCAATATAACCATTAAGACCTTGATCAACACTATTATTAATATAATTATTATTATTATTATTCCCGCCAGCAGCAGCAGCAGCAGAACTAGTTATAGGCCTTCCATAATCATCAAACATAACCGGCGTCTGATTCGGATAATAAGGAATCGGGTTGGGATCGTAACTCTGATTGGTCAAATCAGAATAACTATGAGGCGTTGGATTGTTTGAATAATAATAATAATGCTCTGGTGAATAGTATAAGGAAGGATCAGGAGGGCAGAGGCGGTGGTTGCTGAAGTGGAATGATCGAATTGGGGGTTAGGTATATTAGGGTTTTGGAAGTCTGATTGATAATAATTGTAATATGATGATGATTGTGGATAGTTAATTGGGTTTTGATGATTCATAGTTGGATTAAATGTTAGGGTTTGAATGGGTATTATAGATAGGATCGTTGATTTATAATGACTTAGCGTGTGATGAAGGCTGATTGGAGAGGAAGTTGCACGAAGGAGAGGATGCAGATGTTGGTCGTTTACTGTACTCGCCAAATATGGTTAAAACTGTACGGGGCATAGTTGTTAAAGAGGCAACAGGCACTGAAGCGCAAAGGGTGAGCCTTAGGCCTATAGATGAAGCGTTTAAAAAGCAAGAACTTTTTTAAGTGAGACGCGCAGTATAAAAACACATTTTAAGGGGTTTAAACATGTTTCCGGCTTCTCTATGACCAGTTTAGGTTGCTTTAAGTTGATTATAGACTTGTTTAAGGGTAATATTATTGTTTCAGACCTGCTCAAAAGATTATTGGACATAATCCCCTCAGGACTTGGCCTAAAAAGTGTGCCTGAGGGCCTGGAAGTAGGGCTTTTGAAGCGAAGTGAGAAGGCGGTGCTGAGCCTGAAAAGTGGGCCTAGGCGCGTACCTGATTGAGCCTTGATAACAGAGGTATGGGGCGGTGGGTGAAGTCGGGTTTCGGTTGGGTTGTTGACTTCTTCCGCGTTGCCATAACGGGTTGTTACCGTGTGACCCGATTGGTTTTACCGCAAAATCGAATTTAAATTGGATTTGGGATGTTCACATCATTAACATCACTAGACTACTAGACTATATTCAGACTTATTGATTGCAGTTAACAAAGTATATATAATATTCACAATATCGTATATATTAAAAAATAAACGAGTCCCTAAATATTTGGGGACCCAAAGCCCTAGCATTAAAGTAATTGGGTCGGGCGGACCTTGTTGCTTTTTATATGAAACCATCATGTAACTATTCTCCCCCCTCCCTCCCTTTTATGCACAATGTATAAAATGTATAAGTGAGCTATGAGGTGAACCTACCCCTTGGACTTAGTGTAAAGTGTTGAAATCATTTAATTCCGTTTATATGTTACGGTTTAGGTTCTTGTACACGTGGCATATTTTGTGAGAAATATAAAAAGAATTAAGAAATGACATATAGACATCATGTTCTGTATTTAAGATTGATGTATGTGATTGTTTCTACTAGAAAACACCAACATAACAATTTAAAACACAATCAAATGTCTTATAGCCATGAAATCTAAAACATAACTAAAACACACTGCTTAACTTTCTTAACATAGTATTTTAAGCTTTAAATATAGAATACACTGTTTTGGGCTTTAGTTGTTATGTTTTGTGTTTTTTACGCAAAACAATAAAAAACATCATGACTAAGTCCAACCCATCCTTCTATATGCTGTAAAGAAATATGATCAACATATTATATTATAAAAAAGTAGAATACTTTAAACATTTAATAACTAATAATTAACTGTTGTTGAGAGTGATCCGTTACAACGGACGCCTAACAAAGTTCCCCAAAACGTTTTATCCAGCTCCACCGTTCTTGAAAAAACTGCCGAATAACAAAACGCTGCATCCCCTCTACTGTAAAAGTCAACAACATCTTTAGACCAGTTATCAGTTTCATCGTCTGGAATAGCCCATTTCCCTGTATTGTGCTAGTGTAAGCTTTGTCGATTGTGTAGATATTCGCTTTCTTCAATATTCTCTGCGGAGGAAGAAGTTTCTATCTTATTTTTTTTGTTGCCTCCATTTTTTAATATCCAATTTGATGATTTCTCTGATGGTTGAGAAAAGTATTCAGCAGTCGCTAAATTCTTATGTCGTCTGTCAAACATTTTTTTACGAGAAAATTAAAAGGGAACAAATAAGTCCGTGTTATTTAAACTTTAACGTTTGTCAAACCAACACTTGGGTCCTTAACTCGAGAGGAATAATGATTGGAGACAGCTTGCCCAACGGGAGACGTCACCGAGACGTCTGGCCCCAATGGAGACGTCACGGAGACGTCTGGTGCTTCCCAAGACGTCTTTGTCAGACCCGTCCGTATACCATTCAAATTTTGAATTGTTCCGTTCAAGGAGTCGCCTGGCCCGTTCCAAGACGTCTATGTGACGGTTCCCTTCATGTTCTTCCAAATCGACTCCAAAAAATTCAGAGTCGCTTTCACACCGATCGGAACCACAGCTTCGACAACCCACTCCGACGGACATCCCCACTCCGACCACATCCCCACTCCGACAACTCACTCCGACCCTAACTCCTACCATAAAAGCCACTCCGAGCAGAGTTTTGGCTACTAATCCGAATAAGTAGAGACCCACAAGTAAGGACCACAACACATTTCGGGACCACATCACAACAAAGTTGATCCAACCACATTCCGACCCGACCCGCTTTACGGAATCACTAAAACCCGACCCGTTTGACAAAATGAATCCAAATCATTCGTATGACCCGACGAGCCAACCTGACGAATCGATAGATAACTTATTGGCCAATGTTTTGTATGAACAAATGATGCAAAACAATTTTAATCAACAAATTCCCAATCTGGCTAACCACCATCCTGCTTCAGCTGTAAGTTTTTATTTTTTATATTTTCTTCTATTTTTAAATTTTTATGTTTGGTTGTTTTGTTGATTGATTGTCTGTGTTTATACATTGCCTACCTCATAGGAGGATTGTCAAGTTAAGGTCCGAATTGCTTGGACAATTTTAAAAAGCATGAAAGCTAAAATGACACAATCCGCAAAGTCCAAATTTAGGAATACAGTTTTTGGCCACTTTCTTGATGTTCAGGCGACTGTATGTGAGAGCAACATCTTATACGGTATTGCTCAACTTCAGGTTGATAGAAACAACCCGCAAGATGGTGTTGGTTATAGAATAGGGCAACAAGAAATATTGTTTACCCCGAAACAGTTCTGTCTGGTTACCGGTCTCCGTTTTGGGGTATCTGACTGGTACCGAATCGCCATCCCCATTCCTTTAGAAGAAGATTTTTTTTGGAGCTAATGATTTGCGTAATGTTAAACTTCAATAAGTTGATGACCTTTTTAATGATGACCAAAGTAACTTTGATGAAGATGATTGTGTTAGAATTTGTATTTTGATGATGACAGAGTTATGTTTTAAAGGAACACAAAAGATAACTGGATATGTTGTTAGCAAAATCATAGATTTAGTTGATGACTTTGAAGTTTGTAACAACTATCCATGGGGGAGTTATTTTTGGGACGACTTGTGGCCAAATTTATACGATATGCACCGCCGAAAGAAGAAAGATGCAAAGGGTTTCGGCTTAGGCGGATTTGTTTGGGCATTCGAGGTATTGGTTTTGAATAATTATTTCGTTTATTCAAATTGGATTGTATGTCTTACATGTATTGTTTATGCAGATTTGGATCTTTGAAATGTTTCCTGAATTTAAAACCAAACATAATTATTTTATTGGAGAAGCTATTTCTAGATTTCTAAGCTGGGGACGTTGTAAAAGATTTAGTAAGGGTACTGTTGACAAAATTCTCTCGGATGCAGCTAAGGTAAGTTTCGAAAAATGCTCATGGTTTTACAAAATTTATTTGTTGTACCGAAATATTAAATATCAATGGCATTTATCTCTCAACATATTGAATATAAACCGCTGCCATTTTTGTTGCCGACCACGTCGGAGATGCTTTGCGATTGGTACATTACAAGTGCTAAGTTCTTAGATGCGGAAAAGGGCACCGAGTCTATTTGCAAACGCAATGCAAAATCATCTACCTGCATTTAATGATGTTACACAGAATTACCGGCACAATTCTGCAGGTGATATGCATACAGTTAATGATAGGTATTATGGTTATGACCAGTTGAGTTATGATATGGGCGCTGAAGAGTGCTACACGAAGAAACGTAAGTTGGCTGCGCCCGGGCCTTTGGGGACGTCCATTGTGATTGAAGATGATGATTCACAGAGTACTTTAAAATCAATAATTAGAGAGTTGATGGAAGAAAATAACAAAAAGTTGTCTCAGATATTTATCGAGTTGATATTATCTTATTTTATATACTTTAGTAAACCATTTTAAATAATTTTACTATCTTTGCTCTCAGGCACAAACGTCGGTATCTTTGAACTCGTCCAAACCAAAAGAAGACGTGAAACAAGCTCCCAATGAGGAATATATGGTAATATTTATGTTACATTCTTGAACAAAAATAAATATAAATAAATAAATCCTCTTCATTTTAACTGTTAACTTTTTTTGTAGGCTGATGAGTTTTTGAATATCGATAATTGTTACCGACCCGAGACCAGCCACTTAGAACAACAAGATGACAAACTAGATGATGTAAGTTACGCTACATTATACTTTGTCTTTATGTTATCTTTTTTTATTGTTTCATGTGAAATCTAATATTAGATCTTTTTTGTTACTTATAGAGTGATAAGGCCCATGTTGTTGAGTTGAGACGGTCATAACGGTTAACAAAGCCAGCACCTTGTATGCTTTCCCCGTTTACCGTCATAAAAAAGAATCCAAAAAATAAGTAGATTTCTAAAGAGGAAGATGATAAAATAAAAGCAATCAGATCCTGGTATCCAAAAATTGTACACAGAAAATGTGATCTGAATGGGGGAAATGTACTGCCTCCAGAATTTTGGAGTACTTTGCTTGCTGATGATGGTGGTGGTTGGCTTTCCACTTAGGTAACGAATAATAGTTATAATATTTTTAGATATTTTTATGCTTTGTAATTTTATAAATACAACTTATCAACTAAAATTGGCATTGTTTAACAACATATTTTTGGGTGGGCACTTTACCTGTATAAGTCGAGGCTACCAACCGATCGTTGGAGCATTCTTTCTCCATTTTTTAAGATAGGTTTGATTAATCTGGTATCAACAACGACCTTTGGGGATATGTATGACGGTTCTTCTCAACCTTTTCCATCTATCCGAGATGTTGACGAGGTATTATAAATAATTATTAATTTTTTTAATTTAATTTTAATTACTCAAAAATTCGTATCTAATATTTTACTTGAACTAAACTTTTTGCAGTATACGTTCCTTTAAATGTTAAAGGTTTGCATTGGTTACTTGGAGTTTTCAACCCACTAGAGAAAACTCTAACCGTATACGACAGGTATGTGACGTTTCTAATTTGGTATTGTTGATGTTATATACGTCACTTTTGTATCTATGTATTATATTCTGGTAATTTCAGTTTATCGAGTTCACCTCAAATGGCGGCGTAATTAAGAGAGATTATCTGTCATATAAATTTTGCATTTGACAGATGGTTACGGGTGCACAATTATTATGAAGAGGAGCAGCATCCGAGTAAGTTCTCGTTCCCGTTCAACATTTTTTACCCATCTAATGTACCTCAACAGAAAGGAGTATACGGTGATGGTTTGGGTGTGCATCTTTCTTGATAGGTTGATTATTTTATGAAGACGCCTTTCGAACTGCACAAGAAATGAGATGTAGGCTTGCAATGTTATTTTATGATAACATTTTGGATGAGGATGTTTCGGTGGGCTCGTCTGTGAAAGAGTCAAAAGATGATGATGTTGAAATGTTGTAAATATTAAATTTAAACATCTAAGGTTTATATTTTTAATATCGCTCTTCGTTTCAATACACAAGTACACATAGTAATATTGCTAAAAAGAAAAACCAACTAAATTGTAAAACTAACTTCAATCGTCTCACTTCCAAACTTTTAGCTTTAGTTAATTCATTTTGGTCGTTAAACGATCACAACAAACCAGGAACGAAACTTTCGCATGGGTAACAACTTGAAGTTTCCACCCACTTGAGAAAACCATAATCCGCTGTCTATGAAAAAAAAAAAGAAGAAAAAGCATTACATGATTTAATAAATCAGATTGTATAAAAAACAAAGGGAAACAAATTCTTTTAACTTACACAGCACACAAACTGTCTGCCCAGGTTTGCATCAGTTCGGGAGATCCGAATACGCGTATCAGCACCACATGATGAACATATTTCTCTAGTTTTGCTAAAGCTTTTAGGTGATCTGGACGATGAAGATGATGCTCGACACATCTTTACAGGGGCTAAAAATTAAGAGAATAAAAGGATATAAATAACCAAAAGATTTACAAATTCGGTCCCTAAAGTATATTAAATTAACAAAACCGCACCACTTTTAGGAGCACCTAACACTATACATCTTTAAATACCCACAAAGTTTTCATTACTTTGAACCACCATAATGACGAATATTCCAAATTCGGTAGAAAACACAAACCGATTACATCAAACAGACCAATCATGTTTTTGGTCACCAAATGTTCTGGAATTTTACTACGACGGTGATAGCGTGTGTTGCTTTTCAACCTATACGGGCAGAACACCATTAAGAAAAGAGTGGTGGGGTGGTCTTTTGGGTTATTGCGGAAATGGTTTTATTCAAAAGACGGTACATTCTAAATCTTTCATTAACCGTTATAAGTATGCCCATATAATTTTTATTTATTTTATTTTTCAGCATGTGCGTGCATGGTGTAACCATTTGATGTCTTTAAGAGATACTGACAGCAGAAGACAAACGTCTTTATCTACTAATCATCGTTGGAGTGTACTTCACCCTTTATAGTCTAGTACTTGAACAAGATCATCATGCTTATGGATATGCAGATGGTTCAAGAAGAATCTATCCTCCCTTTTGGGAAGTTGATATGGTATATATAACAGTTTCCTTAGACAAAGAAAACTGGTTTATTTTAAGGATTGACATGGCGTCGATGCAAGTAACTGTATATTTCGCAAATAATTGTAGTACGAATAACTGCGGTGACACATTCTGCGTTCACAAAAAAATTCACCAAATTCTTATTGAATTTGAGTCTGCGTTCTTATAGTTTCTAGGAGCAATAATGTACAGGAAAAAATCGGCGACTGACTAGATACATTCGTTAGAAATTTGCGGAGAAGTTGTCTGGCCTGGCAACGGTTAGCGTATTGGTCGGCATTCTGGGGTGATAATTTGTATGCTGCTGCAAAATTTGGTTCAAAACAGGCCAATGACATGGGAAGAAACAAGTTTCATGATCCATGTATGAGATATCGACGTTTTATAGCAGATGAAATACATGCTGCTTGTTTCACACCGTCAAATATTTCAAATTAGCAAGATTTTATTTTTGGTTCATATAAAGTTGTATATGTTTATGTTTAGTATTATTATGTATGTGCTCATTAAAGATAACAATTAATTAACAAACAAATAATAATAAAGTAAATAAAAAAGAAGCCAAATAAATTGGATAAACTAAAAACATAACATTTTAATAACCATACAAATAAACACGACTAGTCATCATCAAAGTTAACTGTTGAACAAGCATTATGAAAAACAAAATCTTCAAAGTCTTTTGGTTCGACGAAAGTAGGAGACGATGTTTGACGAACAATTTTGTTTATGCCTGAATCACGCCTTTAGGATTTTGATTCAGTTTCGACTGGTGCTGAACATCGGGCATGATGATGGCCATTACTTTTACGACTATAGTACACTGGTGTGGGTTGCTCACCTCGTGATAAGATTCGACTGTTTTCACGAGGACGACCTGATTGTCGTTTTGTAATATGTGGTGGTTGTAAATGTATTATTTCATCGGGTATCTCCCCTTCAGACCTGTAGGATAGGGGATAAATCGCTTCTTCGTATGTTTTTTTTTTTGTATAGGTCATTGCTGTACCAAGGAGAAGTATAATGACTACAATCATTTTCTTTTAAAAATCTTGATACCGCAATCATGTGCCCACATGGGAAACCAGATATCTGAGGCACCCGACAACTGCATGTTTGATTCAACATATCAACCAAGCCATTTTTCTTAACATCTTGGACATGAAAACTGTTAAGCGCAACACCATAAACACTCCACCTCCTAGACCCTTTAATTTTTTTCTGAATTTTTCTCACCGCGAAGGGAGTAAGTACATGGGTGTTTCCGATACCCTCCATTCAACGCTCATAATACCATCCCTGAAGTTTTTGTCTAAAGAATTAAACAAGGTGGGTGATCGGAATTTTACTTGTATGCTTGGATAATGCGTTTATTGACTCTGCACTGTTAGATGTCATATAATGATATCTTTTACCTGGGCAATGTGCTCTTGTCCACTTACCCAATCTGATATTTAACAGAGTATTCCTTATTCGCAGGACCGCTGCACACCACGAATTTAAGTTATCCTCAAAATCAGATACCCGATAAGCTTTACAAGTCTTCCACCAGAGTGTATTTAATTTCTTCTTTTTATCTGAGGGTAAGTTTAAGTTGACCAAAAGATGACGATAACACAATCCATGAAAAGCACATGGAAAAACAGTCCATATCGCCAAGTCTAATGAATTCGCGCTATCTGAAATGATTGCCAGATCTGGATGTTCACCAATACACTCTTTAAGCCTAGACAAGAACCATATCCAACTTTCACCATCTTCAGATTTCCCAATACCATAGGCAACCGGTAAGATTTGGTTGTTACCATCCATTCCAACAGCCAAAAACAACGTTCCTTTAAACTCACCTTGCAAGTGCGCCGCTTCTATAATAATCACCGGTCTTAAATTATGAATGAAACTCCCTATCTACAACACATTTGAAAACCAAAAACGAATCGTTATTTTATAAAAAGAAAACTTATAACAAAAATTGAAATAATAAATAATACTAATCGCATCACCAATGGAAACAAAAAGAATTTCAAAGCGACTCTCCTCATCAGTCCGGATGCGAGTAACGGTCTCCGGATTCGTCCTTTCCAAATTGTAGCAATAAAGCGGGAGCTCAACAAACGAATCTTTGCTATTTCCTTGCAAAAGTTTGAGTGTGTGACACTTTCCACGCCATGCTTGAGAGTAAGTTATGTCCACGTGAAATCTTTGTCGAAAATCTTTGACTATTTCATTACCACGGTATACACGACCACTATCTCTCAATTGGTCTTTTAGTATGTTGCCAACAACCTTTCGGTTAGCTTGACGAAGATGAGGGTGAGTTTGAGTCTTGGAACATGTGTGATTATCATTAAAATATTTAACATAAGACGGTTTACAACCTGGGTAGGCATATGCCTAAAACGCCAATCACAATCCTCAACTACACATGATGCTTCATAACGTGTTTTACAAGATCTTTCTACTTTATAAGAAAAACATTCTAATAAACACAATTTCACCAACTCCAGTTTCATTTCTTCTTTGTCGCGATATACATAACCTTCAGAAAAACGACATGACGTACAATTTTTTGTTTTTTCTAGAGAAATAGCTGGGGTTGCGTTTTCAAAAAAGGACATTTAAATCAGGAAGAAACTAAGGGTTTTCCTCAAATTCCTCGTACTTTGGATCATAATCATTAAAATTTTCAAAAGGTGCACTTAAATCAGGAATTTTATAATCATTTGAAGGAACACAATTAGATGAACCGACACCACACTCAGAAACAATATATAACTTGAATATTTTGCTCAGTAATTTTAAAAAGAAACGATACATCACATTCATTAAATACATCGATTGTATCATCAAACATAGACATTTTATATGATAAACATGTAATTGGTGAAATATGAAACATATCCGAGAGATAATCTAATAGACTAAGATAAGACATGTTTGGTTCAATTTCCATACCACACCTTCTACTTTTCGAATCAATGACATATTCGAGCCTACCGTTTACAACATCCCACTTCCCATCAAGGTATACGACAAATCGAACCATTTACTTCATATTTTTTAAATTTATACAACAAACATACAATACCACAAAATAGTTGAAAACAAAAATGAGAAACACCAAAAACAAACATACTTGCTCCACTTAAAATACAAAATGCCGGAATGTACTGTCCGAACATGTCACATCGGAGATGTCACATCACCGGCGACGTTTCCGGGAGCTAAGTCGTCTTCGGGTCGACTTTCGTATGGCTGAGACGTCTCCGTACGCTGACTGTACAGAGAACAGTTAATATGCAGGAGGCGACTCAGAAATGCCTGACACGTCACCGAGTAGCTACCGGAAACGTCTTTGGTAGGTGGAGAGACATCAAGGAGACGCCTCATTTCAGCCGACAGAGAAAATCCGAAATGGCTTGAGCCATGAGCCGAGAAGAATTGGTGCCATCTCCGACCTCTTCGGAGGTGTCTTGGCGGCGGTAAGACAACTCGGAGACGCTTGGCAGGGATTCGGGACACGTGGCTTGTTTCGATTGGTTAGCATGCCCTCCGTCTCCGGAGTCGGCTCCAGTGCCTCGGGATGTGGGAACCGTCTCTCCAAAAACCGCTGGAGTGGCTATTTCGATGAAAAGGCTTGGTCAATGGCCATTTCCGTGATTTTCTCTTCTATATATTACTTAGTTACTTTTGTTGCTTCTTTCTTGTATGCATGATTACTAAAACAATCGTGTAGAAACAAATTGATTTGGATAGGGACGTTAATAAAGGGGGAAGTTCGTAAATTGGAAGTGTATTGATTCCACTTGCATGTTATCTACTTTGGGTTAGGATCAAATACACAGTGAAAGAAAAATAGGAAGTCGTAGGAAGGGTATCAAACGGACTCCGATTGAACTAATTCAAGCGGCATTGGAACCGTTTTATCGAACCCTACAACGTGAGTTTTTAGGTCTTCGTTTTTTTGAGGTTTTAGCTTGTGGTTTTTAGAATATGCGTTATATCATTGTGTCTTTCATGTACCATTGTGTCTTTTTTTTTATTTTCATCATTGTGTCATTTTTTCAATTGATTGTGTCTTTTTTCTTCAGCATTGTGTTATATTTTTTGGCACTGTGTTATATTTTGTGGCTCATTGTGTAATATTTCATGATTTATTATGTTTTTTGTATCCTTCTCACCCTTCTCATTTTTATTACCTTGTGTAGAATAACTTGACCCTATCTACTTTTGTTCAATATAGTGGTCATATTTATTAGTATTTATCTTTAAAATTTCTAGAACCAGTTGTTTAAATAGTGCATGAGATATGGAAATATTATGGATGAATGGATTTATAAAGATGACGTTATATACCTCAAATCAAATAAACCAAAAGTATACAATTATGAATGAAACTAGTATTTTTGATGGGCGCACTTTGCACGCTTTGTCATTTTGTTGCCACCCAAACACAAACCCATACTCTCCCATCAAAATCCATCATCAATTTCTCTAAACCTAGTATTTCCCTCAATTCTTTCTACCAAAGTCACCAACAAATCCAGCCAAGAATCACGCCGGCCAGGAAGTTTAGAACCACTTGAAAATTTAACCACACAAATAAAGATTCACAAATACACTCCAATAACAACAGCTTTTTAGTGCAATCTATGCAAGTGTGACCATAAACTGTATATGTTTATGTGTAATGCACCCAGAAACAACAATTATGTGACAATATGGAAGTTTAGTCAACTGGCACCCTTTGCAGCTGCAATTCCCCTGTGATGGCAAATCTTGAAATTATTGTTTAATTAACATATTTGTGAGTGACATGATTATTGAACTTCAGGATATGGTGGTTTCAAATGGGTTTGAACTTTGAAGATCGATCCTTATACACTCCTTGCTCAAAACAACCAGAAAACAATATCATATGTATAGTTAAAAATTTGTTGCTTAATTTGAATCAAATTACCTAGTGTATATGATGTCATCGGCTTTCTAACAACCCGAAGGTCATATCGCCATTCTTATTGTTCTCATTCACAACTGTAATCAAACATAAATATCCATTAATAAAATCACATGAAAAATTTAGGGATTAAAAAACACCAGAAGATTTTTGGAATGTGATTGAATGGTAATATCCTTAGCCGAAGAACCTCTAATGGGTAGATTGCCAAACCCTTAACACACATAAAGGCCTTGGTCATTTCGACTCCAAATCATACACAAATAAATAAGCTACTGTCATGATTAATTATAACATTCTATAATTAAACATCTATTAGCAAGCATATATTATGTAAATCAATTTGTATTTATGATGTAATTATCTCCTTAGTTTCCTTGTATATCCCTTGTAACTCACGTATTTATACCCCCTTTGTGAATGAATAAAAACACAAGAAACATTCCCAATTACATGGTATCAGAGCATGTTTATTACATGAAATAAATTTTACATGGGTGTTTCCATTGAAATTTAAATCTATAACTTACTCAAAATTCACCCAATTTTACAAATTAATTTCCACCCAATTTCATCACAACATTAAATCTTTTCAATGTGACATGGGTGGGGAGTTTGATAATGCTTAATTTAAGCAATTTGCATCTGAAAATGGTCTACAATTCCGATTTTCTTGTTCACATACTTCCCAACAAAATGGGATTGCTGAGCGCATGATTCGCCACCTTAACAAAATCATGTTGTCTCTCCTCACCCATGCTTCTCTACCCCCACACTATTGGGTGGAAGCATTACACACTTTTGTCTACCTACACAACATTCTTCTATCTAAGCCCATTGGTTTTCGTACCCCTACTACCGCCCTATACCTAAAGAACCCTGACTATGAACACCTTAGCGTGTTCGGTTGTGCGTGTTATCCCAACCAATCTGACACCAGCCCTCACAAACTGGCCCCACGCTCCACACCATGTGTTTTTCTTGGCTATCCTGCTGATCATCATGGTTATCGATGCCTAGATCGCACCACGAGCAAAGTCATTCTATCTCGCCATGTTACTTTCAACAAGCTTGATTTCCTATACTCCAAAGATTACCAACCCACACCATAGTCTTACCCCTTCCTTGAGAGTGATCCTTCACCTCGTATCTTTACTCAGCCCACTCCCTCCATTGAACATCCTAACCACCATTCACCTTTATCCTCACCAAGGACTTAACCCACTGCGGCCCAAAACCAACTTAACAAAACCACCCAACACTCCACTTCCACATTCCCTTCGGCCCATAACCCACCTCCCATGTCTCCTTTGGCCCAAAACCCAACCACCACCACGACCCAACACCCTCTGCACCCACCTCCCAATCAACCTATTACTTACTCCAGACACATTAACCGGCCCACACCACTCGTCCCACCAAGGGTCTCTGCTCCTCAACCCACCGGAGTCGGCCCCACGGTCTCACCCGCTACTCAAACTCAATCACCTGATCCGACTCCCCAACCACCCAGACTTCCCATGATCACTCGCTCCCGCGATGGCACATCCAAACCCAAAGTACCCTTTAACCTTAATACCTAATCATCTCACCCGTTCCTAAACCCCACATTGATGCCTAATCCGATCCTAACTGGTATGATGCTATGAAAAGTGAATACACAGCTTTAATGGATAACCACACGTGGGATCTTGTACCACGACCGCCTGATGCACACATTATACGCTGCAAGTGGTTATTTCGCCACAAATTTCATGCTAATGGGACTTTAGAACGGTACAAAGTCTGGTAGTCAATGACAAATCAAAATAGGTTGGGGTATATTGTGATGAAACATTTAGTCCCGTGGTCAAACCTACCACAATCTAGACTGTTCTCAGTTTAGCCCTATCCAGATCATGGCCTATTCATCACATGAATGTTAAAAAACGCATTTTTACATGGGGACTTAAATGAAACTGTGTACATGTTCTAACCACCCGGGTTTGTGGATTCGAGGAACCTATAGTTTGTTTGTAGGTTGAAGCGCTCTTTATATGGGCTTAAACAAGCACCACGTGCTTGGTACAAGCATTTTGCATCATACATTATTCAATGTGGTTTTCGAACTTCTACATCCGATAACTCCTTATTTATTTACAAACGGGGCAATGATATGGCGTATCTTCTGTTATACGTCGATGATATCATTCTTACGGCTTCAATTGATAACCTTCTAATTTTTTTTATTAATGCTATGTCTAGAGAGTTTTCCATGACTGATCTTGGAAAGTTACATCATTTCTTGGGTATAGAAGTTCAACATCTCAACGGTGGTTTATTTCTTTCTCAACGATCCTACATACAGGACATTTTGGCTCGTGCTGATGGGAAACTGCAAACCATGCCACACCCAGCTGATACACATTCCAAACTAAGTGCCACAGTTGGGTAATTGCTTCCAGATGGTACCCTATATCGAAGTCTTGCAGGTGCTCTCTATTATCTCACCTTTAGCAGACCCGACATTTCTTATGCCGTTCAACAGGTCTGCCTTTTCATGCATGCACTACATGAACCCCACTTTAACTATCTCAAGCGTATATTACGGTATCTTCGAGGAACCACAGATCACTGTCTACACTTATCCCCCTCCGATTAACTCGACTCAGTTGACCGCTTATTCTGATTCTGACGGGGGGGGGGGGGGTTGTCCAAATTCAAGACGTTCCTCATCTGGCTATTGTGTTTTTCTTGGGGACAATCTAATCTCATGGTCTTCAAAACAGCAACCCACAATTTCAAGGTCTAGTGCTGAAACCGAGTATAGAGGAGTTGTTAATACTGTTGCTAAACTATCTTGGATTCGTAACCTTCTTCTAGAGCTATATGTTTCGGTTCGCCAAGCTTCCATCATATATTGTAATTACATTTCAGCTATGTATCTCTCACATAACCCCGTGCAACATCAACGCACCAAGAATGTGGAGATTGATATCCACTTTGTTCGTGAAAAGGTCAAACTAGGGGATGTTCGTGTGATTCATGTTCCAACGGAGTATCAATACGGTGACATCTTCACTAAGGGGTTACTGCGCATTCTCTTTGATCGCTTCAAGTCTAGTCTTTGCATTCGGCCGGCTACTGCTTCAACTGCGGGGGCCTATTAGCAAGCATATATTATGTAAATCAATTTGTATTTATGATGTAATTATCTCCTTGATTTGAGGAATATAGTTTCCTTGTATATCCCTTGTAACTCATGTATTTATACCCACTTTGTGAATGAATGAAAACGCAAGAAACATTCCCAATCACAACATCTACAAACAAAAATCAAGAAACTAAAACCACATGAAAATCCTACATAGACAAACTTCACCTCTTTCCTCCAAACCGAAACAGACGACTGAAGGATACACGCAAAGACTTTAGTTTAACGCAAAGACATAAACAACACCACCACCATACTCATCATCAAATTTCCATATAAAACTTGGGTTCATACTTGACCCATCATATCTATATGAATAATCTCCCACCACATACTTTTCTTTCCCAACAAACTAACACCACCATGTGCATTACCTTAAAACAAGTGAATCATTCAACAATCAATGCCCAATGTTCACAATCTTTCAAACTTTTAACAAATTTATTAACAGGTTATTCAAAGATAAACATTGTAGCAAAATAATACCTTTGTAAGAGCATGTGAATGAGGAGAACTTAACATAACCAGACTTGCAGTTAGAAGTAGAGAAAGACAACATGAGACCAATCAAATTTTAGACAAAAGAGTTTTTGAGTAATAATAATATCCAGCATAATCATTCTTTCCAACTATTTGGTTTCTTAAAAAGAATAATATATAAATATATAAGTTTGATCACCTTACAATAATTTATGTATAGAGAGCATGAAACCCACTTGTAGAAAACATGAAACCCACTTGTAGAAACAACAATATATCAAATTTCAAATGTATGAGAGAAAAATAACCTTAAAACAAAGCTAAATGGTTCACAAAGATCAAACTCACATAAAACGTACAATATATATTTTAAGCCCCACCCCAGACGGTGAACCGATCACACCATTATATACCGAACCCATCCCCAAAATAGATCCCCCAACCCAAGAAAGCAAACCCTTCTTGTATCCTTATCATATCCCATAAGTTGGCATACCATTAACAAAAGCCACCAAAACCAAGACACACAAAACTATATAATTTTCTCAATTTAAAGTGGATACAATAAAGAATAAAGAAACATACTATTTGATATCATTTCGTCTCCTTAATAGTTAGAAATAGGAAGTCATCAAATATACTTAATAGTGATTTTAGAAATTCATATATGAGCTTATATCTTACCAAATCCATCAGCTTTGAATGTGTTTTTTTTAACATTCATAGTATTTTGTTTTGATCCATTTAACTTTCTAGATATGAAACGTAAGAAAAAGGGTCGAAATAGTCACAAAATGTGGGGTGTGTTGACTGCATTTAAGGATAACCATTAAAGAAACACAAATTTCAAAACTTCGCCTTTATCGTGTGTTACGTTTAAAAGTAAGAATATTCACATGCCATCTTCTCAGAAGCCACTTCATGACACTGTTGGTCAAAAAACCTTCTGCACCATGTAACCTTTTGACATTAATGGAAGTTCATGTGCTTGATTTATTATATCTCATAATGGCTTGGCTTAATTGAAGAACAATATGTCCTTATAAAACAACCAAATCAAATGGCAAACATTGCATGATGACATGACATGACATGACATGGCATCATAGGTTTCTATTCAACTACTTGTTTTGACAAGAAACAAAGATACAATATATTATTGCTAGTTAGTAAACAAATATATAAGAAAAACAAACATGTTTCAAAAAAAGTTATTGTTTCTCTTTTGTTGTTTAAACTTCATATTGCTTGTCCAAATCAATATCTCCCATCCCCGTATCTTCTTCCTCTTCATTGTCATCTCCATCGACTTCTACGTCTGCTTGACTTAGCTTCGCCATCCGTTCAGCCAGCAATATATCCTCGCGATCGCTTACCTGAACCAACCAATCATATCAATCACAATTCTCTCTCTCTCTCTCTCTCTCTCTCTCTCTCTCTCTCTCTCTCTCTCTCTCTCTTTCTAAAAAGCAACACTTCTTTTGTGAACTCTTTTTGGAGCTGATTTTATGAAGTGGAAGGAGCTTTTGATTTATTTATTTATTTATTTTCTTTTTAGATAAAATGACTAAACCACCCTTCATGTGTGTCGAACATGATGGTGCATGACACTTCACTATACATCGACCTAAAAGACAATTTATGGAACAAATTTCAAAACAAAAAACGATCCATGTAATTTCGAATAGTAACAGACATGTGAAATCCGATTAAACCACAAGATGATTCATCTAAATCGCTCATTTGATATATTTATCATTTTACCAATGATGACAACATAACCGAATTGTAGTTGTAACTGATAAGAAAATGAGGCGTACATTACCAATAATAGCAACCTACGTTAAAAAAAACATACATTAGACCAAAACTTGGGTTGAAAGAAAGGATGTGTCAAATTGGGCTGAAAGAAAAGATGATACATGTCTTAATGGGTTCTGCACTTCTGCCTAAGGATTTCCAAACTGGTTCGTAACCAGGCCAGATACCATATTCAAAACTAATTTGATCCAAACTGGTTTCTGCCTGACCCGATCCGTCAGTTCATATACCTATGGTCATGTATTATGTCAACAGTTTTGGTTTATGTATGTTGAAAGAATCTCAATTTTAGCTTAAATATCAAGCTAAAAATATCAATTATAGCTAGTTAAAAGTTTTGGGAGGGGAGCACCTAGTACTGGTCTGACACGCTGAACACAAGAAAAAAAAAACGAATTTAGAAAGATTTATAAATCCGGTCCGACCAGTCTAGTACAAGAGGTACCCGCCAAATCCCCGGCGTAGTATAAGAGTTATCCGCGGAACCCAGACCAACAAAAAAAATGATTTACATATACCGATCAGAACTAATGGTTTATCCGGCTTGCAGGGTCAAACCTATGCATCAATAACATACTTCCTCACAAGATTTTATTAAACACTATAACTTTACAATGCCAATAATCAATAACATACCCATTGCTTTAAGAAACCTAAACTCAAACGGATCACCAAACCAATCCCTTGTCTGTAACAAAGGGGTTTTCTAACCTTGGATATTATATCTTTCAGTCCAAACAATAGTCTTTAGCCCATTCTTTACACAAGCACTACAACTAAAGCATGATATGACATTCCTATAACCAATGCCCTTATTTCTGAATGTGAGCGACAAAACCAATAAGTCTTCTCCGCAACTTAAACTAAGAATCTGAAAAATTCATGTAGTTTAGAAATCTACTACTTGAAGAGCCACAATATAGAACAACAATCCTCCAGATGTAAAGAAATACATTGCAGTATCAAACTATCAATATTCACCTGATAGCAATCACCTTGCTGACTCGTACACGTCCCCTTTCATCTCTGTTTGTCTCTCAACGTCGCCATTAAATGTTTTTTTTGGGTTCATTAGTTGTAGACTCTATTGCACCATTTGTAGACTGAATACACATTGCCCGTCTCCGGTGAAAGAAGATGAGAAGATATATTCTCTTTTTGCTCCAGACGTTATCGGCGAAGTCTGAACTCCGACAGCTCCCTTTCCACCAGCTATTTTCTGCACTTTGTTGATATCCCTTCGGAAGGCAACTGTTTTAAGATAAGACTCAATTTGTAATTCAGAAAATCTTGCAGGGCCTGCATAAATAGCAACATGTAGCTCATAAAATCTTGCTGGAGCAATAGAAAATATAGTCACCAAAGTTAAACAACAAATACGTTCTTCACCTTTTGACACTTTAGTCGGTTCTCTGCCATCAAAATGGTATATAAGAAATACATTAATAAAAAAAGGGATATAGAAGATCAAAGATGTAAGGCACAAACTTATCATTTAAATATTTTTTTTTTTTTTGCGGAAAATGGTTTTAGAATTGTCATGTAAAAGTTATTTAAAAACACGTCATTTACACTTCACAAGCAATAGTTTACATGACGTCCTTAATACCAAAATATATATTTAGAACTAATGATTAATCCCCAATAATATGAAATATGCCCAGCCCAATGGGGCGTATTCCCAGCCATGCACATTAGTAATTTCCAGTCTTCGATGGTTGTATTTCACAGCCCTATATGGCTGTACAACAACCCATGTACAACAAAAATTATTCGAAATACAATACACATTTGACTTACAAACTTCCTCCACCATAATTACCTGAAATACAATACACAGGGACCGGCAGGAAATCGCTCATTTAACCCAATTTAAGCAACACTATAACAATCGTTCAAACAAAAATTTTCGATTCGAATAATTCGAAAATTCGTTATTCGATTCGTTGAACACCCCTATGACCCAACTTCAACCGTGTTGAGTGGGAATTATTTACAAGATTGTATCAAGCAAGATGCTAACTACATTCATACAATCAACACCCAAATACATCTCCAATACAATCCAACACCTATTAAGTTATGGGTATATTAAACGCTACCCAATTCTCCCACGCCTAACCCGATTGTTTATCTTTATGTTTCACCCAATTAAATGCCATAGCTTGAGCTTCCCCGAATACACCTGTGACGTTAACTCTTTTACCGCTGAAAATTAGTTCGTTTCATGCTTTCCATATCGCCCAAGAAGCCGCTAAAATAATAATTCTAATCAATTTACGCTTCTCCTTTGACCCGTTCACAGTCTTGTGCAGCTCTAATAAGACCTTCACATTGAAAGCGTATATCGGAGTGATGCCAAGTTCCTTAGAAGGATTAGAATTATCGCTACCCACCATTTTCATCTTCTGTGTGGATAATTGTTCCTGTAGAAGGATTAGAATTATCGCCACATTAGTAGGATGGCTACATTCAACCAAAAAAAAATTATTACACCCAGCTATGTAGACTTTCATCACATCAACTATCAAACCTTGAAGTCTTGAGACAAATTTAGACATCATGGTATTAAAAAAATGTTTAGAACTTTCAAATGATATTATATCTCAATAATGCACACAATAATATGGAAAATAAATTCAAGTTGGGCTGACCCTTTTTGATATGTTTGATAACTTTCTATTTAAATTAACTTTTGAAAAGTTCACAGGTTGCACTGACCCGTTTTGACCCATAACAAATTGTTTTGCCACCTCTGTTAAGAGAAGAATTTACTTGTGCTTTAAAAACAAAGCAAAAAATGAAAATGAATTTCTAATAATCATCTTCAATCATGGCCCATTTTGACCTGAGCTTATAACTTGTGGTATTTATTAGAACAAAATAGAACTTTGTAAAGCTAATAAGCCACTGCTTGTTTCCAAATTACCTAGTTTCGTTTTCAACTTAATGACCAATTAAATAATAACATGGCAAGAAAATGAACCAAAAAATTCAGAATTACCAAAATTGTTCCAACAGCATGTTGGAAAAATAATCTTTGAAATATCATAGTTAACTTAAGTTTATTATTATGTTTAATATTGTGACACTTGTATAGTCCGAATAAGTCACAAATGGGTCAAAATACTGCAGTTACAAACGGTTATCATAAAACCAACGGTTATCATAAAACCGATTTATAAGGCAGTTATTAGGAAGTTAAGTATTGAATGGTTGTGTTGTTTCATCACACCGTTTAAGTTTGTATATATAGGTCCATGTTGTATCAAATTTCGTAATGTATCGATTTCTGTTTTACTTCAAAACTCTCTCAAACTTCCTGTTCAATATTATCATTTCTGTTTATCATTTTATAACCGCCCACACATCAGATTCTAACATGGCATCAGAGCCAAATGATCCGAAGACCTGTGAAGAGAAGAATAACCGAGTGATTTGGTTAAGAAAGAACCCGTTTGCAATCAAGAAAGAAGAAGATATCCATGATGATTACAAGGCCCAGGGTGCAGTTTTTCACTCTGATGCACCGAAACGTGGATGTGGTGCCGTACCACGTCCCCGAAGCTTCCGGGGTACGGAAACGTGTACGGGTACGGCCCGAATCGTTTCCAACCCGCTTCCTTGACCGCTTCCAGAAGTCAACGCCGTATCCGCTGCAGTTTCGTAATCTGGGTACCGTTTCTATCACGTTTCCAGAAGCTGGAACAGCAGCAATAAAAGGACGATTAATGCTCTGAATTCTGATCTTAAACAAACGATTCATGTGCTTCTGAGACGTACCTGTATTGCAGCGTTGGATGTGTATGACGGCGAGGAAGGGTTTCAGCCATGGAGAAAACAAGAAAAAAAAAAGGGTTTGTAGGAAGAAGATGACTAGCAGCTTTGGATGTGTATGACGGCTGTGGATGTTTTGTTTTAAGCTTTTTTTAGGGTTAAAAACTTTTAAGTATTTTCACATTTAACCCCCCTATCTTTCATTTGTTTACATATAATGCCTAAAACTTCTAAATTTTACATCTAAAGTATAAAATTAGTTTGTGTATATAAACATTTGGTCCTAATACTTACCTAAATTTGTTAATTTTCACTAAAAAGTGTGATTAAATCAACGTATGAATATATTTTGGGGTTTGTGGTACATTATTTATAGTATATATTTATTTTTTTATGTATTTATTTCTGTACCCGTGCCGTACCCGCTTCTTGATTTTTTAAGTTTTGCCGTTTCCCGTTCCCGTACCCGTACCCGTTTCTCGTTCCCGTACCAGTTCCCGTGCAACATAGGTTTTTCACCCAAGTTTCAGACTAATTCTCAAAGGCGTGAAGGCAAAGAGAAGGCAGATGATCGTGATGATTATCAATGGAAAATCGGCCAGAAAAGTAATCTATATCTATCTCCTTTTATGGACTCTTCAAGAGAGTATTTATTGCAGAAAGAAAGAGAGCATCAATTGTATGGCGGTTATATGTACAAGAATTATGGGAAGAAGGAGATCGATTGGCACTATCCAAAAGGCATGTGTTGTTCATTCTGTTATCAACCGTTCCACTATCGAAAGGATTGTCCTCAAAGAATCGGGAAGATAGAGTTTATGGTGAGAGGGACAGAAGGAAAAACGTGGAACGACATTTGGTACGCAAGTATAAACAGACAACAACACGCAACGGGGTACAAGCACTTGTTTACAAATCTGGAAAAAACATTCGGTATAGGAAGTAATCCGGAGGGATTCAAAAGAGAATTCTACAAAGGAAAAGGAAATGTGGAGATCTTTAGCGAGGGGCAGTTTCATGAAATAGGGAATGTTTATTACATCCCTACACTCAAGAGGAATGTATTGAGTGCAGATCGTTTGATATAGGACGGTTACAAGATCCGTTATGAGGGTGATGTGTGTTAAATCACAAAAGATCAAAAGAAGCCTCTCGCAATCAAGCCGAATGTGCACTGTTGGAGTTGCAATCAGTTTCACGAACCTTATTATTGTCCCAACATCGAAGATCACGAGAAGAACAATAAGAGAAAGATGAAGGGGAAAGACAAAGAAGAAGAGGGTTCGTCAATGGACAAAGAATTTGAAAGAAGGGCTGTGAAACATCATCATCTACAAAACCAAGTCGCTACGGCCACTACGGGCAGAAGTGCACCCGAATCTGATCAGGGAAGAGAAGCCGAAATATATCCAAAGAATTCAGAATTGGAGAGTTGCACAGCGTTTATGGATATGATTCATATCGCTACCCAAGTTGAGAGACATCAGATCAAATTCAAAGGGGAATTTGAAAGAGTCTTGGCATGGTTTCTAAGGGATTTTCTGGGGATAAAATCCGACATGCCAATCCCACCACGAGATCAATTTGGTAGGAAGATTGATCTCTTTGAACTCTACATGATAGTAGATACGTTTGGTGGAGTAGATGCAGTCAACAAGTACGACTTATGGGTTCAAGTCGCAGTCAAGATGGGTTATGGGTATGGAAGGCTACCAAGGGACATGAAAGATGATGAGATTGTGGAGGATTTGAAGATCACTTATAACCAGTATTTGGAGATCATAAACTGGTAGCATCAGAAGTATAAAGGGAAGGAATTGAAGGTTGAAACGGATGAAGACAACACCAACTTCAAGATGGGATACAAGGCGATGAAGAACGAGGATCTACCTCCCAAGAAAAGGTCCAAAACTTCCAGCAGTGAAGAATAATCCAGCAGCAGAATCAAGGCATGATAATTCAAAGATTAGGGGAGTGATTGTTGGAAAAATAATCTTTGAAATATCATAGTTAACTTAAGTTTATTATTATGTTTAATATTGTGACACTTGTATAGTCTGAATAAGTCACAAATGGGTCAAAATACTGCAGTTACAAACGGTTATCATAAAACCGATTTATAAGGCAGTTATTAGGAAGTTAAGTATTGAATGGTTGTGTTGTTTCATCACACCGTTTAAGTTTGTATATATAGGTCCATGTTGTATCAGATTTCGTAATGTATCGATTTCTGTTTTACTTCAAAACTCTCTCAAACTTCCTGTTCAATATTATCATTTCTGTTTATCATTTTATAACCGCCCACACATCAGAAACTAACACAACAAACAAGAACAGTTTGGGTTGACATTGTTTAGAACTTACTCATTTGTTCTCAAATCCATTTGTACATGAGCTGCAAAAGAGTCTAGAGCCAGAGAAACTACAGACAAAAAATAGGACCTGCTGCAGAACAATAAGTTCACTACCTTCAATAAAAACAAACAAATGCTCTTGTAAATCGGAAAATACCTTCAGAAAATTGTGATAAAAAATAATCACCAAATAAAAACCAAACGCAAGTGTGTTAATTACCAAACCCCAGCTCTTCGACGCATCTCCCCAAGCCCTTTTCTTGTGCCTGAACTCTGAAGCAAGAACAACAGAAATCTCCCTACCAGCAAACATGTCACACCCTTAAATTTCCACTGCGGGGTTTATACCGCGAGACGCATGACATACCAGGATCCCATAGCCATAAGTCATATGAACGAACTCTAAATGCCCAACCCATTTAGTTCATTTTCAAAAACCAAGTTTAGTTAAGCTGCGGAAGCGTAAACCAAATTTAATCCTTTTAAAAGAACCATGCGCAAAACAACGCGCCCAAATTAAAACCATACGAAAGAAAATGTAAAAGCATAATATATAATTTAAGCGTATGCCCAAGACCCCAAATGCAGTGAAGTGTGCAGTGCTTTCTAATCGTGGCACCGGAAGTTAACTACCTGCAAAAGCATGTTTATCGTGGGTCAACAAACAATGTTGGTGAGTTCACTAAGTAAAGAAAATGAGTAAGTAAATGCGATGGTTTCCAAAACCACATAACCAAGTAAAAGCGTAGGTCCTCCAGACCAAAATGTTCAAGTATCATCAGTTTAAGCGTGTCAGGGGTAGCTAACCCACTCATTGCAACTAAACAGAATTATTGGGACACCTTCAGTAATGTAATAGTTTGCCTTAATAACTGGTGTCTATCAACACCAGTTCTCAAATGTGGTCAGAAGTTCATGCCCGTGCCTCAAGCACCTCAGACATGAGGTTGCTGCACAACCTAATAGCGCTATCAACTAATACCCCGCTCGCCTCCAGCGATTAACCCAATAATATGCAAGGACTTTCCAAAATGATAGAGTGTTTAGTTTACAAAGGACCAATAAGTTTTAAGCTGATCAAAAACCCGATCCACACAAGGAATCGTAAAACCGACCCACACAAGGAGTCAAAACCCGACCCACACAAGGAGTCAAAACATCTCAGAACCCGAGACATAAAAGTAGCCCCAAACCGGACTAGAAAACGTTTTGTAAGTTGTCTCAAACCCGAAACGCATGCTTTTGAGAAAAAGTAGTGAAACTCACCTTAGTATGCAAGCAGGTAAATGCAAACTCCAAAGTAGGGTGTGCTACCGACTCCCTAGTACATGTGTCACTAAGTGAGTATATGTGTAATACCATTACACCATATAACCCGTTTGTCCAAGACGTTTAATTGTTCAAAATCGTATAAGTGACACCTAGTGGTTCTACATGCATAAGTAAACCCTACGGACCCGTTGGTGAATATGTTGGTCACCATCAGTTGTACACTTCCTATGCATCTCATATAAGTGTCCATTCAAGTTCATGCCAATAACATACCACATAGGACTCCAAATAGTCACATAAACACATAATACACAATCTGCGTTTTTAGGACAGATTATGCGCCATGAAAACTAATCTGTTTAAAATACTTAACAAACGAATTAAACTCCCAAATTTTTACTGAATATTATTTGGGATTCATTTGATAACCCATATTTTTTTTTGTCTCAAAACCAAACACAAAAATCATGAAAAATCGTACATCACAGATATGTCCAGAAAGTTTCTACAGCAGGTCAGGTTAGTAGAAAAATTCCGAAAAATCGTGTATTCATCCAAACGGTATGACTCCACTTGGAAAAGCCAAGTTATTCCAATGTTAACCTATTGTACGAATTTCATAACTTAATTCCTTGTAAAACTCGAGTTAGGATTGTTTAAAGTTGACCCAGTTTGTTAATCCGATAATCTGATATGACCTTTAATCAAAGAAAATTCCAAAAACATATCAAACGACATCCAAATCAGATGATTTTGCCCATTCTAAAAAGCTAAGACCATTTACAATCCATTCACGCAAAGAATCGATCAAAATAAGTATTTTAATGTCACATAACAGACCCTACAAATCAACATTCAGATTCTGTCCAGATTCTAATCATGCAATATTATCAATTATATCAAACCCTAGTTGCATATTATCAATCAATAACACCTAATAATCATCACACAACATCAATAAGAGCCACATCTGATCAAAACCCTAATGATACATTATAAACATCATCATTCATAAACCCTAGGAGTCTAAAACATCAAGAACATGCATAATCATGCAACCTATCAATTTCTAATCGCATAGGATTATGTTTAACCCATTCAATCTTTATAAACTTCAAGTTTTAATCTTTATAAAAAGGTTTCAGACCTGGACAAACTTAGTTATAGGTTTTTATAACATATTAAGAAAGATTAAAACACAATAGATTGAAGGTTATACCGCAAGCCTTTCAAAACAATCAACCGAATGCTCTCCAAGCTTCCCGATCGATGTTCTTGAGCCTTAGCAGGTGTTTAGGGGTTAATATTTCGTAAATAGGGCAGTGGGGGTGATTAGGGTTTGAGTTTAGGTGATACAAGAGGCTTAGGGTTGCTTAAATAGGTGTTTAAGTCGGTTTGGTGTTAGCAGGCTCCCGCGCGCGGCCCGCTCGGACCCTGTGAGCGGCCGCTCACAGGTCTTTGGCCCGCGTGGGTGGCCTGCTTCATCACACGACATGTTTTCCTTCGATGTTTTCGCTATTTTGGACCAAAACAAGTGTAACCCCATGTGTTTAGACCCCAACCATCCTAATGGTCCACCTTTAACGATTTTTATTAACGCATTCGATTTAAGTTCATGTAATCACATATGGTTTGCACATAGTTTCACAGAGTATCACAGAAGCACGTACTTGCAATCAATCTCAGTCAATTAACTCACAATTATTAAACTTCATTGTTTACCAACGTCCGAGATTCACTAATCATGTATACAGTCTGGTAATTTCTCGAATTACCACTTCATGCAGTTATTAATCTATAACTATGCAACGTGTGTCCTATCTAGCTAGCACTAGTTATGTAGAATGCAAGGAATGTAACTAGAGTTTAGTTAAAGTGAGAACCTGAAATTGTGGGGTATCACAAAACATACGCGCCTTCATATGATATTGAGCTTCAACATCATCATAAGGCCCTATATACTGCACAAATGCATTACCCAGGCCAAACTCTAACCTTGTCACACCCTCAAAATCCACTTGCGGGGTTTTACCGCGAGGCGCATGACAAACCAGGATCCAAACCAACGATCACAATAAACAAGTCTAAATGAATATAAATGCAATTTCAAAACATGGTTTAAAAATCTCGTTTACAGCGGAAGCTTATTCAAACAGTATCTCAACAGTGAAATAATAGTTCAACGTTCAAAAGACCATGCAACCCTAGTTAGACGCCGTGCAGACGCGTGCGCCCTAGTCCAGTCGTGCTACCTTAGCGACCTGAGAAAACATGTAAAAGTTTACGTCAGCACAAAAATGCTGGTGAGTTTACAGGTTTTGTATCCAAGTACCAAGTCCACCTGTCCATACTATAATAAATCGAAAACCAGTATACGCTAGCTAGGCGTACGTTTTGTTACTACCACGATTGGAAAACCATTACTAACTCGAATACCAGATGTTGTGCCCGAAAAGTTCCAGTTGTTCCTGTTGTTCCTGTTTGAGACAATATGCACTCGCCCGACCCTCCAAGCCGACGAGCGGGGTTGGTCACTCCCAATAGCGCTATTCACATTTCCCCGTTGTGCAAACCCGCACATTCATGGTTCCCCCCGGGACTTCCAAAGATCGTGTAGTACACAATAGAAACCCATAGTATGACAGTAGTTACCACATAATCGTTTTAACACATGTTTTCTCCCCCGAAAATATGAAACCAGTTTAAAAGAGGGGCCGTAAACTCACCTTAACGTGCAAGCAAAGAATCCGAACAGCAAGCAATATATGCTACCGACACCCTAATAACAGTGTCGCTCAGTGAGTATAGGCGTAATATCATTACCCATATAACTCGTTTGTCCAAGGCGTTTTAAATGTTCAAAAGTGTGTATGCGACGCCTAGTGATTCTACATGCAATAGTAAACCCTACGGACCCGTTGGTGAATACGTTGGTTACAATTAGTTTCTACATTCCGTATGTGTCTCAGACAAGTGTACTTCAGCTACATGTCAATTCCATACCACCTAAGACCTCAATTAATCACAGAAGCACATAATACACAATCTGTGTTTTCAGGACAGATTGTGCGCCATCAAAACGAATTTATTTAAAATAGCAATTCAGTGAGTTAACCTCCCAAATTTTTACTGAATTTACTTTGGGATCCACTCGACAATACCTATTTTTGTTTTGTCTCAATTCCAAACACAAAAATTATGAAAATTCGTACAACACAGCTATGTCCAGAAAATCTCCTCAACAGGTCAGTTTAGTAGGAAAATTCTTAAAAATTGTGTATTCATCCAAACGAGATGAATCCACTTGGAAAAGCTCTATTTTTCCAGTATTGACCTACTGTAAAAATTTCATAATCTAATTCCTTGTAAATCTCAAGTTATGACCATTTAAAGTTAACCCAATTTACAAATCCGAAAATCTGATATGACCCCTAATCAATTAAAATTCCAAAAACGACTCAAACGATGTCCAAATTCGATGGTTTTGCCCATTATGAAAAGCTAAGACCTTGTACGTTACAATCATGCAAAGAATCGATCAAACCAATTGTTTTCAAGCCACGAAACAGACCCTACAAGTCGACTTTCAGAATCTGTCCAGATTCTGATCGTACAATATTATCAATTATATCAAACCCTAGTTGCATATTATCAATCAATAATACCTAATAATCATCATACAACTTTCCTAATACCTATTCCCATCAGATCCTATTATCAAACATGTCAAGATCAAAGCTTTTAGGATCAAAACACCAATAACTTGCGCAACAAGCATCCTATGATGTTACTACGCGTTTATTAATAGGTTTAATCCGTTTAATCTTCAAAAAGACTCATGTTTTAATGTTTATTAAACCCAATCAGACCTGGACAAACTTGTTATAGGATTTTTACAATAAAACATAAAGTAAAAAGCGTAAGAAATCATGAGTTATACCCTTAGCTCTTCAAATCAATCAATCGCGCGCCTTGGAGCCTCCCAATTGATGATCTTGAGCCTTAGCAGGAGTTTTTGGAGTGAAATATTCGTGTGGGGCAGTAAGGGGGCGATTAGGGTTGAGTATGAGGGCTGCATGGGAGTTAAGGATGTTTAAATATGAGTTTGAGGCGGTTTAAACCCGTCAGGTAGCATCGAGCGGCCGCTCGGAGCCTGTGAGCGGCCGCTCACAGGTCCGGGTGGCGCGCTTTTGCCTCGTTTCGCCTCCCGACGCGTTATCCTTCGACGTTTTCGTTATTACGGACCGTAACAAGTGTAACCCCATGCGTTAAGACCCTAATCAACCTCACGCTCCACTTTTAATAATTTTTATTAACGTGTTCGGTTTAGGTTCACATAATCACGTATGGTTTTCACATAAGTTTGTCAGATATCACCGAGACACATAAGTTTGTTATTCACCAACGTCCGAGGTTCACTAATCATGAAATCACATGTTAACTCACACAAGGAGTCAAAACCCGACCCACCCAAGGAGTCAAAGCATCTCATAACCCGAGATGTGAAAGTAGTCCCAAACCGGACTAGAAAACGTTTTGTAAGTTGTCTCAACCCGAGACAATGCACGTATGTCCTTTCTAGCTATCTAGCTAACCCTCGTTAAGTATAATATACGCGTGACTCGCTAAGGTAGACTTTCATCTAGACAATGTTGTTAACCAGAATTTGCCGGGTGTCACATCATCCCCACGTTAAAAGAATTTTCGTCCCGAAAATTGCACAAGTACCAAAAGGAATAACGAAGGAAACAACAAAAAAAAATAGAAACCAAAAATAAAAACCAAAAAGAGAGATTTACCCGAGTTGTCACATCATCCCCACGTTAAAAGGAATCTCGCCCCGAGATTCATTCAGCTGCAGAAGAGACATATCTCGACTCGAACGCTTCCTTAGGAAAGAGATGAGGATATTTAGACTTCATTTGATCCTCCCGTTCCCACGTATACTCTGGTCCCCGGTTCGAGTTCCACCGAACCTTAACGATACGAATCTTGCTGTGACGTAGGCTACGAATCTTGTAATCCAGAATCTCCACAGGTTCTTCCACAATCCGAAGACGATCATCAACCTTGATCTCTTCCAGTGGAACGATGAGAGACTCGTCAGCCAGACACTTCTTCAAGTTTGACACGTGGAAGACGTTATGTACGTTACCGAGCTCCGTCGGTAAATCAAGACGATATGCCACCGGTCCAATCCGTTCCAAGATCGTAAATGGTCCGACATACCGCGGATTGAGTTTGCCACGCTTCCCAAAGCGTATGACGCCCTTCCACGGTGAAACTTTCAGAAGTACTTTGTCATCAACTTGGAATTCCAATGGTTTGCGACGCTGATCGGCATAACTCTTTTGCCGGTCCCGTGCCGCTGCCAACCGGTTACGAATCTGTACGATCTTTTCCGAAGTTTCGTACACTAGCTCAGGCCCAGTGAGTTGACTCTCACCCACTTCAGCCCAACAAAGAGGAGAACGGCATTTCCGCCCGTACAGTGCCTCGAACGGAGCAGCCTTGATGCTCGTGTGATAACTATTGTTGTACGAGAATTCTACTAACGGTAGATGAGCTTCCCAACCCTTGCCAAAATCGATCACACATGCCCGCAGCATGTCTTCTAAAGTTTGAATCGTGCGCTCACTTTGACCGTCAGTCTGTGGATGGTAAGCTGTACTCATGTCTAGTTGGGTTCCCAAAGCCTTGTGCAAAGACTTCCAGAAGTGAGAAGTAAAATGGGAGTCACGATCCGAGATAATAGAAACTGGCACCCCGTGCTTAGAAACAACTTCCTTCAAATAAAGACGAGCCAAACGATCCATGGTGTCGGTCTCCTTAATAGCAAGAAAATGGGCTGATTTCGTCAACCGATCAACAATCACCCATATCTTGTCATTCCCGCTTGGTGATTTAGGAAGTTGCGTGACAAAATCCATGGTAATCTGTTCCCATTTCCATTCCGGAATTTCAGGTTGTTGCAAGAGACCCGACGGTTTCTGGTATTCCACCTTGACCTTAGCACAGGTCAAGCATTTGCTCACGTATGAGGCTATATCCGACTTCATGTTTGGCCACCAGTAAAGCACCTTCAGATCTTGGTACATCTTATCCGAACCAGGATGAATAGAATACCGGGACTTATGAGCCTCATCAAGGACAAGCTCCCGTAGTCCCCCGAATAAAGGAACCCATATACGTTCTGCGAAATAGTGCAGGCCATCAGGCCTTCGCTCTAGGTGCTTGTCGGCGCCGTGCATAGTTTCAGCTTTAAGGTTTTCCTCCTTCAAAGCTTCTAGCTGAGCAGAACGGAGTTGATCAGGTAACGACGAATGGATGGTGAGCTGCAACGCCCGAACGCGACGAGGTTTAGTTGATTCCTTCCTGCTCAAGGCGTCTGCTACAACATTCGCCTTGCCAGGATGGTACTTAATGGCACAATCATAGTCATTCAGAAGTTCAATCCAACGACGCTGTCGTATGTTCAAATGTTGTTGGTCGAAAATATGTTGAAGACTCTTGTGATCGGTGTAGATCGTGCATTTGGTACCGTACAAGTAATGTCTCCAAATTTTCAACGCGAATACCACTGCACCCAACTCCAAGTCATGGGTGGTGTAGTTCTTCTCGTGCACCTTGAGTTGGCGAGAAGCATACGCAATCACTTTCTCGCGTTGCATCAGCACGCAACCGAGACCATGTATAGAGGCGTCACAGTAAACAACGAAATCGTCAGGGCCATCAGGCAAGGACAAAATAGGAGCGGAACAAAGCTTAGACTTTAGTTCCTCAAACGCTGACTCTTGTGGTTCACCCCAGTCGAATTTCCTATCCTTCTGAGTGAGAGTGGTCAGGGGTTGAGCAATCTTCGAGAACCCCTGAATGAAACGACGATAGTAGCCCGCAAGGCCTAGGAATTGCCGCACCTCAATTGGCGTCTTTGGTGCTCCCCAGTCCTTGATCGCTTCGATTTTAGCTGGATCGACATGAATCCCTAGTTCATTAACCACATGTCCTAGGAATTGAACTTCGCGTAACCAAAAGTCACACTTTGAGAACTTAGCATAAAGTTGTTCCCGTCGCAAGAGTTCCAAAACTAACCGCAGATGTTCCCCGTGTTCGGTCTCGTTCTTGGAGTAGATCAGAATGTCATCAATAAACACAATGACGAATTTATCAAGATATGGTTTACAGACGCGGTTCATCAAGTCCATGAAAACCGCCGGTGCATTCGTGAGACCGAAAGGCATGACCAAGAATTCGAAATGGCCATAACGTGTTCGAAAGGCAGTCTTGGCAACGTCAGCCTCCCTGACGCGCAGCTGGTGATAACCGGACCTCAAGTCGATCTTGGAATAATAACTAGAACCCTGAAGCTGGTCGAATAGATCATCAATACGTGGAAGAGGATAACGGTTCTTGACGGTCAATTTGTTCAGTTCTCTGTAGTCCACACATAATCGGAAGCTTCCATCCTTCTTCTTAACAAATAGAATCGGGGCTCCCCAAGGGGAAGAACTTGGCCTGATGAAACCCTTGTCCAAGAGCTCCTGTAACTGACTAGACAATTCCTGCATCTCGGGAGGTGCAAGACGGTAGGGGGCCCGAGCAATAGGAGCAGCCCCTGGTACAAGATCAATACCGAACTCGACTTGACGATGGGGAGGAAGACCAGATAAATCATCGGGAAAAACATCAGGAAACTCGCGTACAACTGGAATATCGTCGATCTTCTTCTCATCACCAGAGGAAACAGATAACAGTGCCAAAACGGCTGGATAACCCTTTCGAAGACACTTAAGGGCTTTCATGCTAGAGATGATGTTTAGCGGAACACCACCCTTGATACCATACACAGAAAGGAATTCTCCATCAGGGAGAGGAATCCGAATAACCTTGTCATAACAGACAATCTCCGCGCGATACAAAGACAACCAATCCATACCTACCACCACGTCGAAACTACCCAAAGGTACCGGCATAAGATCGATGGGGAACGATAAACCCGACAACTCCAATTGACACTCCCGAAGGACACTAGTAGCTTCAATCTTTTTACCGTCAGCCAACTCAATAATATACTTAGTCTCTAATGGTACGGGTACTACATCTAGCAGTCGACTAACTCCCATGGATACAAAACTCTTGTCGGCACCGGAATCAAATAATACACTAACAGAACGATTATTGAGAAGGAACGTACCGGTGACTGTGTCAGGGTCCTGTCTAGCCTCAGCGGCTCCAATGACGAAGGCACGTGCATTTCTGCCGCCGCCCCCGTTGTTCCCATTACCGTTGTTCCCACCCTGCTTCAGTTTTGGGCAATCCTTCTTGTAATGCCCAGTGTCACCACAGTTGTAGCATCCTTGTTTTCCTGTAGTCCCTTGAGTAGTCGGAGCTGAGCTGTTAGTCGGAGCCTGAGTCGATGGAAGTGTAACCCGACAATCTTTAGCATAATGCCCAATTCGCTGGCAGCGGTGACAACGGTTACTGTCGCAGTTCCCTTGATGATGGCGTCCACACTTGTTGCATTTGGGCAGTTTTCCCGCATAACCACCCTGCTTGTTACCCGAAGAAGAAGAAGAACCCCCATTGTCGAACTTCTTATTCTGCTGTGCTGACCCAGCTCCCTTCCCGTCATTTTCCCACTTGCGCTTGTTGTTCTCTGGGGCCTTAACAGTTGAACCCTTCGCAGGCAAAATACCCTCATTTACCTTTAAGTTGGTCATCCTATGAGCCGATCGAACCACCTCTGCGTATGTAGGATGATTTCCCGCAGCCACTAACCCTGCAATTTCCGGTACTAACCCCGAGACATAGTGTTCAATCCTACGATATTCTGGCACATGCAGATCGGGACACAGCACTGCCAACTCATTCCGCCTCACAGTATACTTCTCAATTTCCGACCCAGTCATCTTGAGGTTCCACACCTCATGCTCCAGCTTCTGTACCTCTTCCCTCGGACAATACTCGCGCTTCAGCAACTGCACAAAATTCTCCCATGGCATAGCATATGCCTCCCCAATACCCATATTCTGGGTGATGCCATTCCACCAAGTCAATGCCACATCCTGGAATAACGCAGCTGCATACTTTACCCGATCTTCTGGGAGACAGTTACACATCAGAAACACTGACTCTACTTTCTCCAGCCACCTAAGCAAGCTCACCGCACCCTCGGTGCCAGAGAATTCCTGGGGCTTACAGTCCCGAAACATCTTGTAGGTACACATGGGTGGGGGTGGGTTAACAGGACCACCTGAAATGAAACGCATGAGAAACCACGAAGAATGCAAACAAGGTTCACCAATGAGGCAAGGAAAATGGATAAATCAACTTACCACCACCGTTGTGCCCTAACTGAAAGGCAGCTTGGAGTAAGTTGTTCAGATCATCCTGCGATAGGTTAACACCTCCACGACCACCAGCACCACCGCGACCACCACCACGTCCACCATTGCGACCACCTCCACGTCCTCCTCGTACTCCAGACATGATTCTGGCAGAAAGAGCGAGAAAATTTAGTTTCGCAGTTAAAGATAACCACTAATGTTCACAAGATCAAAGCTAGATCCAATCCAGGACTATCCCCTCAAACCCAGAGCTCACTAGGGCTTCCATGCATTTCGGTTTATGATTTTGTGTGCACCCAAAATGATAAACCGCTCTACATGGTCCTCCAAGTGTTCTCCTAGTTCAAAGTTCAAATCACCGAATATAGATTCTTAGCTATACACCGTAATACTACGGTAGTTTATGGCAAGTGTTTCTATTAGAGTAGGAAAGGGAGATGTCCGAGCCTTGAACAAATCTCAAGAGTATACGAGTTACTCCAATATACTACACTGCCTAGAAAGCAAGTAACCCGACCTAAGATAGAACGGATGATGTAACATAGAGAGACCAAATGATTTAGAGACACCCCGACAAGACCATACGTAAACCACCATAATGTTTAGTACCATGTGATCGTCTAGTGTGTGTGACTCGGCTATAGACTAGACCCTACATGCAGCCCTAGTTCACTATAACCTGGCTCTGATACCAATCTGTCACACCCTCAAAATCCACTTGCGGGGTTTTACCGCGAGGCGCATGACAAACCAGGATCCAAACCAACGATCACAATAAACAAGTCTAAATGAATATAAATGCAATTTCAAAACATGGTTTAAAAATCTCGTTTACAGCGGAAGCTTATTCAAACAGTATCTCAACAGTGAAATAATAGTTCAACGTTCAAAAGACCATGCAACCCTAGTTAGACGCCGTGCAGACGCGTGCGCCCTAGTCCAGTCGTGCTACCTTAGCGACCTGAGAAAACATGTAAAAGTTTACGTCAGCACAAAAATGCTGGTGAGTTTACAGGTTTTGTATCCAAGTACCAAGTCCACCTGTCCATACTATAATAAATCGAAAACCAGTATACGCTAGCTAGGCGTACGTTTTGTTACTACCACGATTGGAAAACCATTACTAACTCGAATACCAGATGTTGTGCCCGAAAAGTTCCAGTTGTTCCTGTTGTTCCTGTTTGAGACAATATGCACTCGCCCGACCCTCCAAGCCGACGAGCGGGGTTGGTCACTCCCAATAGCGCTATTCACATTTCCCCGTTGTGCAAACCCGCACATTCCCCGGGACTTCCAAAGATCGTGTAGTACACAATAGAAACCCATAGTATGACAGTAGTTACCACATAATCGTTTTAACACATGTTTTCTCCCCCGAAAATATGAAACCAGTTTAAAAGAGGGGCCGTAAACTCACCTTAACGTGCAAGCAAAGAATCCGAACAGCAAGCAATATATGCTACCGACACCCTAATAACAGTGTCGCTCAGTGAGTATAGGCGTAATATCATTACCCATATAACTCGTTTGTCCAAGGCGTTTTAAATGTTCAAAAGTGTGTATGCGACGCCTAGTGATTCTACATGCAATAGTAAACCCTACGGACCCGTTGGTGAATACGTTGGTTACAATTAGTTTCTACATTCCGTATGTGTCTCAGACAAGTGTACTTCAGTTACATGTCAATTCCATACCACCTAAGACCTCAATTAATCACAGAAGCACATAATACACAATCTGTGTTTTCAGGACAGATTGTGCGCCATCAAAACGAATTTATTTAAAATAGCAATTCAGTGAGTTAACCTCCCAAATTTTTACTGAATTTACTTTGGGATCCACTCGACAATACCTATTTTTGTTTTGTCTCAATTCCAAACACAAAAATTATGAAAATTCGTACAACACAGCTATGTCCAGAAAATCTCCTCAACAGGTCAGTTTAGTAGGAAAATTCTTAAAAATTGTGTATTCATCCAAACGAGATGAATCCACTTGGAAAAGCTCTATTTTTCCAGTATTGACCTACTGTAAAAATTTCATAATCTAATTCCTTGTAAATCTCAAGTTATGACCATTTAAAGTTAACCCAATTTACAAATCCGAAAATCTGATATGACCCCTAATCAATTAAAATTCCAAAAACGACTCAAACGATGTCCAAATTCGATGGTTTTGCCCATTATGAAAAGCTAAGACCTTGTACGTTACAATCATGCAAAGAATCGATCAAACCAATTGTTTTCAAGCCACGAAACAGACCCTACAAGTCGACTTTCAGAATCTGTCCAGATTCTGATCGTACAATATTATCAATTATATCAAACCCTAGTTGCATATTATCAATCAATAATACCTAATAATCATCATACAACTTTCCTAATACCTATTCCCATCAGATCCTATTATCAAACATGTCAAGATCAAAGCTTTTAGGATCAAAACACCAATAACTTGCGCAACAAGCATCCTATGATGTTACTACGCGTTTATTAATAGGTTTAATCCGTTTAATCTTCAAAAAGACTCATGTTTTAATGTTTATTAAACCCAATCAGACCTGGACAAACTTGTTATAGGATTTTTACAATAAAACATAAAGTAAAAAGCGTAAGAAATCATGAGTTATACCCTTAGCTCTTCAAATCAATCAATCGCGCGCCTTGGAGCCTCCCAATTGATGATCTTGAGCCTTAGCAGGAGTTTTTGGAGTGAAATATTCGTGTGGGGCAGTAAGGGGGCGATTAGGGTTGAGTATGAGGGCTGCATGGGAGTTAAGGATGTTTAAATATGAGTTTGAGGCGGTTTAAACCCGTCAGGTAGCATCGAGCGGCCGCTCGGAGCCTGTGAGCGGCCGCTCACAGGTCCGGGTGGCGCGCTTTTGCCTCGTTTCGCCTCCCGACGCGTTATCCTTCGACGTTTTCGTTATTACGGACCGTAACAAGTGTAACCCCATGCGTTAAGACCCTAATCAACCTCACGCTCCACTTTTAATAATTTTTATTAACGTGTTCGGTTTAGGTTCACATAATCACGTATGGTTTTCACATAAGTTTGTCAGATATCACCGAGACACATAAGTTTGTTATTCACCAACGTCCGAGGTTCACTAATCATGAAATCACATGTTAACTCACACAAGGAGTCAAAACCCGACCCACCCAAGGAGTCAAAGCATCTCATAACCCGAGATGTGAAAGTAGTCCCAAACCGGACTAGAAAACGTTTTGTAAGTTGTCTCAACCCGAGACAATGCACGTATGTCCTTTCTAGCTATCTAGCTAACCCTCGTTAAGTATAATATACGCGTGACTCGCTAAGGTAGACTTTCATCTAGACAATGTTGTTAACCAGAATTTGCCGGGTGTCACAAACCTGACAAGCACAGCGACAGAAACAGGTGGCGGTGGCAACCAAGACACAAAGCTAGACTACCACCTGCACCATCCAACACTTGAGGATGCGTGTAACAACCGTTCGAAGCCACACACACATACCCACAAATATCGTAAACAACCTGTATTGTAAAGAGAACTACCGTTTGTCCTGATTATGGCAAACAAACCGTCACACAACCACACAACATCACCACTGTCACTGCCAAAGGAAACATACCATCATCATCATCCGTTCACAGATCTGTAACCAATTGTACCTGAAAATCAAAAGTAACGTAGGTTAGATTACCAAGCATACAACTTCAGTGTGAAAACAACCAAAGGCACAACCGAATATAAGAAATCTGCGTTCCATTTCACGCCTTTCTTCATGTTGAAATTTTTCTTATTGTCGTTGTCTTTCCCGCATCATGCTTTCTTCTTTCTTCCGTTTCTAACGGTCTTGTCTCTCCATTTCATTTTTCATTTGTTCTTCTTTCTAATACAAGTAAAAACACAGCAACATAAGCTTCACAATAAGTCCTAAAAAATAATTATTTTAAATGATGTTATACCTTTTTCCTCAAAATATTATTTTTCTCAAGCTCTTTCATCAACCTCTTTTTAGAGGGACCATCCCTTCCACCATCTTCACTCTGCAAGAATTAGCCATAAATTAGAACACAAGGTCACATATGTGATTTAGAGTATATACGACAATATCATACCACTTAGGACACCATGTCGGTCCATTTGAGCATCCTCCTCCCATTTCCTCCAACTGTGGATCTGAATAAATTACAACAGTAAAAATATAAAGAACATAACAAATTTCAAATGAAATATATATATTTTAATATTGTAAAAGCCTGTAAAAAAGCTCAACACCATCTAACAAATTTCAAAGAAATCACCATGTATTAGATTACAGGGCCTCTAAATAATTTTAAGACACATCAGTACAAAACGACTAACCGGTGGCACGTATATGAAAAAAATGCTTATAATCGTGATAATATAATAACTAAAAGACTTAATTTGCATAAAAAAAATTGACACAAGTAATTAGTTTGAACTCACCATTTTCTGCCAAGCTTGTCTGTACCAAGCTGCCATGTTATCCGGTAATCTGAAAACCAAATACGCCGAATTTGAAAGTAAAATGTATGAAATTATTGCAATGAAGTAAGAAATAAAGAGGGAAAAACCTAGATGCCAATTCCACAAGCACCACATTTTTGTAGCATAAGTTACAGAACACCGGTCAAGACTTTGTATATGGCGGGGAAAACCAGTAACACACAAAATTTTTAAAAGACGTACCCATAAACAAAGCCTTTCAGTTGCTAAATCTGGGAAAACCTCGGAAACCAAATCGCCAATCGACATAACCTACAAAAACAAATAAGCTAATAGATCTTAATATATAATCGACATAACCACAATAAAAAAATTTGACACAAGGACACAAACAGACAATCGACCTAAACTACAAAAACAAACAATCGACCTAAACTATAAAAACAGATAATCAACATAAACTATAAAAACAGATAAAGTAACAGATCTTGATATATAATCAGAAAAACATATAATCGACATAAGCACAAAAACATATCTTTAAAATCGAAAAAAACTAAATCTGTAACGTAATCGTAATAAAAGGTTTGAAAATCGGATTAATGGAAAGAAGGATATGAAAACAGATCTTGACATATAATCGGATTTAGGGTTTTGATTACCTAAATCCCAAGTATTAAAATCGAAGAAAAAGAGAGATTGAATGTACCTGATCGATTATAGATTATAGAGTTAGGTTTGGAGTTTAGGGTTAGATGAGAATGATAAATTGTTTGAAGGAGCAGGAGGAGTTGCGTTTGATATACCCGGTCAAAATTTTAATCGGGTTAATACATGGGTTTGGATAGTATAATGTATGCTTGCCACGTGGATTTCAAGGGTGGAGCTCTAGTATGGGGACAAGTGTCCCCCTAGCCACTCATTTATTAGTAGAGGTAGATACTATACTGTACTATACTATACTATAATGCATGAGAGAGTTGCAATTTAAGTTATCCAAAAGTTAATAACTTTATTTTCATTTATAACACTAAAATGATGGTAAAATAGTCATTTAAACATTTTTACACTTTAGTACCTCATTTGAATTACACTTTAATTCTCTTATTTTTAGTTAGTAGTTACACTTTACTCACCCTCCTTACAAAGTACAAATTCTATTATTTAATTGTATCTTAACTTTTAAACTATTATGTTTTAAAAACATTCAAAAACCGCAAGTAAAACGATTTGTGATAAACGTGCCAACGTTTCAAGGTTGTCCACAAAAAAATTTGTAACAAGTCCCCAATACCCCGATTTGCGAACACATGGCCGTTGCACTCACAAAAATCGGGTTCGAATTTTGCAACGCTAGTGAGTTTCCTCACATATCGGCATGGCTAATGATCTGACCGATGCTAGATTAGGTTTTCTAGTTTATGTTTATTATGTTTTTATATATAAATTAGGTTAGGTTAATTTTAATGTAATGTTTTTATTTGTAGTTTATGTTATGTTTATTATATAAATATTTTATGTTTATTTAATTAGTTTAATTATTATTTTAAAACAAAAATAAGAAAACCGAGGTGACGTTGAGCCACACCAAACCAAACTATAAAGATGATGGATCTATACTCATGTTAAGGTAAATCAAGACCTGATTTCTCGTCTATTCCATATATTTATCGTTTCTCGCAGATCCATCTTCTCCAGATTTCCGTTGAGGCAACAGCTACCGGTTCGACCACCATAGGTAGTTGTTCGTAAAAAAAATTTGAAGGTGATGTTGGTTATTGAAGTAAAGAAAAAAAAAACAAAACACTGACAGTTTGTGTGACAGTGTGTGCTTCACGGTCCGTTAGATACAACCAGCAAATGATCCACGAATCCACTACCAACACCACCGACAATAGCGTTACCGTGCTAGTAATAGAGTACCCGTAGCCATTTCTGGTTGTGCCCCGTCCCTTAATATCTAGTTTCTTCATTAAAGTAAAACCCCCCACCCCACCCATAAAAGTTTTTCCTTGTCATTTCATTTCTTTTCCTCTAAGTTTGCCGTTTTCTTCTTTTCAAAAAATGTTAACTTATAAAAACAAAAACACCCTAACACACAAAGTGAACACGGGTTAAACAACGTAATAGCACAATAACAAGTCAGTCCTCTAGAGCCACATATCTATAACTTATAATAAAAGAATTGAATATTGATGAGGTGACATTCAATGGAGGCTGCCACGTGACACGTTGAAGTGAGAGTTTTTAATTTTGTTTCATCCATTCTCCTACACTTATCTAACCCTAATCTCTTTAAGAATTTAAAAACAAATTTAGATTTTTCTCTCTAATGTTTCCTCCCATCATTTTTAAACGTTAATATCTTTTATATACGAGATTTTTTAAAGAAAAAAATTACACCAAATTAACGAGCGTTTTATTATCTTTCCAACGAGTACCATAGTGCTATATAAAAAACGGAGAAAAAAAATGACTATTTTTTATGGGGTTTCGTTCATACAGGAAAAAAAACACAAAGTGTTCAGGTTATTCATTAATCATGTTTTTTCTTTTAAACCAGGTTCTTATATACAATGTTGAAATTTAGCCCATTCGCCATGCTATCATTGGAATTTTACTCTTCTAAAGATGGATAAGTATACTTCATCAAGAGAAGCTAGGAGAAAGAATCGCGTAACACTGCAACACATGGTGTCACCTTATAGCAATGTTATTTTTTATATTTATTTAATTACAAGAGTAATAATTATTACTATTACTATTAGTATTATTAGAATGGTTATATTTTTCAACCCTAGGACACTCCCGAGATAAAAGCTAGTTATATTATATTATACTACTATACTATAATACATGAGAGAGTTGCAGTTTAAGTTAGCCAAAAGTTAATAACTTTATTTTCATTTATAACCCTAAAATATGGTAAAATAGTAATTCAAACACTTTTACACTTTAATACCTTATTTGAATTACACTTTAATTCCTTATTTTTAGTTAGTAGTTAACTTTCCTCCCCATCCTTAGTCCTTACAAAGTACAAATTCTTTTATTTATTTGTATCTTACTTTTTAAACTATTATGTTTTAAAAACATTCGAAAACCGCAAGTAGGACGATTTGCGAAAAACGTGCCAACTTTTCAAGGTTGTCCACGAAAATATCTTGCAACAAGTCCCCAATACCCCGATTTGCGAACACGTGGCCATTGTACTCACAAAAATCGAGTTCGAATTTCGCAACGCCGGTGAGTTTCCTCACATATCAGCGTAACAAATGATCTGACCGATACTAGATTAGGTTTTCTAGTTTATGTTTATTATGTTTTTTGTATTTAAATTAGGTTAGGTTAATTTTAATGTAATGTTTTTATTTGTAGTTTATTATATAAAATTTTTATGTTTATTTAATTAATTTAATTATTAATTTAAAACAAAAAATAAGAAAACTGAGGTGACGTGAAGATCACCTAGCCACCGTCTACGCCACCATCACCATGTACATTTTTTTTTATCTTAAAAGGCTAAGGGGTTGTTTGGTTGATTAAGTGCTGAATCATTAAGATGTTCTGAATGGTTAAGAGCTGAATCATTCAGCATCACTTATTAGCTTAATAATTCAGCACTTAATCATTCCATTCAGATGCTGAAACAAACAGTCTGAATGCTGAATGATTCAGACTTGAATGATTAAAAGGCTGATTAAGAGGCTACCAAACAGTCCATAAGTGAGTTAGATGCCACATATCACTTATCCCCTTCATAACATCACCATATAGTGTAGTATAATAAATGGAGTAATAACTAGGAAAATATGAATACTATAATTTCAATTTAGCATGTGGTGTTGCTTTCTTTGCCATTCATCTTCTCCACTACCAAAGTCAATTTCTCCATTAAAGTAAAGCCCACGGCTTGTATCTTTTCCTCTTCATTTCCTTTTTTTGACTCTCAAATAGTTTGTTGTTAGAGGTGCCTACTTAAATCGGATCTTCACACAAAACCCAATCATATTTCCTTCATCGATTTTACATCAAATCAGATATTATCAGTTTGTTTCCCTCGGGTTAATGGCTGACAGCTCAGCAACCGAGTATCACAACCTTGTAACTATACTCACGGATAAGTACAATGTTTCTAGCGATATTACCAATTCATTGTTGGGATACCTAGATTCTATAGAACGATATTACCTAGATTCATTGTTGCCCCGTGTTCACATTGGTTATCACAATAAAGTTGGTTCTCGTATATATATATACATATATATATATATATATATATAGGGCAAGGATTAAATAAAAACCCTCATATTTTGAAGAAACCTAGTAAACTTAATCTAGACCATTGATCTAAAGTGATCAATGGCCTAAATTGATTCTACATTATTTTAATAAATTAATTAAGGTAGATGACAAAAAAAAGGGCACAATGGTCAAATGCCATTTTCTGAAAAGCAGATATGACAGTGTGGACCCCACACATGTCACATCATCTCTCTCTTACTTTTTTCACATTCTTATATAAGCTGTCAGACGCCCGTGTTACATATGTAACATATGCAGTGTTGCGTACGTTAAAATTGCACAGATTGTATATAATCAATTAAAAACTTTAAAACTGAGTTGCCAGTTTATATTATTTAAAAAATGCCGATTTTTTTATTAGACCATATTTTTTTCCGTTTTATTGTACCAGCACCAGAATTGTTGCATACGTAACGATAACTGATATGGTTATAGGCCTTTTGTTACTTACAAAAGTGCTAAAAACAAACAAAAACGGTCATTACAAAGTGTATCAACAACATAATATTGTTCATCTGCCTAAAACATACTACTAAAGAAAATATATTACAGTGAAACTGTATCAATAACAAAACATAGAATTAAAGATTCATACCCCCCTTGCATGCAATAACCCCGACATCCCGCACTGCAATCAACAGTATCTGGCGGCATCCGATAACCATACTTTGCATAAAAAGCCCACTGTTCCTCAGTATAACCTATACCCTCCCATTCAGCCCTAATACGCCGACCTTCCGGATACGTGAACGGCAGCACGGGTTTGTTAAGTTTAGGTTCATATGGTTCTTCATATTCAGCCCCTAGGTCTGATTCGTAACCAACCGCCCATTCAGGTGTGTGATTTACATCATGCACGTCATCCTCAGGTGTCATATAGTCTTCTGGTGGCGGATATTCTTCGGGTAAGACGTAATCATAGGCCGCATTCCAATCGAAATCTTCATCACTTTCAAACCCACCGTCCGCCTGCACTACGGGTATAACCGGTTCTAATGGCGGAATGTCCGGGGCAACGGGGGCGGCGGGTTCATGTTCGGCTCCAACAGGAGGGATGTCCAATCCAACCGGTGGGGGTGGTTCAGGTACAATTGCAATGTCCGGTTCATTTTGAGGTGGCTCGTGTGCGATTGGGTTGAGATGCTGACGGGCCTCAAAAACCTCCCAAGGGGGAGTGCTGGGGTTGGAATTCATAATTCGACTAAAAAAGCACCTGTAACATATGTTATCACATAGTAAGTGTGGACATTTTAAATATGAAAAAACAAAAAAAAAACAAACTAATGTTGTGTGCGGAAAACAACTTATTTAATATACAATAAGGAGCCATGGCAAAATCGAGCGTTACGTGTGTAAACAGGCGTTTTTTGTCTGCAAACACATACAAACCTTTGTAGTCTGCAAACATCAAACATTCTGACTGCGCACAACACACATTGACACCAAAAAAAAGATATGCTACACACGTAACACCTTAACTTGCACACAGATATGGTATAACTAAACACAGATAAAACACCTTAATAAATTATTCTTTAATAATAAAAATGAATCTTTATAAAGAAATACATAATACAAAATAGAGGCCATACAAAAAAGACATTTTCTGTAAAAAAACAGATAGGTAACATAAAAAAAAACTCATACATTCGAAAACAAAAAAAAATAGACAGACATGGTGCAAAAACACACGAGTGTTACATGTGTAACAGGAAAACACAACAAAAACTTCTGTAGTCTGTAGTAAACATAGAGCATAATTTGATATGCTAGAAAACATAGAAAACAGAATTTGACTGCAAAAAAACGGATATGCTACACACGTAACAGCCTAACTCAGCACAAAGATTATACAAAAATATAGACGATAAAAACACCCTAACTACCACACAAAAGTACTACGAACATGAACACAAAACGAAAAATCATTCTCGATGTTTAACATTATAAATCACCAAAAAAGAAAATAGATGCTAAACACACAAAAAATCAACAATTATTTCTAACTTAAAAAAAATAAAAATATTAAACCACCTAACCCCCAAAAGAAGACATTTCCTATAAAAAAAGTGAAATATTCATGGTCTTTTTTTATGAATTAAAAAAAAGCAAATTAAAAATAAAATCAATTATTATGCTTACTAAAAATGATGACGTGAATCTTTTGGAAAACAAAAATAACAATCTAAAAAGACAAATAATAACTCGAAACACCATTAATATATAAAAAACACTTAACTTGTAACACCATGGCAAAACAGACATTTTCTGTTACGTGTGTAACAGATGTTTTTTACTGCAAAAACATACAAAACTTTGTACTCTGCAAAGATCATACATTTAGACTGCATAAAAAACATACTTTGACCGCAAAAAAAAAAAAGATTTGCAATAACTAAACACATAGAAAAAAAAAACAGAGAGCAACAAAACATACTTTGAAACCTCCTAAAAAAAGATTTGCTATAACTAAACAATGGTTCTAATAATCCACAAAGAAAAGTCATTCAGGAAACAAAATGATATTTCAAATTGAAACAATCAAAAAATTACCCACCAAACAACCACACACAAAAAAAGCATCTCTGCCAAAAATTTACACACCAACAACCACAAAAAAATCCTCCCAAAAATCCCACAAAAAAAAAATGAACCCATCAAAACCCACAAAAAAAACATACCCCAAAACAGGGATAAAAAAAAAAAACAGGGGTTCCCCCAAGTCATGTGTAAAACCTCAACAATTCATTCTAAACAACAAAAAATTATGTTATAATCACTTTTAACAAAAAAATCCACAAATTATTTCGAATTAAAACCCCTAAAAAATAAACATGAAATAAAAAAAAAGAGGATAACCGGTTGGGGTGACAGGGATGATGACGATGATGAATAGTTAACTGGGGCCTTCAATGATGATGCCACAGTTGGTTGTGACGATCCTGTGTTGGTGCGAGATGATGATGATGCTGGTTGTGATGATCCTTTGGTGCTTCGAGATGATGATGATGGTGTGGTGGTTCGAGATGATGATGAAGGTGGAGGTTAATGGTGGTGTATGATCTTTGCTTCAGATCTATAATTATAGAGAGAGATGATGATGGTGAGGGAAGAGGGAAATGCATAATAATTTGAAATGGGAGAGAGAAACAAGGGTTATATATGAGAGGGGTTGGGCTAAATTACTAAAATAACATTTGGTTAATAAAAAATTAATAAAGTTCATTGGCTATGTGGAGCATTGTGGTCCACTAGATAGGTATATATATATATATATATATATATATGGGAAAGTTAATTTGAGAACACCTATGTTTCGTGCGAACCGTGAGAACGACATCTAAAACCATTCAAATTCAAATTTCTTTTTACACTTATCTTTATTACTAAAATACAATCTCAAAAACACAATTTACGCGTAAAAATTCAAACGTATATGAAAATAAATTGTTTTTACACATGTGTAAATTTACTGTTTATGCATGTGTAAACTGTTTCATTTACACATGTGTAAAAAGTTAATTTAAAAGTGTTTTTGCAAGAAAAAGATGACTTATTTGGAAAGAAAATTCATTTATTAATGTTGTATTTTGATTATAATGGGATTTGTATTAAAAAAAATTGATTTTGATTGATTTTTGTACTTGTTCTCACGGTTCTCACAATATTTAGCGTTCTCAAGATAACCCTCCCCTATATATATATATATATATATATATATATATATATATATATATATATATATATATATATATATATATAGGGGAGGGTTATCTTGAGAACGCTAAATATTGTGAGAACCGTGAGAACAAGTACAAAAATCAATCAAAATCAATTTTTTTTAATACAAATCCCATTATAATCAAAATACAACATTAATAAATGAATTTTCTTTCCAAATAAGTCATCTTTTCTTGCAAAAACACTTTTAAATTAACTTTTTACACATGTGTAAATGAAACAGTTTACACATGTATAAACAACAAATTTACACATGTGTAAAAACAAATTATTTCCGTATACGTTTGAATTTTTACGCGTAATTTGTGTTTTTGAGATGGAATTTTAGTAATAAAGACAAGTGTAAAAAGAAATTTGGAATTTGAATGGTTTTAGATGCCGTTCTCACGGTTCGCACGAAATATAGGTGTTCTCAAATTAACTTTCCCCTATATATATATATATATATATATATATATATAGGGGTGGATATTTTGAAAACCCACTCGAGTTAAGAAAACTCTGAAAACCCGTCAAAAAACTATCTAAAAAAGTTTTTTTTTTTTTTTTTTTTTTTGAAAAAAATACACAAGGTAACATACATGTTTTTAAGCGTTTTGGGCCAAAAAAATAAAAAAAGCGCCGAACGAATATTCTTTAAAAAATAAACAACGCAAACTTTGTAACAGCGCTGTTAACATATGTTTTAACGCAGAAACATATGTTAACAGCGCTGTAACATATGTTAAAAAGCAGAAAACATATGTTAACAGCGCTGTTACAAAGTTTGCGTTGTTTATTTTCTTTAAAAATATTCGTTCGGCGCTTTTTTTTTATTTTTTTGCCCCAAAACGCTTAAAACAAGTATGTTACCTTGTGTATTTTTTTCAAAAAAAAAAAACTTTTTTAGATGGTTTTTTGACGGGTTTTCAGAGTTTTCTTAACTCGAGTGGGTTTTCAATTTATACTTTCCCTATATATATATATATATATATATATATATATATATATATATATATATATATATATATATATATATATGAATAGTTTAATGTAATGTGAATGCTCTTATTGGTTACCAACTGCCCCACCCTTGTAGTGTGGTGGTAAATGTGTTGAGTTTTTAAAAGGGTGGTTAGTAGTTCAAGCCTCATAAGATGGCAAAAAAAAAAGATGTGTATTTAAAAAGGGAGAAATAAAGGGTGTAATAAAAATGGGGAAATAAATTAGTCTAAAAAAAAATTCTTACCAACTAATTTACTAATTTAGTTTGTGATGTTAACTCTCTTTCCCATTCATCTTCTATGGTTAATAAAATCCATTGAAAGTCCTTCAGTTGTGGTCAAGTGGTTGACGGACCGGGTTCTCCTTTGGGAGACCCGGGTTCGATCCCCATGAGCGGTATTTTGGAGGACACAATGAGAAATGATGGATGACTCATGACCTATGGTCACGAGTTTAAGTCCTGATCTCGCCCGGGTTTTACCGATTCTTCACAGCGGGTCTTCAGACGGGTGGTGGATCGGGTTTTCTCCGGTTCGGGAACCACCATCGAGCGGGGCTCCCAGCAAGGGAAGCCAATTTGCCTGAGCCCCCTTGTTGGAGTCTCGCGATTGTTGTGTTGGCCGTTCAAAAAAAAAAATCCATTGAAGTCCGGACAGAATAAAAGGAAATTTGAAAAGTCAATTTAGCTGAAGCAATATTACGTGTAATATTTGCATTTTATTAAATCAATTATTAAAGTTTTAAAATGTTGAAGAATTCGTATTTCACATATATAAAATCACAAGTTTGCATCTAAAATATAAAATTTGGAGGTTTGTTTAATATGTAAATGTATTTTGTTTAAGATATAAATTCCATACACAATGGAATTTTTTGTTAAATTTTAGATGTTTGTTTAAGATCTTCTCCACGACCAAAGTCAATTTCTCCATTAAAGTAAAGCCACCGGCCTGTATCTTTTCCTCTTCATTTCCGTCATCGATCTTACATCAAATCAGATATATATATAATCAGTTTGCTTCCCTCGCGCGCGTTAATGGCTGGCAACTCAGCAGCCAACTATCGCTATCTTGTAAGTATACTCACGGGTAGGTACAATGTTTCTAGAACTATCACAAATTCATTGTTGGGATACCTAGATTCTATAGAACGATCAGAACTCGAAAACCAATTCAGCGCACCTATGTTTTGGATTGGGATGTACATGGCGTTAGCGTCTCTGGTTTGCATCCTTGCCATGGGGGCTGATTTGTTACATGGTTTTCGTAGCAGAAAGCTATGGTTTCAGTGTAAATATTTTAGAGTTAACGCTGCTTTTCTCACTATAATATCTATTGCAATGAAGTTACCGGTGGATCTAAGTGGATCGATGTATGGTGATGCGGATATAGCTGCAAAATTCGGAAGCATGGCCTTTATGTGCATTCTGATGGCTAACTTATTGCCTTGTTTAGCAACAATGGACAACAATGAGCTATTGTCAAACATCACAGCGTTGTGTGTTCTTGTCATTACCTTGGTTGTCAATGTTTGCATTCAAATACAAACCGGGGCTGTATCCAATTTTACCTATTACGGGGAAGGTCCTCATTTTAGCTTAACTGAGAATGATCATATCTTGTTACCCTCCGTTTACGTGGCTTTGTTAGTTGTGTTGTTGATAGTGCATATATGTTCATCTATAGCGATTTTAAAATCCAAAAAGATTATAGAATCTAAATACCAAAAAGGCCATGATAGAGCTTTAAAAGACCTTCGTCAGCCATCATTAGGAGAGTTGTTAACGGTTGAGAAGCTGCAAAAGCATGTGAGCAACCACTGGATCATGGCAGGCAGTGGCAGCCCCCAATTCATTACAGCTTGCCTTCATACCACATCTGCTTCTGGGGTAATATGTCTTTTTGTCACTATCTCACACACATATACTATGTACTGGACTATTCACGATCTAACAGTTTATACGAATGAATATGATTCTGATTATGGTTGGTCCATGATAGTAGTTGTCATAGTACAATATATTGGAGTGCTTATTGGTACAATTGCACCACTTTCTAGATGTTTTGCAACCTTAAGCTTTAAAGTGTCCTCCAAAATCATTTCACGCCACTTTAAGGTCTTTGAAGTGGAAAGCTACTGGACTCACAAGCTATACGATTGGAAACATGCTAGTATAAGACTCCCGTTTCGTAGCCGAAACCTTGAGGTCGTCACCGAGACCTCGAAAAGGCTATTTTTAAACATTTGTATAGGATTTCAGAATGGATTTGTTGTGGTATGCAAGGTAATATCCTTGATCCCTTTTTTGTTTATGATGTGTTTCTTGCATTGCTTCCGTTGTGTGAAACGGTTATTAAAGAAAGTGTTTCCTTTATTGGGAAAGAAGTCTGAGAAATTGGAACAAAACAATGATCTTCACACTTATGTTTTGCAACTTGAAGATGAGATGGAGCTTGGAGACAGAACATTGAAAGGCCTTTCAAAATCTGTGAACAAGTTGATCCAAAAGGGTACAAAAAACCAACCCAATAATCTCATGAAGCTAATTACTGAAAAGTCTACTAGTGGTTTTGAAGGAGTTAAAAGTTTTGACCAAATTGATAATGATGTTCCGTCAGAAGATTGTTGGAGGTTACCAGTGGTAACCCTGACAGCCATCGTCGTTTGCCTTCCTAGAATCGGAAAGGAGGAAGTTGATAGCTTGTTGGAAAGTGTTAGGGAAGGTCTAGAATATGTCACAGTGGTGGAAAAAAGTCTCAATGCTAAGAATGATCATGTAAGTTTTCAAAAGGCAGCTGCCACTCTATGGCAGGAAATTAGATTTGACAAAAAATGGTTAGGTAACCAGTTGAAAAACCCTGCTTTTCAAGCGAATACAGCTGGGGCAATTGTTAAATGGTTCAAGGACCAGGCTAAAAACATAATTTTGTTGGAGGACAGGCGTATGGATAACAATGGAGGCGAAAATGATGATTCGAGACATAAGTCTATTTGTGCCAATTCAATGTATCGTATAACCGAAACAATCCTACTTAACTGCCACAACAACAATGATGCCACGGTTAGCCAGAAGGAACTATTTGAAAGCTTATCATCAATGATTGCTGATATAATTGCCGCTTGTCTCACCAACTTACCACAAGCCATAACAATGAAATGTCACAATAGTGTGATAGAGGAAAGGGAAGCCAGTGTCTATGATGCAGCCCAACTTCTTGGTGAGACTACACAAATAATCGAAACACTTCGAGGTCACCATATTCCAAACATGGATCCAAGTGATCTGCCATTTATCCAAAATTGGCGTGCTTATTTAGGGAATCCCTGATTCCTTGAAATTCATTCTTGTTCTTCAGGTAAGATAAAGTAAGTTCATTCTTATTTGGTTTCTTCTTTTGCATCTGGTTAGTTATATTAACACTCGAATACGAAACATTGTGAAGCTAGTAAGATTTTCATGGCAACACCTTTACTACTCAAAGTAATCCCGGATGGTCGAATATGCTCCTTCAAGAAGTTAAATATTTGTGTGATTAAAACCCAGAATATATGCTGACGACCAAGTCCTTTCTTCTCATAAATTGTACTCTTTCGGTATTTCTAGTTTACTAGCTTGTAAATTGTTGTATCAATATTTTTTTTTGTGTGTGTGGTTTGTGGATTGGTTGAAGGCATTTTCTTTATGAATTTGTTGCCTTGATCTTACTCTCTCTGTTGGTGCTTACTGTTAGAAAGTATATATAACAAGGTTACTGTCAATAGTAATACATGTCACAGTAGATTATATGACATGCATAATTTAAGATAACTAGGTGTTTTCCGTCTGCGCGTTGCGGCGGGAAACTGTCGTATTCCTGAGCATGTTGATATTTATTTTGGGTTTGTGTATGAACACACCAACTCACATTCGGATGAGAAACATACATAACACCATACACTGCAATCTATTTGATAAAATATGTTATAATGTTACTACTCACTTGTACATGTGTGCTTAGAGACGAAATTCTTCTGGATCATCTCAAGTTAGATATCCTTATCTTTGGTGTTGCTAATTATTAACTGTTACAAAATAGAGCATGTTGGCATACATAAATATTAACATCTTCTAACATCATAATTCATAAAGACCAATTTTCACTTGTATAAATAAGCTTAATGAATTGATGTATCAATTTTGAGTGAGTGTGCATAGTTCTGAGAGCATCTACAATGCTTGGTCAAACAAACTGTAAGGCCCATAAATTGTATAGGTTTACGTTTGTTTATGTCAAATACGTTTGTATTTATTTGGGCTTAGTTTAGTATTTGTCTTTGGGTTAGGCCATGTGGGCCAATGCCCTATATATTGTTTTGTTTACATCATTATTAGGGTAGACCACTCATTTGTAATCTTGTAGTCAACAACAGAAACCTTGTACCAAACAATCCTAGAGATTGTTTGCAAGGTTAATCGTGGTATTATACCAGACGTTCCTTGAAAATGTGTGCAATATTTCGTGATTGTATCAGACGGTTTTAAACCGCGTGTAATCAAAGCAGTGATTCATTGTGTTTTTCATATATATTCTTTTTGTTCTTGTGGTTTAATCTTATTTTCCGCGCTCGGTTAAACTATTGGGTGATATCCATGGTTACTCGGGACTTACCAGTGGTATCAGAGCCATTGAAGCATTCAAGGGCTCGGTCTTGATATTACTCGAAGAACGAAAAGAAGATTTTTGCTGTCGGCCAAAATAAGGATTTGCTTGCATATTTTTGGGGGGTTCTGTTCGCCAAAATAAATCAAGAATGCAATTTTTTTAATGCAACATGAGAGGTACTCCGTTTCTATATTGTTATCGTTTATCATATGAGAATCGTTACTGATTGGTATTTGTTATGATAATGAGTTTGATGTTCATACGGTTCATCTGAATTCATGTCTTTGAGTTATTGTTAGTGGGTTTGGATCCTTTACCGACTTGGAGTTTGGACTCATTATCCTATTATCCTATACTAGAAGGATGATCGTGCGATGCGGTGGGGAACACAAACATTTGTTAAAGGTATGTATGGTTTGGTTCAGTTCGGTTATCAATCTCAACAAAAACCAAAGTCATCGGCTAAACAATCTTCTTAACCAATTGGCTAACTGGTTCAGTTTATTTTGTAAGATTGTTGGCTTTTAATTCGGTTCATTTAAATTTCTTTTATAACCAAAATCAAACGTTGTCTAAAATTTTGGCTTAGAGGTACATGAAATGAGGGTATAAAACTACAAATACATGAAAGGTAAGCTAAGAGTATATGCAATGTTCAATTTTTAGTTTGGTTAATTTGGTTAACTAATGGTATAATAAAACATGATAACCAATTATAAGTTAATTCAATTGTTTAGTTAATTCAAGTTTTCAATTGATTTGGGTTGGCTACATCTGTTTTTGGTTATTGCTCATCTCTATATTGTTAGTCACGTAACACATTAATTTTTTTAAAACTAAAATATAATAGTAATATTACAAACCATGTACTCCATAGTGATGAATAGATCGTAAACAACAAGTTTAATATCACATTTATGCAAAGCTACTATGGCCACCAATAGATCGATTCTTCCAAACCATGTATGTTAGTTTAAATTAAATCACAACGGTTCATTCCAGACGAACAACAGTAAAAGTCAAAGTATATAAAAGCGTAAATTGTGTTAGATGTTATACCATTCATTTTTATCTTGATCTTGCCTAAACAACAAAAAACTTTGATAACTAAATACTGCATGCTAGATCATAATAATAACTATTGTATTTAAAAAACATAGATTGAAACATTAGTAAACTTAGTGTAGCATTGACGAAGAGAAAATATGCAGGCGATGAAAATGGTGTAGTGGAATGGAGGTTGACGAAGAGAAATATTTGTAAAGCTCTAGTTTTTTAGAATGGTGTATGCATAAAGCGGCAAATAACACATGCTCTTCTAAAAGTGTGCATGATTTAGTTTAGTTCGATTATTAATCTAAACCGAAACCGAAGCCATCAGCTATTAGATGATTGATCCTATCAACCTATCAGATAATTGGTTTGGTTTTTTTGGTTAGATTTACAGTTTTAGTTCGGTTCAATTATTTTGGTTCATTGACGTGCTGTCGTGGTACACGCAAATTTAATCAAAATTACAACTAGTAGATAGCAGTAAATAGGTATCGAACACTGGGAGTTTGTGAAAAATGTGTTGATTCTATGTCACACCCTCAAGTTTCCACTTGCGGAGTTTTACCGCGAGGCGCATGACAAACCAGGATCCAAGTCAACGGTCACAATAAACAACTCTATATGAAGATACATGACATTCAAAAAGACATGCAGACCCGTGCGCCTAGTTCCATTTGTTGCTACCTTAGCGACCTGAGAAAAACATGCCAAAAAAGACGTCAACATATAATGCTGGTGAGTTCACAGGTTTGTTCAATTTGTTACCAAGTGTTACCAAAACGTTACCATGTCCATACTATATCAATGTTACCAGGTACGCTAGCTAGGCGTAAGTTTTATTACTACTACGATTGGAAAACCATTACTAGACACGTTTAGCAATGTTCAGCAATGTTCAGCCCGAATGTTCAACATGTTACCAATGTTACCAGTTCGAGACAATATGCACCCGCCCGACCCTCCAAGCCGACGAGTGGGGCAGGTCACGCCCAATAGATCTATCCACATTTCCCCCGTTGTGCATCCCCGCACATTCATGGTTTTCCCCGGGACTTTAAAAGATCGTATAGCAATGCGAAGTTTAAAACCATAGTGTGACATATGTTACCAAAATAGTTTAGCGCATGTTTTCTCCCCCAAAAGTTAAAGCAGCAAAAGTGGGGCCGTGAACTCACCTTAGATAGCGTTCTTCGGTTACAAGTAAAAGTGCTAAGCCCTTGATAATCCCTCTACCGGAGATCTATCAAAATGTTCACATAAGTGTTCCGACTAATAACCATAAGGTTATCTAGTCCCCGATTGTCCAGATCGTAACCAAGTATGTTTTAGAACGTGTTTAAATGTTTAACCGACACACTAGACCGACCCGACATCCCGTTGTTGACCCATTACCCTAACTAATCAAGTACACATAGATTACACACAAGGTTCAAGCATAAAACACTTAGTTTGTATCAAAAATCTCATTTCTGCATCAGAACGGTCGAACCAGCCAGATTAAGTCTCCTTCGCCCATTTTAAGTCTCCTTCGCCCGTTTTATGTTTCGTTCGACCGTTTGATGTCTCCTTCGACCGTTTCACCACGTTCGCCCCAAACATAACCCAGGTTCGACCCTGGATTCTCTCCTTCGCACCTTCGATCGGTCGAAGGAGTCCAGGTTCGCCCCTGTTGTGCAAATTTTCCTAAAAACGCTTCAAACACATTCAAAACGACTCGGAACATCATCAAACACAGCAGTCAAGCATGACTAACTTATCCCTACAAAACCCCCTCGATTTCTCCCGATAATACGTCCATTTCAGCCCTTTCCCAAAATGGTAAGAATTATGAAAATGTCACAATCATGCATGGATTCTTTACCCAATTTGAAAACTTTTGAAATCAATCCATATTTAACTTAAAATGCTCAGTTTATCGAGTGTTCGTTTTCTCCTTATTAGCTCTATTGATCATAAATATCATTTATCAAGTCTAGATTCGTTAAAACCCCCAAAATACCCATAACATCACCATTTATCCAATCCTAACCCTAAACAACAATAACCTAGCATCAATAACAATCCTATATCATGTTTCTATCATAGATACAACAGCAACTCATTGAACAACACATAACACCACATAATACACAATTTACATATGTTTATCATCATGAAGACCTATGTTTAAATGATAAGGTTTTGATTTAGAAAGATGTTTAAAAGGTTTTTTATCATTAAAACACCCTTAGAACAGATCCGGACAATTAGGGTTAGATGAAAACGAATTAAAATGCTTTAAAAAGGTTTAGGATTAAGAACACACCTTGGATTCTTGTTTAGATGTTGTAAATAGGTTAGCTTATGAAAAAGAAGAGCAAAAACTCCTTCCTTAGTGATTAAAATCGTTTGAGAGTGTTTTGAGACGGTTAGGTTTTGTGAAATGATGAAAAATGACAAAGTTTGGTATTTATACTAATCCTCCTTCGCCCCATATCAATGGTCGAAGGTGGCTTCCTTCGACCCTTTCATAGGGTCGAATGAGCCCTGTCCCGGTCGAAGGGAATTCTTTCAATTCCACATCCCAGGTTCGCCCATATACAAAGGGTCGAACCAAGACAAAATTTCTCCTTCGACCACTCGAAGTGGTCGAACCAGAACCCATGTTTATCTAGTTTTCCAGTTTGTCGTGTTTAACGCATTCTAACATACCTTAACATATGAGCATGCAACCTTAGTCTATATTTAACATATTTAAGCACGGATAATCATTTACACATCATTTAAACACATCTATGTATATAATCCACCACACGACCCATAATCTACACATATACTTAATTAGTTCATGTAATGTCACCAACAACGGAACCCGGTACTAGTATATTCCCAAAATGACTCCCAATGATCCTCCAGATCATTGAACCCTGGACAATCCTAACTTGACCCGACTCACCTAACCCAGTTAAGTCGGTTTATAAACGTTTCCCGCTAAGGTAGACTTAGATGTTACTAAAATGTTTAAGCCAAATATGCCGGGTGTCACATCATCCCCACGTTGAAAGAATTTTCGTCCCGAAAATTGCGCAAAGCCCCAAAATGAAAGAAACGAAAAGAACAGGACGAAAAGAAAATTACCGGATGTCACATCATCCCCACGTTGAAAGGAATCTCGACCCGAGATTCATTCTGCTTCAGCAGTAACATGCCTCGATTCAAACGCGCGTTTCGGAAAAAGATGAGGATATTTAGCTTTCATCTGATCCTCCCGTTCCCATGTGAACTCCGGTCCACGATTTGAGTTCCAACGAACTTTAACGATGCGGATTTTACTCCGACGAAGGCAACGAATCTTGTAGTCGAGAATCTCGACAGGTTCCTCCACAATGCGAAGACGATCATCAACCTTGATCTCCTCCAATGGTACAATGAGAGATTCATCAGCCAAACACTTCTTCAAGTTAGACACATGGAAGACGTTGTGCACACTACCGAGCTCCGCCGGTAAGTCAAGTCTGTATGCCACCAGTCCAATCCGATCCAGGATTGCGAATGGTCCGACATAACGAGGGTTAAGCTTGCCACGCTTTCCGAAGCGTATGACGCCCTTCCATGGTGAAACTTTCAGAAGTACCCTGTCCCCAACCTGGAATTCCAAAGGTTTTCGACGGCGATCGGCATAGCTCTTCTGACGATCACGTGCAGCAGCCAAACAGTGACGAATCTGTACGATTTTCTTCGAAGTTTCGTACACAAGTTCCGGACCAGTGAGCTGGCTCTCGCCCACCTTGGCCTAACAAAGTGGTGATCGACATTTCCGTCCGTACAGAGCCTCGAACGGAGCTGCCTTGATACTAGAGTGATAGCTGTTGTTGTAGGAAAACTCCACCAACGGTAGGTGAATTTCCCAACTCTTGCCAAAATCGATAACACACGCCCGAAGCATGTCTTCCAAGGTTTGGATCGTCCGCTCACTCTGTCCATCAGTTTGCGGATGATAAGCCGTACTCATATCCAACTGAGTACCCAAAGCCTTGTGCAGCGCCTTCCAGAAACGCGAAGCAAAACGAGAATCACGATCAGAGATAATAGAGACAGGCACCCCGTGCCGAGCAACCACCTCCTTAATGTAAAGTCGAGCCAACCGCTCGAGTCCATCGGTTTCCTTAATAGGTATGAAACGTGCCAATTTTGTCAGCCGGTCAACAATCACCCAGATCATGTCATAACCACTAGGTGACCTTGGCAGCTTGGTGACAAAATCCACCGTGATTCGCTCCCACTTACATTCTGGAACCTCTGGTTGTTGTAGGAGACCAGACGGCCTCTGATACTCCACCTTGACTTTAGCACAAGTCAAGCATTTGCTGACATAAGAAGCTATATCAGCTTTCATGTTTGGCCACCAATAAAGTATCTTCAAATCCTGATACATCTTATCGGAGCCAGGGTGAATAGAATACCGGGATTTGTGAGCTTCATCCAAAAAAAGCTCGCGCAATCCCCCGAACAATGGGACCCAAACACGTCCCGCAAAATAGTGTATTCCATCGGTCCTGAGTTCAAGATGCTTGTCAGCACTGTGCATAGTCTCAGCCTTAAGGTTTTCCTCCTTCAAGGCTTCCAACTATGCAGAACGGATTCGGTCAGGCAACGACGAATGAATGGTGAGCTGTAAGGCTCGAACATGGCAAGGATTCGCAGACTCCTTCCTGCTCAAGGCATCCGCCACAACGTTCGCCTTTCCAGGATGGTATTTTATAGCACAGTCATAATCGTTCAAGAGTTCAACCCAGCGACGCTGCCGCATGTTCAACACCTTCTGGTCGAAAATATGCTGAAGACTCTTGTGATCGGTATATACTTCACACTTGGTACCGTACAAGTAATGTCTCCAGATTTTCAACGCAAAGACTACCGCACCCAGTTCCAAGTCATGAGTAGTGTAATTCTTCTCATGAACTTTGAGTTGACGAGAAGCATAAGCAATAACCTTCCCGCGTTGCATCAACACACAACCGAGACCACGAATAGAAGCGTCACAGTACACAACGAAGTCATCCGTACCCTCAGGTAAAGATAAGATAGGTGCAGAACAAAGTTTAAGCTTCAACATCTGAAATGCTGATTCTTGTGGTTCATCCCAGTCGAACTTTCGGTCCTTCTGGGTAAGAGTAGTGAGGGGTTGAGCGATCTTCGAAAATCCCTCAATGAAACGACGATAGTAACCCGCAAGACCTAGGACTTGCCGCACCTCAGATGGCGTCTTCGGTGCTTCCCAGTCTTTAATAGCTTCGATCTTAGCCGGATCGACATGAATTCCCAGTTCATTCACCACATTCCCTAGGAATTGAACTTCACGTAACCAAAAATCACATTTTGAGAACTTAGCATACAACTGCTCCTGTCTCAAAAGTTCCAAGACCAACCGTAAATGTTCCTCATGATCCGCCTTGTTCTTGGAATAAATCAGGATATCGTCAATGAACACGATGACGAACTTATCAAGGTAAGGTTTGCAAACGCGGTTCATTAAGTCCATGAACACCGCCGGTGCGTTAGTGAGACCAAAAGGCATGACCAAGAACTCAAAATGGCCATAACGAGTGCGAAAAGCAGTCTTCTGGATGTTAGCTTCCCTGACGCGCAACTGGTGATAACCGGACCGCAAATCAATCTTCGAATAGTAGCTGGAGCCCTGGAGCTGGTCAAAGAGATCATCAATGCGAGGGAGAGGATAACGATTCTTGATGGTCACTTTGTTCAGCTCACGATAATCAATACACATGCGAAGACTTCCGTGCTTCTTCTTCACAAACAAAATAGGAGCTCCCCATGGGGAAGAACTCGGTCGGATGAAACCCTTTTCCAAGAGTTCCTGCAACTGGCTGGACAACTCTTGCATCTCGGGAGGTGCAAGACGGTACGGAGCTCGGGCAATAGGAGCTGCACCTGGAGTAAGATCGATACCAAACTCGACCTGACGATGGGGAGGAAGACCAGGTAAGTCATCAGGAAACACATCGGGAAAATCACGAACCACCGGGATATCCTTGATCTTCTTCTCATCGTCAGTAGAAACGTTAACAAGTGCCAGAATGGCCGAACAGCCCTTCCGAAGGTACTTTCGGGCTTTCATGCTAGAAATGATACTCAGCGGAGCACCGCTTTTCTCGCCATGAACCGAAAGAATCTCTCCATCAGGGAGAGGGATCCGAATAACCTTATCGAAACAAACGATCTCCGCACGATACAACGATAACCAATCCATGCCGACAACGACATCAAAACTACCCAGGGGTACCGGCATAAGGTCAATGGGAAAGGACAAACCCGACAGTTCCAAGCGACATTCCATAAGGGTGTGTGTCGCTTCGATTTTCTTACCATCAGCCAATTCTATTAAGTACTTAGCCTCTAAATGTGTGGGTACTATATCTAGCAATCGACTAGTGTCCATAGATACGAAACTCTTATCGGCACCATAATCAAACAAGACAGAAACATAGCGATCATTAAGAAGGAACGTACCGGTAACTGTGTCTGGATCCTGCCTAGCCTCTGCAGATCCAATGACGAAAGCACGTGCAGTCCTGCCTCCGCCACCGTTGTTCCCATTACCGTTCCCGCCCCTCCCATTATCGCCCTGCTTCAGTTTAGGACATTCACGCTTGAAGTGTCCCGTGTCACCACAGTTATAGCACCCCTGCTTTCCTGGAGTCCCCTGAGCAGCAGGAGTAGGAGCAGTAGCAGGAGTCTGAGTTGGGGTGAGTGCCACCGTGCAATCCTTAGCATGATGCCCCAACTGATGGCACCGATGACAACGAGCCCGATCACAATTCCCAGAGTGGTGAAAACCACACTTGTTGCACTTGGGATGCTTCCCAACATACCCACTTGACTTCTGCCTAGAAGAAGACCCAGATGAATCAAACTTCTTTGCCGGCTGAGCTGGCACAACACTCTTCCCCGCACATTACCACTTCCTCTTGTTCCCCTCAGGGACCTTCACAGCAGAACCCTTAGGAGGCAAAACACCTTCTGCCACCTTCAGGTTGGTCATCCGATGAGCTGATCGGACAACCTCAGCAATAGTGGGAAGATTCCCAGCAGCCACCAACCCAGCAATCTCCGGCACTAGTCCAGACACATAGTGCTCGATCCTCCTATATTCGGGTGTGTGCAAATCAGGGCACAACACCGCCAGCTCATTCCTCCTCACAGTGTACTCTTCAATCTCAGACCCAACCATCTTGTAGCTCCAGACTTCATGTTCTAACTTCTGAATCTCCTCTCTCGGACAGTACTCACCTCTCAACAGCTGCACAAACTCCGCCCAAGGCATAGCAATAGCCTCCCCTAACCCCATGTTCTGAGTAGTAGCATTCCACCACGACAGTGCAGGCCCCTCAAATGTCGCAGTAGCATACTTCACCCGGTCCCCAGCAGGACAGTTGCACATGACGAACACAGACTCAACCTTCTCCAGCCATCGGAGCAGTCCCACCGCTCCCTCAGTTCCAGCGAAGTTATGGGGCTGACAGTCCCGAAACTTCTTATAAGAGCACTGAGGTGGAGGTGGATTGGCACCCATACCTGAAACACGGTATACGAGTAAAACACAAACGAAAGGACATGAACCCAAGAATGAGGCAAGGTCGACAGAAATCAACTCACCACCCATGGCATTAATCCCAGCCTAGAAATTAGCCATAGCCATGTTCACTTGCTGCTGTAGCAAGTTGTTCAGTTCCGCTTGGGTCATGTTGATGTTACCACGACCACCGCCTCCAGCACGACCACCGCCGCCAGCACGGCCACCGCCGCCACCACGACGTCCACCACCGCGAGCACCAGACATGATCTAACAAATCAAGAAATCGAGGGATTCAGATTTACTTCTAGTGTCAACCACTAGAAATTTACAAGAGTTAACTTAGGGACAAATCCAGGACTATACACCCAAACTCGAAGTCCATCGGGACTTTCATGCATTCCAGTTTATTATTTCGTGTGCACCCGAAATGATAAACTACTCTACATGGTCCTCCATATGTACCCCTAATCCAGACTCCGATCACTGAATATCGTCGCCTAGTAACGTGTTACGATAGGTGCAAGTGTAAGAAGGCATGTGTGTGCTAGAACCAACAAATCAACCCCTCCTTCTTCAATCCAGATGAAGAAGACAAGAGTAGGTAAGAACCCAAATAAAAGCGGATGATGTAACGGAGAAGCATGATGATGATGTAAGGACACCCCGACAACATTAGTACGTATCCCACCAATAGACTCAAGTATGTGACCGTCTAGTGTGTGCGACTCGGCTATAGACCAGACTCTACATGCGGTCCTAGTTCACTATAACCATTGGCTCTGATACCAATCTGTCACACCCTCAAGTTTCCACTTGCGGATTTTTACCGCGAGGCGCATGACAAACCAGGATCCAAGTCAACGGTCACAATAAACAACTCTATATGAAGATACATGACATTAAAAAGGACATAGTTTTCATAAACCCAAAACCAGTAGCGGAAGCATTAAACATGTTACAAACCATAGACCCAAATGTACCAAGTGTTTATTACAAACATGAACTAAACCTAGACGCCAATGCAGACCCGTGCGCCTAGTTCCATTTGTTGCTACCTTAGCGACCTGAGAAAAACATGCCAAAAAGGACGTCAACATATAATGCTGGTGAGTTCACAGGTTTGTTCAATTTGTTACCAAGTGTTACCAAAACGTTACCATGTCCATACTATATCAATGTTACCAGGTACGCTAGCTAGGCGTAAGTTTTATTACTACTACGATTGGAAAACCATTACTAGACACGTTTAGCAATGTTCAGCAATGTTCAGCCCGAATGTTCAGCATGTTACCAATGTTACCAGTTCGAGACAATATGCACCCGCCCGGCCCTCCAAGCCGACGAGTGGGGCAGGTCACGCCCAATAGATCTATCCACATTTCCCCGTTGTGCATCCCCGCACATTCATGGTTTTCCCCGGGACTTTAAAAGATCGTATAGCAATGCGAAGTTTAAAACCATAGTGTGACATATGTTACCAAAATAGTTTAGCGCATGTTTTCTCCCCCAAAAGTTAAAGTAGTAAAAGTGGGGCCGTGAACTCACCTTAGATAGTGTTCTTCGGTTACAAGTAAAAGTGCTAAGCCCTTGATAATCCCTTTACCGGAGATCTATCAAAATGTTCACATAAGTGTTCCGACTAATAAACATAAGGTTATCTAGTCCCCGATTGTCCAGATCGTAACCAAGTATGTTTTAGAACGTGTTTAAATGTTTAACCGACACACTAGACCGACCCGACATCCCGTTGGTGACCCATTACCCTAACTAATCAAGTACACATAGATTACACACAAGGTTCAAGCATAAAACACTTAGTTTGTATCAAAAATCTCATTTCTGCATCAGAACGGTCGAACCAGTCAGATTAAGTCTCCTTCGCCCGTTTTATGTTTCGTTCGACCGTTTGATGTCTCCTTCGACCGTTTCACCACGTTCGCCCAAACATAACCCAGGTTCGACCCTGGATTCTCTCCTTCGCACCTTCGATCGGTCGAAGGATTCCAGGTTCGCCCCTGTTGTGCAAATTTTCCTAAAAACGCTTCAAACACATTCAAAACGACTCAGAACATCATCAAACACAGCAGTCAAGCATGAATAACTTATCCCTACAAAACCCCATCGATTTCTCCCGATAATACGTCCATTTCAGCCCTTTCCCAAAATGGTAAGAATTATGAAAATGTCACAATCATGCATGGATTATTTACCCAATTTGGAAACTTTTGAAATCAATCCATATTTAACTTAAAATGCTCAGTTTATCGAGTGTTCGTTTTCTCCTTATTAGTTCTATTGATCATAAATATCATTTGTCAAGTCTAGATTCGTTAAAACCCCCAAAATACCCATAACATCACCATTTATCCAATCCTAACCCTAAACAACAATAACCTAGAATCAATAACAATCCTATATCATGTTTCTATCATAGATACAGCAGCAAATCATTGAACAACACATAACACCACATAATACACAATTTACATATGTTTATCATCATGAAGACCTATGTTTAAATGATAAGGTTTTGATTTAGAAAGATGTTTAAAAGGTTTTTTTTATCATTAAAACACCCTTAGAACAGATCCGGACAATTAGGGTTAGATGAAAACGAATTAAAATGCTTTAAAAAGGTTTAGGATTAAGAACACACCTTGGATTCTTGTTTAGATGTTGTAAATAGGTTAGCTTATGAAAAAGAAGAGCAAAAACTCCTTCCTTAGTGATTAAAATCGTTTGAGAGTGTTTTGAGACGGTTAGGGTTTGTGAAATGATGAAAAATGACAAAGTTTGGTATTTATACTAATCCTCCTTCGCCCCATATCAATGGTCGAAGGTGGCCTCCTTCGACCCTTTCATAGGGTCGAATGAGCCCTGTCCTGGTCGAAGGGAATTTTTTTCAATTCCACATCCCAGGTTCGCCCATATACAAAGGGTCGAACCAAGACAAAATTTCTCCTTCGACCACTCGAAGTGGTCGAACCAGAACCCATGTTTATCTAGTTTTCCAGTTTGTCGTGTTTAACGCATTCTAACATACCTTAACATATGAGCATGCAACCTTAGTCTATATTTAACATATTTAAGCACGGATAATCATTTACACATCATTTAAACACATCTATGTATATAATCCACCACACGACCCATAATCTACACATATACTTAATTAGTTCATGTAATGTCACCAACAACGGAACCCGGTACTAGTATATTCCCAAAATGACTCCCAATGATCCTCCAGATCATTGAACCCTGGACAATCCTAACTTGACCCGACTCACCTAACCCAGTTAAGTCCGTTTATAAACGTTTCCCGCTAAGGTAGACTTAGATGTTACTAAAATGTTTAAGCCAAATATGCCGGGTGTCACATCATCCCCACGTTGAAAGAATTTTCGTCCCGAAAATTGCGCAAAGCCCCAAAATGAAAGAAACGAAAAGAACAGGACGAAAAGAAAATTACCGGATGTCACATTCTATAGTCTTGCAAATTAACTACAATTAATATAATGTGCAGAAATTAAAGATCAAGAGTTTGGATTATTCGATTTAAATTAAGTTATCAACTAATTGCTAATAAAGATTGCATTTTAATTCAGATTATGAGAACAATGACCATCCTAGGTTTCGGTTCCTTTTAACACTTGTGCAGAATTCCAACTAGAAAGAGTTACATAGACATAACTCGTGTATAAATATTTGTTGTGATAAAAGGGAACAAAGTACTCGGATTATATCAATGCGAGGTTGTTTTCCGATGATCAATCAACCAATATCCAACCCCAACCCTTCCCGTGATATCTCGATTGTCAACAACATCAAGAACGTACGATTAAGATTAGAATTGAAACATCAATTAACAAGCTACACTCAAATATTCAACACCATGAAAACAAAGCAAACATACCAAGTTATCATTCTAGAAATTAAGGAAACAAACAAGAGTTATAAGAAAAAACTTCACCTAAGATGATCACCACAAATTTAGCCGGACATTGTTCGGTAGATCATCATAACATCAAAGTTCAAGTTCATACGAATCGAAAACTAAACCGAAATGTTAGAAATTGTTCCCAAATAGTTTCCAAAGCTAAAATTCGTCCCCAAGGTGCAGAGAAATTTCCACAATCATCAATAATGTGAAAATACACTTGAAAACGGTTTTAAACAAAGCAGTTACGTTTTTCTCGCTGACCCTACCGTAACTTACGGTGACTACCGTAAGTTACGATAGCCTTCTCTTTAATACGCTGGGTCAATATTGGCTTACGGTGGACTTCTGGACCTTCAGGGGCTACCGTAATTTACGGTAGCCACCGTAAATTACGGTGGACCCCTGATTCTTCCATCATTGCTTAATCAATTCCACTCTAGTCCATCCAAAGCAGCGTTTTATCCATTTTAAGCTCCAAAACATATCTGAAACATAAGCAAATGTAGTCATCTAATTCAAAGTAATTACACAATCAAATGTGGGATTAATATGTCTTTTAACATCATAAAGGGTTGTCCCATGGACCACCCGTCACATCCCCACACTTAACTGTTGCTTGTCCCAAGCAATCCATCAAAACCATTTTCAAAACACAAGCGATCCTTATAAATCAACATTAACATGTTATCCTTTTACTAACCCTTTCTTAACACCCAAGACAACACAGCCCTCACTATCTCTCTCCTCTCGGCAACAAGTAAGCACTAGCAATTATGAACTAGACACACAAAAGGCAAACGGGTGGTTGCACAACTATAGGCTTGTACCTGAATCGGTCCTCCTCCATACAAGTGCCAAACATGAATGCAAATCAAAGGGGCTTTAAGGTTGTAACTTGGCTAGGTGAATAGGTAGGAAATGGAATGTATATGTAGTAGCGAAGGACTTTACCCGATCTTTTATTACACATTGAACAAACACTAAACAAGATATAAATTCTATAAACAAAACAATCACACTTCTTTTTCTTCTTTTTTTTTACATTCCAAGTTAACATTCAATAAAACATCGATCATAACAAAACATCTAAAACACTACATCGTAACAAAACTACACACTACTAACACTATAAGACCGGGTCAAGTCGGTTATATATTTGGGAGACTAGTTAAAGGGCTAACAAATGATAGGCTTTAGGCACAAAATGGGGAACTAAATGTCCAAAACCCCGCCCCTCTCACTACCAAGCTCATATATGTAACTAATGAGGTCCAAGCACCCAAATCCCACACTCGCACTCATCAAGATGAGGCTCCTAAGTGCCTTTATCCTTTCTACATTCATATTCAACTAAAGATTCGAACTGCATTCAAGCACAAGTTCTAATGCACCCCACCCATTGCCACTCTCATCGAAGAAAAGCATTATTTATATACAAGTGTGGCTTCAACTCTCACCAAGAACAAAGGGTATTAAGGGTTGCCGGTGTGTCACTTGGGGTTAGTTCAAGGTGTTCAAATTCTCCCAATGTTTAGCTTGATTTTAAAAAATCTCAAAATTCCCCCATCCCCACACTTGGGATACATTGACCCCAATGTATGGTTTTGGGAGGATTTGATCGCTAAAACTCTTTAACATTAACCCAAAGCTCATAATCTCAAACCACAAATTTCTTTTTGGTATTTTTTATTTTATATTTTTTTTATTTTTTCTTTTTAGACTACCACACCACCAACTACCACAACCCAAAAAATAACATAACATACTAAACACCGCCCATCCACCCGACCATAAACATAACAAACCAACAAATATTTAAAACTATACAAGAAAGAGCACGACCTGACTAATAGTAGCGTGGTTGAGGAGGCCCGAAAACAGAAGACATCATATCATTCCATTCTCCAAAATCAAATGCACAGCTACCACCTCCGCTTTGTTGTGAAGCTCCTTGTTGTTGTTGAAGCGGGTCCATCCACTGTGAATGATGGAGCGGCGGGGTCGGATACGATACACTACCATCATAAAGTGGTAGAGACACATAATCCACCGAAGGTGGATCCACAACCGCGTGCCACCCCGCATGCCAATCCACGTTCATCCGCCGGCCTTGATCATCATTTTAGCGGTTGTTCATCTCTAACTCATGGGAATAAGCATGTGCACGGTTCCATGATTCGGTTCGATCAAAGTTGTGCTTTAAGGCTCGCTCTATACTAGCACTCATCATTGTTTGGTGATCAAAGATGGTACGATCCGACCCCGACCATGTGTCAATCACCGTGGGTGGAGGACGTTGGTTTTCGATGACTTCTTGCATAGTACCATCATATCCCCAATGTGGCTCGAATGAACGCTCCGTATAATTAAAGAAAGCACCACCATATCCCCTACTTGGGCCCCCTTGGCCCACATCCACATTCTCACCATGAGGCGCATCCACTTAATCCTCATCCCCACTTGGGGGTTCATTTTCAGTCTTCGGTTCATCCTCTTCACTCGGTAAGAGTACTCTTGCATCAACTTTCAAAGCTCTCCACCTTTGACCCTCCGATTTGAGCTTGTGGTATCTTTCCGATTGACTGTAGGTCCATCCCATACCCATCTTTTGTATTTCCCCGGTTTAATCAACAGATCATCAAGACTAGGGATCATATAATCACGAGCAGGTAGACTGTCATATTTCGTCAACTTCCTTAATGTGTCAAATGACATTTCAACCTTAATCCCATTAACCTCACGTGTCAACTTCATCTGCGATGGCCTATCATACCTGTTGCATTTCAAAGTAGACATCCTGATGCGTGCTAATGTATATATAAAAATATGCACAAGTTAAAACCCTAGACTCAACTAAACCACGCACAACCGGCAAGTGTACCGTTCGTTTGTAGCAAGCAAATAAGACAAGGTATCGAACCAAAGGACTCAATTAACACAAAAGATTAAATTGTCACTGAATTGCTTGTTTAAATTAATAACTAAGGGGGGTTTTAAATTGAAAATATAAAAATTGATTAACTATTAATTAACTAAATTATCTTAAATTAAATTAAATTAAAAACTAATTAAAACTCGAATAAAAACCGAACTAAAGTGATGGAAAAATCAAGCAAGGGAAAGACTGGCTACCTAGGTAAGAATCCTTAGACATAATACTCAATCCTGACTAAGAAACCCGTTTGGAGACCCTAATTTCATCCAACTACTCTCCTCCTGCAGGTAAGGCTAGTAAGCTAGAATCAAGGCGGGATACGTGTAGAAATGCTAAAATGGAATTGGATCGCCCTAGCGTACCAAAATCCCACAGAAATCAGATTAAAACCTCTCCTAGATTAAAACCCTTAAACTATGAAGCAGACTTAAACTCTACTGAAAGAAACCTAGAAAAACTCTAAACACGGACAAGTAGCGACTCCCGCCCTAGCGCTTGCCAACTACCGAACAATGCCTAGTTAGTTACCTAGCAAACTCGAGTTAGATTTCTCACCCTCAAGAATGGACTGCACGTTTTAGTTAATTTATTATATTAGTTTGTTATACTTGTGTCGTACTCCAACTCCAAATACTAGCACGCTAACCTAAGTTGACGAACTAGATTGATTTCAAGCCTAGGGGGTATCTCTACATGCCTAGCTCCACAAAACCAATAAACAAACTTCAAATAAAATTAACACCAACACACATATATCAATTCCAACAATAAAAATTAAAATCATGTAATTCTACACATCCAAACGGAAACCAAACGTCATTCAATCATATTATTATCTAAATCATCATCCTAAGTAGCCATGAAAATGTCTAGCCACTCATAGTATTATAAAATACCATCACAAAATAATTAAACATAGTTTTAATTATGTCTATAGAAAAAATAAATAAAAACTAAACCTAACCCAAGGCTCCTTGATTATTGATCTTTAACGTGCCCGTGGCCTTTTCTCCTTTACTACTCGTTCAACTGGCAGCCTCTTCTGGCCGGTTCTTCCTTCGTGCGACTCAAACTCCAATACTGAATGAATGATTGTGAATAATGATTCATTCGAATGAATTAATCCATATCATATGTCCTGCCTTTTTTTGGAACCGACTTAGAGCATGTTTGGCTCTCCTTATTTCCACCTCCTTATAACTTATAACTTTTCCAAAAAGTTAATAAGTCACAAAAAGTGTTTGGCAAAAGAAAAATGACTTTTTGTTTTAACTTTTTGTAAGCCTATGATAAGTTGTTTTGGAAAAGTAAGGGAGGAGTGACTTTTTGAACCTCCTTATAACTTATTGATGGTTATTTACCTACATGCCCTTATTATATCATTCCACCTTCCCTCCTTATACCCTTTTTGGTCATTTTACCTAAATAAGTTAAACCAAACACTTTTTTACAAACTAACTTATCAACTTATTGTTTTTCCCCACCACATAAGCTAATCCAAACACTTTTTTAAAAACTCCTTTTTAAAAAGTCATAAGTTAATAAGTCCTTTTAACAAAAAGTCCTTTTTGCCTCAAATAAGTTTATCCAAACATGCCCTTAATGTTTTTTTTAGGTCTTGGCTTGGGCTTCGGCCCAAGTCACTTGTCTTATTATTATTATTATTATTATTATTATTATTATTATTATTATTATTATTATTATTATTATTATTCCATGTTCCTGGCTCGCTTGTTCTTGGCTCGACCAAAGTTTCTCGTTTACGCTCCGACGTCCATGAACATATGCCCTCAAGTGTCCGTGTCTCAATTAAAATTCTTTCCTTTTGAGCTCATTTTCCACGAACACCTATAAAATAATAAAATAAATAAATACCTAATAAAAATGACACAAAACGAATAAAAACTTGACCAAATAAAATACAAAATACATAGGAAAATAGATGTGTTTTACGACACATCAAACATCCCCACACTTGACTCTTTTTCGTTCCTGAAAAAGAATTATGCAATGGGATAACAATCAAATAATCTGGCCTCAAAACATAGGTTACTTTAATTTTAAAAATCTAATCACGTGCCAACTGCGATTGCAGGTATACTTGTCCTCTTAAACCCAACCGCCGGTTTCTAAGCCCCTTATCATGTTAGTTTAATTTTAAGTTCATTTAGTCTACCTAGGGTCTCACACTAAAGAAACCACGGTTTCACCTAGTCCCGCCTCAAGCTTATGAAACAAAAGGAACAACCAATTGACTATTCCTAACCGTTTTATGTAGAAAACCGAGAGAATTTAAAATCATTTGTTGTTTTTTTTTTCTTTTTTTCTTTTTTTTTTTCATCTCAGCATACTTAACTCAGAGGGTGTGACCAATCCAAGTCGCTATCCCAGTGGCCAGGCACCTTAAGCTTCAGCATTTTCGCTTTGATTTCTATTTTATTCATGAGCTTTTTTAGATATTTATTTTCAGACAATCCTAGAAGGAGTTGAGTCCGGAGTCACTATCCCTAGAAACGACACCATTGGCATTGCCCTTATTTTATATCCAGCTCTTTTTTTTTGATCAGAAATTCTAACGGTTTTAAACTTATAACGGTATTCCTTATACTATTATTGGCGGTTTCAGCTTCCCCATTTTTTCCTAGATGAGAACCCACAAGGTATCCTAATATATTTAGGTGTATTAGCTCAAAGAAAACTTTTCTACCGGCTGGGCCTACCCACACATCCCAAGTCAACACGCTTTCGATTATTTATTCTTCTAATACATATAATATTTGAGAACCAGACACTTGATTTTATCTATCATTTCCCATATTTTATAATGCAAACTTCAAAATCAGGGACATTTTTTTTTCAATTTTTTTTGGACTCAAACCGACGCTATATACGGATTAAACAAGAGTTTCCCATCCCCACACTTAAACTCTACATTGCCCTCAATGTAGGAATAGAAAACGACTCAAAACAAAAAATTAATTCCGAATACAAAAATAAAGAGACGAGGGCAAATTGGAAAGGACTTAGCTGGTTAATTTTTTTTCTTCGTAAGCTCAAAAACATTAGTCCAATCCAGCTCGATCGTATAGCATTTTGGTCGCGATCGGCTCTGACACAATGGTAAACTTTTGGGTTGCTTCAATATAACGTACAGCTCCAGAATCGTCCGAATGGAGATTGAGTACGAGCGGTACAATCCAAACCTGCACAAGATAAAACAAAAACCAAGTAGAATACGGAACTAAAAAATAATAATAAAATAAAATAAAAAGACTCAAACTAGTAACCTAGACACATAATAAAAGCAAAAACACAAAGACGACGCAACTAAGTAACGAACATGAAAAGAATAAACAAACTCTACACTTGGGGGTATCCCCACACTCTCACAAACCTACTCGGGATTGATCTCAGGGATGTCCGAAACCTCCACCTCCTCATCAACGCTCATCCCATCCTCATAATGCTTCAACCTATGGCCGTTCACCTTCCATTGCTGGCCATCCTCACCTTCAATCTCAATCGTACCGTAGGGAAAAACTTGTGTAACAACATAAGGACCCGTCCAACGCGACCTAAGCTTTCCTGAGAACAACCTAAGACGAGAATTATACTGTAACACTTTCTCCCCACACTTAAATTCTTTCACTATTTTCAGACGCTTATCATGCAACTTCTTAGTTTTCTCTTTATAATCCCACGATCTCATATAAGCATCATCCCTCAACTCCTCTAACTCATGCAACTGAAGGTATCTATGCTTACCTGCCTTATCCAGATCTAAATTCACCTTCTTCAATGCCCAAAATGCCTTATGCTCTAACTCAACCGGTAAATGGCACGCTTTCCCATAAACTAACCGAAAAGGAGTGGTGCCTATCGGCGTCTTAAATGCGGTGCGAAAAGCCCACAATGCATCCTCTAGGTGATCTGACCAATCCTTTCGGTTCTGCCCCACTGTTTTCTCTAGGATTCTCTTGATCCCGCGATTGGTATTTTCCACTTGACCACTTGTTTGTGGATGATAAGCTGTAGAAAGCCGATGGGTGACCCCATAGCGTTTCAAAGCTTTCTCCATCTGGTCATTGCAAAAGTGTGTACCACGATCGCTAATCAAGGACTTAGGAGCACCAAACCTAGAAAACAGTGTCTTTAAGAACCTCACAACAACCCGTGCGTCATTTTTAGGCAAAGCTTGAGCTTCCACCCACTTAGAAACATAGTCAACCGCAACTAGGATGTATCTATTCCCGCGAGAATTGGGGAATGGACCCATGAAATCAATGCCCCACATATCAAATACTTCAATGGTCTGAATGAGATTTTGGGGCATCTCATTATGGGAAGAGATATTACCGGTCCTCTAACAGGCATCACAATGTCTCACAAACTCATGGGCATCCTTAAAAATGGTCGGCCAATAGAAACCCGCATCAAACACGCGTTTGGCGGTATTAGCCGCCCCGTAGTGACCTCCTACTCTACCCTCATGACAGTGCCTAAGGATATCTCTCGTCTCCTCACCAAACACACATCTCCTCAAAACCTGATCTGGTCCTAACCTAAACAAGTAAGGATCATCCCACAAATAGTACTTAGAGTCAGCTATCAATTTCTTTTTCTCCTGAAAAGTAATATCACTCTTAAACTCACCCGAAACTAAGTAGTTAGCTATGTCGGCATACCAAGGGAAGCCCCTACCGATCCTAGCTACCACATACATCAAACTCTCATGAGGAAAATCATCCCTAATCATCTCTTCCCTACCTCTCTCTAACTCTGGATTCTCTAAACGAGATAGATGATCCGCAGCTACATTCTCAGCTCCACTCTTATCCCTAATCTCAATATCAAACTCTTGAAGCAAAAGGATCCACCTAATCAGTCTAGGCTTTGCATCTTTCTTGGAGAAAAGATGCCTAAGAGCAGAATGGTCGGTAAAAATGATAGTCTTAGAAAGCACGAGATACGACCTAAACTTATCACAAGCAAAGACGACGGCTAGCAACTCCTTCTCTGTCGTCGTATAATTCTCTTGGGCATCATTGAGTGTTTTGCTAGCGTAGTAAATGGGATGGAAATGCTTGTCCCTACGCTGGCCCAATACAGCCCCAACAGCAAAGTCGCTAGCATCACACATGATCTCGAAAGAAAGAGTCCAATCTGGAGCGACCAGAATGGGAGCAGTCACTAAACGCTCCTTCAACAACTCAAATGCCTTGACACATTCAGCAGAAAACTCGAATGGTCGATCTTTCTCACGAAGCTGGGTCATCGGGCGGGCAATCTTAGAAAAATCCTTAATGAAACGCCTATAGAAGCCCGCGTGACCTAGAAAACTATGAATAGACTTCACAGAAGTAGGCGGCGGGAGTTGGGAAATGGTGTCGATTTTAGCTCTATCAACCTCAATCCCCGCCTGTGAAATCTTGTGCCCAAGCACAATACCCTCACGAACCATGAAGTGACACTTTTCCCAATTAAGCATCAGGTTTGTCTCCTCACACCGAGTAAGAACACGCTCTAGATTACGCAAACAATGATCGAAGGAACTCCCAAAGACAAAAAAATCATCCATGAAAACCTCCATGGAATCCTCGATCAACTCATGGAAAATCGCCATCATACATCGCTGAAACGTGGCCGGGGTATTACATAGCACAAAAGGCATGCGTCGATACGCAAAAGTGCCAAAGGGGCATGTGAATGTGGTTTTCTCTTGATCCTCAGGTGCAATAGGGATCTGAAAGTAACCAGAGAAACAATCCAGAAAGCAGTAAAACTGCTGACCCGACAAACGCTCAAGCATCTGATCAATAAAGGGCAAGGGGAAGTGGTCCTTGCGGGTGGCGTCATTGAGTTTGCGATAGTCAATGCAAACTCGCCATCCGGTCACAGTCCTAGTGGGTATCAGCTAATTTTTCTCATTCGTGACAACCGTCATGCCCCCCTTTTTGGGGACAACCTGGACTGGACTAACCCAAGTAGAATCAGAGATGGGATAGATCAAACCTGCATCTAACAACTTAATCACCTCTTTCTTAACCACATCCTGCATGTTCGGGTTTAGCCGTCGCTGAGGCTAGACAACTGGCTTAAACTCCTCAGTCATCAGAATCTTATGCGTGCAAAAAGAAGGGTGGATGCCCTTAATGTCAAAGAGCTTCCACGCAATAGCACGCTTGTGTGCTTTCAGTACACACAACAACCTCTCTTTCTCATCCTCTGTCAACTCAGACGATATGATGACAGTCAACTGAGAGTCCTCCCCTAAATAGCATACTCTAGATGAGATGGTAACTCCTTAAGCTCAAGAGTAGGGGGTGTTTCAAGTGATGGTGTCTCTAGAGGTCTCTCCGAATCAGTGGTCTCGAAAACCTGGGAGGCCTCATCAGAAAGGTGAGACTGAACAGCGGGTGGAGACATGTCCCGCTCAAGATCAAACTCAGTCATCTCAATGCACCCTTTATACTCGGTACCGAGCATCTGTGTGTCAAGGGTGTCTCGCTCGCAGAAGCTAGTGAGAAAGCTCCCCACCTGAGTCATGAACAAATCAATGAAGTACAGAGTATCATCGTTCTGGTTAGGGTGCTTCATGGAGTGCTGAACATCAAAAGTGACCTGCTCGTCAGCAACTCGAAGAGTGAGTTTGCCATCAAAGACATCGACAATAGAACGAGCAGTGGCTAAGAATGGACGACCAAGAATGAGTGGAACCTGTGAGTCCTCGTCCATGTCAAGTATAACAAAATCCACCGAGAAAACAAATTTATCAACCTTAACTAACAAGTTTTCCACTATCCCGCGTGGAAACTTCACCGATCGGTCGGCGAGCTGAATACTCAGGCGCGTAGGAGACAGCTCTCCTACGTTGAGCCTAGCAAAAACAGAGTAAGGCATTAAATTAATGCTAGCTCCAAGGTCTGCAAGAGCATTACTAACGGTGAGATTCCCTATCAGACCGGGAATGGTAAAGCTACCAGGATCAGTCATCTTCTGGGGCAGCTTATTCTGCAGCGCTGCAGAAACCTGCTCAGGAAGAGTAACAGAAGAGATCTCCTCAAGTTTCTTTTTGTTTGTGAGCAAATCTTTCACAAACTTGGCATACTTAGGCATCTTCGAAAGAGCCTCAACAAATGGTAAGTTCACTTGGATCTTTTTCAGCATATCCAGGAACTTACGGTAATGATCAGAATCATCTGGTCTAGCAAGTCGACCAGGAAATGGTGGTTTAGGCTTATAAACACGCACTGGAACTTCCTTTTTCTTACCCTCACTTGACCCACTGGACTGTGCCTTACTTTCTGGGACTAGCCTATTTTGCACTTTGCTAGTTGGGGTCTCTAACTCAATTTCCTCATCAATAGACTCATCCTCTCCTACTGGTAACGAATCATCTACCCCCTTCCCACTCCTAGTAGTGACGGCTTTCGCCTGATGCTGCCTAAACGATGAATCAGAGGAGTTAGGATTATTGACAGTGTTACTAGGAAGGCCCCCAGGAGGTCGCTCGCCTACTTGTAAAGCAAGATCTTTCACCTCTTTCTCTAGCCTTTGGAAGGCAACCTGATGTCCCTTAAAGAAGGTGGCATGGTCACGAAGCATGGAAAACATCTCAGCTTGAACTTTAGCCTGCTGGTCCAACTGAGCGGTTTGCCTTTCCAAGAGGGAGGTCAGATCACTCTCAGTACGACTAGAAAATTTCAGGGCATCCCCGGGATTGGGATCCTGGTGGAGATTCTGGCGTGGTGGATCCTGGTGGAGATTTGGACCAGAAGATGAGGTGTAGTTTTGGAATGGTGGTCTAAGCCACCCAGAATTCAAGGAATCGACCTGCTCAGGAGAAGAAACTGGGCATTCAGAAGTATCATGTCCCCCCGACATATCTCACATCTCTCCATCCTAAACCTAAGTTCTTTAACCTCCCTAGCTAAAGACTCAACAGTAGCAGCAAGACTAGTATCAGGAGCAACCTGATAGACACCTCGAGTAGCGGAGGAGGTGTTACTAGTCGTAGGAGTGGAATTCCTAACAGCTTGCTTGCTCTGCTGCTCAGAAAGAGCGAAGCTCTCAAACATAGAATTAGCTGCATCAATGTCCATCTTTTCCATGACATGTCCCTGTACAGCAGTGTTAAAACGCATCTGAGTTTCATAAGTAAGCCCATTGTAGAACTTCTCTACAAGGGCCCAATCGGACAAGCCATGCTGAGGACATTTACTCAACAGATTCTGGAACCGCTCCCAAGCCATGTAGTAAGGCTCGTCAGCTTCCATGCGAAACGAGTGGATCTGTTCCCTAACACGAGCATCCTTGGACGAAGGATGATATTTCTTCATGAACTTAGAGCGCAAACCGTCCCAAGTGGTGATACCCTCGTGAGGAAGAGACTCAAGCCAAGTAGCAGTGCGGCCTGAGAGAGAAAACGAGAACAGATGCATATAAATGGTCTCAATGGGAACATTCACAAGATTGAAAGTCTTGCAAATGCGGACGAAACGAGACAAGTGAGCTGGAGCATCCTCCTCTTCAAGACCATGAAACTGAGTCGAGTTAGCAATCACAGTCATGATATAAGATGGAATTTGCTAAGTGTTAGCATTGGCAATGGTAGGAAAAGCAATGGGTGAGTGGACTCCAGTGTAGCCCTCAGCAGCGCGCTGGTGAACAGTGCGTCTCTTGTCAGCCATCTCAGTAACAAGGGTTGGAAAAGGAATATGTGGCAAGGAATGAAAAGGTTTTTGTTCGGGTGTGGAAGATGAAGAAGAATGAAGGGGTGAAGAATAACGTACCTGATCGATTTTCTTGCAGATAACCGTTCGAAATTCGCTAAGACGTTCGTGAAGGTCTCGCTCGGGATCCGTGGAAGCAGTGAGCTGTGGAGGTCCCTGAGAGCGGGTATGTGGCATACACTGAAAGTGGATAGCAAATAACTTAAGACGAAAAGCACAATTAACAAGTAAAAGCACAAATAATCAGAAGCACGTCAAACAATTCAAGTAAATTCAACACAGTGCCTAAATTAAGTCCCCGGCAACGGCGCCAAAAACTTGATGCGTGCTAATGTATATATAAAAATATGCACAAGTTAAAACCCTAGACTCAACTAAACCACGCACAACCGACAAGTGTACCGTTCGTTTGTAGCAAGCAAATAAGACAAGGTATCGAACCAAAGGACTCAATTAACACAGAAGATTAAACTGTCACTGAATTGCTTGTTTAAATTAATAACTAAGGGGGGTTTTAAATTGAAAATATAAAAATTGATTAACTATTAATTAACTAAATTATCTTAAATTAAATTAAATTAAAAACTAATTAAAACTAGAATAAAAACCGAACTAAAGTGATGGAAAAATCAAGCAAGGGAAAGACTGGCTACCTAGGTAAGAATCCTTAGACATAATACTCAATCCTGACTAAGAAACCCGTTTGGAGACCCTAATTTCATCCAACTACTCTCCTCCTGCAGGTAAGGCTAGTAAGCTAGAATCAAGGCGGGACACGTGTAGAAATGCTAAAATGGAATTGGATCGCCCTAGCGTACCAAAATCCCACAGAAATCAGATTAAAACATCTCATAGATTAAAACCCTCAAACTATGAAGCAGACTTAAACTCTACTGAAAGAAACCTAGGAAAACTCTAAACACGGACAAGTAGCGACTCTCGCCCTAGCGCTTGCCAACTACCGAACAATGCCTAGTTAGTTACCTAGCAAACTCGAGTTAGATTTCTCACCCTCAAGAATGGACTGCACGTTTTAGTTAATTTATTATATTAGTTTGTTATACTTGTGTCGTACTCCAACTCCAAATACTAGCACGCTAACCTAAGTTGACGAACTAGATTGATTTCAAGCCTAGGGGGTATCTCTACATGCCTAGCTCCACAAAACCAATAAACGAACTTCAAATAAAATTAACACCAACACACATATATCAAATCCAACAATAAAAATTAAAATCATGTAATTCTACACATCCAAACGGAAACCAAACGTCATTCAATCATATTATTATCTAAATCATCATCCTAAGTAGTCATGAAAATGTCTAGCCACTCATAGTATTATAAAATACCATCACAAACTAATTAAACATAGTTTTAATTATGTCTATAGAAAAAATAAATAAAAACTAAACCTAATACAAGGCTCCTTGATTATTGATCTTTAACGTGCCCGTGGCCTTTTCTCCTTTACTACTCGTTCAACTGGCAGCCTCTTATGGCCGGTTCTTCCTTCGTGCGACTCAAACTCCAATACTGAATGAATGATTGTGACTAATGATTCATTCGAATGAATTAATCCATATCATATGTCCTGCCTTTTTTTTGGAACCGACTTAATGTTTTTTTAGGTCTTGGCTTGGGCTTCGGCCCAAGTCACTTGTCTTTTTATTATTATTATTATTATTATTCCATGTTCCTGGCTCGGTTGTTCTTGGCTCGACCAAAGTTTCTCGTTTACGCTCCGACGTCCATGAACATATGCCCTCAAGTGTCCGTGTCTCAATTAAAATTCTTTCCTTTTGAGCTCATTTTCCACGAACACCTATAAAATAATAAAATAAATAAATACCTAATAAAAATGACACAAAACGAATAAAAAGTTGACCAAATAAAATACAAAATACATAGGAAAATAGATGTGTTTTACGACACATCACATCCATTCCTGAATCTCATCCATAAACAAGTTCTTGTTGTCTTTGTCGTAACAACTAAGTGCCGCCTCCCAACCTAGGGCGTGAAACTGGGCAAACACATTAAATGGCCCAAACTCAACTTCTCTAACTTCCCGCTCACAAAGAAACGCAGCACCTCTGCCTTTTAACCGGCTCATTTGATCATGAAATAAATGTTGGCTGCCACTCCTCCGGTTGCTCGTTCAACAGACCCGCTCCCTCACTTTGGTTTATTAGCCGGGTTTAATTCCACCATCTCTTCATCATCACTTCCACTGTCATCATCTCTTCCCAGATATCTCCTCTTCTATTGTTGTTGTTCCGGTTGTTTGCCTTTGCCTCTTGAAGAAGACGAACTAGCTCCCAATGCTTCCTTAGTCTTCACCATTTTCCTACACACATCACAAAACAAACAACACAACCAAGCACACACAAAAAATCAACCCCTTTTTCTCCATAAATCCCCACACTTGCTTGTTACTATGGTAGTAGATGTTAGTGAACAACATTTTCATACTTAATTTTTTTTTACAAAAATTGGACATGGTGTCTTTACAATGTAGAGATTCCCAAAAGTTCATAACTTGAACATCAATCTTACATCTACCAACCATAATAATATTCAAGTAACTATTTTTCACGACAAAAGCTAAGAACAAGCAAGTGTGTGTAAACAAGTAATAACAATAACCTTTATCTTCACAATGCATCATCAAAAGTAACAAATAAACATCACATACCTTAGATTGAAGATGCTAAAACACAAGAAAACCAAAAACTTCAAAAGCCCCCAAAAATTTTCGGCCCTAGGGTTTGTCAATCGACCAATAAAACGCGTTTGTCTTGCAAATCTTTCCTCAAAATTATCAAGTACGTGAAATTTCAGTCAAGATAGACCCAAAGTTCACTTGATTTGACCAAGAATTGAAGAAGATATGAAGGATTGAAGGGTGGAGAGTTAAGGGTTTGTGGGAGATCTTGTGAAAGGGATTATTAAGGATATGTGGGAGAAATGTGTGAAAGAAAATAAGTGGGCAGGGTTATGTGCACGTGAACTTGAAATTTTTTTTAATTGCTGTTGACTTGACCGACCCTTGCAGATCCCGAGGCCACCGTAAGTTACGGTGGACCTCTGGCACAAATTTCCATCGTAAGGCCAAAATTTTTTAACTCCCACCGTAAATTACTGTGCCTACGTAATTTACGATAGGCACTGGGCATTCACACTTCAGTTTTTTTTACTACTTCGTAATATTAAATGGGCGTGTTTATGTTGTAATCTTGCTATGAAATTGATCATCCAACACTTTCCCTTTTGCATAGCAAGAAACATGTTTGGACAATTGATTTTGAACTTCTTGTTGACATTGCAAATAAGGTAATATGTTGATTTTTAGTATAGCTAGGTGTTCGTGCTAATTATAAATGGCTACATATTATATTATATGTTGGTTTTTTTGTTAAATTGTTAGTTGTTACAACCATTTGTTATACATGAATTCCTTTTGAATTAAGAACAATGAGTTTCATAAATTAAAGAATTTTGAAATTTTGTTGAATCAATACTAATGCTTATATATGGTTGATAATGGTAGGGTAGATATCATGAAAAGCTTTGAAGCCAAGTTCTATGATAGTGGAATTCTCCCAAAAGAATGTTTTGACTTTTTGTTTAACTATTTCAAAAAATTTGGGATGTTACTTATTACATATTGTTTTTCTAACGTTTGAAATATGTTTCAGATTGAACTTATTTTTGAAGTTATAATATTATGATTTCTACATTTACAGTTTTTATCAAACATTTGTTTTATATATAAAATTGTAAATAATGTGATTTTTGTGGTATAATTATGGCAAAAAAAGTGTCACTAAAGCTAGTATAGATATGTAACTAGAATCAATTTTTAGAGGCACAAAATATGTGCCACAAAAGTCTTTCCTATATAGTGGCAAAAAAAGTGTCACTAAAGCCCCCAAAAACTTTGTGCGGCAGATTAAAAAAGTGCCACTAAAAGGCTTTAGTGTTAGCGTTTCTAGTGACAATTGTTTTGTGTGCCGCTCATTCTTATAAGGGTCTTTAGTGTCACTTTTTTGTTTTGTTGTGACACTTTTTGTATGTCACAAAATGGCAATTTCTTTGTAGTGCACTTTGCTCCCCCAAATGTACGAACGAAACTTATCCAAAGCACACACCACCGCTAATAACTCCTTTTCGGTTGTGGTGTAATTCAGTGCACGTCGGATAAAGTCTTACTTGCACAGTAAATCATCACCGGCTTTTTATCAACTCGTTGACCCAAAACTGCACCAATTGTAGTGTCGCTTGCGTCACACATGATTTCGAATGGTTTTGACCAATCCGGAGGTTGCAAGATGGGAGTTTTGACCAAGTGTTCCTTCAAAATATTAGATGCTTGCAAACACTCATTAGTAAAATCAAATGGAACATCTTTTAATAATAAATTACATAAAGGTTTAGTGATAACACTAAAACCTTTAATGAAACGTCTATAAAACCCCGCATGTCCCAAAATTGACCTTACACCCTTAACATTTTTCGGTGGTGGCAAAGATGATATTACCCGTATTTTTGCTTTATCCACCTGCATACCCTTTTCCGAAATCACATGGCCTAACACAATTCCCTCTTGCACCATGAAATGACTTTTCTCCCAACTAAGCACTAAATTTTTCTCAACACATCTTTTTAAAACTTTTTGTAATTCTTTGAGACATGATTCAAAACTAGTGCCAAAAATTGAAAAATCATCCATAAACACTTCAAGCGACTCTCCATCCATGTTCGAGAAGATACTCATCATACATCGTTGGAAAGTTTCCGGTGCATTACACAAACCAAATGGCATCCGCCTAAAGGCAAAGGTACCATATGGACAAGTGAAAGTGGTCTTGTGTTAGTCATCCGGGTGTATTGCTTTTTGATTGTAACAATCCCGTCCAAGAAACAGTAGTATTTTTGTCCCGACATTTTTTCAATGATTTGGTCAATAAAAGGTAGCGGGAAATGGTCCTTAGAAGTGGTGGCATTCAATTTGCGGTAGTCAATACACACACGCCACCCGGTGACTGGTCGGGTGGCTATTTGTTCACCACTTTCATCCTTGACTACTTGAATGCTAGCCTTCTAAGGCAAAACTTGTGTAGGACTTACCCAAGCACTATCCGAAATCGGATAGATAATCCCCGCATCCAACCATTTAATTACCTCTTTCTTTACTACCTCCCTTAAGTTCGGATTCAATCGTCGTTGTGCTACTCTTGTTGGCTTTTCATCTTCGGTGGTGATGATCTTGTGCATGACGATTGATGGACTAATTCCTTTGAGATTTGAAATCATCCATTCAATAGCTCCCTTATTATCTTTCAAGATTTCCAATAAAGCTTGTTCTTGCACCATCTCTAAATTAGAGGCAATGATGACCGATAATGTATCATTATCCCCTAGAAAAGCATACTTCAAATGGCTTGGCAAATCTTTGAGCTCCAAATTTGGTGGCTCTTCTAATGATGGTTTAGTACCCGAGCTTATTTCCACCGGCAAGCTTTCAAATTGGTGGGTCCATGGCGGTCGACCTTCCTTCAATGCCAGAGCATCTTGTTTCTCCTATTCAACCCTTAATGCACAAGCATGTACCTGTTCAGAAAAATCACAAATATACATATCTATTCCATCCTCCTCATACTCATGAGGTTGCATCCATCGACTAAATCTGCCATAAAACACTCATCAACACCAACAGCATTAGAATTGTTAGTAAAAACATTCAAGCGCATTTTTTGGTTTCTAAACGTCATGTCAACTGCACCAAATCGACAATCGATCATAGCATGCGCGGTGTTCAAAAACGGCCAACCCAAGATAACATTTTGTTGTTGTTTTGAGTCCGCGGATGAGTAGTCCAAGACTAAAAAGTCAACCGGGTAGTAAAACTCATCAATTTTCACAATCACATTTTGAACCATCCCCCGAGGTAGCTTATGAGACAAGTCGGCCAAAACAACCGTTGTCACTACCCTTGCTAACGGACCAAAATCATATTCGTCATATAAACCCCCGGTAAAATGCTCACCCCAGCTCCAAGATTTGGTAATGCCCTTGCCATTTGAAAATTACCAACTTGTATATTTATTAATGGCATGGCCGGATCTTGGAGCTTAGGAGGAAGCTCCCCATTCAACACCGCACTTACTTGCCCGGTTACGTTTACCCGCTTAGGCATTTTCTTCTTTTGTTGCCTTTTGTGTGCACAATTCTTTTAAAAATTTCGCATATGCGGGTACTTGTTTTATTGCATCAAGTAATTGAAGGCTAATTTTTACTTGTTTGAACATGTACCACATCTCTTCTTTTTGGAGACCTCTTGATGCAATAAAATTTTTCTTACCCGGGCCGAGTAAGGCCGATGGAAACGGGACTTGACTCGGTTCACCTTCATTTTTTTCCTTTTTACCCAATTCCATTTTTTTAACATTTGATTCTTTAGGTATGACCAGTGAAACTTCATCATCGTCACTTTCATTACCCGTGACATCCTCAACTACCCCTTCAACCAAACCCGGTGATAAATTAGCTTTGAATTCTTTACCACTTCTTAACACACTAACCTGATGAACATTAACATTGTTACCTCGTGACGAGCTATGAGATCGATTTATCTTGGTGTCACTAGGAAGTTGACCTTTGTTTTTCTTCAGCTCCGCCACATCGGTTGCCAATTGACCCATTTGAGTCGTTAATGTTTGAATGCTCTTGTCACGAACCTCATCCTTTTGCATACGGACTTCATCAAGTTGATTGCGTTTTTGCATGTCTTGATGCATAGCCCGAAGCATATCCATGACTTCATTCCCGCTTGATGAGTTTTGAACCGAACCACATTGACCCATTTGTTGAGATTGCCCTTGGTACCCATTATTATTTCCACCCCTATAGTTCCCTTGATTGTATTGTTGGCGAGGTGCAAAATTACCTTGAGCTTCTTGAAAATTTGGGTTTGCTTGGTCCGCCGCATTTCCATAACGGAAATTAGGATGGTTTCGTAACCCGGGGTGGTATACGTTGGAGTTCATGTTGAAGTTTCGACCACCCCCTTGAATAGCATTCACTTCTTCTACTTGCCCTTCATCCACTCCTACTAAGCAAACATCCGCCGTATGGCCTATTTCTTGGCAATTAGTGCACACATTATACACTTTATTCATGGTTTGCACGTTTCCACTCTCTACTACATGCACTTGTGGCCTTTGTATCACATGCCTTGCCCGTCTTGAGGATTGGGCCTTCCTTTTGGAAGTCACTGCCATTTGTTCTAAAAATGCCCAATCCTCTTGTTCAAAGTTTGTACCGAATGTACCATTAGTTATCGACATCAAGTCACGTGCATCCTCCGTACTCAACCCCTCATGAAAAGCGTTCAACAATTCCCAAAGTTGGATACCGTGATGAGGGAAATTCCTTAGCATCATATTGAACCTTTCATATGCTTCATGAAACATCTCCCCCAATTGTTGTTGGAAGCTTCTTAAACTTCTCCTTGTATCATTAGTCTTTTGGAAAGTGTAAAACTCATCCAAGAAAATCTATTGCATATTGGCCCATGTAAAAATCGATGCGGAGGGTAAAGTGCGAAACCATCTCTTTGCCTTGTCTTCCAACCAAAATAGAAATAGGACCAACTTGACATCATCCGAAGAAAACCCTTGACCTCCAATGGTGTTGCAAATAGAGTCGTATGTTTCCAAATGAAAGTAAGGTTCTTCCATTGCTAACCCTTAAACTTTAGTAGACTTTGGAGGGCGGCTGTTCTAACTTCAAAAGTTCTTCCGTCCACATGATGACGAATCACTATCGGTGAAGGATTGTTAGTGATAATAGGCTGGAAGTGAGCTTCGATTCCCCGTACGACCTCCCGGTGATGTCTTCGAGGGGCACCCAATGGTGCCCTTGGTTGGCCCATTTGTCCTTGCATAGGCCCTTGAGGTGCAAATGGTGGTTGATATTGGTATTGATGCATTGGCGGTTTTTGTTGAATCGGCCTTTGAAATTGAGTTTGTGTATTTTGAGGACGCACTTGATGTAGTGGTGTAGGGCGTTGCAATTGTGCTCCCTGTGGTCTAATATGTTGCACCCCAACCGGTAATCTACTCGGGTCTTGAAATTGTTGGATCGGTTGACTTTGTTGACCCGCTCCTCCTTGAAATCCCAAATATCCTCCATCATCCCCATAATAAAAGCCTTCTTCTTCATACGCGCGAAACTCGTCTTCATAACCATCATCATATCTATCTCCTTGAATACCCGAAGATTGCCCAATTGGAACGGATGAATATTGGAAACCCGATTGGTTCGGTGGTCGGTATGTAGATGTAGTATGGATGACGTTTGAGCCTTGTGGTATTGGGTAAGTGGAAGATGATTGACCCGTAGTAGGGAAAAAAATGTGAAAATGGTGGGATTGTGATAGAAGGACTAAAAGTGAGATTGGGGTTAGCTTGAGTAGAAATCGGTTGTGTGGTGTGGGTTGGTGTACTGTCATGAAGTGGAATAAGATTAGTAGTGGTATTAGGCATGGTGGTATTTGGTGAAGGTTGTGTAGAAGTAGGCATGAACGATGAGGTCGTTTGACCCATGGTGGGTGGTATTTAGGTTTCTTGCATGATGTTTCTTGGTATAATCGATGAAGTGGGTGAACCAATAATTCTGTTTTCTCGTACCAACACTTGGTTTTGCCTTAGTGTTCTTTCAATTTTTGGATCGAACAATAGTGGTGATGACTCGTGAGAGCCTCTAGTATGCATACACCTGAAGTACCTGCACACTAAACACAACCAGCGTAAACCCGAAAATAACAAACAAAACTACTAAATTAACACACGTTGCGCACTACTCCCCGGTTATGACACCAAAATTTGACGTGCTGTCGTGGTACACGCAAATTTAATCCAAATTACAACTAGTAGATAGCAGTAAATAGGTATCGAACACCGGTAGTTTGTGGAAAATGTGTTGATGCTATAGTCTTGCAAATTAACTACAATTAATCTAATGTGCAGAAATTAAAGATCAAGAGTTTGGATTGTTCAATTTAAATAAAGTTATCAACTATTTGCTAATCAAGATTGGATTTTAATTAAGATTATGAGAACAATGAGCATCCTAGGTTTCGGTTCCTTTTTAACACTTGTGCAGAATTCCAACTAGAAAGAGTTACATAGACATAACTCATGTATAAATATTTGTTGTGATAAAAGGCAATAAAGTACTCGGATTATATCAATACGAGGTTGTTTCCCGATGACCAATCAACCAATATCCAACCCCAACCCTTCCCGTGATATCTCGATTGTCAACAACATCAAGAACGTACGATTAAGATTAGAATTGATACATCAATTAACAAGCTACAATCAAATATTCAACACCATGATAACAAAGAAAACATACCAAGTTATCATTCTAGAAATTAAGGAAACACACAAGAATTATAAGAAAAACCTTCAGCTAAGATGATCACCACAAATTTAGCTGGACATTGTTCGGTAGATCATCATAACATCAAAGTTCAAGTTCATACGAATCTAAAACTAAACCAAAATTCTAGAAATTGTTCCCAAATAGTTTCCAAAGCTAAAATTCATCCCCAAGGTGCAGAGAAATTTCCCCAATCATCAATAATGTGAAAATACCCTTGAAATCGGTTTTAAACAAAGCAGTTATGTTTTTCTCGCTGACCCTACCGTAACTTACGGTGACTACCGTAAGTTATAGTAGCCTTCTCTTTAATACGCTGGGTCAATACTGGCTTACGGTGGACTTTTGGACCTTCAGGGGCTACCGTAATTTATGGTAGCCACCGTAAATTACGGTGGACCCCTGATTCTGTTGTTTTGTTTCTTCTTTCCATCCTTGCTAAATCAATTCCACTCTAGTCCATCTAAAGCAGCGTTTTATCCATTTTAAGCTCCAAAACATATCTGAAACATAAGCAACTGTAGTCATCTAATTCAAAGTAATTACACAATCAAATGCGGGATTAATACGTTTTTTAGCATCATTAAGGGTTGTCCGATGGACTACCTGCCATTCATAAACAAACTTTGGCTAAAATATTTACTAATAAGTATATGAAATGGATGTATAAATACATGAAATGATAATATAAAAGCTAAAAATACACGAATACATGAAATATTTGTTTCGATTTAGTTAATTTTAGTTTGATTTCTTCTATTTTTTATTTATAATGATTCAATTATTGTTCATCCCTAGATATTGTTTATCACTTAACATATCAATTTTTTAATTAAAAAAGTAATAGAAATACTATATTCAAATTAAAGAGAATAATTAATGCTTGTTTTTGTGGTGTATTTTTTAGATAATATTAACATATGAAAAAGTTATGGTTAATTAAAACGTCGACAAAAATGAGCAGGTCGTTACATTATTTTCAAATGTTTTTAAAACATAATAGTTAAAAAGTTATGATAGACCATATAATACTCATTCTGATCAAGACTGTTAGACCATCAAATCGTTGTTTTTTTTTGTTTGCCCGACACCTTCATACCTCACGATTCAGTTCTTGTAAGTCGTTAATATTATTTTCATTTTATTTGTTGAGGTTTGTTGAGTAAAAGCCCTTATTCCTGAATGTTTATCAGGTGTAAATCGGGTTAATTGATTTTGAGGTTAGGGTTAGGGTTCTAAGTATGAGATGGGGAAGAAGATGACACTTATTTTGTTATATAAGAGCATATTAGTTTCAAACTAATGTGTTGTTTGTTTTTTCTACAGGAAAAGATCTGCAGTTTGCGAACCGCATCTGCAGACATCTGCAGGAGAAGAGGTGGACCAAGGATCTGCAGTCTGTAAGAAGAAGACTGTTTGTTTGTTAACGTCTGCAAACTGCTGAAATAAACTGAAATTTAAATAAACTGGTTTTTTATTGCAGTCTGGTGGTGGACCGTGGTGGTGGACGGCAAACAGTGGTGGTGGATGGTGGATGTTGGACGGTGGTGGTGGATGGTGGACGGTGGTGGAGGACGGTAGATAGTGGTGGTGGATGGTGGACGGTGGTGGTGGATGGTGGACGGTGGTGGTGGACAATGGTGGTGGTGGATCGTGATAGTGGTGGATGGTGCTGGTGGACGGTAGTAGTGTTGGACGTTGGTGGGTGGTGGTGGATGGTGGACCGTGGTGGTGGTGGATGGTGGTAGTGGACGGTGGTGGTGGTGGTGGTGGATGGGAGTGGTGGTGGTGGACGGTGGTGGTGGGTGGTGGTGGTTTTGGATGGTGGTGGTGGGTGGTGGTGGATGGTGGTCGTGGTGGTGGTGGACCGTGGCGGTGGTGGACGGTGGACGGTGGTGGTGGTGGACGGTGGTGATGGTGGTGGTAGGTCATGGTGGTGGTGGACCGTGGTGGTGGTGGACTATCGTGGTGGTGGTGGATGGTGGTGGTGGACGGTGGTGGTGGTGGTGGACGGTGGTGGGTGGTAGGTGGTGGTGGTGGTGGGCGCTGGTGATGGGTGAGGAGAAGACCTTTGAAGACCTTGGAACAAGTCTGCATCAAGAAGAGGTCAGGAAGACCTTTTTGAGTGAGAGGTCTTCAAAAAAACAAACAATCTGCAGACCCCAAACGTCTGAGTGCGTCTGCACAATGCAGACAAAAGAGGTCAGAAGTGCTTCAGAGCAAAAAACAAATAGCCCCTTTTTCTAATATATGTGAATCATTCAAGAAAACACAACTGTTTTATCATTTAGTTTCTACTTCACATATACACTTGTTCTATTTTGGGTTATACATTGAGGGGGGGGGGGGGCATTACTAATATAAAAAGTGAACTATTAACTTAGAACAATTACTATTCCACTGCATTTACTTCATGTCTTAAATTGTCTTTAAGAATCTGCTGAACACATATAGATCCAACAATTGCTATCAGAACATATGGTTTATCTGATAAATATCAATCTAACAAATTGAGATCAAACACAGGCTCTTATTGATATTCAATCAAAGTCTATAGTTACTTTTATTTTTCAATCCATCACTTTAAGAAATTGCTTATCAATCAATCTTCTTGAAAATGGATCCTCATAATACTGGAACCGCTAATAAGCCTCGCCTGCTAGTAAGAAATGAATATAATATTTGGCAAAGAAGGATGGCACATACTTTATCACAGCAGAACACTGGTTTTTGGAAGTCTGTCATGTATGGACCCCATAAACCAGTGATTATTGATCCAGAAACTAAAATAAAAAAAGCCAGAGAACAAAAAGACTACACAGAAGAAGATTTCCTAAAACTTGAGCTTGATGCTATAGCTTTCTCTATGTTAGCAATGGCTCTCCCAAATTAAATATATGCTGGGCTCTTACATTGTGAAAATGCCAAAGAGCTTTGAGATAGTCTAAAAGAACAGATTGGAGGAACTGATGAGGTGATTGCCAACACAAGAGAAATCTTAGCTCCACAATATGAAACTTTTACTTAAGTAAATGGAGAAATTTTAACAGAACAATTTGAAAGATTTTCTTCACTTCTTTCTAAGTTAAAATTAAATGGATAGACCTACACAATTACATCTATGTTACATAGATTTTTAAGGTCTCTGCCAGAAAAATGGGAAACTTACTCCATAGTTCTCAGGACAAGTTCAGATTTTGACTCCCTAACACTCACAATATTACATGGGAGATTGTTAACTTTTAAAAGAGAAATTAATCAAAAGAAAAGGTTACAAAATTCCGCTAAAACTGCTAATAACTATGTTCCTGGTAGTACAACTTTGTTGGAACAAGATTCATTATCTTGTTCAAATGATTTTGGTTCTTTTGATCACATTGACATCACAGCAGGGATCTCATCAGAAAGATCCTATTCAACTTATGATAGTGATGAAAATCAAACTACTCATAACATGTGTTTCATACTTAATGACTTAAAAATTTTCAGTAGTGATGATTTAGAGGAAATGGATATTCTGCACCAACTGGCCATGTTAACTATTAAAACTAACAAATTTTATAAAAGGTCAGGTAGAAAATTTCCAGGATTAAATAATCAAACAAAAGTTGGTTTTGACAAATCTAAACTTAGATGTCACAAGTGTCTGAAGTTGGGACACTTTGCTAGAGAGTGTAGAAGCTCTAGCTAAAACCAACCACAAACTAGAAACCAACCAAGCTCCAGTTACAACAGGAATCAAGGATCACAAGGAAGTGCTCACTTTGCCTCCACACCAAACTACATACAATCTCAGGCACTATCTCCACAAATCCAATATGTGCCTTAGATTTAGTATGTTCAGATGCCCATTCAACAACAGGGCCAACACCAATACGAATAGCAAATGCCTTCCACTACTGCTGCTCAATCTCCACAACCTCAACAACCCAGTCAACAAAGTCTTTTTACCTCTGGGTATGTTGATTGGAGTAGCCTTCCATATGACACATCTGAATGCAGTCCAGATGCTGACAACAAGGTCTTTAACATCAACTGGGGAAAACTAGATAATGGGAGAAAGAACATTCCCTTAATGGCTTTTGAGGGATCTTCCTCTAATTCTGCATTACCACATGTATCACAAGAATCCCTTTTAAAGCTTTGTTCAAAATCATGCAAAGAAGCTTTTGCTTTAATCAGGGAAACAAATGTCTATCTACAAGGCAAGGCCAATGACCCCGAAAGAAAATATAGCCAATTAAAATGTGATTTAGAAAGAAAAATTGCTTCTAAAAACAAAGAAATTTTTAAATTAACTGTCAGACTAGAACTTGCTGACACCAATGTTAATTGTGAAACATGGGTTGAGTCATGTAGAGGTTATCAAATGCTTCTTAACAAACAAAGTGCATCAAATGTTAAGTTTGACATTGGATACAATCACACTGAATCACCAACTGATTTCACTTCCAAAACTACTGATGATGGGAGTGAAATGATTCAAAAAGAAACTTCTGATTTCAAAGATAGCACATCTTTTCATCAGAGTTTTCTCACCATTGCTAATGAAAGATCATCATCAGAAGTTCAAAACCATGACATCAAACCTTCAGTAGTTGCTTCTACATCAGGAGTTGAGTCCTTGAAAACTACTAAAGATAAAATTGAAAATTCTGAAAATGTCAGAGAAATTCCTTCCAAAACTACTGATATTGATAAAATGAAAGGAAAGGCAAAACCATGTGTGGTGTGTGGTATGTTTAACCACACATCAGAATTTTGTAGATATAGGAAAGGAAGTTTATGTAATAATAAAATCAAACAACTGGCTGTGGGCAAAAAGATTAAAAATGATTTTGAAAGGACTTTTTATCCAAACAGACAACGGTCCAACAAAACCTTTCGTGAGAAAAAGACTGTTAAAACCAACTACAGTCATATTCACAAAAACAAAATTCTTCTTCCGAAGTTAGACCCAAACCATTAGTAGATTCACAAACTACTGAGGTTAATGAATTGATTCAAATGGTCAAACTTCTGATGACCAAACTTGATGGTGAACCCAAAAAGGTTTCCACCATTGCACCAAAAAGCAAATCCATGACCAAAATGACATGGATTCCTAAAAATGGTCCAAACCAAACTGTTACTCTTCCTGTTCTCAAGAGTAAACCCAAAGACAAAGTGGCTTGGGTTCCTAAAACTAACTAATCTACTCTTTGTGCAGAGGGTTTCTCGAGGTCTAAATAACATTTGGTATGTTGATAGTGGAGGCTCAATGCACATGACAGGATGCAGGTACCTGATCAACAATTTCATCGATCAAAGAGAAGGATCTGTGTCCTTTGAAAACAATGCCAAGGCATATGTGCTTGGATATGGTGATGTATCCTCTGGCAAAGTATAGTTTGACAAGGTCAATCTAGTTGAAAACCTGGAGTACAACTTACTGAGTGTATCTCAAATGTGTGATAAGGGATATTCTTCCTTTTTCACCAAAACTGCTTGCAAGATCATTTCACCAAAAGGCAAACAGTTGATTGAGAAGATTATCAATGATCATACTTTGCTAATTGCAAAAAGATGTGGCAATGTCTATGTCGTAGATATTGAAAAAGACAAAGTATTGAACAACACTGCCTGTTTCTTCTCAAAGGCATTAACTTCTGAAACAAACCTTTGGCATAGGAGACTTGGCCATGTGAACTTTAAAATCATAAATAAAGTCTCAAAGATGGGCTTGGTCAAGGGTTTACCCTTGAAGGAATATCAGTGTTTCCTGTCTAAAAGGGAAACCGCATAAGTTCTCCTATAAGTCCATTGAAGAATCCAAAACTACTGCATGTCTTCAACTACTCCATATGGACTTATTTGGACCAGTCAAGATCATGAGCCTTGGTAAGAATAAGTACTACTTGGTCATCATTGATGACTATTCAAGATTCACGTGGGTTTTCTTCTTATTTTCAAAGGATGAGGCAGCTGAAATAATCAAATTCTTCATTCTACAAGTAGAGAAGCAATATTCTCTCTCTGTCAAAGTCATCAGAAGTGACAATGGGACAAAGTTCGGGAACAAAAATCTAGATGACTTCTGCTTGTGTAAAGGGATTGTTAGATAGTTTATCATTCCTAGAACTCCTGAATAAAATGGTGTTGTAGAAAGGAAGAATAGGTGAATGTTTATGTCACTGACAAAGAATTGTTTACCTTTCGTCCTTTACCAACACTTTCCTTAGCTGCTGGCCTTTGGTGGTTCGTTTCATTCCGTGGTTCTCAACCAGGCCTATGTAATCTGTAAATAGAAAAAACCGGTTAGTATAAATGGGAAAAAAGGTGGTTATTTAAGGTAAATTTGGCGTGCTGCCTGTCAGCATTCGTAAGTGTGAATGACCTGATATGTTGCTGTAACTTGCAAAATGATAGTAATAATGAGGAATTTTACCGTTTTTCCGGCTGTTGGAATGTAGCCTTTCTTCTTATGTGTAAGGATGCCTCATGTGGTCTATTTCGGCATGGGTATATACTTCTATACTATGTAGCAGTTGCCAACAGAGACAACGGTGTCAAAGTACGATTCATCTGCCGGTAAGCATGCGACGTGTATTACGTCACCCTGAATGTAAGTAGGGCGCGTAAGGGAAAAAAAAGGGAAAATGACTCATGGGTTTATGTTGTTGTTTCTTAAAATAAGGAAATGCAAATCGATTGATTAAGGTTTAGGAAAACAAATATGTCTGTTTACTTACCTGCTCATCAACAAATTGGTAGCATAAGTCTGTGTTCTAGCTGTGCGGGATCCATTTTTTATCACGCTTATTTGTATAGGTGCCACAAGGTCACTCGGTCTTATTTTTGCCACGGGTTTGAATATCATGGTACCTGCATCGATATAAAATTTAGTAGGCGGTTGTAAGCTGAATAGCGAATAATGAAAAATATCCACGTGTAGGGCAACTAATATGTGTAGTGTTTACCTTCTAGTTCGTTATCGTAGGGGTTTTATGTTACCTATTGTTGTGTAGGTGGAAAATATACCACAGCAAACGTGATGGCATGTTTCACACCAACCTCGCAAAATATGGCTGACTCCAATCTATAATTATAAGTGCATTATTCATGTATGTCCCGAGCTAGTGATCCGGTACTAAATGTCAAGGAATAACTAGAAAAACGAAAGGTCGAACGAAAGAAGAAGGATTCATTCGAACCCTGCAAGAGTCGAATGAACCCATTCGAACCTTGCAAGGGGTCAAATGGGAAGCCTATATAAGGGGAAAAGTTGGTTATTTTGTAAGGTTATTGATCATTTGAGGTTTTCCCCAGTTTGTGATATTCTCTGTATTAGGTCTAGGTTTTGATCTGTAATATTCTTGATTTGATCTAATACATGAGTAAAGTTATGGAAATTGCTCGGTGATTCGAAGTCTGTTTTCATCACGATCATTACTAATTATTTCTGAATCATTTTGCACAACCGAGGGGATTCCGAACCCTACGGTTGGTATTCGTGAGATCTCGGTTCGTGATTACGATCCAAAAACGAATTATCAAGTGCGAAAATGGTTTTTGAAAGTCAATGAGTAAATCAATTATCATTTTATTTTGTTTTTCTTCAAAAGTTAAAAAAAATCCAAAAATATGCTTATTTTTAGATTTTTAGGGGGAGAAAATTTCAGAAAAATCAAAATAAAAATTTAGAAAATCCAAAATAAGTTTTCCTGGAGAAAAAGAGGAGATGATAGTATATCAGTAGCCACTACAATTATATATTGGTAGGCTTGAAATCAAAGTTTAAAGTTTAGTATGGTGATATAAATTTAAAAACAATTACTAATAATCATGTGGATCAACGTCTCGTTGGCATATGGTCTTAGTACCAAAATTTAGTTTGATAGATTGCCAAAATCAGAGGTTTCGGGTCGTTATATTGTTAGTTATCTGGGGATAGCCTAACTTATCTTCTGTCGTATTAATTTACGGACCTAGATCAGGCAGGGTATCTTAACAAAAGATCTTTAATGACAAATCCTTAAGTTACCAAATGAGGAACTTAATATGTGTGATGATAATAAAAGATTATCTAATGCATCGTATCAATACTATGATGGAAATCATATTTGATATTAGTCCTCACACTGGTTGAGTGCATAAGTCGCTTTGAAGCATTAATTTGCTGACCTGTCACCACTGTGCCTCATACCTTGTAACTAACGGATAACTACAATATAATTACACGTTATGATGAAGCTTTGTGCAATTCTTGATACGAGAATGTGTCGTGTGTGCAGGGACCATAAATTTTTCAGTATCTAATATTACCTTAACATATCTAAAGCACTGAACAATGAATGATGATTTTGGGTTTAAATGGACAAACATACTGGTAATGGTTGTAGGATGCTCAATGACAAAAACAAAAAGATAGTTAAACGGAGTTTTGACTGACGGTTCCAATACTGATATGATCCTCTTACTGGAGAATTTGCAAAAATATGTTTAGTTTACTTTTATGCAAATCTATTTCAAAATTCAAAAAGATTTTTGGTGTGTTTTAGCATAAACTTTGAAAAAATCAAAACATTTTGTTTCGATTTTATTTTCGATAACCGATGTTGGGATATTTAATGTGAAGTCTCAGATGCTCGAGAGTTGTAAAAGGGAAATCAAATTGTAAATTTTCAAGTTTATGGTGCAAATGGAAAATGTTTAATAGTTCAGGGGGAGAACTATTGAGGGTCAAATTGGATGTAAAGATTCATTCTAAGATTTTTGTCATGTCTAACGCCAGTTGTAGTTTGTGCAGTTTTTAGTAAATTTTTCTGCAAAATCAAACACAACAGGTGCACTGCTCAAGACTAATCGACAAAGTATATAACTGAACAAGACCCAAACCTGAACATCATGATCACCAGAACATCTAACACCCAAATGAAGTTGTATAGGAAATGACTGAAGATTGAAGAATTCAAGATTGTTTTATGTCTTCATCTCTGGACCAACAAATGACAAAGCCAAGATTTCTGGAGTCTGTCTGAGATTTCGAAGCTTACTTCAGAGATAGACAAGAACCTCGACACAAGCGTGCAAGAAAATGGAAAGTTTTCAAGTCATTCAAGATGATGAATGCAAGACTTGAAGAATTGATAACTTTTTGAGTTGGTACATCACTAGCTAGGTCCAAGGGGGAGATTGGAAGTGCGTTATTCATGTATGTCCCCAGCTAGTGATCCGGTACTGAATGTCGACGAATAACTAGAAAAAGGAAAGGTCGAACGAAAGAAGAAGGATTCATTCGAACCCTGCAAGGGTCGAATGAACCCATTCGAACCTTGAAAGGGGTCAAATAGGAAGCCTATATAAGGGGAAAAGCTGGTTATTTTGTATGGTTGTTGATCATTTGAGCTTTTCCCCAGTTTGTGATATTCTTTGTATTAGGTCTAGGTTTTGATCTGTAATATTCTTGATTTGATCTAATACACGAGTAAAATTATGGAAAATACTCGGTGATTCGCAGTCTGTTTTCACCACTATCTTTACTGATTATTTCTGAATCATTTTGCAAAACTGAGGGGATTCCGCACCCTACGGTTGGTATTTGTGAGATCACAGTTCGTGATTACGATCCTAAAACGAATTATCAAGTGGGAAAATGGTTTTTGAAATTCAATGATTAAACCGCATCGGATATCATTTTATTCTGTTTTTCTTCAATAGTTTTAAAAAAAATCCAAAAATGTGCTTATTTTTAGATTTTTAGTGGGATAAATATTCAGAAAAATCAAAATAAAAAATTAGAAAATCCAAAATGAGTTTTCCTGGAGAAAAAGAGGAGATGATAGTACATCAGTGGACTGTCAGACTACTCTGAAAACAAAATGTGGTGAATAAACATTGAGTAGCCACTACAATTATATATTGGTAGGCTTGAAATCAAAGTTTAAAGTTCAGCATGGTGATATAAATCTAAAAACAATTACTGATAATCATGTGGATCAACATCTCGTTGACATATGGTCTTAGTACCAAAATTTCGTATGATAGATTGCCAAAATCAGAGGTTTCGGGTCGTTATGTTGTTAGTTATCCGGTGATAACCTCACCGATCTTCTGTCGTATTAATTTACGGACCTAGATCAAGCAGGGTATCTTAACAAAAGATCTTTAATGACAAATCCATAAGTTACCAAATGAGGAACTTAATATGTGTGATGATAATCAAAGATTATCTAATGCATCTTATTAATACTATGATGGAAATTATATATGATATTAATCCTCACCCTCGTTGAGTGCATAAGTTGCTTTGAAGCATTAATTTGCAGACCTGTCACCACTGTGCCTCATACCTTGTAACTAACGGATAACTACAATATAATCACTCATTATGATGAAGCTTTGTGCAATTCTTGATATGGGAATGTGTTGCATGTGCGGGGACGTACCATAGATTTTTCAGTATCTAATATTACCTTAACATATCTAAATTGCTGTACAATGAATGATGATTTTGGGTTTAAATGGACAAATATACTGGTAATGGTTGTAGGATGCTCAATGACAAATGTCACACCCTCAAATTTCCACTGCGGGTTTATACCGCGAGGCGCATGACAAACCAGGATCTCATAGCCATAAGTCACATGAACGAACTCTAAATGCCCAAACCATTTAGTTCATTTTCAAAAACCAAGTTTAGTTAAGCTGCGGATGTGTAAACCAAATTTAAACCTTTTTAAAAACCATGCGCAAAACAACGCGCCCAAATTAAAACCATATGAGAGAAAAGGAAAAAGCATAATATGTAATTTATGTGTATGCCCAAGACCCCAAATGCAGTGAAGTGTACAGTGCTTTCTAATCCTGGCACCGGAAGCTAACAACCTGCAAAAGCATGTAAATCGTGTGTCAACATAAAGCTGGTGAGTTCACAAAGTAAAGTAATTGAGTATGTAAATGCGCTGGTTTCCAAAACCACGTAGACAAGTAATTGAGTTGGTTCCTAGAACCGTGTAACCACTAGTTCGTCACATGTCAAGGGTAGCTAGCCCATTCATGATAACTAACACCGAATATACCGAACTGCTATGTACGTGTAGCCACAATTGTGCGCCGCATGCCTGACATCATTGTCTATCCACAATGATAAAGTTTCGTTAAGTTATAGTTCACCCCCGCGCTCCCCGAGCCGGTGTGAGGTTTGTCAGACCTAATAGCGCTATCAACTAATAACCCGCTTGCCATAACCCGGCAACTCATTCGGTACGTGAGGACTTACAGATGATAGAGTTGGTTTAGTTCATCAAGGACACAGTTTGCGAACTAGTAAAACCCGACTCACACAAGGAGTCAAAAACCGACCCACACAAGAATCCATAGCATCCCAACCCAGGATGTGTAAGTAGTCCCAAACCGGACTAGAAAATAGTAGTCCCAAACCGGACTAGAAAATGTTAAGTAAGTTGTCTCATCCCGAGACGCATGCTTTTGAGGAAAGAGTAGTGAAACTCACCTTAGTGTGCAAGCAAAAGAAATCCAAACCGCAAGTAAAGTATGCTATCGACTCCCTAACATAAGTGTCACTAAGTAAGTATAGGCGTAATATCATTACACCATATAACTCGTTTGTCCACGGCGTTTAAACGTTCAAAAGTGTGTAGGTGACACCTAGTGATTCTACATGCAATAGTAAACTCTACGGACTCGTTGGTGAATGTGTTGGTTATAATTAGTTTTTATATTCCATATGCATCTCATACAAGTGTCCGTTCAGTTACACATCAATTACATACCACCTAAGACCTCAATTAATCACATAGGCACATAATACACAATATGTGTTTTTAGGACAGATTGTGTGCCATCAAAACCAATTTATTTAAAATAGTTAATCAGTGAGTTAATCTCCCAAATTTTTACTGAATATTCTTTGGGATTCACTTAACAACCCCTATTTTTTTTGTCTTAAATCCAAACACAAAAATAATTAAAATTCATTCAACACAGCTATGTTCAGAAAACTTTCATAACAGGTCAGTTTAGTAGAAAAATTCCCAAAAATTGTGTATTCATCCAAACAAGATGAATCCACGTGGAAAACTCAAGTTACTCCAATGTTAACCTTCTGTAAAAATTTCATAACCCAAATCTTTATAAAACTCGAGTTATGATGACTCAAAGTCGAATCAGTTTGTTACCCGAATTTCTGATATGACCTATTTTCAATGAAAATTCCAAAAACGACTCAACCGACGTCCAAATCACTTGATTTTACCCATTATGAAGAGCTAAGACAAGGTGTGATTTAACCATGAAAAGAAAATACCAAAATCATCATGTTAAAGTCGTGTTACAGCCCCTACAAGTTCATCTAATCATTCTGTCCAGATTTTAGTTACGCCTAAATCTTTCTTTAAACGACTACCGTGTGCATGCAAACAATCAACAATCATCAATAACCATTACCAAACATTCCTAATACATATTGTGATCAGATTCTATCATTATACATGCAAAGATTACAACTTTAGTGATCAAAACTTCAACAACTTGCACAACAAGTAACCTATGATATTACTAATCGCCTATCATCATGTTTAATTTGTTTAATCTTCAAAAACCTCAAGTTTTAATAATTATCAAAAGCTTTCAGACCTGGACAAACCTTGTTATATGATTTTTATAACATAAAAATAAGATTAAAGCATAAAGGATTAAGGATTATACCCCAAGCTCTTCGATACAATTAACCGAACGCCTTTGGAGCTTCCCAATCGATGTTTTTGCGCCTTAGCAGGTCTGTTGGGGTTAATAATTCGTAAGGAGGCAGTAGGGGGCGATTAGGGTTGAGTTTAGAGGTTGCATGGGGCTTAAGAGTGTGTAAATAGGTGTTTGAGGTGGTTTTGACTCGTCAGGTAAGTTCGCGCGGCCGCTCGGGCTGTTCGCGCGGCTGCTCACAGGCCTTCGGCCCGCGTGGGTGGCCCGTTTCGTCACCCGACGTGTTTTCCTTCGACGTTTTCGTTATTTCGGACCGTAACAAGTGCAACCCCATGCGTTAAGACCCTAATGAACCTAATGATCCACCTTTAGTGATTTTATTAACGTATTCGGTTTAGGTTCACACAATCACGTATGGTTTTCACATAAGTTCATCGAATATCACAGAGACACATAATCGCAATCAATCCAAATTAGTTTACTCATTATTATTATACTTCATTATTCATCAATGTCCGAGGTTCACTAATCATGTACTCAGATGTTAACTCACAACAATGCAACGTGTGTCCTATCTAGCTAACCCTAGTTAAGTATAATGCAAGGAATGTAACTAGAGTTTAGTTAAAGTGAGAACCTGAAATTGCGGGGTATCACATCATCCCCAAGTTGAAAAGAATTTCGTCCCGAAATTCAGCAAGTAAACAATAAAGCCAGCTAGAAAAGTGTGCGCTCGGTTCCCGGATGTCACAACAAAAACAGAAAATTGGTCACACAGAGTTTTGATTAGCTGTTCCAATACTGATATGTTCCTCTTATCGGAGAATTCGCAAAAATATGTTTAGTTTACTTTTAAGCAAATCTATTTGAAAATTCAAAAAGATTTTTGGTGTGTTTTAGCATAAACTTTGAAAAATCAAAACATTTTGTTTCGATTTTATTTTCGATAACCGATGTTGGGATACTTAATGTGAAGTCTCAAATGCTAGAGAGTTGTAAAAGGGAAATCAAATTGTAAATTTTCAAGTTTCTGGTGCAAATGGAAAATGTTTAATAGTTCAGGGGGAGAACTATTGAGGGTCAAATTGAATGCAAAGATTTATTCTAAGATTTTTGTCGTGTCTAACGCCGGTTGTAGTTTGTGCAGTTTTTAGTAAATTTTTCTGCAGAATCAAACACAACAGGTGCACTGCTCAAGACTAATCGACAAAGTATATAACTGAACAAGACCCAAACCTGAACATCGTGATCACCAGACTATCTAACACCCAAATGAAGTTGTAAAGGAAATGACTAAAGATTCAAGAATACAAGATTGTTTTATGTCTTCATCTCTGGACCAACAAATGACAAAGCCAAGATTTCTGGAGTTTGTCTGAGATTTCGAAGCTTACTTCAGAAATAGACAAGAACCTTGACACAAGCGTGCAAGAAAATGGAAAGTTTTCAAGTCGTTCAAGATGATGAATGCAAGACTTGAAGAATTGATAACTTTCTGAGTTGGTACATCACTAGCTAGGTCCAAGGGGGAGATTGTAAGTGCATTATTCATGTATGTCCCCAGCTAGTGATCCGGTACTGAATGTCGATGAATAACTAGAAAAAGGAAAGTTCGAACGAAAGAAGAAGGATTCATTCGAACCCTGCAAGGGTCGAATGAACCATTCGAACCTTGCAAGGGGTCAAATAGGAAGCCTATATAAGGGGAAAAGTTGGTCATTTTGTAAGGTTGTTGATCATTTGAGCTTTTCCCCAGTTTGTGATATTCTCTGTATTAGGTCTAGGTTTTTATCTATAATATTCTTGATTTGGTCTAATACACGAGTAAAATTATGGAAATTGCTCGGTGATTTGCAGTCTATTTTCATCACGATCATTACTGATTATTTCTGAATCATTTTGCACAACCGAGGGGATTCTGCACCCTACGGTTGGTATTCGTGAGATCACGGTTCGTGATTACGATCCAAAAACGAATTATCAAGTGGGAAATGGTTTTTGAAATTCAATGAGTAAACCGCATCGGATATCATTTTATTTTGTTTTTCTTCAAAAGTTTAAAAAAAATCCAAAAATATGATTATTTTTGGATTTTTATGAGGAGAAAATTTCAGAAAAATCAAAATAAAAATTTAGAAAATCCAAAATGAGTTTTCCTGGAGAAAAATAGGAGATGATAGTACATCAGTGGACTGTCAGACTACTCTGAAAACAAAATGTATGAATAAACATTGAGTAGCAACTACAATTATATATTGGTAGGCTTGAAATCAAAGTTTAAAGTTCAGCTTGGTGATATAAATCTAAAAACAATTACATATAATCATGTGGATCAATGTCTCGCTGGCATATGGTCTTAGTACCGAAATTTCGTTTGAGAGGTTGCCAAAATCAGAGGTTTCGGGTCGTTATATTGTTAGTTATATGGGGATAGCGTAACTGATCTTGTGTCGTATTAATTTACGGACCTAGATCGGGCAGCTTATCTTAACAAAAGATCTTTAATGACAAATCCTTAAGTTACCAAATGAGGAAGTTAATCTGTGCGATAATAATAAAAGATTATCTAATGCATCGTATCAAAACTATGTTGGAAATCATGTATGATATTAGTCCTCACCCTGGTTGAGTGCATAAGTCGCTTTGAAGCATTAATTTACTAACCTATCATCATTGTTCCTCATACCATGTAACTAACGGATAACTACAATATAATCACAGGTTATGATGAATCTTTGTGCAATTCTTGATACGGGAATGTGTCGCATGTGCTGGGACCATAGATTTTTCAGTATCTAATATTACCTTAACATATCTAAATTACTGAACAATGAATGATGATTTTGGGTTTAAATGGACAAACATACTGGTATTGGTTGTAGGATGCTCAATGACAAAAACAGAAAATTGGTCAAACAGAGTTTTGACTGACTATTCCAATACTGATATGATCCTCTTACCGGAGAATTCGCAAAAAAATATGTTTAGTTTACTTTTATGCAAATATATTTGAAAATTCAAAAAGATTTTTGGTGTGTTTTAGCATAAACTTTAAAAAAAATCAAAACATTTTGTGTAAGTGCATTATTCATGTATGTCCCTAGCTAGTGATCCGGTACAGAATGTCGAAGGTTCAGATAATCAGAAAACAACCAAGACTTTAACATGTGTTAAAAAGTGCTGATTACATGTGTTAAAAAGTGCTGATGACCTGAAAGTGGAAAAGTGGGCGAATGTGGAAATGGAACCTGACAAAGTGGGCGAATGTGGAAAGATTCCACATTCGACCATTACAAATGGGCGAATGTGGAAAAGTTCCACATTCGACCATTGAAAAGGGGCGAACGTGCAAAGCCTATAAATAGAATTTGTGTTTTTGTGAATGTAAGAGAGTTGTCAGTTGTGTATGTGTTCAGGTCAGGTTCCAGGTCATTTTGTGAAAGTCTGTAATTGATCTAGATTAACGTGTGATTGATTGTAATTGAATATTTGAGAAAGTTAATCTATGAAAAAGCTTTGAAAATGATCTTGATTGTGTTTTGATTAGAGTTTTATCAGTTTGTTCAGAACTAGGGTTTCCGCACCTGGTTTTGTAACTTGTATGATCATATTATCCTGTTTTAGATAAATTCTTTCGCTTACAAAGTGGTATCAGAGCCATACGGATCATACAACAACAAATTTGATAAACTCAGAGCTGATTTGGACATATTTTTGATCAAAATACATCTGTTTTTGCATGAAAATGGTTTTTGAATGTTTTTGATTGATTTGAAGTTGATTTTGTGGTTAAAATTCAAAATTCCAAGTATTAAAGTTTCTCCAAATCAATTCCGAATCATAACCTGATTAAGATCATTCAAATCCACAAACTTTTGAAAATCAGAGATCAAAATAACCGTTTTTCAAAGTGTAACCGTTTTTCAAAATCTGAAAATCACTGAACTGGGCGAACCTGGACATAATGGGCGAACCTGGAACTGTAGTGGGCGAACCTGAAAATTTTTGGGCGAACGTGGAATAGAAGTGGTCGAACGTAGACATTTTTGGGCGAACGTGGAATTTGAATTTTGATATTCTACATTCTGGTGTTTATTCTACATTTGGCTGATACTTTTGGGCGAACGTGGAATCAAAAGGGGCGAACGTAGAATTACCAGGGGCGAACGTAGAATTTAGTGCCTAAAAATTTCGGAAATTTTCTATCGAAAATTTGGGTAAGGCAATTTTTGAAGATTTTTGTTGGAAAAATGATTAATTACATGGCCGTATGTAGAACGGATGAGGAGATCAAAGCTCTAGTCGAAGCTGAAAGAAAGCAACAACAATTACAGAGACAAAATTCTCAAGCTGACAACATTTGGGGATTTCCAATGACATCGAAACCAACTGATGAAATGGTACATGTTAACAAGTGTGTTAACAGAGACGGTGTTCATAGGAATGTTGTATGTTTAGTCAAACAAATGAGACATGATGATTCCAGTGAATTGTCAAAGAGTGATTTGAGTTCTGATACGAGTTCAGAACAAAGTACATCAGAACAGAGTGATATTTCAAATGGTGATGCAAAATCTGATAATGGTAATAAATCAGATGATGAGGTAAGTGCTAGTTGTTCTAAATGTGTCAAGTTGAATTGTGAATTGATGACACTTATTGAGGACAAACAGAAACTAGCAAATGAACTAGAAAATTGTAAAAAACAAATTAAAGTTTTTGAAAAGAATGAAAAAGATTTGTTAAATAAAATTGAATCTTTAAAGAAAGAAATGTTAGAAATGAATAAAAGTGTTTCAAAGAATACTTCCACATCAGAGTTGGAAATCACAACACCTTGCGTTGTTAATTCTGATTCTGAAGTGAAACAAATGTTTGAACAGAAAACTGAAAATGTTGAAACAACTTCAGAATCTGATTCTGAAGAAAAACCCATATTCAGTTTTCCTGAAGGAGTTGAAGGATCCTACATGTTGGAAGGACATGATAAATTGATTTTCAACAAAGATTTTCTAATTGAGAATATCGAACAATCTCTACTTAAATGTTTTTTTGTTGATAATCTTGATTTGTTAAATCAATTTAGAAATCAATTTGATCATCTTCATTTTGAACTCAGTCCTAATCAACATGAGAATAAAGAGGATAAAAAGAAAAATGTTGAAAATAAGAATGGTCCTAAAGTAAAGGGACCAAAACCAAACAAATCGAAAGGAAATGATCAGATGAAAAATTCTTATCAAAAGAATTCAAGAAATTTTTCATCTAGATCATATGACTATTATGATTATTCATATAAATCTCGATTTGATGGTTATTGGGGAAACAACTCACCACAGTATTCTCATGGTTATGTTGAATGGAGAAACTGTTTTGAATGTGGTGAAGTCGGACACATTGCTGCTCATTGTCCCTATTGGTATTGGGATGACGGGTATGCATGTGATTTTGAAGAGTATAGGTCTTGTTATAACTGCGGAGAGTGTGGGCATTTAGTTGCTTACTGTCCGTATGTTAAACAGAAAAAGACAGAAGTGAAATTTGCTAGAAATTCAGGCAATGTCAGAAAGCCTGTATCCCCAAAACCAATCAAGAAGAAAAAGGGGAAACAGGTTGTGTATGACAATCGTAACAAAATTGCCTTGAATAAAAATGGAGATTGTGGACGGGTTGCTAAGGTAAGGGGGAGTTCTCAGGCTAAGTCTAAGAATAACTCTAAACCTGGGTCTTCATCAGTTAAGTCTGAGAAGATTCCAAACAAAGTTCAGAAGCAGGTGTCAAACATGAAACCTGAAAAGTCAAAAATCAAAACGATTTCAACAAAATCTAAAATAAACTCTGAACGTGTTTGGAAACCCAAATCACTTTCTAAGTCAATAGCAATTTCTACTTCAAATCAATCCATTGAAAAACCAATTGATTTTTCAAAAGGAGAATGGATTGATGTTCCAAGAATTGATGACCTTGGACGACCCATCATTGTGAAGGGATGGGTGCCTCTTTCATGCTAATTGTTTAATAAGTGTGCAGATTGTTCCAGACAAACCTATTAGCTATTCTTTGATAGTTGATAGTGGAGCATCTGTATACACACTATTTATTGGAGAGGTGAAGGTCAAGGAAGGGTTATTGAAGAAGGAAAACATGATTTCAACAGAGAGGAGAGTGTTTGTAGTCTGTTTCCAATCTGTGAAGCCGGAAAAAGTTGCAATCTCTTGCAATTGCTCTCAGGTGTTGGATTTCAATAACAGATACGACAAAATGGTTTGCTAATTGAAAAATCTTAATGAGTCTAGTAATCTGAGTGGAAAATGGTTTTTAAAACTCAGTGGGTAAACCGCATCGGATATCATTTTATTTTGTTTTTCTTCAAAAGTTTAAAAATCCAAAAATATGCTTATTTTTAGATTTTTAGGGGGAGAAAATTTCAGAAAAATCAAAATAAAAAAAATTAAAAAAAATCAAAATGAGTTTTTTCCTGGAGAAAAAGAGGAGATGATAGCACATCAGTGGATTGTCAGACTACTCTAAAAAATTCAATCAATCGATAAACATTGAGTAGCCACTACAATTATATATTGGTAGGCTTGAAATCAAAGTTTAAAGTTCAGCATGGTGATATAAATTTAAAATCAATAACTGATAATCATGTGGTTCAACGTATCGTTGGCATATGGTCTTAGTACCGAAATTTCGTTTGATAGATTGCCAAAATCGGAGGTTTCGGGTCGTTATATTGAAAGTTATCTGGGGATAGCCTAACTGATCTTTTGTCGTATTGATTTACGGACCTAGATCAGTCAGGGTATCTTTTTAAAAAGATCTTTAATGACAAAACCTTAAGTTACCGAATGAGGAACTTAACATGTGTGATGATAATCAAAGATTATCTAATGCATCGTATCCAATCATTGATGCAAATCATGATTGATATTAGTCCTCACCCTGGTAGAGTGCACAAGTAGCTTTGAAGCATTAATTTGCTGACCTGTCACCACTGTGCCTCATACCTTGTAACTAACGGATAACTACAGTATAATCACACGTTACGATGAAACTTTGTGCAATTCTTGATACGGGAATGTGTCACGTGTGCGGGGACCATAGATTTTTCAGTATCTAATATTACTATAATGTATCTAAAGTGCTGAGCAATGAATGATGATTTTGAGTTTAAGTGGACAAACATACTGGTAATGGTTGTAGGATGCTCAATGACAAAAACAGAAAATTGATCAAAAAGAGTTATGACTGACTGTTTCAATACTGATATGATCCTCTTAACCGGAAAAATTCACAAAAATATGTTGAATTTACTTTTATGCAATTACATTGGAAAATTCAAAAAGATTTTTGGTGTGTTTTAGCTTAAACTTTGAAAAATCAAAAAGTTTTGTTTCAACTTTATTTTCGATAACCGATGTTGGGATACTGTATGAGAATGCTCAGATACTTAAAAGTTGAAAAAGATTTCAAATTTTCAAGTTTCTGGTACATATTGAAAATGTTGTATAGTTTAGGGGGAGAACTATTGAGGGTCAAAAGGAATGTGAAGAGTACTTCCGAGATTTTTGTCGTGTCTAACGCCAGTTGTAGTTTGTGCAGTTTTTAGTAAATTTTTCTGCAGAATCAAATACAACAGGTGCACTACTCAAGATTCATCGACAAAGTGTATAACTGAACAAGACCCAAACCTGAACATCTAGATTACCAGAACAACAGAAGTTAGTAAGAGGTTAAAGAAATGATGAAGATTGAAGAAATCAAGATTATCGTCTATATTCATCTCTGGATCATCAAATGACAAAGCCAAGATTTCTTGAGTCTGTCTGAGATCTCAAAGCTTACTGGAGAGATAGACAGGAACTTCGACACTAACATGCATGAAAATGGAAAGTTTTCAATCAAGACTTGAATAATTGATAACTTTCTGCTTTGGTACATCACTAGCTAGGTCCAAGGGGGAGATTGTAAGTGCATTATTCATGTATGTCCCTAGCTAGTGATCCGGTACAAAATGTCGTAGGTTCAGATAATCAGAAAACAACCAAGACTTTAACATGTGTTAAAAAGTGCTGATTACATGTGTTAAAAAGTGCTGATGACCTGAAAGTGGAAAAGTGGGCGAATGTGGAAATGGAACCTGACAAAGTGGGCGAATGTGGAAAGATTCCACATTCGACCATTACAAATGGGCGAATGTGGAAAAGTTCCACATTCGACCATTGAAAAGGGGCGAACGTGCAAAGCCTATAAATAGAATTTGTGTTTTTGTGAATGTAAGAGAGTTGTCAGTTGTGTATGTGTTCAGGTCAGGTTTCAGGTCATTTTGTGAAAGTCTGTAATTGATCTAGATTAACCTGTGATTGATTGTAATTGAATATTTGAGAAAGTTAATCTATGAAAAAGCTTTGAAAATGATCTTGATTGTGTTTTGATTAGAGTTTTATCAGTTTGTTCAGAACTAGGGTTTCCGCACCTGGTTTTGTAACTTGTATGATCATATTATCCTGTTTTAGATAAATTCTTTCGCTTACATTTTGTTTCGATTTCATTTTCGATAACCGATGTTGGGATACTTAATGTGAAGTCTCAGATGATTGAGAGTTATAAAAGGGAAATCAAATTGTAAATTTTCAAGTTTCTGGTGCAAATGGAAAATGTTTAATAGTTCAGGGGGAGAACTATTAAGGGTCAAATTGGATGTAAAGATTACTTCTAAGATTTTTGTCGTGTGTAACACTGGTTATAACTTTTGCAGTTTTTAGTAAATTTTTCTGCTGAATCAAACAAAACAGGTGCAGTGCTCAAGACTAATCGACAAAGTATATAACTGAACAAGACCCAAACCTGAACATCATGATCACCAGAACAACTAACACCCAAATGAAGTTGTAAAGGAAATGACTGAAGATTGAAGAATTCAGGATTGTTTTCTGTTTTCATCTCTGGACCAACAAATGACAAAACCAAGATTTCTTAAGTCTGTCTGAGATTTCTAAGCTTACTGCAGAGATAGACAAGAACCTCAACACAAGAGTGCAAGAAAATGGAAAGTTTTCACGTCGTTCAAGATGATGAATGCAAGACTTGAAGAATTGATAACTTTCTGAGTTGGTACATCACTAGCTAGGTCGAATGGGGAGATTGTAAGTGCATTATTCATGTATGTCCCCAGCTGGTGATCCGGTACTGAATGTCGAGGAATAACTAGAAAATCAAAAGGTCAACGAAAGAAGAAGGATTCTTTCGAACCCTGCAAGGGTGGAATGAACCCATTCGAACCTTTTAAGGGGTCGAATAGGAAGCCTATATAAGGGGAAAAGTTGGATATTTTGTAAGGTTGTTGATCATTTGAGCTTTTCCCCAGTTTGTGATATTCTCTGTATTAGGTCTAGGTTTTAATCTGTATCATTTTTTATTTGATCTAATACATGAGTAAATTATGGAAATTGCTCGGTGATTCGCTGTCTGTTTTCATCACGATCTTTACTGATTATTTCTGAATCATTTTGCACAACCAAGGGGATTCCGCATCCTACGGTTGGTATTCATGAGATCACGGTTCGTGATTACGATCCTAAAACGAATTATCAAGCATTACACAAAGTGATAAACACCAGCATTATAGCAACAAACAAATGAAGTTAATACCTATAATCAAACAAAACCAACAGTTCTACGGCTCATAACCTTAAAACGTAATGGCTGCAAAGTTGAGTTGCAGCATTGCAGGTGCATAGCTACCGTCCACAATCATCGCCGGGCTATCAGTTATCCAAAAAAATATGAGTTCATCACAGCCAAACAATCTAAAAAACATCACCGAAGGTTATACCATATAACATTGTTCAAATTACTTATCAATTAACAACCAACAAAATCCATCAGAATTTAGGTTCAAATCACAGAAAATAGTAAGACAAATATCTAGGAAGCTGAATCAGACGACACACAGAAAGATCATAGCCAGGTAACCAAAAGCAAAGAAAGGGAAACCATGTATGGCCAGAAAAACAATCGAAACGGCAGATCCAAAGTAAATTAGCAAGTTCGCTTACTATTTTTTGTTTTCAAATGAACACTATCAACAGGCGCAGACGCACAACGAAACCGCAATCGGCTGCACAGCGGCAACACCTTGGCATTTAGCAGCCACATGGCAAACGCCAACATCATAGCGTAGGCAGGCCTCAATTAATACAATCAAGAGGCTCAGGCGCACAACGGAAAGTTAATCGGTTGCACTGTAGAGGGGCCGTCACATTTGACAACCACATCGTATACGCTAACATGATAGCCAGCCACTAATTTAAAGGAAAACATGCTGAAGAAACCTCACCCATTCAATAACCATCATTGACTATCCGAAAGGAGGAGGTCAGTGAATGTAGAATCACAGATTATAAGACAACATATAAGGTTAACGATAGTACTAACATGCGCAAACTCGTCTTAGGGAAGGGAACACGTCACATATAAAAGCTTTAGGGAGCAGTACGACGGTGTAAAATGAATGTACAAAGCGAAATAGTAAATTTCTCCCACAACGTTATCAATGACATACCGCAATTAACAAAATAAAGAGGCTCAAGCATAGAATGGGAAAGTCAAGCGGTTGCACTGGAGTAGTGCCATCACAATCGACACTTGAATTGTTTACGCTGGCATCATAGCCAACCACCAATTCATAGGAAATCACAGCTAATTACAACAGCGATACATTCAGAGGAAAACTGCCTTAACATGCGTCAATTAACACAGTCAAGAGGCTTAGGCGCATAACAGGAAGCTGTTCGGTTGCACAACATTAGTGCCGTCACGATCGAATTCCATGTCATGTACGCTAACATCATAGCCAACCACCAATTCAGAGGAAAACAACAAAGCACCTGTAAAGCCGCAATTAACAAAATAAATAGGCTCATGCGTAGAAAGGGAAGTCAAGCGGTTGCACTGTAGTAGCGCCATCACAATCGACACCCGAATCGTTTATGCTAGCATCATAGCCAACCATCAATTCATAGGAAATCGTAACAAATTATAGCGACACATTCAGAGGAAACCACCCTTATTAGGCGGCAATTAACACAGTCAAGAGGCTCAGGCGCATAACGGGAAGCCGTTCGGTTGCACAACATTAGTGCCATTACGATCGAATTCCACGTCGTATATGCTAACATCATAGCCAACGGCCAATTCAGAGGAAAACAACAAAGCACCCGCAAAGCAACGCAACTTGTGCTAAACATACAAACAACGACCTACATAATTACAGCGCCTCGACCTTTAAGCATAGAAAGAACAAAAGCACTGATGTGTCTGGTTTTAGTAATTAGAAAAGATGTCATTTTTCCCCTTGCAAAAAACTTGATGGGTCAACTCTAAAACATTGGTTTTGGAAAAAGACTGAATTTCACTAAACCATTAAACAAATTTTAAATTTATAAGTAAACGATAATTACTTAGAAACTAAAACCAACACATAGGCAGAGAACCTGACGTGTAAAGTATAGATTTCTTGGGTAAATACCGAGTATCGTATTCCAGAGAACACACTTTCCCGTACTCAACCTTTCATCACATTAACTAATCGGGTTTTGAAAAACAAAATAAAACGGAGGGGCTCTAAACGAAAAATGGGTTTTGAAAAGGGTTTGGTTTTAAAATAAAAGGATAAACATAGTAGGGATAGTAAACATGCACATCTTGAGGACCCTCTGTATAAGTAGTCAATTTTATTAATAAAAGAAGTATTATGTTTAATTATCGGTGAGGAGAACATGGGTGAACGGTTTCTTCAGAGTTGGGGAGGAGAAAAGAAATAAACATGGGATGACGTTCTAGCAACTCTATGGGTCACGCACAGGGGAAGTGTATAAGTCCCCATAAAGGTGTCTTCGGACTGCTAGCCCGTAAGCCGGTCTTCTCCTGATGGACAATGTGGAGTTACCTAATTCACAGTGTCGTGCAACTTTTTGGAAAGCTTGGGTCTTTCTTTTTAGGCATTTCCTAAGCCACAGCCAAGCCACTCATTTAAGCACTGGGTTCTCTAATTTATCTTCATAAATTAATGTAGAGGCTTAGTTCCGACCTAGAATCCCTTCCACCTCTCTCAACTCTCGCTTTCCGTACCGAAGGATCTCTCTTATAGTTAGTATGAGTGACAACATATCCTCTAAAAAGATAACGGCATTGTACTAACGAGAGTTGGGTAAAGTATCCTTGTTTAATTTATCTTTCAAAAGTGACAACTTAAATATTTATTGCGTCCAGTAAATATAAGTTTGGTTTAGTGATTATGTGACTCAACAAACTCAACCCTTAACCTCCCGAGATGAATGAGATTCTTGACAAAGGAGGAACATAATCCTAAGGGTGTGCAATCCGAAGATCACTGGTGCAACCGTACGGAATCCTCCCTTTGCCAAGAAAATCACTCATGCATCTGGTAAGAACCAGAAACGTGTCACTCGGATATGGTACACTTCAGAAGCCATTGCTTAGAACCTGGTTTGGATATTATAAGCCCGAAGAATCTGTCTCACTACGGGTTTCCTTGCCTTGGATCTAGCTCGGGACTACCAGAAGCTGATCGAACCCCATGACAGTTAATTTTATTATTTAAGTTAGAGTTGATTTTAAAGGTATATCAAGTTAATCACTAATTGAACCTGTCACAAAGATAAACAAACAAGAATTAGTTAAGAAGATAAACACACCGAATAACTAAAAATAAACTACTATTAATAATAAAAGTCAACAAATCAAAATAGGTACGGAGAATACTAGATGGATACAACCATGAATGATAATCAACATAAGAACATGGAAGCTTCCAAATCATAGACAAGACTTCCACCTCCTTGATCCAATGTATCTATTCTAATCCTCAGATCCTCGATGTTTTAGTGCATGTAAGTACTCCTACGATTCCATTCTCGGCCAAGATAATCAAGGTAGAATGAATCCTAACCTGAGTGGGATGTTAGGATGGCCCTAAGGCCTCCCACAAGACCCCAAGATCTCTGGAAGAAGCTTGGAAGTCAACCCAACAAGGCACAAGAAGGAATACCAAATGATTGTGTTGAGCTTGTTTTTTTTGAGGCAAATCATGCAGTGCACGCCCATGCTTCTGTTCAGATATGTTTTGTTGCTGTAGGGTCAGTCCTGCCTGTCCTTGTTGTCGAGCACGGGCCTACCAACGGTGGGCACAGGCGTGCTAACCATCAGATGTTGATTTCTTGCTCCCCAAGTTGGCTGCTTTGTCTTCTAGTGTGCAGGGCCTTCGTACTGATGTGCATAGGCGTGCTTAGTCAACCCCGAACTGATTCTATCATCATTTAAGCCCCGAGAAGGTCTTTACACATTCTTGAATCATGCTTCAGGTCTCGTATCTTCAGGAATCTCTAGTTTTGGCCGTTTTTGCCCGAAAATCACCTATTTTCGGGTAGGAGCTCTAATTTCCTGAAAAATATAAATAGGAACGATTAAGTAGCTCTAATTATCAATTTAAGCCCAATTTTGGCCTATTATGAGACTAATTATGCATCTATATCTATACATATAAAAAACGAAAGCAATGTGGGACACATGGCACTCTCACATGACACCTTAATCTCTTCTACTCCCTCATTCTGCCACATGGCAATATGTGAGATTTTTTTAAAAAATTCCTTTTTTTAAATCAAAAATCACAAAAATATCTAAGGTAAAAAAACACGCTTCATAACCTAATCCCCAAACCAGCCATCTTCCTCGCCGCGAAACTCTAACCCTAAGCAGGCGATTGAGAGGAGGTCTCACGAATCAAGCATTGTTTTAATCTCTTCTCCAAGGTTTAATCTCTTCCATTCTATATTAATCAATCGTTCTTCATGTCTATGTTTTTTCTTTATTTTTTTTGGTTTTTACTGATTTGTTTGTCGATTGAGGTTGTTTTTTCGTTCTTCATGTCTATGTATTTCTTTTGTCGATTGCGTGTATTATTGTTCAGTTTTAGTAATTATTTTGATTTTTTGATTGATGTTTTAGGGTTTGTGTTTTAGGGTTCGATTGGTGTTTTAGCATTTGATTTATTTAGATTCATGTTTTAGGGTTTGATTTTTTATGTATTGTGTGTTGGAGATTATTTGATGTTTTATGGTTTGATTGTTCAAGTGTTTATGTTTTAGGGTTCAATGTTTTCAATCTATTTTGACTGATTTTGGAAGTTGGAAATTTCGTTTATATTGTGCAATCGTTGTTAAACTGGTATTGGTTATTTTTGAATATGTTTTGGAAGTTGGGATTGTTTTTAATTTAGGGTTAATCTGTTTTTGAATATGTTTTTAATTGATTTGAATCCTTTATGTTTTTAAATCTGTTTTTAAAACTGAATTGTTTTATATTGTGCAATCGTTGTTTGGTATTGTTTGTTTTTAAAACTGATTTTTGAACTTGGGATCTGTTTTTAAGTGGTTTGAATCCTTTATGTTTTTTTGAATTTGTTTTTAAAACTGATTTAGGGTTAATTTGTTTTCGTGCAATCTTTGTATGGTTTTGGCTAAATCTTTAGATTTACTTTTCAACTTTAGATTACTGAAAATAATTCTCTGTTTTCTTATAGGTACAAGTTCATAAACAGCAGTGTGACAATGGTTTATGGATTTTGGTTACACATGGAAGATAACACCCGAGTTTGTTTGGTAAGATATCTAACATGGTTTTATTGTATATGTTTTATACAATAATCAGTTTTTAATATCCTAATTTGTGTGTATTTTGATTCAGGCGTTACCTCGTGATTACGGTGATTGGATCTAGAAATATAATTATCCTACCAGCATTACTAAGATCCGAACATTGAACTCTAAGGTGTTTGAGGTTAAAGTTTTAAACATTGCTGGAAAGTGGTTCTTTTACGACGGCCGGAGAACGATGATTAATGAATGTATGTACCCATCTGGATGTAACTTTATATTTCAATATGAGGAAAGTCTTCTTTCATTCAGGATGATTAGTTTCCATCAAGATGTGATATCTGCACCCGGAAACTTTTTCTACTGCAGCTTGAAAGACCCATACACAACCAACAAATGTTTGGTAAGTTTTTTTACCATCATTTCAATACATTATACAAATATTTTTATACAAAAACATATATTAATGTGTGAGCATTGTTTGTAATTTTTCAGCATATCAGTCCTTTCGTGGGTCATGGCTTATTAAATAGGCAGCTTCCAGAAAATTCAATTGACGTGAGATCTGTTCTGCGTGCACACTTTGAAATAGAGATAGCATATGATGATGGTGCTTTTTATGTGACTGAAGGATGGCCTTGGCTGAAGGAAGCTTTTTCAATAACCAAGGATCATATGATTGTTTTTGAAATCTATAAGCTGGTATGATTCTGTTTTAGTTTTCATAAGTTTTATCTTTTGTTAATAATTATTTTTCTTCAATTATTTTAATGATTCTTACTTTTTGGACGTGAATGAAACCGAGCATCTATAATATGTCGATTTTTCTGAAGAACAAGCTTACTCTTGCTCCTGAGGAGTTTTGAGCAACAAAAGTTAAGGTGGAGTATGAGGATAATGAGGTTAACGATCAAGACGTCATTATTCTTTCGGATGATGATAGGCAAGCGGATGATGAGGTTGAACCGGTCGAGGATGGTCAAGACAATTCAATGGAGGTGTTTTAGTGGTTTTCATTGTTGACAAACACTTTGTAAGTGCAATTATTTATTTATTAGATTTAGCATTTATGTGCACAGTAGTCACTTAGGTTTAGTAATGTGTTTAGACTTTAGTGCAGCCTTATGAGTGGTTTATAAGTTGGCACACCTTTGAGCATCTAATATGATCTACATGGATGGTAAAATATTAGGATAAAATCATGAAATAGTGTTTGAGTAATAGCACACTAAATATTTGAGGTTTTGTTATAAAGTATTTGATTTGAATTGATTGTTAAACTTAGGAAGAAAAATCTAATTCGGTATGGTACTAATAGAGATGTAAATGTAGTTTATGAACAAAATCGTATGCTACTTTGATCTTTTAGTCAGATTCATGTATGTATGGGTTATTTTCTATTTTGTATGTTAGTCATAGTTGGTTAATGGGTCAATATGCAGGTTTGTAATCTGATTTTGTATGTTTGTGACAGTTGGTTAATGTGTAAAATATGCATTTTCTTGTGATGGTTATTAATGGTTCACTGTGCATTATTTGTTTTTGTTCTTAATGGGTCAAATATTCAGGATTTGATTTGATGGTTCTTAATGGGTCCAATATGCGGAATTATAGATGCCCTGTTTTTTAATCTGTTTTAATTGATTTGAATGCTTTATGTTTTTAAATCTATTTTAGAAACTGAATCTGTTTTTAATTGATTTGTGTAGCCAGCGTATGAAGAAGGAGTGGGCAAAGCAAAACGGTTTGACCCATAAGAGGGCGATAACAATATCGGATGGTGAGGGTCGGTCTTGGGGAATGTCTGTGGGAATCGAGGAGTCCAGAGGAAAACGCCGTTACAACATCAGAGGTATGCAGGCTTTTGTTGCTGATAAGGGACTTCATCCTGGTGATCAAATGCACTTCCTCTTTTTTCATAACCAAGGTTTGTTCAGGCTTTCTAATGTGGTTGGAGGTGATGGTAATTAGGTGGTTTAGTTATTGCCATTTTTTGGTTTGAATAAAACATTTGGTGGGTAACTTTTGCACGTTTACTACTCATGTGGTAATTCGTGATTTTGGGGTGTTTTATGTTTATAATCACTAACATTTTGGGCTATGTTTAGTAGTTAAAGACACTATATTGTGCATATGATGTTATGGATAGTAGTCCTATATGTTAATGTTATTTGGTTGTTTAGCAAGTAAGATATTAATTGTTCACTTCTTTAGTAGTCGTAATACAATTACAATCATATACATTTTACGACAAAATTTTTCATCATATATTCTATGCTTAACATTCCTGATCAAAGTGTTTTTTAAAAAAAAAAAAAAAAATTTGGGTTTTAACAATAATTTGTGATTTTTTGTTATGAATGCAACATTATTTCATTATTTTTGTTAACTTTAACAAGGTTTGACTTTTTTAAGTCAAGTGATATTAATTTGTTATCATTGACTATTTTTTTAATTATGTATATAATTTATGTTTTAAAAACCTTGTCATTTATAAATGGTCAACAAATTAAACAAACAATCAAACTACTTTTGGTAAATTGAAACCTTTAAATTTTAGGAAACCAACAATCAAGGTTTGACTTTGTTTTTAAAAATTCATAACTCACGCTTTGAATGCAAGACCAGTATAAAACCTTCAAAAAAAAATTAAATCATTAATTTGTGGTTTTTGGTTGATAAATGCAACATTGTTTCAGTTTTTTTGTTAAGTTTAGCAATGTTTGACTTTTTAACAACTGTAATTGTTTTAAATCATTTTTAAAAAGTCAAAATAACAATTATTACTAACAAACAAACAAATTAAACAAACAATCAAATTAAATTTGGTAGATTGAAACCTTTAAATTTTAGAAACAAACAATCTAACTATTTCTTGGTAAATTTGAAACATTTAAAATTTCAATTTCAATTAAATGACATTGTTATTAAAAATTCATAATTCACGCTTGATTTTTAAAACCTGTTTAAAACCGTAGGAATTTAAAAAAAATCGTATATATTTAAAAATATGGTATATATTTATTTTAGGTAGATTGAAACATTTACATTTTATACATACAAGAATGTTAAAAGCGTATATATTTAAAAAAAATCGTATATATTTAATAATGGAAACACTTTAATCTAAATTAATTTTGATTTCCATTCCATATTTACCTTTTTTATGTTACTAATCTTACTTAAAATAAAAAAAGTCATTTGGTCGAGATTATAAATACAGATTAGATGAATAAGTTTTCTATCAATATTTTTTTCCACACTCAATCAGGTATATCTATCATCTTTTACGTATTAATTCAATTATTATTTTTTTTGCATGTAATCTTTTAATAGTTATATATACTATAAACTTATAGGATTATGGATCCAAACAACGTTACCTTTTTGAATGACATCACTTGGCGGATGAGTCAATACACAATCAAAGTTAACGTACTTAGGCTTTGGAGGCGTCCAAATTGAAAGATACAGGAGAAACTCTTTCTCTTGATATGGTTCTGATGGATGAACATGTTAGGTTTTAACATATTCATGTTTTCATTTATGTTGTTCACATATTATTGGTAATCAAAATTCTGATTTAATTTATTTTCTTTTCTTTTAATTTTTAAACAGGGCTCCAATATGTAAGCTATTGTATGGAGTAGATATATGAAGAAGCATGAAATATTTTTACGTGAACATGAAACTTACTATATCTATAACTCCCAACTAGCTGAAAACAAATCTGTTAAACATTTTGATAAAAATGGCATTCTCTCCTTTACTTTTAAAACCAATATTATGAAGTGTAGCAGGTTTGATGAAAGTCAGTATGGTTTTAATTTTTTTTCTTTTGAGTTAATTAAGAGTGGCAATCTGTCTCAAGAACAAAGAATTGGTTTGTTTAATGACACTAAATATTTTAAGTTACACTTTAACTTTTCTGATGATGTATTTGTATAAATTAAATTTTTTTATAAGATTACATTGGCTATGTTGAAGAATGGAGTCCACCAGAACCGACAGAAACAAAATTTGGTTTGAAAAACAAGATGAGCATTATCTTGATTGATCTAGAGTATGTGTTTCATTTTTACAAATTAATATTTATTGTTTGATAATTATTTCTGCTATCTTTAGTTATATTATACGATAGCAAAAATTGTTATACAAATTAGATAGTTTCCTTTTAACCAACATTTTGTTTATATATAGAGGGATCAAAATCACATGTTCTTTATGGGATGAGTATAGTGAGCAGATGTTTGAATACATCAAGCAGAATGAATATGAAGTCCATGTTGTCCTCATTTTTCAATTTGGTAGCTTTAACAATTATAAAGGTTTGTCATATATTAAGTTTTTTTTTAATACAATTTATATATTTTAACTTTTGTAATTATTTTTACATTTTAAGTATTTTTTATCTTGAAAGGCAATGTGAGCGTTCAAAATGGATTCTATATCACTCGACTCTTTATTAATGAAGACATTGAGGATATTTGGGCTTTTAAGAAAAGGTAATATACTTATGTTCTTATGTGTTTTATGTAGATATTTTCATTTTTTTAAATATATATAAATGTTTTATTTCTTTTTACTTATAGTTATATTGTAAAGTTTATCACTAAAGAATCATCTTTTGTTCAACGATCCCTGGGATCATCTGGTAGCATGAATTTGGCTGATGAATTTTTGAACAAAACACTTTTTAGCAGTATTCGTGATCTTCCATTGATAATAGAGGTACATCAATGTCGACTTATAATACTCTTATATGAATGTTTACATTCCATTAAAAAAGTTATCACATATATATTTTAATGTAGACACTACTAATCAGTTTGTTTGCAAATATTTTTATTGAATGTTGATATTATTATTCTTTTTTTTGCAGGTTAAAAAAACAAGTCATTGTTGTTGGAACAGTGAAGGGTGTGGATGCTAAGGACGATTGGTATTACCTAGGTTGTGAGGCATGTAACCACAAGGTTGAGCCAACTTTGAGTTTACCTGATGATAAAGATGCAAAAGATGTTAATTCATTTAAACAGGTCTTGGTTTGCACCAATAATGATTGTCCCAAGCAAATTGTATCTGTTGATCCAGTGTAAGAATTATGTTTGATGGGATTGGGTACCGAATACACTATTCCGCATACCCAAACCCGGAGTAACATCGCCACGCGGAAAGAGCTCATGCGCAGTGAACGGTCAAAGTACATTAATGACCAGTCAATGGTCATATCTTGGTCAAGACGGAAGTCATGCATGGTCAAACGACATGCATGAATTAAGCCTTCAAGCACGTTGACTAAGCATTAAAGGCGGTATTATGTTCCACTATTCCCATTAATTAAGCATTCCATATATCACCTCACTAACATAATTAAGGGTGATGGAGACAACCTAACCACGGTTAGGACTTGGGTAATGGTGGCATACGTACTCTCCTATAAAAGGGATCACATCCCCAATAGGAGAGGACATTTTCTGCTAACCCAGAGAGCTATCACACATGATAGTATCCCCATTCACCCCGTTTTTGTTATAAACTGCTACCTTGTGTAGTTGTCTCCACACCCATATCAACCCTTGTTTGCAGGTTCTTTCATCCGTAGCTGCTAGTGAAGGATCAACCCTGTAGATACTCATAATCTTATCATCCCTAACCGGTGGTAAGAGTATTTGTTTCTTCATTGGCGCCATCCCTTACGGTTTTAACAGTCTTTCAAACTAGCAACATGGCTTTCTCAAAGGATGCAAACAACAATAACACTGCTGAAGTAGATGCTACAATCAACGACGAAATCCAGAATGTTACACCAAACACTATCACGAAGAATGTGGCTCAGAAGCAACCGGCTTCGACATTCCAGTTCCACCCAATCAAGGGAGGATCTACTGGAGGAAAAAAGAAACAAAACAACCTATCTCCGGTTGATCCGGACGAATGGTTGGCTCGACAAAATTCAAAGACAATCGCTGAATATCTGTTGGGTTATATTGAGACCACAGTTACCAGATCATAAACTTTTGATGGTTATTGTATAGTTTGATAGTTAGAGGGCTTATTGTGTAATTTAGACAAAGTTGTATGAGGGAAACCCTAGCTGCGCACTTGCTGGACGGGCCCTGCGCACTTGAGTTAAGTGCGCAGGCCCAACTCCTGGTTATAAATAGAATGTGTGTGCAGCTAGTTTCTATAGGGTTTTGGGATTATCTTTGTAGCACACGTGAATAGGTGCGTACTAGTCTGTGTATTCCAAGGTTATTCATCATCAAATCAGTAATGGAATCATCATGTTATTCATTGTGTGTGTCGGTTTTATTCATGTTCATCTAGTATCTTTGTTTTTCTGGATTAATCACTTAAAACACCTAACAAATAGGTGTTTATAAGTGATAACAATCTATTGCATTTCACAAGATCTAGCATTCGGGACTTACAATTTGGTATCAGAGCCTCTGTGCTCTAGATTGTATCTACTTAAAGATACCAAAACCCTCATCTTGTTAGTTTTATTAGTTGTTAAAATTTTATAAACTTATTATGTTCTTCTCATATTTTGGCTTCAAATTTCGTGAAAATTGTGTTTCTGAAGGTTAATAGTATGTCATTTTAGGTAGAAATTCAATCCAAGCACTTCTGAATGAAATGAAAATGTTTTGGAAAGAATTCAGCTGAGTTTTTGTGCTTTTCACAGCCTGTTTTGCGCACTTATTTCATACATTCTGCGCACTTATCTCATAAGTTGAGCACTTGTTTCTTGGTTTGAGTACTTGGCTCATATATTGCATACTTGTGATTGTGAGTACTTAAATCTCTGGTTTTAGTACGCAATCAAGCATATGCGTACTTGTTGCCTTCCATTGTCTTGAGCACTTATCTAGGGTTTCTGCGCACTTAAACAGAAATCTTGGATTTGTGCGCACTTATTGATAGGTGTAGTCTTGAGTACTTGGCTAGGGTTTCTGCGAACTTAAATCTTAAACGAGAGTTTAAGTGTCTGCGCACTTAATTTAGTACGCAGACTGATCAGTAAATACTGAGCACTTATCATGCCCAAGTGTTGACTGATCTGCGCACTTATCAAGAAACACAGCTACACGTGTACTTCCGGCCTGCGCACTTAACAAAAGACTACAACTTGACAAGGCTGTTAACATTCTTACAGGTTGCTGCATACTTGATCTGGACCACTGCACACATAACTGCGCACTTAAGGACTTGGACATTTTCTGGATTGTTAACTAAAATCTGATTAACTAAACCCTTAAAATTCACTTAAATTATGGCCGGTAGCGATAACCACTCAACAGTAAATCCTATCACTCAACAAGAACTTGAAACCGGAACCACAACTAGAGTTCCTAAGTTAAAGACTATGTAACTTGGAAGAACAGAATGAGGTCATTCTTCTATGTCATGGACTTCACCCAATGGAATTCTATCCAGTTGGGCCCACACATTCCAATGAGAACTACTGCCACAGGAGAAGAGTTTAACCCTGATCCAACCACTTACACTGATGTCGATAAACAGCTACTCCAGAGAGATCATAAGGCTTATGGTGCCTTAACCATGGCCTTATCAAATGATGTTTATAACATGTTTGAGGAGTATGGCACTGCGCACGATCTGTGGTTTGCGTTAAATGAGTACTATGAAGGGAATGAAGAGATGCGCCAGTATAAGCAAGACATTGTGCAAAAAGAATATGACATGTTCAGTAGCATTCGTGGGGAAAGTTTGAGCTCACATATCGAAAGGTTCATGAGTATGTTGACCAAGATGAAGAAGGCGGGAATTCCTGTGAACAACAGAAATTCAATCAAGAAGCTGCTAGACTCCCTGCCAAAAGAATGGAGCATCCAGTGTATGTTGATCAGGAAAGAATATCTAGACGCCCAGTCTACCTTGGTTGACCTTATCAACACCCTGAAGTCATTTGAGATGGACATCACGAAGAGAGAAATGAACCAAACCAATCCGAAGGTCGTACCCAGCACTGCAATGAAAAATTTGGCATTAATGACCCCTGTGGGTAAAATGGGTTCAAGCTCGTCTCATGTGTATGTTGATGGAATGGGTGGTGGTAGCTCCAGTTCAGGAAAGACCGTTCCATACTCTGACCCAGTGGCAAGAACTCTCAACCCACAACAAACAAAGCTTGCTAATGAACATGTTGAACTCTTCAACACTTTCATGACCAACTTTGAAGGATTGAAGACAGGTGAGATCAAGAATGAGATGATGAATCCTGAAGACATGTATCAGGTGGATCCAGATGATATGGAGGAGATGGACCTAAAATGGCAAATGGCTATGATTACTCTAAGGGTGAAGAGGTTTCAGGACAGAACAAGTTGAAGGGTTGGAATGGGAAAGGCTGGCTTTGATAAGTCAAAAATCAGGTGCTACAATTGCAAAACTCTCGGACACTTCAAGTATGAATGTCCAACATTGAATCAAGCTGAAATTAAACCGGCAAAGAGGATGGTGGCAATCACGGATGGAAACGAAGCCAATCAGTAGAAGGCACTGGTGGTTCAAGATTTTGACTGGGGAGAGGAAGTTGCTGTGGCTGAGGCTGAAGTGAACAAGGCACTGATGGCAAAGATCTGCACTAAATCAACACTTGGTGTGAGCTCTTTGGAAGGGTCATCAGCGAAGATTCCAAAAGGAGAAAGGATGGAGAATGCTGGTCTAAAAGGTGTGCTGAGTGAGGACAAGGGAAAGGAGGTTGCTACCGAGGAAGCTTTAGTTGCTGAGAAGACTTCCACAAGCAAAGCTGATCAACAACCTCAGAGCGTGCAGAAGAAAGTTGAGGAGAGAGATCTGGTAAGTATTCCTCTTGAAATAAAATCAAAGCTGTGCTCACCAAGGTGTGTTACAGCTGTTGCTTACTGTTTGTCCCACAATAGGAAAATTTTAAGAGAAATGGATGACATCCGAAAAATCAACACTGAAATGAAAGAAAATGAGTTAGCATATCAGCGAAAGTTAAATGCAACAATAGCTGAAATGCACACTCTAAAAGAATTTGTTCTCAGAAAAGATTTTTTAATAAATGACTTAACTGAAAAACTAGAAATATCTAGAAATGAAACAAATCATCTCCAAATTGTTGTGGACAAATGGAATGTAAGCAAGCATGCTCATACAAATATCCTTGATAGTTCAAGGAAATCATTCGTCAAAGATGGAATTGGGTATAAGGATAAAAAGGGAATTGTAAAATCTCTATTTTTACCTTTGGGCAAAAGTGAATATATACCCATTCCAAAACCACATCCAAAAAATGATCTTTTTGAAAAAGAATGTGTCAAATCTGAGTCAAACTCTAATATAAGTAAAAGCAGGGCAGATATGACCCAACAGGATCAGGTGGACGATGATGAAAGTTGTGGTGGACAAACGATGGGGTTAGGTCACCCAGGTGCCAATTACTCTACAGTGAATTGGTTCATCTGGAGTCATGACAAGTCTAAAACTATTTTGAATTCGGATGAATGTAATAACTTAACTAAACTGGATGATTGTAATAGTTTATCTAGGATGGATAACTGTAATAGTTTATCTAGGCCGGATGACTGTACTACATTAACATCTAAACTTAATTTAAAGGGCGTTGTGGACCCTGATGATAGGGAGAATCCTATCAAACGCTCAGATATTTGTGTTGAAAATGTTATGCCAGTTTGTGTTGATCTTAATGATGCATTCTCTGATAATGAAAATGTATATAGACCATCTCCATTTGTACCAGAATGAAAAAGAAACAGGTTTGGAAAATTTCTTACTGAAGAAATTCCAGAGTTTACTCCATCATCAACAGATATGTCATGTTCTGAAGAATCACTAAGTGAAACAGATAACACAATTCCTGAAGAATCACAGAGTGATACAGAAAGTGACAATAGCGAGCCAGACTGCAACACAAATGAGAAATCAAGCAACAACAACATTTGATGAATCATGTTCCAGTGAAAGCTCATGCTCAAGCAAGATCAAGAGAAGAGCATCACAACCATCATCATCCAGGCTCTCTCCAAAGATTAAGCCAAAGCACTCAAAATGCTTTAGATGTGGAAATGAGGGTCATGTGGTCAAAACATGTCATTTAAAATTCAGTGATGTCAAAGCACTAAACTGTCTTTCTTATCAGATTAAAAACCTTCAAGAAACAGTAAAAATCTTTTATAAAACCACAAAAATTTTGAAAAGACAAGAGTCAGTTTTGGGTGAAAATCACGATAGATCAAAATTAAACCAAACCTGGATTCCAAAAGTCAACTAAGTAAAGGTTTTAGTCGTGTTTGTACATAGAGTCTCTTGTATTTATATGTGTATTTCTTTGTTTTTCTTTTGTATTTCAGAATAAGTTACAGAAATGGCTGATAGCACTGATGAGATATCTATGGCATGTTGATAGCGGGGCTTCTAGACACATGACTGGTCTAAAGGAACTTCTCAAGAACTATATATTTATTGATGGAGAGTTCGTTGCTTTCGCCGGAAATGAGAAGGGCGGAAAGATTGTAGGAATAGGAGATGTGGTCTCTGACGCACTGACGTTAGAAGATGTGAACTATGTCCCAAAATTGTGCTACAACCTGTTGAGCGTGTCACAAGTCTGCGACAAAGGAATATCTGTGTTTTTCAATGACATGGAGTGCATCTTTCTGAAACCTGGATTCATTCCGCCCACCAATATGATCATGCTAAAAGCTCCTAGACAAAATAACACATATGTGATAAATATGAGAGATGCTAAATCAGAATGTCAAATGACATGCTTACTTTCTAAAGCATCCGAGTCAGAGTCACTGTTATGGCACAGGCGATTAGGACATGTTAACTTCAAAAACATTAACAAGCTTTTAAAACTAAATCTTGTTAGAGGTCTTCCTTCCAAGGAATTCCTTTTTTCTGAAAAATGTTTAGCATGTGCCAAAGGAAAACAACACAAGAAATCGCACAAGTCCAAAACAGTGAACTCTATAGACTCACCTCTTCAACTATTGCATATGGATCTTTTCGGTCCTATCAGTGTTAAAGGTTTAGCTAAAAAGTCTTATTGTTTGGTGATAACAGATGATTTTTCTCGCTTTACATGGGTGTACTTCTTAGAATACAAAAGTGAAGCTGCCGAGATATTGATGCTGTTTGTTCCTCTCATTGAGAACATAGTAAAGACAAAAGTTAGATCAATCAGAAGCGATCACGGAACTGAATTCAAAAATCAAAGCTTCGTGACTTTCTGCAACAACAAAGGGATTCATCTTCAGTACAGTGCTACGAGAACACCTCAGCAGAATGGCGTTGCTCAAAGGAAGAATCGTACACTTATTGAAGCGGCCAGAACCATGCTAATCGACTCCAAATTGCCGATCATCTTCTGGGCTGAAGCTGTGAATACTGCCTGTTATGTTCTTAACAGAGTCTTAATTGTAAAGACGCGCGAGAAAACAGGTTATGAATTGCTTTTTAAAAGAAAACCTCTGATTGACTACTTCAGGCCGTTTGGATGCTCATGTACGCTGCTTAACAACTACGAGAACATAATGAAGTTTGATGCAGTTGGAGATGAGTGCTTCTTTGTTGGATACTCTACAAGTCAAAAGGCTTATAGAGTGTAAAACAAACGAACCAAAATGGTTCTCGAATCTTTCTATGTTGATTGGCAGGAATCTAACTCTACTAACACAGGAGCCGGTCCTGACTGGTTCTTTGACATGGACGTTGTTTTCCACAATTTCAGTATCATTGAAGAACAATCAACTGACAATCAAGCATCCGATCCTTCTCCTCTTGAAGATACTCTTTATTCTTTCGAAGACGATGCTGCACCGTTCACCACCCGTTTTTCTCCACTCGTAGCTGATCCAATTGTTCCTCTTCAGTCCACAAATGGTGATGCAACTATTGAAACTACTCCATCTCCTGAAAGTACTCCAGCTTCAGAAGAAACATCTTCAGCACAACAGTCTGCAAATGATCCATCCAGCTCATCAACTCCTGTAGATCACCTCTCTAATTTGCCTTCCAAAATTCAAGAAGAACAAAACATGGGATTTAAGTCATCCAAGAATCATCCTGTGGAGAACATCATTGGACCAATCTCTGAGGGTGTTCTCACTAGGAATCAGGTAGATAAACTTAATATTGCACTATCAGCCTTCTTATCTCAGACGGTACCCTTCAGCATTGAAGATGCTGTCAGAGATGCAAGTTGGGTTGAAGCCATGCAGGATGAGCTGTATCAGTTTAGAAAGCTCAAGGTTTGGGAACTTGTGGATCTACCTGAAGGGAAGTATCCTATCGGAACAAGATGGGTGTTTCGCAACAGAATGGATGAAAGAGGTGTGGTGATCAAGAACAAGGCTCGTTTGGTAGTTCAGGGCTTTCGTCAGCAGGAAGGTATTGATTATGAGGAAGTGTTCGCTCCAGTTGCTCGACTTGAAGCCATCCGTATCTTCCTGGCATACGCCTCATACAAGAACTTCAAAGTCTTTCAAACGGATGTGAAGAGTGCATTCCTGTACGGGAAGATCAAGGAAGAAGTATACGTCTGTCAATCCCAGGCTTTGAAGACCCTCATCATCCCAACAAATACTACAAATTGGATAAGGCTCTCTATGGACTTCATCAAGCTCCTCGAGCTTGGTATGAGACCTTATCTTCATATTTGCTGCAGAATGGGTACACCAGAGGGAAGATTGACATGACTATGTTCACCAAAGAAGTCAACAAACATTCTATCCTTGTTCAAATTTATGTTGACGATATTATCTTTGGCTCCACTGATGAAAATTTGTGCAGGGAATTTGAAAGCATTATGAAGTCTCAATTTGAAATGAGCATGATGGGAGAATTATCGTTTTTCTTAGGCTTGGAAGTTCAGCAGAAAGAAGACGGAATTCTCATCCATCAAGCTAAGTATACACGAGACATTCTGGCAAAATGCAACATGACCGACTGCAAGCCATCCAATACTCCTTTTGCGGCCCAAACAACACTTGTACCAGATCTTCAAGGCCTTTCAGTGAATCCTCACACTTATCGATCAATGATTGGCTCACTGATGTATCTAACGGATAGCAGACCAGATATCACGTTTTCTGTCCAATCCTAAGCAATCGCATGAAACTGTAGTAAAAAGAGTCTTCCGCTACCTCAAAGGGACACCAAAACTTGGTTTATGGTATCCTAAGAGTGATAATTTTGATTTAATCGCTTACTTTGATAGTGATCATGCAGGTTGTAGGATTGACAGAAAATATGTCTCTGGTGGTTGTCAATTTCTGGGTAACAGGCTAGTGTCTTGGCAGAGCAAGAAACAGACCACAGTGTCCATCTCCACTGCTCAAGCTGAATACACAGCTTCATCCAGTTGTTGTTGTCAGGTGTTATGGATCCAAAATCAGCTTTTGGACTACGGTTTGAACGCCAGGCATACACCTATTTTTATTGATAATGATGCCTGTCGTGACATCGTGAAGAATCCAATTGATCATTCTAAAACCAAACACATTGAAATTCGGATTCACTCAATTCGCGATGCTCACGACAAAGGATATATACATGTGTTGCCAATAGATACTACTGATCAAAAGGCAGATATCTTTACAAAAGCTTTTGACAAAACCCGGTTTCATCAGTTGGTTACATGGCTTGAGATGATAAATTTTGAATAAAAAAAAAATTTACTTGTGCATAATTTATAGAAAAATCTTATTTTTACTTAAAACAATATTTTTGGGGAGAAAGTAAAACTAGTCCATCCCTAATGCAAAATTACTTCAGGAAATGATAGGAACTAATCATATCTCGTCAGCATGTGAATAGGACCCAGAGGATGTTGTGGCCTCAAGCAACGATGTGTCGGTAGATTCAGCCTGGAATCAAGTAAACTGCTAACAGGTGATTAACAATGAAGATCTACACGGAAAGCTGGATTCCCACTGTGCAATAGGTCTGCACAAGCTGAGTCCGGTCATACACAGGTTGAGAAATTAAAAGACACAGAAAATTTTGTGCATAGGTAAATCAAAAGACACCTAAGAGTGCAAGCTACCAATGCGGGGCTAAGAAAAAGAAAATTTTTGAAACTGAGTAGCAAAAGACACGCAATGTTAGTGACATGCAAACATATCTAGATAGCTCACCAAACGATCAGATGATCATCTTCTCTGCTTATGGTAACATAGACCTGAAGCTCTCATCATCTGATGAAGATAATGATCATCTTCTTTGCTTATGGTAACATATACCTGAAGCTCTCATCATTATTTTTCAATAAACCTTGAGGATCGGTAGGCCAATACCTAGCACACTGTGGGGTCCATAAAATTTTCGTCAATATTACCGAAGAACATGATAAACATCATCACCAAACACATGTTAAAAGAGAAAAGGCATGGATTTAAGTGGACAAGCATACCGACAATTGTTCTTAGGCTGCAGCTCTCCAACGGGAAGTTGAAACGGGTTCTGGCAGGTATGATTAGTATGATCTTGAATGCAGAAGGTGAGATTTGTTGAATCCCCACTTATTAAAATTAATTTGGGCCTTTAAACTCTTGTTAGGCTTTTTGTTAATATGTGCGTACTTAATGGGCCCTGCGCACTTAACTCAAGTGCGCAGGCCCATATGGCATATGTATATATACTGAGTAATTTTTTTTTAAAAACAGTATTCACTGTAAAATAAACCCTAACTGTTCTTACCGTTCATCATCATCATTCATCATCATTATCATTATCCCCAAATCATCATTCATCTTTCACCCTAATCTTCATCATCTTTCATTAATTCGTGCCTAATCATCACCTTTCCATTTACCCTCTTTCAATTGTTGATTCTAATCACTGATTAAGGTATATCCTTTACTAATGGTATAGTGTTGTGATTACATGTTTCATAAGATGGTTTAAATAAATGTGTTTCGTGTTTGAAGATGGGTTTTTGAACCTGTTGAAGACTGCGTACTTGATAATGAACAGTGCGCACTTGTCTCATAGAGACTGCGCATTTGTCTCATAATCATACAAAGCCTTTGAAACCCTAAGGACGTGCGTACTTGGTTGTGAACTTAAAATCTTAAACGAAGGTTTAAGTGTCTGCGTACTTATCTAGTACGCAGACTTGACTGTTTTGACTAAGGGTTACCATGCCCAAATCATAACTGATCTGCGCACTTGAGTCCTTGTCCAGCAATTGCCTGCGCACTAACCTAAGTGCCCAGTCAAGTATGTGCGTACTTGACTGAGTACTTGACTCATTTGACTGTGACTTGGCCTGCGAACTTGTGAACATGCGCACTTGGACTTTAAACAAACTGTGACATTCATCTTGACCTTGAGACACTTGAACGGACTGCGTACTTAAACTCGGACGTTAATGATCTTAAACTAAAAAAAAAAAATCAAACATATCATGGACACTGATAGAACAAATCCATCAAACCTTAATCCTATGACTGTTAAAATTACAAAAATAATAATAATAATAATAAAAGTCTAAGCCTAAGTACGTTGTCCGTCGAAGTTTAAGTCTAAGGTCAGTCGTTGGTCATCGATTCGTTTTCAAGAAATCTAATTGTTTTTCGTGCTCTTGTCTTAAACAGATGGCACTCGACTGGGATCCGAGAGGAATGCACAATCAGCCGATGAATCTTGAGACTGATGATGTGAAGTTTAAAGACGTAGTGACATGGATCAGACGCAGCAAAGTCGGATATGCTGTGCATCACATTGTACTAGTCTACTGTTCTCACATTGAAGACTTCTGGAGGTCTGCTCGAGTTGAAACTGCTGGAAGAGTCAAGCGAATCAACGCTACAGTCCGAAACAAGGTTGTAGTCATCACTGAAGATACCGTTCGGAACGTGCTGAGACTGCAAGATCAGCCAGGAACTGTCAGATTCATGCCCAAAGCAGATATTCACCAACAGTTCAAGAATTTTGGCTACAAGGGAGATTTTGACAAGAGAGGCGATATCAAGAAAAGCCAGCTGACAAGAGACTGGAGACTAATCAGTCACGTATTTATTATGTCTCTATGTCATAGAAAAGGAGGCTACAACGCGCTCAGTACTAAATGGTCGACGGCAATGATAAAGATTTGCAAGAATGAAGCCTTCAACTTGTCAGGGATGATTTTTGATTACTTGGTAAAGAATGCTGAAGCTGGGTCAGGCAAATGGGTTATGTACCCAAGGTTCGTTCAGATGATGATCAACGCACAACACGAGAATCTGCCCCTTGGTGATCAATACAATTTCACCAAAGGTGCACGATTCTTTACTGAGTGCAACACGCCGGACTGGGAACCCATGCTGGAGAATATGTATGCAGCCTAGCGATATCCTGTGGTCATGGAGCTGTACAACAAGATCAAGAAGAGAAGGTCAGATGTTACAGAATCTCGTCAACAATCCACTGCTGCTTCTGCACCTGGATCATCTGACCCTGCTCCATCTTCAGCCCAGCCGACTGCTGAAGAGATTGCTCTTGAGAAGGCCAGGGGCAAAAGAGTAGCTACTGAAACTGCTCCATCAAAGCCCAGCAAAAGGAAGAGGCCAGCTGGTTTATTACAAGAAGGAAGAGAAACACTGACACCTGAACAGCTTGAAACTGCTGAAGTCCTTCAACAAGTTGCTGAGTTCGAGAGGGCAGCAAGAAAGAAAAGGAGAGAACAGCTTCCTCAGTCAGAGATTCCTCGAGTAATGACTCAGGACGATATCGAGGAACAAGTGATCTTGGAATCGATCTTCGGGGCAGAACAACCAGGGCCTTCCACAGCTGCTGCTCCAGCCCCTAAAGCTCCAGCTCAACAGCCAGCTGAACCATCCTCAGCTCCTGCTGCACCACGTCGCAAAGCGGTGCATCAGGAATTGTATGAGAAGCTTGTGAAAGAGGTTGGAAAGACGACTTCCAGGGAAATATGTACCCTGAAAAGTGATGTGCACAACAATCAAGAGCTAAGAAAGAAAGTGAAGAAGCTTAAGCACACGAACAGGAACATGGAGAAAATCATCAAGGATCAACGATACCTGATCAAGTTTCAGAATCAGGTTCTGATGCAAATGTTTGATATGTTCCAAGAGTTCAAGAAGCAGCAAACTAGTGCTACTAGCGCTACATTTGATGAGGTTTTTGATTTTGGGAAGTTTCTGGAGGAATAGAAAGAGAAAGAGAAGGTTGCTGAGGAAAGTGAGGTTGATGAGATCAGTGAAGATGAGATGCCGATAGGTTCGTGGAGATGGGAATGGATGAAGAGGTTGTTTATGAGACGTCAGATGGGCACAAGTTGGATCCTGAAAGATCAACTTGGTTTCCTAGAAGGCCCATCACCATTCCAGCCATGCATCAAAACATCCATCACACCAGGAAGCTCACAAGGAGAATATTATCTCCTGGAAGTATGATGAAGAGAAAAAGGTTGTTTGCCGTGAAGAGAAGAGGGGAGTGTTACAGTACTTCAAGGGTCAAAAAGAACTAAAGTCTCTCCCTCGATGGATATCAGGGAGCTCAGCAGGGCCCCATTCATCAACCGCACCCACGACACCACGGGGTCCATGCTTGAGTGGTTTATAAGGAAAGAATGTGACACTGATTTCCAAATCTTCAAGCCGCAGAAACCAAGAAGGCGGATCTCTAAGAAAAGAATCGATCCAACAACAGGACGAGGCATGATAACTTATGTGATTGACCCTCCTCAGGTCGTCACACAAGTTCCTATTCGATCTGAGCTTCCAGTTATGCTGAGGGACTTTACGAAGTGGTTTTACGACATCAACACTGGTGAAGCAGTCATTAAATTGCAGGACGATTCGAAGGCTATGAGGATTTTGGATCCAGTAGATGTGTTTGCGCTTAATTTGTCAGATCTGAATATGCTGTTTACGAATCAGATTAATGTGGGTGTCGGGAACGCGTTATTTGAGGAGGCCGTCTTATTTAGAAGGGCGGTTGATCGGGCAATGAAGCTAAAGCGGGAACTGCTTGAGATAGTTGACAGGATTAATGCAGCAGACAAAGAAAAGGAAGACAAGGAGAAAGCTGCCCAAGCTACTGCTGCTGCTGCAGGAGTTACTCAACCTGAAGTCGAGACCACTTCAGAGGTATAGACAGAAGATCCTGCAACAGTAGCTGATCCGAAAGACCTGCAACAGAATCTACTCAAGCTCCTCCAGCGGTTGAAGAAGATCCAGTTGCCCTGTACATTCAAGACCCCCCAGAACAGGCTGAGGGGGAGTAAAGAGAGGTCGAGATTGATTGAAGATGGAAGAACTGGTAGCTGTGGTCTAGGGGGAGTATTGTTGGGTTATATTGAGACCACAGTTACCAGATCATAAACTTTTGATGGTTATTGTATTGTTTGATAGTTAGAGGGCTTATTGTGTAATTTAGACAAAGTTGTATGAGGAAACCCTAGCTGCGCACTTGTTGGACGGGCCCTGCGCACTTGAGTTAAGTGCGCAGGCCCAACTCCTGGTTATAAATAGAATGTGTGTGCAGCTAGTTTCTCTAGGGTTTTGGGATTATCTTTGTAGCACACGTGAATAGGTGCGTACTAGTCTGTGTATTCCAAGGTTATTCATCATCAAATCAGTAATGGAATCATCATGTTATTCATTACGTGTGTCGGTTTTATTCATGTTCATCTAGTATCTTTGTTTTTCTGGATTAATCACTTAAAACACCTAACAAATAGGTGTTTATAAGTGATAACAATCTATTGCATTTCACAAGATCTAGCATTCAGGACTTACAATATCAGAAGATGGTAATGAATCAAGCTAAACTTAACGTCCAAAAGACGTTAAGTTTCGACACAAGAGAGGAAGATTCAGAATCGCCTCGCGAAAACAACAATGGTCGTCGCACTAAGGGACCTCGTCAGGCGGTGCGTGGTGGAGACCGTGGTAGAAATACTCACGGTCAGGACCCCGCCAACCTGCATGAGGAACCAGACGGCTATGAATCAGAAAATGAGGTGCATCATGATTCTAATAAAAAGCAGCATTCTAAATCTGTTGCCAGCAGCCTGACACCCAAAGATGATGACCTCTACAAGCCATACAGGCCGAAGACTTTTGCCAAGAGATCAAAATTCTGTGCGCGTATCGCGCTAGCACCAATGCCCCAAGAGTGCAAGCTACCAAGCACTATTGGGAAATACGACGGTTTGCGTGATCTCTAGACGATCACTTACATGCTTTTGATTGCGTAGGCAGCTGCAAGCTGTGGCCAGTGCAAGCCTGGTGCCATCTGTTCATGCAAACGTTAACAGGGGCAGCCAGAGTCTGGTATGAAAGTTTGCATGTAGGAAGTCTGGTGGACTTCGATGATCTCATAAGAAAATTTAAGAATCACTTCTCTCATCTGCGCAAACATAAGAAGGACAATGCTCACATTCTCCTGTGTACACGCCACGAGAACGAATCTCTGGAAGATTACATCGTTATATATAACAAGGAAGCCCTCCAGCTAGGTTGCGGAGAAGAACTTACCCGTGCAGCATTCATACACGGGTAAGAAATGACGACTTGATGAAGTGCCTAACGGGAAAAGATGGCGTGCCACAAGCTTGGGATGAAGTGATTGAAGCTGCCAAAGTGTACGCGTCCTCCGAACGATCCTTTCACCGAAACAAAAACACGCACCAAAGTAGCAGCCACCATCCATCCTCGAACAATAGAGGGAAGGGAAAACAGTTTGTCTGGTCTAGAATTTCGGGCACAACGAAGGAAGGAAAATACTCCTCCGCTCAAGATGCACGAAACATGCTTAGCTCAAGAGGGCCCCCGTGATCACAAAGGACACTCAAAGAAGAATTACGAGTGGACACCACTGTCCAAAACACCATCTGAGGTGCTAAAAACTGAAAAAAATCAATTCCCAAAACCTCAAGAGCTCCGAGGTGACAGACGGAACGTGGATAAGTCCAAGTACTGTGAGTATCATGAATACCACGGCCAAATGACAGACAACTGTTATAGTCTGAAGATGGAAATAGAAAACGCCATAAAATCAGGGCAGTTAACGCACCTCATGAAGAACATGCGGAGAAAGCAGAGGGACAACACGGAGGGAGGCGAACCCTCTCAGAAAAGGATACGCAATCTCAATGCGCATCATGTGTACAACACATCGCGCAATACATGCAACATGATACATAGAAACGCAAGTCACAAACGCACCTTTGCAGAGACAAGAGATGATTCATGGAAAGAAGAACAAGTGATTATGCCAAGAGTAAAGGGAGGGGCTTCATCTACAGCTCCACTGATTATCACAGGCGTTTTTGGCCATTATCGAACAAGATATATGTTCTTGGACAACGGCAGTAGCACCGACATTATGTACCAGCAATGTTTCGACCAGCTGGACGATGATGACAAAAGAAGAATAATACTAGTGACAGAGCCAATTCAGGCTTTATTCATGAAACAATCTACACGCTGGGTATGCTCACTTTCCCAGTAACACTCTCAGACGGAAAGCACTCGCGCACTGAAACGAGCGACTTTATAGTTCTTCCCGTTAATTCCTCGCATGACATCCTACTGGGGCAAGAAGGATTGGCAAAGTTTCAACTGCAACGCATCCACGCCACATCAGATGGCAGGTTTCCCTATGCGAACAGGAGTCGCATTTATTCACGGAAACAAAACATGTCACACAACCGAAGCGCCGAGGCCCGCAAAACAAACAAAACCAACTGTCAGAACCGAACCGGAAAAATGGGTTATTAACCCTGCATTCCCGGAACAGACAGTTGTCATCGGCCATGTAATCTCTGACTCCATTCGCACTCATTTGAAGCAACTGCTAACGAAGAACATGGATATCTTTGCCTTTAAGCCAGCAGACATGGTTGGCGTCCCGCGTCACATTGCAGAACACAAGCTCAACGTCTATAAAAACGCCGAACCAATTGCCCAGAAGAAGCGCAGCATGGGGCCAGAGAAAACAAAGGCGATGAATGAACAAGTGATGGAACTCTTGAAGGCCGGTATCGTCCGCAAAATCAAATACCAAACTTGGGTGGCAAACCCAGTCATGGTGGGAAAATCCAATGGCACCTGGCGCATGTGTGTCGATTACAAGGACCTGAATAAAGCTTGCCCAAAAGATTGTTACCCGCTACCCGAAATTGACCTGAAGGTCGATTCTTTGGCACCCTACAGGTTCAAATGCTTCCTGGACTCCTACAAGGGTTATCATCAAATTCAGATGGCCAAAGAGGACGAAGACAAGACAGCATTCCGCACAGACATGGGCACCTTCTGCTACACTAAGATGCCGTTTGGGTTAAAAACGCAGGGGCAACATATCAGCGTTTAATGGACACCGCGTTTGTAAAACAAATCAGTGTAAATTTGGAGGTGTACGTTGACGATCTGGTAATAAAAAGAAGAGAAGAAGATCATATCTAAGCAGTCAATATCGGTGGGATATCAGTGGGATAGCGGTGGATATCGGTTATCGGACCCTCACCGATATTCGGTGTTAAATATCGGTGGCAAATATCGGTACCGATATTATCGGTGATATTTGCCGATATCCCACCGATATTTTGATTCTCGTATATCGGTTATAGCGCCGCATTTCCAGGTTTTGCTTTTTTATAGGCCAAATTACAATAAAAGCCAATAATAATCTTTTTTTTTGGAATAAGCCCATAAATATTAAGAGCCCAACTACCCAAAAACACTTCCAAAACCCTAAAGTGGACAGATTTGTCTCTCCTTCGTCTTCTACCATTCGTCTTCTACCTAGGCGCGCCTCAGGCGCGCTTTTTAAAACCCAGGTTATATATAGATAACATTTCAAATATTGGCACTTTGGAGTCTTGACTTTTGATATTACTATTAGTAATTTAGTATTATATATGACTATGTTTAGTCATGTTAATATATAAATATTAAAATTCTACATGATATTAAAATTACCGATATCCCGCCGATATCCCACCGCGATAACCTATATATCAAATATCGGCCCTCGAACGATATTCGATTTCCCACCGCATTAACTGCTTAGGATCATATGTTAATTGGCATTCAAAAAACTTTTGATCAATTGCGCAGTGTGCGGATGAAACTTAACCCGGGCAAATGTTCCTTCGTGATGGAAGAGGGAAAATTCCTCGGAGTCATTGTAACAAAAGATGGCTTCCAGCCAAACCCGGATAAAGTACAAGCAATCGAGGGAATGCCATCCCCATCTTCAATCAAAGAAGTCAAAACTTTGATGGGGCGACTTGTAGCTTTGAACAGATTTCTGTCAAACTACGCGTCCAAATCCTTCCCCTCCGTGGACACACTCAAGAATTGCTTGAAGAAATCAAACTTCAACAGGACTGCAGAGGCAGAAGCAGCGTTCCAAGAAATGAAGAAGTGTCTAAGCAACATGCCAACACTCACTGCTTCGCTACCAAAAGAACCACTTACCCTATACATGTCTGTCACTGATAAGGCAGTAGGCGCGGTGCTTATGGTCGATAGAAATGGGGTACAAACCCCGATATACTAAGTCAGCCGTACACTGCTCGACGCAGAAACCCACTACTCAACAATGGAATAGTTGGTTCTCGCGCTAGTCCACGCTTCGAGAAGACTGCGCAGATACTTTCAAGGGCATCCGATCAATGTCCTCACAGACTTCCGCATCAATGACATCTTGCGCAAGCCAGAACTTTCTAGACGATTGGCCAAATGGGCAATAGAATTGGGCGAACACTCAATTTCATACAAAGCAAGACCTTCCTTCAAAGGGCAAATCCTTGCAGATTTCATCGCGGAAGTCCCAGCAGATAAAGTTGAAGAATGTACAAAAGAGACATCATCAAAATCAACTCCGCCTGATGAAACTCAAAAATGGAAACTGTTCACTAACGGTGCTTGTAATGACGAAGGAGCCGGCGCAGATTTACGTCTGATAACTCCGGAAGGAAAAAAGTACACCTATGCAATACAGCTCGACTTCCAAACAACTAACAACGAGGCAAAATATGAAGCACTCATCGCAGGCTTACACATTGCCAAAAAGATGGGCGCTCAATACATAGAAGCCCATGTTGATTCAATGTTAGTTGCCAATCACATCGATGGCTCGTATGAAGCTAGAGAGCCATCCATGATTTTATACTTACAGCACACCAAGGAGCTGATGAATAGTTTCCTCCACTGCAAAGTGACGTGCTTGTCGTGGTACACGTAAAATTTCCCAATTACAACTAATAAATAGTGGTAAGAAGGTATCGAACACAGGGAGTTTGTGGAATGTGTGTAAACTAATAACTTTGCAATTTAACTAATATTTAACTACTAACAAAATTAAAGATCAAAGATTGTTGGTTGATTTGGATTTAGACTTAATAAAAAGAAAACTAAATTACTGAATTGAAATGGGTTTTGTTCTTCAAGTTAACAAGCAATGACCATCCCTGGATCCATTTTCCTTAAACCTTTAAGCAAAGTTCCACTAGAAAGAGTTACATAGACATAACTCGTGTTTAAACAATTATTGTGATAAAAGGGAACAAAGTACTCGGATTATAGCAATGCGAGGTTGTTTCCCGATGACCGATTAATCAATTATCCAACCCAAATCCTTCCCGCAATATCCCGATTGTTAGCAACATCAAGAACGTACGATTAAGACTAGAAATTGAGAAATTGATTAACTACTACAAGCAATTGTTCAAACACCACAATAATCAAGCAAACATATACTAAATTATCGTTCTAGAAATGAAAGGAACAAACATAAAAGAGTTAAGAAAAACTTCACCAAAGATGATCATCAAAAGTTCTATCCAAGCATAGTTTGGTGAATCATCATCACAATCAAAGAAATGTTCATACGAATCAAAGACAAAATCCCAATGATTATAATTGTTCTCCAACCTTGTTCCAGCCAAAAATTCGCCCCTAGGATGTTTAGAAACGTTCACAATGGAAGAGGTGATGAAAAGACACCATAAAGTGGCCTTTAAATGAAGGAGTTACAATTTTGGTGCAGAGGCCACCGTACCCTTACGGTGGCTACCGTAGGGGTACGGTGGGTCTGAAATCTTGACGGCTGTTATAGGCTGACCTACGGTGGAAAATAATGTCCTGAGGCCACCGTAACCCTACGGTGGCTACCGTAAGGGTACGGTGGACCCTTTAAAAATCTTCATTTTTCTTTCTTTCATTCCACCTCGCTCCGATGCGTTCCGGTCCATTCCCAAAGCCCGTATTTCGTCATTTTTAGCTCCTTATTACACCTACAACCAAAGCAACCGTAGTCACCCAATTCCAAGCAATATCACGAATAAATGTGGATAAAATAAGCATTTTAACACTATTAAAGGGGGTTCGTTGAACCACCCGTCACAAAGTAATCCATGTGCGCAGAAGCCAGAACAAGCCAGCAGATGCTTTAAGCAAAATGGCGTCAACCGCATTTGATCATATGGCAAAAGACGTACGAGTTGAGGTGCTGACCAAGCCGTCTATGCCACAAAAGCAAGTAAACGTGGTTCAGACATGAAACAAATTTTGGATCACCCCCATAATGGCCTTCCTGACTAAGGCATCCTCCCATCAAACAAAGCGGAAGCAAGGAAGCTACAACACATGGCCTTACATTATGAGGTCACCGATGGTCCTATCTTGGACCATTACACAGATATGTAGATTCTGCGGAGGCCATGTACTTAATAAAAGACATTCACGAAGGCACGTGCGGATTGCACGCAGGACCTCGAATGGTCATCGCCAAACTCATGAATGCAGGATACTATTGGCCGGGAATGCACTTCGATGCATTAAGAGAGCTGCGCAAATGTGACGCTTGCCAACGGCATGCGCCTGGCACACTCAGACCAAAAAATAATTTGGTACCAGTCACCGCGGCATGACCATTCCAAAAATGGGACATTGATCTGGTGGGACCCTTCCCTACGGCGCCAGGCAACGTCAAATACTTGGTGGTCGCCATTGATTACTTTACTAAATGGGTGGAAGCCAAGACGTTAGCCACAATTGATGGGCGCAATATCAAGAAATTTATATGGGAATTTATCATCTGCAGATTTGGTCTGCCATTGGAAATTGTAAGTGACAATGGAACGCAGTTTGCGGACCAGCACTTACAAGAATGGCTCTCTTCAATGAAAATCAAACAGATATTTACTTCAGTAGCGCATCCTCAAGGCAATGGCCAGGTTGAACGCGCAAACAGAAGTATCGTCGAAGGCAATTAAACACGCATGGGAACAAGACGTAGCGGCTGGGTTGATGAATTACCCATGTCCTTTGGGCTCACCGCATGCTTTCCAAAACAAGCACTGGGAAACACCGTTCAGCCTAACATATGGAACTGAAGCGGTAATCCCAACAGAGGTCACGCATCCTTCCCCAAGAGTCTTGCTCGCGCAAAAAAATTGACAATGATAAAGAACTAAGGATGAACCTAGGATGTATAGAAACGTTCACAATGGAAGAGGTGATGAAAAGACACCATAAAGTGGCCTTTAAATGAAGGAGTTACAATTTTGGTTCAGAGGCCACCGTACCCTTACGGTGGCTACCGTAGGGGTACGGTGGGTCTGAAATCTTGACGGCTGTTATAGGCTGACCTACGGTGGAAAATAATGTCCTGAGGCCACCGTAACCCTACGGTGGCTACCGTAAGGGTACGGTGGACCCTTTAAAAATCTTCATTTTTCTTTCTTTCATTCCACCTCGTTCCGATGCGTTCCGGTCCATTCCCAAAGCCCGTATTTCGTCATTTTTAGCTCATTATTACACCTACAACCAAAGCAACCGTAGTCACCCAATTCCAAGCAATATCACGAATAAATGTGGATAAAATAAGCATTTTAACACTATTAAAGGGTGTTCGTTGAACCACCCATCACATCCCCACACTTACCCATTGCTTGTCCCAAGCAATCTACTACAATTCCTTTTCACAAATAAGCGATCATTTCAAAGTCAAGTTTAATGTGCAATCATCGTACTAACCCATCCAATCAACACACCCCTCACAATATCTCTCCTCTCGGTATTAAGTAAGCTCTAGCAAAGATAAGCTAGACACACAAAAGGCAAACGGGTGGTTGCACAACCATAAGCTTGTACCTAAATCAATCATCCTCCTAACATGAACATGAGTATAAATCAAAGGGACTTAATGGTTGTAACTTGGCTAAGTGTGAAGGTAGGGAATAGGATATATATAAGTAGCGCAAACTTTACCCGGTCTTTTTATTACAAAATAAAACACACACGAACAAAGAAACACTACTATATACAAACACATAACATAACTTTACTCGCTTTTTCTTTTCTTTTCTTTTTCTCTTTTTTTTTTCAATTTTTTTTTCATTTTCTTTTTTTTTCTTTCATTTTTCTTTTTTTTTTCTTTCATTTTTCTTGCCAAACAAATTACATAAACATACTAACACATACTAAACTTAACACTTCAATAATACTATTAATACAAGAATAAACTAAACACAAAAGACCGGGTCAAGTTGGGTAAAATTTAGGAGCTAGTTTAAGGGTCATCAAACAATAGGCTTTAAGGCTCAAGAATGGGCAACTAAATGTCCAACCCCCCGCCCCTCTCGCTACCTTGCTCATATATGTAATGTATGAGGTCCAACCCCCCAAAAACCCACACTCGCACTCACATGATGAGGTTACCTAATGCCCTTATCATTTCTACACCCATGCCCAATTAAGGATTCAAGTTGTATTCAAGCACAAGTTCTAGTGCACCCCCACCCGTTGCCACTCTCACAAAGGAAGAATTTATTTATTTACATATGTGGCTTCAACTCTCACCAAGAAAAAGAAACGGGTTTGCCGGTGTGTCTAATGGGGGGGTAAATCAAGGTGTTCCAATTTTTACAACATTGCACTTGACCTCAATTTTTTTTTTTTTTAAAAATCTCCAAAAATCCCATCCCCACACTTGGGATGCATTGTCCCAATGCATGGATTTGGAAAGGAATGATCGCAAATTTCCATCACAAGACCAATGTCTTTCAACTCAACCACAACTTTCTTTTTGGTATTTTTCATTTTCTCATTTTTTTTTTAAATTTTTTCTACACACCACCTACTCTCACAACCCAAATTCATCATCACAAATCATCAACGATTCGTACACCACCCAACCACCCGAAAACCAAAAGCAAAAACGAAAATAAAAACAAACAAAATATAAAGCTATGTACAAAGAGCACAACCTGATTAGTAGTAGCGCGGCTGAGGCGGCCCGAACACCGAAGTGAACAAATCATTCCATTCACCAAAACCAAACGCTCCTTCACCGCTTCCTCCTTGATCCGTGGGTTGTTGTTGCTGCTGCTGTGGGTCGACCCATTGAGAATGGTGGATTGGTGGGGTCGGATAGGAGATGCTTCCATCATACGGCGGTAGGGACCCGTAATCCACCGGTTGTGGATTTGCGACTATCCCCGCATGCCAATCATCGTTCATTCTCCTATTTTGATCATCAATGTATCTATGATTGATCTCCACCTGCTGAGCATAAGCATGTCCTTGGTTCCACAATTCCTGACGATCAAAACCATGCTTCATCCTTCTCTCCATGCTAGCACTCATCATTGTTTGATGATCAAATAGTGTGCGTTCCGAACCCGACTAAGTGTCAAATACCGAGGTTGGGGGACGTTGATTTTCAATTACCTGCTGCATCGATCCCCCAAAGGCCCAACCATCAACATATGCCCTCTCGGTAAAGTCATAAAACCCTCCACCATGGGTCCCACTCGAACTCCCCTGGCCTATATCCAAATGTCCTCCAAGCGGATTGTCTTCGTACTCTTCATCGTCACTTGGTGGCGCTTCACCCCCACTCTCAGCTTCATCCTCCTCACCGGGCAAAAGTGCCCTCGCATCTTTCTTAAGCATTCTCCACCTTTGACCCCCACTTTTCAGTTTATGATATCTCTCAGACTCAGAATAAACCCAACTGGACCCCATTGTTGCTAGATCAATAGGTTTGAATTTCTTTATTTTTCTTCCTTCATCTTCTTCAGTTATCGCACCCTGCTGCTTCAACAACCCAGTAATTATTCGACAATAGGGGATGATTGATCTATCCACCGAATTTCTACATATCCAAACATGATTCAAGATCAAGTACCGAAGGGAAAATTTCGGACCACCGTGCGTCAAGGCGTATAAGATAGGAACCTCGGGAAAACGCACTTGTTCCTTATCAGCCCGTCTTGGTAACACATTCAGAATGATAAAATTCAACAAAAGTTTGGGCTCTATCTTCAAATTCCTTCGATACAATGTATCATGATAAGTACCCGGCAGAAATAAATCATCCAACATTTCCATCCAACGTGGATGCTTGTCTGGACTAATCAGCAAAATACTTCACCGACTAACTTCATCTTGGATGGTGAATCATATCTAGGACATCTTAATGTTGCCATCCATTCCTCGACCTCATCCAAATACACCCTCCTCTCTTCTTGATCATAACAGTGGAGAGTGTAACACCCCAACCGATGGCGGAAACATCGGGGTGCCACGTATTGATGATTGTTCAGTAGCTCATGGTGAATAATAGATTCCATTAAATGATTTAAATGATTTACATACAATTGTTCTAGAATTGGTACATCAAATTGAATAAATCTATACACATATCTTCAAGCATCAATTCGAATCTTCAAGCAAATAGAACCTGAAACATGTTAAGTTGAAAATGTTTTGGGTCAACAAAAGTTGGTGAGAATTACATAGGTTTTTGATAATTGAATAAAAATGATGTGCAATTCATGTGTCATGTCAATCTAGTCCATATGTGAGAACATACTAGAAATAAATCGAGTGCATAATCAACCCTGATGACTGTTATAAAATGATACATACCATACGCTCATGGTCCAATATGTTATACGATAACAAACACCCACGCTACCTTTGTAGGAGGCACGTATCCGGGTGGGATTGTCAGTCCAATAGATCTATCAATGTATACCGCCGGCTGATCAATGTTAATGATTATGCTAGAATGGTGCTTACTCTAATCATGCTCAAGACATAATGCAACATAGAAAACACATAGACACATTGATGATTGAATTGCAATGATGATGTTATAAACATGTTTCACCCCAAAAATAGTGAAAATAGAGTAAAGGGGCTATGTAAACTCACCTTGGTAAAATGTTATATCTGTTGAGAAATTTGGATAATTGTGTTGACCAATGTATCAAGTATCACCCTATAATAAAGTAATAAATATGTCTATGTCTATTGAGTCTACAAATGTATAAGTTTCTAGGGCTTCGAATTGGGGATAATTGCTCGTTTGATTATTATTAAAAAAATATTCGCCAATTGAGAGAAATTTAGTAAATAAATAACTAAAAATCTTTTTATAAATGTTAAATCTAGGATGGTCACAAGAATGTGTTTAAAGTATAAAAATAATTTTTATAAAATTATTTTCTTTAAAATAGATTATTAAATCTATTTATACAAATTGTCAAACTTTAACTTTAATATCTTAAAAATACTAAAATTAAAGAATTATCATTTTAAAAATTATATTTCTTTTCTAAATGGTCAGAAATAATTTGTATAAAATTTTGGTGCAAAAATAATAAAAATTGAATTTATTATGATTTAATTATGATTAAATCTAACAAAAATTGATTAAAAATATAAAATAAATGATTTTTCTGAATTAAAAATTATTTCTGAAAAGTTTAATGTTATAAAAACTTAGGATAATTTTTGTGGAAATTTATAAGATCGTTTTGATATTTTTATATAATTTTATAAATAAAATGGAATAAACTTGATTTATTTATTATATATAATAAATAAATAAATTTTTGAAAACTAAAAATTGTAAATAAATCTTTTACATTAGATTTGATAAATATAATTTTTTTAGAATTTATAAAAAGGTTTTAATATTTAAAAATGAATTTACAAGATTTAATGTATAATATATATATAAAATGGTTTGTTGTAAAATAAATGGAAAAAGGGGTGTCCATGCTGGGACTCGAACCCGGTTCCTCTCAGAATCAAACCCAGGTCACAACCACTTGGCCTAGGCCGGTGGTTGTGATATTTCTTGTTTAAAAATAAATAAATACACACGCGAAATCCAGGTTTATCCCCAATTAATACGTATGAACCCTAGAATCTGCAATTGGGCAAATCACACATCAATAGCCTGATTAACCATAGGGCTATTGATGTGTGATGGCCGATGAATAAAACCCACACAAATAATCGAACTCACAGTGACGAATTGATTGTAAACGTCGGGTCAAAGCAAAAGTCAACGACGAGCTTGATAATAATAATCAGAGTGAATTAGAGAGATTGGGAGGTTGAGAGAGAGTTGTGAGCGAGTAAACAAGGTTCGCAATGCATCTATTTATACAGAGATTCAATGGTTATGGTTAATTGGAAGGTTTGACCTTGATAATTATCATACGCGTTTAATTAGTTAATTTAGGTATCAATTGATTGGTAAAATCGTGTTGCTGAGTCAATGTAGGCCGATAATTATGTATCAAGGGTCAAAGATAATTAAGCATGCCATATATATCATTTTACGAATTCAAAAAAATATACACAGCTGTCTGTTGCTGCGTCTGTGAAGAAGGAAAGGAAAAAGGAGAGTTCAAAGTGTGGTTAAATAGAATTTAGGTTGATATAAAACCAATAGATGTGTGTGGCTCAAGTGGTGGAGTGTGTGTGTGTGTTCCTGATAGGTCTGGGTTCGAAACCCGGGTGGAGCGGTTCCCATTTTTTTTTTATCACAGGTAAAAGGATCTTGGGCCAAGGCTGTTGGGCCGCCCCTTGGGCTCAGCAGGCCCAGAATGCAAAAAGAAGGAAGGGAAGAAGGGTGGTTGGGTTTGGGCCAAGATTAAGGGAAAAGGTGGGTTAATTTGTGGGCTAAAACAATTCTTATAATTATTTTTATTATTATTATTATTATATATATATGTATATAAATATATAAGTTGTGTGGTCGGGAAACAAAACTTAGGCACGTTATGTAAATAATATACGTTTTGAAATTTGAAAATTTTGCGATGTTACAGTCTCCCCTACTTTTAGGAACTTCGTCCCGAAGTTAAAGGAAGACACTAGGTTAGCAATTGGTCGACTACCGACACCCTGGATAAAATTTCGCACTACCTTAACGTACCTGTAAACTCATGATTACGTTCCGGACCGTAATTACCAATTTACCTTACATTAGGGTTTTGCGTCCTTTTTTGACTTTACCGATCGTTGAGCAGGTCTGATAGTCTCCACCAGTCGTTGAGCAGGTGGTAGGGCCTCTCCCGACTGTTGGAAGACATGATAACCTCTACCAATCGTTGAGTAGATTGTTTTGGTAGTCAACTAATTGTTGTACAAGTAAGCACGTATGTTTATAGATATAGCAATCAGTTCACATTCAAACAAGCATGCACACAGATGTTATAATATTACTTGAATCCAAAAAGTGTCAATACATAGAATTAAAGGTAGACAACATTTAAATGGTGGGACTTGCTGTTATGTAGCTGGAGGGTCTTGATCTCGGTTTAGTATAGGGCATTGGTTATGGTAGTGATTTGGGTTTCCACATTCATAGCATTGACCATAGTTGAAATTTCCAGGACGATTAGGATTTGTAACCTGAGCAGGGTTGTGGATAATCGCAGCCAGTCGGGCATCAACACCTTTGTTGTTTTTGTTGTTGTTGTGGTTGGTGTTGTGGTTGTTTCCTCTTGGTTTTCACCACTGTTATTGCGAGTGCTACGACGTGGAGACATGATCCGTAAGGGACACAATGAAGGTTCAATGTGACATGAAATGAATGAGGTGATATAAGGAATGTAATCATTTATTCATTAATTAAAACGAATAAACGAAAACGTTGACTTATCAAAGACTCCAGATTCTAATAACATATGAAGACATGCTTTAGCCTATAAGTGAACACTCATCCCGAGAATTCCCAGGTAGGCATCCGGGTCCCTCGTCTGATTGGGATATATGCGCAATGCCAGCCTAGACAGAAGACTCAGAATACAGGCGTTCACCCTTCCAGATTGCACGTGTTCGTTATTAAGATCTAAAACTTCGACGAGATCTCAAGGGGGTTCAGGTTAAACCTGAGGATTTTGTCCTATTAGTCTAAGAGTGAATCCAGTGATGGGGAGCAGCCTTCTTGTAGGGATGAAAGTAGGGATATGAAGTAGGAGGGAGATAGAGAATAGCAAGCAAAAGAAGCAAGTACTGGTTAAATCCTATGGTTATAGACTAGATTATTTCTCTAATAACCTAATTCCCTATAACCATGGCTCTGATACCAATCTGTAACACCCCAACCGATGGCGGAAACATCGGGGTGCCACGTATTGATGATTGTTCAGTAGCTCATGGTGAATAATAGATTCCATTAAATGATTTAAATGATTTACATACAATTGTTCTAGAATTGGTACATCAAATTGAATAAATCTATACACATATCTTCAAGCATCAATTCGAATCTTCAAGCAAATAGAACCTGAAACATGTTAAGTTGAAAATGTTTTGGGTCAACAAAAGTTGGTGAGAATTACATAGGTTTTTGATAATTGAATAAAAATGATGTGCAATTCATGTGTCATGTCAATCTAGTCCATATGTGAGAACATACTAGAAATAAATCGAGTGCATAATCAACCCTGATGACTGTTATAAAATGATACATACCATACGCTCATGGTCCAATATGTTATACGATAACAAACACCCACGCTACCTTTGTAGGAGGCACGTATCCGGGTGGGATTGTCAGTCCAATAGATCTATCAATGTATACCGCCGGCTGATCAATGTTAATGATTATGCTAGAATGGTGCTTACTCTAATCATGCTCAAGACATAATGCAACATAGAAAACACATAGACACATTGATGATTGAATTGCAATGATGATGTTATAAACATGTTTCACCCCAAAAATAGTGAAAATAGAGTAAAGGGGCTATGTAAACTCACCTTGGTAAAATGTTATATCTGTTGAGAAATTTGGATAATTGTGTTGACCAATGTATCAAGTATCACCCTATAATAAAGTAATAAATATGTCTATGTCTATTGAGTCTACAAATGTATAAGTTTCTAGGGCTTCGAATTGGGGATAATTGCTCGTTTGATTATTATTAAAAAAATATTCGCCAATTGAGAGAAATTTAGTAAATAAATAACTAAAAATCTTTTTATAAATGTTAAATCTAGGATGGTCACAAGAATGTGTTTAAAGTATAAAAATAATTTTTATAAAATTATTTTCTTTAAAATAGATTATTAAATCTATTTATACAAATTGTCAAACTTTAACTTTAATATCTTAAAAATACTAAAATTAAAGAATTATCATTTTAAAAATTATATTTCTGTTCTAAATGGTCAGAAATAATTTGTATAAAATTTTGGTGCAAAAATAATAAAAATTGAATTTATTATGATTTAATTATGATTAAATCTAACAAAAGTTGATTAAAAATATAAAATAAATGATTTTTCTGAATTAAAAATTATTTCTGAAAAGTTTAATGTTATAAAAACTTAGGATAATTTTTGTGGAAATTTATAAGATCGTTTTGATATTTTTATATAATTTTATAAATAAAATGGAATAAACTTGATTTATTTATTATATATAATAAATAAATAAATTTTTGAAAACTAAAAATTGTAAATAAATCTTTTACATTAGATTTGATAAATATAATTTTTTTAGAATTTATAAAAAGGTTTTAATATTTAAAAATGAATTTACAAGATTTAATGTATAATATATATATAAAATGGTTTGTTGTAAAATAAATGGAAAAAGGGGTGTCCATGCTGGGACTCGAACCCGGTTCCTCTCAGAATCAAACCCAGGTCACAACCACTTGGCCTAGGCCGTGGTTGTGATATTTCTTGTTTAAAAATAAATAAATACACACGCGAAATCCAGGTTTATCCCCAATTAATACGTATGAACCCTAGAATCTGCAATTGGGCAAATCACACATCAATAGCCTGATTAACCATAGGGCTATTGATGTGTGATGGCCGATGAATAAAACCCACACAAATAATCGAACTCACAGTGACGAATTGATTGTAAACGTCGGGTCAAAGCAAAAGTCAACGACGAGCTTGATAATAATAATCAGAGTGAATTAGAGAGATTGGGAGGTTGAGAGAGAGTTGTGAGCGAGTAAACAAGGTTCGCAATGCATCTATTTATACAGAGATTCAATGGTTATGGTTAATTGGAAGGTTTGACCTTGATAATTATCATACGCGTTTAATTAGTTAATTTAGGTATCAATTGATTGGTAAAATCGTGTTGCTGAGTCAATGTAGGCCGATAATTATGTATCAAGGGTCAAAGATAATTAAGCATGCCATATATATCATTTTACGAATTCAAAAAAATATACACAGCTGTCTGTTGCTGCGTCTGTGAAGAAGGAAAGGAAAAAGGAGAGTTCAAAGTGTGGTTAAATAGAATTTAGGTTGATATAAAACCAATAGATGTGTGTGGCTCAAGTGGTGGAGTGTGTGTGTGTGTTCCTGATAGGTCTGGGTTCGAAACCCGGGTGGAGCGGTTCCCATTTTTTTTTTTTATCACAGGTAAAAGGATCTTGGGCCAAGGCTGTTGGGCCGCCCCTTGGGCTCAGCAGGCCCAGAATGCAAAAAGAAGGAAGGGAAGAAGGGTGGTTAATTTGTGGGCTAAAACAATTCTTATAATTATTTTTATTATTATTATTATATATATATGTATATAAATATATAAGTTGTGTGGTCGGGAAACAAAACTTAGGCACGTTATGTAAATAATATACGTTTTGAAATTTGAAAATTTTGCGATGTTACAGAGAGCCGCTTCCCAACCTAACGCCTTAAATCTATCAAAAACCCCGAATGGTTCAAAGTCTTTTCTGCTCACCTCTCTTTCATAAATAAATGCCCCTGTCCGATCTGACAACTTTTTAATTTGATCATGAAATAAAGTAGGTTGCCAGATCCTTGGTTTTGCGTTCAGAGGGCCAGTCTTCCATTCCGGCTTGTCAGCCGGGTCTAACCTTGGCGCCTCCGGTGCTTGTTCCATCTCTACATCAGACTCATTATTTTGGGAAACATACTTCTTTCGTTTGTATTGCTGAGCAGGTTGCTTTCCTTTAGCCTTGGAAGCGGATGAACTTGATCCAGCGGCTTCACCAGTGCGTGCCATTTCCCTATACAATGTACAAACAAACACAGAAACAAAAACAAACCAAACAAAACAAATTAGCCAACATGACAAAAACATCCCCACACTTGCTTGTTATCATGGTAGTAGATGTTATTGAGCATACACTTCATCATTGGTTTGACAAAAATTGGGCATGACGCCTCTATAATCATAACATTACCAAAAGCTCACAATTTTCATCTCAACAACACTTCTACTACCACATTATTATCAAACAAAACTATTTACATACTACATTATTAACAAGCAAGTGGGTATAAACTAGGTAAGAACAAAAACCTCTATATCTTACAATGTAGCATAAAAACTAAGAAAATAGGATACATACCTTGGAATAGATAATGCTCAAACACAAGAAAGACAAAAACTTTGAAAAGCCCCAAATTTTCGGGTTCTAGGGTTTAGAATCCGACCCACTTAAAGTGTTTTTCATGTAATTTCCTTCCCAAAATCAAGAACTAGATGAAATTTAAGTCAAGATAGACCCAATAATCACTAGATTTGGTGAAGGATTGAAGGTTTTATGGATGATTGAAGATTGGAAAAAATGGGTGTTCTTGGTTATTGTATGGTGAAGAAGAAGATGAAAAAGTGGAGAAGTTATGTTGACCGATCGGTTTTATTCTACAAGTGCCCAATTTTTTTTTTTTTATAAATTCGCTGCTGCACAGACCCCACCGTACCCTTACGGTGGGACCGTAGGGGTACGGTGGACCAAATGGCATTTTTCTCACCGTAAAGCAGCCTTGAATCACCGTTTGTTTTCAGAGGCCACCGTACCCTTACGGTGGCTACCGTAGGGGTACGGTAGAACCTAGGCAATTTTTTTTTTTAAATTAGTAATTTGAAAAACATGAAAATTACCCTACCCCCTCAAAAATTCCGTGTTGTCCTCAACACAATACTAGAACCGTTTCGTGACCCAAACGTCCCCACACTTGTTTCAAACACGGGTTTCGCACACACACAAAAGAAAAATAAAATAAACGCTAACTATTTACACTACCAAACCTGGCCTCTCATGGTTGCACTTCTTCCACCGGGCGTAAAAAATAGCCCGCTTTATCCATCTCCAACGCATTAATGTCATTTCCATCCAAGTATGGCTTCAAGCGGTGTCCATTCACCGTTTGTTGCTTATTGGTGTTTTCATCTAATATTTCAACCTCACCAAATTTACCAATCCTGCAAACGATGTACGGACCCATCCATTTACTTTTCAACTTGCCCGCAAACATCTTCAATCTCGAATTGTACAACCACACCCTTTGCCCTACTTCAAAAGTCTTCTTTCTCAATTTGGCATCATGAACCTTCTTTAGTTTGTCTTTGTAAGCCGATGCACATTCATAAGCCTCATCTCTAATCTCCTCCAATTCACTTAGTTGCAACTTTCTTGTTCGCCTCGCCTCATCGTAATCCGCATTTACCATCGTGATCGCCCAATGTGCTCGATGCGCCAACTCCATTGGCAAGTGACAACCCTTCCCATACACCATCCGATAAGGTGTCGTGCCAATCGGAGTTTTGTAAGACGTACGGTATGCCCACAAAGCATCATCTAATTTACTTGACCAATCTTTTCTATCCACACGAACCGTCTTCATGAGAATTTCTTTGATTTGACGGTTGGACACTTCAACTTGTCCACTCGTTTGCGGATGGTACGGCGTTGCAACCCGGTGATTCACTCCATATCTCTTCAACAACTTCCCAAAATTGAAATTCTTAAAATGTGACCCACCATCACTAATGATCACTCTAGGAATACCAAAACGGGCAAAAATGTTGGATTGCACAAACTTGCAAACCACCGAATGATCATTAGTCCTTGTAGCAATTGCTTCAATCCACTTTGAAACATAATCAACCACTACCAAGATATACAAAAACCCATTAGAATTTGGGAAGGGACCCATGAAGTCAATGCCCCAAACATCGAATATTTCTACAATCAAGATTGGTTGTAGAGGCATTTCATCCCTCTTTGAGATACTTCCCATCCTTTGACAATTTACACAATTCCGGGAAAATTCACAAGCATCTTTAAATATGGTGGGCCAATAGAACACACATGAAAAAACCCGGTAGCCGGTCTTGTGTCCACTAAAATGCCCCCCACAAGCAGATGAATGAGCATGTGTAAGAATATCTTTCACCTCCGATTCGGGCACACATCTTCTAATCACTTGATCGGGTCCAACCTTGAAGAGATCCGGTTCATCCCAAATATATTGCTTCACTTGGACCATAAATTGTTGTCTTCGTTTCTTGGTCCAATGATCCGGAATGACCCCCGTGGCTAAATAGTTAACATAATGAGCAAACCACGGTGCATGAATAGTAGAAATTGCCATCAATTGCTCATCGGGAAACCTCTCATTTATTTCCCCAAAATCATCATTCTTATCCACCGGGATTCGAGACAAATGATCCGCCACTACATTTTCACTTCCTTTCTTGTCCCGAATTTCCAAATCAAACTCTTGCAACAATAGAACCCACCGAATCAAGCGTGGCTTAGCATCTTTCTTTTCCATCAAGTAACAAACCGCACTATGATCCGAATATACTACCACTTTGCTCCCCCAAATATACGAACGAAACTTATCCAAAGCATACACCACCGCTAATAATTCTTTTTCGGTTGTGGTGTAATTCAGTTGCGCTTCGGATAAAGTTTTGCTCGCATAGTAAATCACCACCGGCTTCTTATCAACTCTTTGACCCAAAACCGCTCCAATTGTAGTTTCACTTGCATCACACATAATCTCAAATGGTTTTGACCAATCCGGCGGTTGCAAAATAGGAGCCTTGACCAAGTGTTCCTTCAAAACATTGAAAGCTTGCAAACATTCATTAGTAAAGTCAAATGGAACATCTTTCAAAAGCAAATTACATAAAGGTTTGGTAATGACACTAAAACCTTTAATAAAACGTCTATAAAAACCCGCATGTCCCAAAAATGACCTTACCCCTTTCACATTCTTTGGTGGTGGCAATGATGAAATAACCCGAATTTTTGCCTTGTCCACCTCCATACCTCTCTCCGAAATCACGTGACCTAACATAATTCCCTCTTGCACCATGAAATGGCTTTTCTCCCAACTAAGCACTAAATTTTTCTCAACACATCTTTTTAAAACTTTTTGTAACTCGTTGAGACAAGATTCAAAGCTAGTGCCAAATATTGAGAAATCATCCATAAACACTTCAAGCGACTCTCCAACCATGTCCGAGAAAATACTCATCATACATCATTGAAAAGTAGCCGGTGCATTGCACAAGCCAAATGGCATCCGCCTAAAGGCGAAAGTACCATAGGGACAAGTGAAGGTGGTCTTGTGTTGGTCATCCGGGTGGATTGCAATTTGGTTGTACCCCGAATACCCATCTAAAAAACAATAGTATTTTTGACCCGATAATTTTTCAATAATTTGGTCAATAAAAGGAAGTGGGAAATGATCCTTTGAAGTGGCGGCATTTAATTTGCGGTAGTCAATACACACTCGCCACCCGGTTACGGGTCGAGTGGCTATTTGTTCACCACTTTCATCTTTGACTACTTGAATGCCAGACTTCTTAGGTACCACTTGAGTAGGACTTACCCAAGAGCCATCCAAAATTGGATAAATAATTCCCGCATCTAACCACTTAATTACCTCCTTTTTAACTACCTCCCTTAGGTTAGGATTCAACCTTCTTTGTGCTTCTCTTGTGGGCTTTGCATCTTCATTGGTGATAATCTTGTGCATCACAATGGATGGACTAATTCCTTTGAGATCGGCAATCGTCCACCCAATAGCCCCTTTGTTCTCTTTCAACACTTCCAACAAAGCTTGCTCTTGAGCCATCTCCAAATTAGAGGCAATAATGACTGGTAATGTGTCATTATCCCCTAGAAAAGCATACTTCAAGTGGCTCGGCAAGTCTTTCAGTTCCATCTTTGGTGCCACTTCTAATGAGGGTTTAGTGCCCGAATCAATTTCCACCGGCAAACTATCAAAATGGTGGGACCATGGTGGTCGACCCTCCTTCAATGCTAACACATCTTGCTTTCCTTCTTCACTCTCCAAATCAAAAGCATGTACCTGTTCAGAAAAATTACAAGCACACAATTCCATTCCATCTTTCTCATACTCACATGGATTGCATCCCTCGATGACATCTGCCATAAAACATTCTTCAACACCGGAATCATTAGTATTGTTAGTAAAAACATTTAAACGCATTTTCCGGTTTCCAAATGTCATGTCAACCGTGCCAAATCTACAATCAATTACCGCATGCGCGGTGTTCAAAAATGGCCGACCCAATATGACATTTTGTTGCTGTTTTGAATCTGCGGATGAGTAATCCAATACCAAAAAGTCAACCGGGTAATAAAATTCATCAATTTTCACAATGAAATTTTGAACCGTTCCCCAGGGTAACTTATGAGACAAATCGGCTAAAAAAACCGTTGTCTTCACCCTAGCTAATGGACCAAAGTCATATTGATCATACAACCCACCCGGTAAAATACTCACCCCGGCTCCAAGATCTAGCAACGCCTTTGCCATTTGAAAATTACCAACTTGAATGTTTATTAATGGCGTGCCCGGATCTTGGAGCTTAGGAGGAAGCTCCCCATTTAAAACTGCACTCACTTGACCGGTAACATTTACCCGCTTAGGCATTTTTTTCTTTTGTTGCCTCTTTTGCGTACACAATTCTTTCAAAAATTTAGCATATGCGGGTACTTGTTTTATTGCATCAAGTAAAGGAAGATTTATTTTTACTTGTTTAAACATGTCCCACATTTCTTCTTTTTGGGGACCTCTTGATGCAATAAAATTTTTCTTACTCGGGTCAAGTAGAGCCGATGGAAATGGAACTTGATTCGGCTCATTTTCAGTTTTTTCACTCTGACTCGCTTCCGGTTTTTTAACATTTATTTCTTTTTGTAAAACCGGTGTAACTTCATCATTTTCACTTTCCTCACCCGTGACATCCTCGACTACCCCCTCGACAAAACCCGATGACAAATCAACTTTAAATTCTTTCCCACTCCTTAAAACACTCACTTGATTAACATTAACATTGTTAACTCGTGAAGAGCCATGTGACGGATTTACCTGAGTATCGCTAGGAAGCTTGCCTTTACCTTTCTTTAATTCCGCCACATCAGTTGCTAATTGCCCCATTTGAGTTGTCAATTCTTGAATGCTTTTATCACGGACTTCATCCTTTTGTATCCGTGCTTCATCAAGTTGGTTTCGCCTTTGCATGTCTTGTTGCATAGCTTTAAGCATCTCCATTACTTCATTTCCGCTTGACGAATCGTGACCCGAATTTCTTTGACCAGTTTGAGCTTGCCCTTGGTAGCCACTATTGTATCCGCCTCTATAATTCCCTTGATTGTATTGTTGACGAGGCACATAATTACCTTGAGCAGCTTGAAAATTCGGGTTGGCTTGATTAGAAGCATTCCCATATCGAAAGTTGGGATGATTTCGTAACCCGGGGTGGTAAGTGTTGGAGTTCATGTCATAATTTCTCCCACCCCCTTGAATAGCATTCACTTCTTCACTTGGTGCTTCTTGAACACCCACTCCACAAACCTCCGCCGTGTAGCCTATCTCTTGACAAGTGCTGCAAACATTGTACAATTGATTAGTATTCTGCACATTACCACCTTCTACCGCATGCACCTGTGGTCTTTGAATCACATGTCTTGCCTTTCTTGAAGATTGGGCCTTCCTTTTCGAAGTCACCGCCATTTGCTCTAAATATGCCCAATCATCTTGTTCAAAATTTGTACCAAAAGTGCCATTTGTGATGGACATAAGATCCCGTGCATCCTCCGATGTCAAACCTTCATGAAAAGCATTTAACAATTCCCATAGTTGGATACCATGGTGAGGGCAATTTCGTAGCATCATGTTGAACCTCTCAAATGCTTCATGAAACATCTCTCCCGACTGTTGTTGAAAGCTTCTCAACCCCCTCCTTGCATCATTAGTCTTTTGCGAACTATAGAATTCATCCAAAAAGCTTTGTTGCATATCGGCCCATGTGAAAATTGATGCGGATGGTAGAGTGTGAAACCATCTTTTTGCTTTATCTTCCAATGAAAATTGGAAGAGAACCAACTTGACATCATCCGGAGTAAATCCTTGACCCCCAATAGTGTTGCAAATAGAATCATAAGTTTCCAAATGAAAGTAAGGCTCTTCCGTTGCTAGCCCCTTGAATTTTGGTAGACTTTGGAGTGCGGTTGTTCTAACTTCAAAAGTTCTTCCATTTGCATTTTGCGGAATCACTATTGGTGATGGATTATTAGTGATAATAGGCCGAAAATGTGCTTCAATTCCCCGTACAACATCACGGTGGAGTCTTCTAGGTGCTCCCAATGGCGCTCTTGGTTGACCCATTTGTCCTTGCATTGCACCTTGTGGTGCAAATTGTTGTTGATGTTGATTCGGATGCATAGGTGGTTGTTGTTGATGATTCGGCCTTTGATGTTGAGCTTTCATGTTTGGAGGCCGCATTTGATTGAGTGGCGTGGGACGTTGCAAGTGCAATCCTTACGGTCTAACATGTTGCACACCAACCGGTAGTCTTCCCGGGTCTTGAAATGGTAAAAGTGGTTGACTTACTTGACCCGTTTGAGCTTGAGAGCCCACAAATGCACCTTCTCCTCCATAATAATAACCCTCTTCATTGTACCCACTAAACTCGTCGTCATCATACCCATCGTCATACACATCTCTTTGAAATCTCGAAACTTGGCCACCTTGGAAAGATGAATAGTAAAAACCCGATTGGTTAGGTGGTTGATAAGTAGATGTGGTGTGGACAATTGTTGAACCTTGTCCTTGTGGTTGTGGGATGGTAGAAGATGATTGACCCGTAGTTGGGAAAAAAATGGGAAAATGGTGGTATGGTGTTTGATGGATTAAAGGTAAGGTTTGGATCAACTTGAGTGGAATTCGGTTGGGTGGTATGGATTGGTGTTTCAGGACTGGTGGAAAGGTTAGGTAATGTGGTGTTGGGTGAAATTTGTGAAGAAGTAGGCATGAATGACGAGGTCGTTTGACCCGTTGTTGGTATGTGAGAGTCTTGCATTATGTTTCTTGGTGTGAACGGTGAAGTAGGTGAATCAATGACTTTGTTTCTTCTGATCAAAACTCGGTTCTTTCTCAATGTTCTTTCAATCTCCGGATCAAACAAAAGTGGTGATGACTCGTGAGAGCCTCTAGTATGCATACACTTGAAGTACCTGCACACTAAACACAACCCGTGTAAACCCGAAAATAACAAACAAAACTATTAACTTAACACACGTTGCGCACTACTCCCCGTCAACGGCGCCAAAATTTGACGTGCTTGTCGTGGTACACGTAAAATTTCCGAATTACAACTAATAAATAGTGGTAAGAAGGTATCGAACACAGGGAGTTTGTGGAATGTGTGTAAACTAATAACTTTGCGATTTAACTAATATTTAACTACTAACAAAATTAAAGATCAAAGATTGTTGGTTGATTTGGATTTAGACTTAATAAAAAGAAAACTAAATTACTGAATTGAAATGGGTTTTGTTCTTCAAGTTAACAAGCAATGACCATCCCTGGATCCATTTTCCTTAAACCTTTATGCAAAGTTCCACTAGAAAGAGTTACATAGACATAACTCGTGTTTAAACAATTATTGTGATAAAAGGGAACAAAGTACTCGAATTATAGCAATGCGAGGTTGTTTCCCGATGACCGATTAATCAATTATCCAACCCAAATCCTTCCCGCAATATCCCGATTGTTAGCAACATCAAGAACGTACGATTAAGACTAGAAATTGAGAAATTGATTAACTACTACAAGCAATTGTTCAAACACCACAATAATCAAGCAAACATGTACTAAATTATCGTTCTAGAAATGAAAGGAACAAACATAAAAGAGTTAAGAAAAACTTCACCAAAGATGATCATCAAAAGTTCTAGCCAAGCATAGTTTGGTGAATCATCATCACAATCAAAGAAATGTTCATACGAATCAAAGACAAAATCCCAATGATTATAATTGTTCTCCAACCTTGTTCCAGCCAAAAATTCGCCCCTAGGATGTTTAGAAACGTTCACAATGGAAGAGGTGATGAAAAGACACCATAAAGTGGCCTTTAAATGAAGGAGTTACAATTTTGGTGCAGAGGCCACCGTACCCTTACGGTGGCTACCGTAGGGGTACGGTGGGTCTGAAATCTTGACGGCTGTTATAGGCTGACCTACGGTGGAAAATAATGTCCTGAGGCCACCGTAACCCTACGGTGGCTACCGTAAGGGTACGGTGGACCCTTTAAAAATCTTCATTTTTCTTTCTTTCATTCCACCTCGTTCCGATGCGTTCCGGTCCATTCCCAAAGCCCGTATTTCGTCATTTTTAGCTCCTTATTACACCTACAACCAAAGCAACCGTAGTCACCCAATTCCAAGCAATATCACGAATAAATGTGGATAAAATAAGCATTTTAACACTATTAAAGGGTGTTCGTTGAACCACCCGTCACAAAGTAATCCACGTGCGCAGAAGCCAGAACAAGCCAGCAGATGCTTTAAGCAAAATGGCGTCAACCGCATTTGATCATATGGCAAAAGATGTACGAGTTGAGGTGCTGACCAAGCCGTCTGTGCCACAAAAGCAAGTAAACGTGGTTCAGACATGAAAAGAATTTTGGATCACCCCCATAATGGCCTTCCTGACTAAGGGCATCCTCCCATCAAACAAAGCGGAAGCAAGGAAGCTACAACACATGGCCTTACATTATGAGGTCACCGATGGTATCTTATACCGATGGTCCTATCTTGGACCATTACACAGATATGTAGATTCTGCGGAGGCCATGTACTTAATAAAAGACATTCACGAAGGCACGTGCGGATTGCACGCAGGACCTCGAATGGTCATCGCCAAACTCATGAATGCAGGATACTATTGGCCGGGAATGCACTTCGATGCATTAAGAGAGCTGCGCAAATGTGACGCTTGCCAACGGCATGCGCCTGGCACACTCAGACCAAAAAATAATTTAGTACCAGTCACCGCGGCATGACCATTCCAAAAATGGGACATTGATCTGGTGGGACCCTTCCCTACGGCGCCAGGCAACGTCAAATACTTGGTGGTCGCCATTGATTACTTTACTAAATGGGTGGAAGCCAAGACGTTAGCCACAATTGATGGGCGCAATATCAAGAAATTTATATGGGAATTTATCATCTGCAGATTTGGTCTGCCATTGGAAATTGTAAGTGACAATGGAACGCAGTTTGCGGACCAGCACTTACAAGAATGGCTCTCTTCAATGAAAATCAAACAGATATTTACTTCAGTAGCGCATCCTCAAGGCAATGGCCAGGTTGAACGCGCAAACAGAAGTATCGTCGAAGGCAATTAAACACGCATGGGAACAAGACGTAGCGGCTGGGTAGATGAATTACCCCATGTCCTTTGGGCTCACCGCATGCTTTCCAAAACAAGCACTGGGAAACACCGTTCAGCCTAACATATGGAACTGAAGCGGTAATCCCAACAGAGGTCACGCATCCTTCCCCAAGAGTCTTGCTCGCGCAAAAAATTGACAATGATAAAGAACTAAGGATGAACCTAGACTTACTAGATGAACGCCAAGATTCGGCCTGTGTTCGAGAAGCCTCATACAAGCGACAGTTAGAAAAATATTACAATACGCGAGTCAAAGAACAATCTTTCCGCGTTGGCGATTTCGTTTTCCGCAACAATGAAGCTTCAAATGCGGAAAAACCAGGAAAACTTGCCCCAACTTGGGAAGGACCTTACAAAATCCAAGAGGTACAAGGAAAAGGAGCATATGCTCTAGAACGCCTAGATGGTTCGCCAATACCACGTACTTGGAATGCAGCGCAGCTGCGCATATGCTACATGTAATCTGTTATTCCCTGATTTTGTAATAAGGACTTTATATCCAACGTCATTTATATTACAAAAAGCATTTATCATACAAGCCATTGTCCGACAGTACAACCTATATGCCCAATACAAAGATTGTCGATACATATACAAAAAGGGGGCCATCACAAAAACAAAATATACCCCACAGACATGATGTTCAACAGCAAGTTCAAAAGATTTTACTTATAATTTACACATAAAGACTCCAACATACTGGAAACACACATTAACCTCTAACCTTCCTGGGTTTAGCTTTGGTTATATCTCCTAACTCCGACAACTTCTTCATCTTCAACGGCTGCCCATCAGAGGTCCCCTGATCATCCAGATTATCAGGCCGCATGTCTTCTTGGGACAACAAATGTTCACAATATTCGGCTAGACGATCAAGAGCATCAGTTGAAGACTGATCACGACTAGGATGCTGAGATAGCTTCATCATCCCTTGCAATGCTAATCTCTCCATGACACTAAGATTGTTGTTGGAAGAGCTAGTCGCCATTTTCCCAGGAAGAATGGTATAATTTTTTAAAGGGTAACTAATGAAGAAGATGTAAAGATACACTTACTATATATAGAGGAGAGAGATTATGGCCATTAATTACTATTAATAGTAACCACTCGATTACCCTAGGGCAGTGTGACAGTCGCCTTGACAATCGCCATCATAACCGTCACATCAATCATGAGCAATCTGACAGACACTTGTGTCAGAAAACGAAGATGACATCATCAAATGATTAGCACACACGTGTAAGACAAAGGATACATTACATCAGTTTTACGATAAAGAAAGCAACATAAATTGTTCATCAGAAGGTTACAAGCAAAGATAAGGAAAGGAATAAATCATTCACCCAAGAATTAAATACTGAGATACATCATCAGCATTAGAACCTTATTCACGCTTGTCGCTGGCCGCGGACGATGTCCCGGCCCCACCATCAGTAGCAACTGTTTTGGCCTTCTCTTCTCTTTGCGCCTTTTCCGCAAGTTCCGCACCAAGGCGATCTGACTTTATAAAATAATTGCGCAATTCACCTGCGGGGTCATCAGTCTTCATGCAGGCCTCCAGTAGCTCAAACACTTCAAATTTTAAGTGTTCATAATCATCATAGGCCTTCATCAAATCATCATCATACGACTCGTTCTCTTATGGACCCGCTTCTTTCTCCTTACCATCCGCATGATGGCAAAAGCCTTCGCAAAAACCCAGCTTCAACCCCTGCTTCACGGAAGTACTGGAAATGCGGGCAATCACCTCTGTTAGCGTAGGATCATTCCAGACACGCTTAAATATCTGCAAGGCCAAAGTATTACATCAAAACATGAAACAAGATATAATTACTTATGTAAAAGGGAATTCTAGCTTACTCCAGTGACACCATCGCTCATCAATCAAGCAATCCTCTCATTGGCAGCAACAGCCATGTCAGTGGCTTGTCCAAACAAAGCTTGAACCTTGTCCAACTCCAACTTTGCCTGCGAACAAGAAGACTCCGCCAAAGTCTTTTCTTCCTGATGCTTGGAATTCTCTAACACCAGATCCTTTATCTTGGCCTCCGCATCAGACAATGTGGTGGTCGCCTTGAGGAGATCATCATGCTGAACATTGTACTTCCGGATAGTATCGGCAAGTTCTGTCTGCTTTTAATCATAAGATTTCTGGCTTTGCTCCATTTCCTTCTTCAGACGAGCATTCTCAAGCTTCAAACTCTCAATAGTGGAACGCAAAAGCTCAGTTTCTTGATTCGTCCTTTTACAAGCAGCGGACCAGGCCTTGGAAGCTTCAGCCTTATCCTTTTTTACCTTGTTCATCTCTTCAACAGCATCATGAGCCACCTTCTTGTGATTCTCAATCTCCGACTGAATCTCATAACGAGCACGTTGGAATTCTTCTTCACGCCTCAGCAAACTGGCTTCTGAATCCTTCAGATTTTGATAATCTCGCTGGAATTCGTTTTCACACCTGATAAGAGAACCAAGGCCGCTCATACCCAATGAGAGATTCATAGCCATATAAATGAACAAAGATCGCCGATCCACACTATCCTGATAATCACGCTCGGCAGGAGGAACAGACAACATGACAAACTCCTGCGCATCAAGCGCATTTGTAAATCGGGTAGTATCAAGAATGTCCCAGCGCGGCTGATATGGCCTTGGTGAATCCGCTTCACGCGAAGAATACCTTCTTCGCTGGTGACCAGTCTGACGGGAATTATCACCACCACCTGCAGAGGCCTCCCTATAAACCACAGTAGAGTCTACCACTGTGCGCATAAAGTTGGAAGGGTTCTCACCAACAACCTCATCCCCTTTCCCCTTCTCAAGAGCAACTTTGGATCCCTGCGAAGAACTCGGCTCTTGTACTTGTTTCAGTGAGAGGTCAGGGCAATCAACGTTCAAATTTGGGGTTGCGGACTCATCCACCTTCTTTCCCGCATCCTTATCAGCATCAATCACCAAATCATCTGGGTGGGCTCAACCTGTGGTGTCACATTCTCCTCCACAACCCCCTCAGCAACATTGACGACAGTTAAATCTTTTGTCGAACCTGCAGCCGCGCCAACACTCTCAACCGGCTGGTCGGACGAAGATATCTTCTCTAGCACAGAAGTAGATTGTTTCATGCGGGATTCTGCAAAGGGATGTTATCCTACATAAAAAGCTATACACGATATTACAAGAAATATCGCTTACAAAACGCAAAAGGAAACGTAAACAAACATACCAGATAAGTGCCTCAACGTCTTCATAGAAAGATTCTCGCGCACTGGCGGCGGCTTCATAGGCACTTCAAGCTTATCACTTGTTGGCCAAGACAACGGCTTAAAAACATCAACCGGGACCGCTGCAATAGGCTCCGGACGCAGCATATTGACTGCTTCTCCCGACGACTGAGGGATTTGAACCTGTTTCTGTTTCAACTTTGTCACCCTTTGTTGATATAACTCTTCGGTAACACTCTCTGACTGGCGGACAGGAGACGAGCGCCTAGCGCGTTTATGCTCTAACTCCGTGTCCGACTCTGTTAATTCTTCATCTATTACCTCAACGATAATGGGAGCAGCCGGCGGTTTTGTTTTCTTACTTGCTATGGCACGCTTCTTAGATGTACCCATGCCTGGTGCGGAAATTACATCTGTATACATTAAACTATGTGTGAGGAATTAATAAAGGACTTATAAAGACTAACCAACAAGTTTCTGGCGCTCAGAAGTAACTTCCTCGACATCAACTACGGCTTTTCTGCGGATTTGTATACCCGCACCTACCACGAAGAATGCGCTAAATCAGTATGCAGGGACGGAGTTCATAACCTGTTCTGACATATTGCTTCGGAGGATCAATGAGATTAGGGAACAGAAAGTTCACGCTTATCCTCTTTGATAACCGCTGCGCGCCTGCAACAGGAGGAGTGTACAACACCTTTGCCTCACCTCGCTTGGCAAATAATTCAAACAGAGAAACACCTGGATACAATCACGCAATATAAACACCAACACAGGAAAGGATATAAACAAAAAGCATGGACGACCTCATTACCTACCGGAGGATTCGGATCATGACCTTCAGGGCAGATAAGACTGAGTCCCAGCAGATTCAAAACACTTTCTGGACATTCGTCCATCATCAACGGAGTAGCATGATCACAAAGCGACTTGTGCCAAGCCTGCTCTTTGAATCCTGCCATTGGGGGAAATTCAGCAATTTTCTCCTTTAAACCTAAAATCATCCATTGAAAAGCAGCAGGGATAACACCACGGTTGATATAGAAAAACTTATCTTTCCACTCATACATGGACTTCACCTTCTCCGATACAAGTTGCTTCACCTTCCGGCGAATGCCTAAGCTATACCAACCGCTACCGCCACGGGCAGCTTCAAGAACATAAAACACATTCAGCCTCTCGAATGTAGCTTCAATTTCCAAAGACCTACAGGTAGCTTCAAAGTGAAGCAAACGGCACCACCCATAAGGGGTCAATTGTGTAGGGTGAATGCCATATTTCAGCAAGGCATCCACCACAAACCTAGTAGCCGGTAGACGAAAACAATACTTAGTAAAGGCCGCTGCATACAACGTTATCTTCCTAGGGGGTGCTTGTAAAGCATTTTTCCCTTCGGCCGGAAGCTCTGGCTCTCATTCAGACAGAATGCCATACTGATCAAGGAAGCTTAAATACGAGGGTTTGTCCCACTTAATAGTGGTGGCTTCCATACTTTTTAATGATTCTTTCCCAAGATCTTTGAAAGAATCTGATGTCTTACTGGATTCTGGAACATTTTGTGAATCTTGAGACATTGTTAAAGAAATAACGATATATGGGAGAAGAGACGTTAAAGAAGAATTCAAATTTTGAAACAATCGGAAATGGGAAAAGCAATAATTAAAAATCAATATATTGGCTTTGCAATTAATACAGCTGACATCATGCTCAATGGGCCAGCCAGGCTTTTTCGTGCATGAGTCTAATAGGGAAGTGACACGTGTACACTTGAAGACAAACAGACGTCACACGCGCCTCACGCGCCCACTCGCCTGACAACCGCCGCTCAACGTGCCTGCACACATCTCAACTGCAACTAGTCACATCAAGCCCACTCGCCATATGGACCAGAAGTTTTAAAGATCATGGAGAACTGACAAGTGTACATATCAAACCACTGACGTGTCCCACACCTGCGGAACTTTGACATAAATTCCTATCACCCGTTCTCCTCACGAAAAAACCCGCAGCCAAAAACCAATCAGCAACCCCATATGCGCAAGTTACCATTGAAGACAAGCTCTCATCAAAAACACACATTTTATTAGTCCAGCATCCCTCCCATCTCATCATAACTTCTCAGATAAGAGACACACTGGACTGGGGGACTTGATGGGATTGGGTACCGAATACACTATTCCGCATACCCAAACCCGGAGTAACATGGCCACGCGGAACGAGCTCATGCGCAGTGAACGGTCAAAGTACATTAACGACTAGTCAATGGTCATATCTTGGTCAAGACGGAAGTCATGCATGGTCAAACGCCATGCATGAATTAAGCCTTCAAGCACTTTGACTAAGCATTAAAGGCGGTATTATGTTCCACTATTCCCATTAATTAAGCTTTTCATATATCACCTCACTAACATAATTAAGGGTGATGGAGACAACCTAACCACGGTTAGGACTTGGGTAATGGTGGCATACGGACTCTCCTATAAAAGGGATCACATCCCCAATAGGAGAGGACACTTTCTGCTAACCCGGAGAGCTATCACACTTGATAGTATCCCCATTCTCCCCGTTTTTGTTATAAACTGCTACCTTGTGTAGTCGTCTCCACACCCATATCAACCCTTGTTTGCAGGTTCTTTCATCCGTAGCTGCTAGTGAAGGATCAACCCTGTAGATACTCATAATCTTATCATCCCTAACCGGTGGTAAGACTATTGTTTCTTCAATGTTTCATATAAATATCTTAACATTTTACGATATTATTTAGCAAATAGTGTTTTGTAATTACTTGCTTTAGGTTTTGAATTCCAATAAGGGTGTAGGATTGTACTGGAATAACATCGCTTACATTGTTCGATCGAGAAGCGAAAAAATTGTTGGGCATGTCAGCAATGCAGCTGCTAGAAATCTCCAAACAGGTAATTTATTTTTTTTCTGCCCTAAACAATATGTTTTATTCTACTTCATGTTACTTATATCATTTTAATCTAGGTTTCTGTTGAAGACAAAAAAAATTCCTGCTGAGTTTGATGCATTTGAAGAGTAAAAGTTTGCTTTCAAGATTAAAGTTGGACAATTCAACATTGAAGAAAGGTTCCCTTACAATCAGGTTATTATTATCATTGAAATATTCCTTTATTATTACTGTTATGAATCATTATTGTTCTTATAAATGTTATTTGTTTATAGTATAAACGTTTCATTTGAAATATTACATGTTTAATTTTTTTCAGCTGGATCAACCTGTCTTTGAAAACATCGATATAGGTGAATCTTCAACACAGAATGCAGTGTCTCTGAAGGTTGTTCTTTGACTTATTTAATCATATAATAGAATTAAATTTTTAATATAGTTTATTCTAACAATTTTGACATTTCATTTAATATTGTAGGATTCTGTTGGAGATAACACTACTCCAGAGTCATCTTGTAGAGTTAGTGTTATACGTGATGAAGAGGAAGTGAAGCGTAGCCTGGACAAAGTGTATGATCTAGACGATGATGCAACTGAATCTACAACTAAAGTCCTTAAGACTGATAAGAAAAGCTACGCTAACAAATCACCTGAGACCCCCCTTTGATTCCTAAGGTTGAGAAATAGGAACAATGATCCATTTCTTGAAACATTTGCTTTTTTTTTGAGGATTTTTATTTAATGTTTTGTGACAATTTCGTTTCGTTTATGGTTGGTTTGTGTTTTTAGAAAAATTCCCTCTAAATAAATTGTGTGTTTTCATTTTATGTTTGTTTTTGTTTCTTTTTTAAAATATTTTAAATGATGCCTCTTCAAAGCCACAAAAAACTTTGGCGAATGCTCTGTTTAGCAAAACTGCTCAGAGCCTGGGAGAACTTTTTGAGTTATCCTCCCGCCAGAAGGCGGTGATTGAATGCCTAAAGGGTCCTCATGCTCAGGATTTTTTAACCTTTATCCCGATTGAGGGTTTGGGTCAATGCATGTCCGCAGTGGAGTACAGGGCTATACTCAAGTACCGGTTGATGATCCCTATGTATCCGGAAGATGAAACATGCCCCGTCTGCCGTAAAGCTTGCATGGATAAATATGGGGAGCACGCAATTCATTGCAAAGAGCTCCTTGGGTTCAAATACCGGCATGACTGGGTGAGGGACATTTTGTGGGACATCCTGAGAAGAGCTGGGATTTCTGCCAAAAAGGAGGCCTCTATAAATTTTCTCACAGACCCTGCGGAAGGGAGATCCACCCTGTGACCGGCAGATTTGCTTGTCTTTGGTTGGGAGAGGGGGAAACATGCTTGCGTGGACCTCACAGGGGTATCTCCTTTGGTTGGGTTAAGGGAAACAGGGTTTGTAGCTGGGCAAGCATCGAGAAAGGCGGAATCGAAGAAAGTAGATAAGCATGCTAAAGCTTGCGAAGAGAACCAACATGTCTTTATTCCTTTGGCTTTTGATACCTTTGGCTCCCTAGCGCCAGAAGCTATTCGTTTCTTGACCAGGGTCCAACAGGTCGTTCACAGAAATAGTTCATCTCCATAGGGGCAAGGATTTGTCTTTGGTAGACTAGGGTTCGCAATTCAGAAAGGGGTGGCGGCGCAACTTGCTGTTGCCCGTCTACCTTCTATTGTGATATAACTTTCGTATTTTGTTTTAATAAGAATTGAAGTACTTAAAAATAAATAAATAAAAAAAATGATGCAATATATTTTAATGATGTAACATTATTGTTGATAATTTATAATGAGAACATTTTTTAATAAAGTCAATAATATTAATAACAATTTTAAAAAAAATTATATTTAAATTAAAATTATCATTTTTTAATTTACAAAATATTAATAAAACAAAATGAAGTTATTACCTTAAAATAAACAAGTTGCTATAATTAGGTTCAATTAAACATATTTATACTAATTACAATAAAAATGTTTAAATTTAAAATTTTCGAATTACAAAAAATTCGTAAATTTTTAATTCGATTTAGGATAAAATTTTCAAATTCAAATTCTATTTTTTTTAATTCTATTTAGTCTAAAATTTTAAATTCAATTTACTCTACAATTTTCAAATTCAAATTATTAGTATTCATTAAAATAAGAAACTTGCTATAATTAGGTCTAATTAAACATATTTATACTAATTACAATCAAACTTTTGAAATTTTAAATTTTCGAATTACCAAAATTTCGAAAATTTTAAATTCTATTTAGTCTAACATTTTCAAATTCAATTTTTTTAGTATTCCTTAATATTGGTCAATCATTAAAATATTAATTATCAGTTTTAATTATACATTTAATGAAATGCTCTATACAAACCACAATACTCTCAACAAAAATTACATACACCTCGTGATTTAAAATTTTGATCAAACAAAGATTTCACAACAATCAAACCTTCAAGGTACTTGGCTATTTTATGCTCGCTCGACTGTTCTTTTGTACAACTTGAATGTATGTCAATCTTTTCTTTCGTTAGTCCATTTTTCTTAATAATTGAACAACGTGATTATTTGTGTTTTTCCTTGAATCCATATTTCTCTATAATACTTTACTATTGCTAGGTTAGGTTCATTTATAATCGATGTTTACTTTATTATTGTGTATACTTCTAAGTTGATTTATGTTGTGTTACATTGTTATGAAACATTTTATGTAGACATTGCCTCCTTTTTAGGTGAAATGGGACGTAAAAGGCTTTCTAACACTTCAAATGGTAATTTTTTGGTTATATCTACAATATGTTTCTATTTATATTAGTTGTGTTTAGTCATTTAACTTATGGCTATTTTTATAAGGTCATGATAAAGGAACACCGTTATCTAATATCTCTAACAGTAAATCAATTTCATATTTTTTACATCTATATTTATATGTTCATAGTATTATGCAAGTAATTTATTTTTCTTCACAGTTGTCTCGAATGAACAAAAAATTAAGAATGCGGCCGAGTGTCACAAATTTAGAAAATTACAACTAGATGCCAAGAGATGCAAGGTCAATAATCCTAATAATGATGGAATAGAAAATGTACCACCAAGTGGAGTATTTAACCGCGACTCCATTGAATCTTTACACCATTATATTAAGCAAAGATCCATCGTTCAAAGTACTTTCAATGTGTCTACACCCGGTAAAATTTTCTTAGAAAACTTATAATTTTTATATCTTTCGATAGAGTTTGAAGTTCCAATGCCTATTAATAATTAACCTAAATTTTAGTTTATTTTTGTATTTTGTAAAGGTCAAGTGGAACAAAATCCTTTCTCTAATATCTCAAACGGTATTCTTATTTACTTTGCTGATATATTTTATGTTATTAGAAATTACTAATTTGCTTATTTACTTTAATATAAAAACAAATATTATTTGATACTTTTGTTTCATAAATGTTTACTATAATGCTAAGTTATTTTTTTTATTTATTCATAAACAGGTTCAACAGAACGTACTCCTTTGTCTAATATTACAAACGGTATTATAGTTCTATGTTACTTACGTTTGTATTTATATTATCATAATATTTTATAACTAAATCTTCATTTACTTTTGAAACTTATTTTATTTTTTATCAATAGTTTCAGTGCCTGATCTCAAAAGACCCAATTCTGTCGAGTGTAGAGGCTTTAGAAAAGCACAACTTGATGCAAAAAGACGTAAAGTTAATTCCGTTACAGGAGTGCGAAACAAATCCATTATTACATATGACGTTCCAACAACATCTAGTACCACTTTCTTTGTATCGATTAATTATATAAATTTGTTACTCTTATTAATATTAAATTTTAAATCTTAATATTATATTTAGGTGAAAGTACTAATTTTAATAGAGTTTCACATGCAGCATCTTCTGTTCAAACAGCAATTATGAATACATTAACTCATATTTCCGCCGTAACACCTTCTACAATTTTAAGTAACCGACGTTGCATCTCTCCTGTTCGCATGGTTAGTTTGTCGGACGAAGAAGATATGATTCCTCAAACCATTGCAGATTTTCAATATAAGGGTGTCCCTAAAGGTAAATCTTAAATTTACCAAAACAATTACAATTTTATTGTTTTTTTTTAATCTAACTTAATCTTATTTGAATTTATTCTATTCATAAGATTATTTGGATCACGATGATCAAACTATTGTATGTGAAATGTGTAACACTAAATTGTGGAGAATGGAAGCTAGTAGAGGACTACAAGTTGGTGGAAAAACAACTTACATGCTATGTTGTGGTTATGGAAAGGTACAACTTCCAGATTTCAAAGATAGCTCTCTAGATTATCAGAATCTTTTCAAGAACATAGACTCGCGAAGAAAATATTTCCTAAAGCACATTCGGCGTTTCAATTCTATGTTCTGTTTTACTTCAATGGGAGGCAAGGTTGACTCAAATATTAATAAAGGAAAGGCTCCGTTCATATAACAAATAAGTGGTGAAAATTATCATGCCCTTGGTGGACTTCTTCCTAAAGATGGATCGAATCCAAAATTTTCTCAGTTGTATATATATGACACTGAAAACGAAGTGTTCAATAGGAAAAAGGTTTTAGGTAATATTCTACAGTTTGTTAATATTAAGTTCTACTTATACTTTATTTTTTAGCATTTTATATAAATATTTATAATTTTTTTCAATTTGTATTTATTTATTACAGTAAGGAAAAAGGAGAGTCTAAGAATATTGCTGAAGAACTTGATGTTGAAATCATTCAGTACCTGAAGTCGATGTTAGACTCAAATAATCAATTTGTGAAAAGCTATAGGAGTGTACGTGATCGATTTCATGAAAATCCTGAAGTTAGCCTTAAATTACGTCTGATTAGGAGGAGAAGTAAAGATGGCCGAACATACAACTTACCCACTTCATCTGAAATCGCTGCCCTTATATTGTCAGACAATGATGACCAGCTAGACAATCGAGATATTGTTGTGGAATCAAGAGAATAGGGTCTTAAGCGTATAAGTGAACTTCATCCAAAATATTTAGCTCTTCAGTATCCATTGCTTATTCCCTTTGGAGAAGATTGTTATAGGGTTGATATACCACATAGGAAGAAAGGAAATCTAAAAAGAAAGTAGATTCAAAGTTTTCAATGAGAGAGTATTTTGCCTATCATATTCAGAACAGAGTTGGTAAGTTCTCATTGATTTTGAATGCAAGGCGCCTTCTTCAACAGTTTTTGGTTGACGTTTATACTATGATAGAGAGTGAGCGGTTATTTTATGTACGTCATCAGCAACAAAAACTTAGGTGTGACTCTTATACCAATCTTCAAACCTTGCATCAAAATGGACCTACAGATTTGGCAACGGTAGGTACTCCTATAATATTACCCTCTTCTTTTACAGGTGGTGCATGTTACATGAGGGAAAATTATCTTGATGCAATGGCTATTTGTTAAAAGCTTGGATACCCTGATTTTTTCATCACAATCACATGTAATCCCAAATGGCCTGAAATTAGAAGGTTTTTTAAGGATAAGAAAACAAATCCGGAAGACAGACTGGACATTTTAGTCAAATTATTCAAAGTTAAGTTAGACTCAATAATGAAAGATTTACGTGAAAAAACAATATTGGGAAAGACTTCAGCAGGTAAAATCCATTATAAAAAAAAATTCTATACATATTTATACATTTTGATCGTAATAAATTAATACACTTAGTCAATATATTTTTTTTCTTTTAAATACGAACAGGTTTTTATTTATTACATTTATGTCACACCACGCCAATGGTGGAAACACGTGGCGCAATGTTTGAAAGCATATCAAAGTCAAGATTAACACAAACTGAATTTAATTAGAAAAGATCAATTTATTAGGATGTCGAAAATGAGTATCTCGTTACAATATTGCGCAAAGCATTACTAAAAACAATGAACATTATGTTTCAATGTGGGGGTATTTCCGTTTATGTTCCAACCCGATGGTAACAATGGACGAAACCCTGACCAGTATCCGACATCCCGAATTCCACCGCACTAGCCCCATATCTATTCAGCACTTAGTTACCTCAAAGATATGTTTGAAAAGACGTCAATATATAAAATATTGGTGAGCTCACAGGTTTAGATTCATAACAACAACATTTTCAAAACCATCGACTCGACTCACTTTACCGTATAATTATTTTCCCATTAAATAATTATACTAGGATCTTGTCGATCGATATTTCGTTTTTGCAACATGTGCGAAACCTGCACAACTTGTGGCCTTTGTAAGAGTAGCTAGCTCCTACAAACTATGATGATGAGCAATCCCTTGAGCCCCATAACCAAACCAAGCCTAATAATAATGCCCCGCTCCAAGTCGTTTCTCGGAACCCAACGACTTAATTTCAGAATACGTGCACCCCTGGCATACGTCGATGCATAATCGACGCTATCGATTAGGGGTGGGCCTTGTCAGGAACCAATCGTACTATCCAAATATTCCTTCGGTTTCATTTCCCTGAATTAATGGTTACAGAAGAGAGGACTCAACCCCGAGTGGCGATCACTACTCAAGTACTCATCATGCCACTTATCACATTTTAACCTTTGAAAACCATTTCAACATGTGACAACATGTAACAAACATATCTTTCCCCCAATTAAAAACAGTAAAATGGGGCCGTGAAACTCACCTGATGTACAGCGTACAATCAAATAGCAGAGAATAGCAAGTCTGTGGTCAAGCACCTACGAACGTCCTAGTGTGTGTAAGTCACTAAGTCTATAGCGTGTGTTTTTCCGGCAAGTTGTACATCCAACTCCTAACACCACCATTTACATATAATTCCCCGTTTAATTAGACATATGTCCTAATTCCCCATTTACATGATGGATTACCCTTTCTTACAAGTTATTTATATTCTCATTAATATTTCTTTAACTTGTATTATATTATCCTCGACTCGACTTCACTTAACGTATAATTATTTTCCCATTAAATAATTATACTTAAGATCGCATCGTTCGATATAAAATTTTTAACGCCCTACTCGACTCCCCACACCGTATATTTACTTTCCCATTAAGTAAATATACTAGGATCTCGTCGATTCAGTATACTTATATATATATATATTGTTTTCTTCACTCGACTCGATTCACCTTACCGTATATTTATTTTCCCATTTAAATAAATATACTAGGATCTCGTCGATTCGAATATATATATTTTCATTGTTAAGTCCATACACTTGTTTAACGTTTAATCGTTAGATTATTTACGTTACTTTTCTCCCACGAATATTTTCCAACACTTAGGAAAGTGTTATGTATTTTTCACCCAAATCATATATTTTAAATCCTTAAAATATATTTATACTCATCTTGACTTAATGATACTTTTCTCGTCCGTCCATTTTTACGTCTTAGTTCGTTAACACGCCCAAGTCCGATTACTTAACTTATATATATATGTATAGTTAATTTTTCCCAAGTTTCCCCAATATGTGTAATCTAGGAAAGTTATTCACCTCTTTAATTTCCTACACATATTACTTGGAAGTTTTATAAATACATTTGTATTTTTAACACAAGACATGGTAACTTATGTATAAAAATGCTCCAACACTTTTATATTCCTATTTATATAAAAGTGTTTATTTTTATATAAGTTTCCACCAAGCTTTTAGTTTATCTAACATTTTTATAAAAACCTTTGTTTTTATATATTTCCACATGTTAGAGAATCTATATTTTTATAATACTCCATTTTATAAAAATACATTTTTATACAAGATACATATGTATATATGCTAGTATTTACCAAATCCACCTTGGAAAGTTACCATTTTACACTATTGACACTAAACTTTCCATAGTTATATTTTTAAATACAAGTTTCTAAAAATATCATTTTAAGTCCCTCAACTTTTAAAGTTGCTAAAATAGTCCTCTAACTTATAAAAGTTACACTTTTCCATTCAATCTTTCAAGATTAACAATTTTCTACTAAACTAGTGGACTTTATTTTTCCATCTTTCTCATGTTAGTTTATTTTTAAGTTCTAACACTTTTGATAGTCCTTAATCATCTCATTAAGGATACTAATAGTTGTAATTAGTGTATTTTGTCCAACATGTCCAATTTACATTTTTCAAGTGCGTAGACTTTGAAGATGTAAAATTTATGTAACTTGTTTTCTTGACAAAATCAACACCATATATAGTCTTAGATGCTTATGTTATGATGATTAAAACCATATTTAAGTTTATTCAAGTTTCATTAGCAAGTCTTGTTTAGATCATCATCTTATTTAAGTTTTTGTGAACTTAATGAAACTACAAGAATACTACATATATCCATAACCATTTTCGGCCCATATACCCCATTATAACACCATTTTAGTCTTAAAAAGTATATGTTTTATCATGAAAATTTCCATCAAGTTAACCCATTGTACAACTTGCTTCTAGATAATAAACATAAACTTTTAAAGACAAGAACAAGATCAAGAATACTTACAACTAGCACAAGGCTAGGGAAGCTAAAAATACTTGATTTTGATGGGGTTTAGTGTGTTCTTCCTAGGTGGTTAAGCTCCAAGCTTGAAACACACAATTAGGGTTTGGAAAATGGAAGCTTATGGATGATTTAGGAGTGTTAAAACTTGAAAAAATGGATGTGTGTATATGTGTGTATGTTCACGGCAACATCAAGAAGAAAGAAGAAGTTTTTTTTTTGTTTATGGCATGTGGTAGTTTCTCTCATTCTTTTATAATCTTTCTCAAGATCATCTAAGATCCATAATATCTAACCATGGATTCTAAATCTTTTAATTTATGGGAGATAGTACTAGAGGCAATCTTGGTGGATATTGTGATTGTGTTTGGCCGATTCTTTGCAAGGATTGGAAGATTTATAAGATCTCACAAGGACATTATATAATCTTTACTAGATCTCACAATCCATACATGTAATCTCCATAATATTTTCATAGATTTGTTTGTAAAAAAAAAGAAGATCATAACATGGTTAAGGGTTGGGGACGGTTGGGTTGGGATTTTTGTGGGGTCCATTTACCAAAAATATTTGTTAACAATAAGTTAAGTTTAAACCTTTAACGTTCGGGTGTCGTTCGGGTATTTTTTCGGACTTAAATCGCGTGTTATTTGGACATTAAAAGTGCCTCTAAAAACCCTTAAACATAGCCTAGTTTAAGTGTTGATTGGTAAATTAGGCTCTTGTCGGGTGAAATTATTAGTTATACGCGTATCGGGTGCGGTACGCGCGCTTTATTCATTACCGGGAGATTTGTATGGAGAGTTTTCACTTATGGTTTTGGAGTTCCAAAACACATTATATTTTGTGAAAATACCCATTATTTTATATCCTGGGTGTTCGGGATCCTTTTTGTTTATTTAATTTTTACCGGGTAATCACCAACGTCCGTACCGGACAAGTTTATTCGCACATGATCCTATCATGCTTCATCATTAAACGTGTGCATTCCTATGCATCTTATGGGGAATTTGCTATTCTCTACGACATCAGTTAAATTAATCTAATTAATTTAAACATGCACTTAAACCGTTAATTACATATACTAATTACGTACGGAAACATATCGATTTTTGTCGGATGTTACATTCTCCCCCGTTAAGAGAATTCCGTCCTGGAATTCATTTCAAGTTGTCCATTACAATAGTATCCTTGAACAGGGCGGGTTGTTTGCGCTTCACGAGATTTCCTCTTTCCTAAGTGAACCCAGGTTCATGCTAGGTTCCCGCTTAGTGCTCTAACAAGAACAGTATCACAGTCCAACTATGACTAAGCTCTTGGGCATCCCACTTTGATACCTCTATTGGTATCTCGGAATAGTAGAGCTTAACGTCAACCGGACTTCCGTCAGTCGAGGAATTGACAATGCTTCCCCAAGACAGACTTGCGGGATTCATCAAGAGTCCCACTAAGCTTTTGCGATAATTCGAGCTTAATCACTACGAGACCAATTTTGATTGATATCTCCGTGCCACTGGAGTATCCAGAATTTGGCCTACTATAATTTCTATGCCTACCAACACTCTCTCAGAGTATGACTCTCAGTGTAAAACCTATTACTGGTTCGAAGTCCTTAAGGCCTACGCCTTGTCCGTATGACTTCTTAATAGGTTCGCATTTCATCCAAGCAGTCTCTAAACTGCAAGATTTACTAGCCATCTCTCGAATAAATCAAACCAGGTTATGTATCTATCTCCGTCTGTCATTCGACGTACTGGAGATGTACACGTATGCCCTCCAAGGGCTTTGAGTAGTACACCCCGAATGATGGGATGATAATTCCTATCACATAGGAAATTCTGGCGATGAAGCACACGAATTCGATGTGCCATGGACATCAATCGGGTCGTCACGGAACAATTCCGTCAAGTACCTTCAAATTGCCCGAAAATGACAAGCCACACTCATCTCAAATTGAATATCCCATGCTTGTGTACAAAGTTTGTCGAACTTGAGGTATAGTGACTACTACAATCCGATATAATGGAAGTCAGCAGTCCAATGTCTAGCCACGACTCTCCAAGAGTATAGGTAGCTATCCATATGCTTCATCTCAGAGCTTACAGATGAGTAAGAAATGAGAGGGTTCCAGACAACAATCAATCATCACTTGGATCACATCCGACCACGGGACACCTCGGGTGTCATGGTGATGTCAAACAGGTGATCTTACTGTACCACATAATGGTCATAACAGTCCCCTTGGAAACCTCGTCGGCTATTCTATTTTATTTATCCTTCGGCTCGACTCACTTTACCGTATATTTACCTTCCCATTAAGATAAATATACTAGGTTCTTGTCGACCGAATAACTACATTCAAAATGGGACTTTATTTCTGTGGAATCCTCTAGGTACTAAATTGCTACCTCTCACCTGAGCAATAGTACTAGGGCACCTGGTATGGACTGATGGGGGTCAAAAGTTTTTGCGTCGCTTTCACCCCTCAGTTCCCTGACAGTAAGCGGTGTATATACGACACACCGGTCATGTAGTTCCACAATCCTCGAGAATTACAAGTCGACTCAAACACGAATGACCAGATGCTTCCAGCACATAGGTCTATACCGAAAAGAGATATATGAAACATCATAAATTGTTGTCGCAATGAACAACGTATAAGGTTTATTAAGACATATCAAAATGTTGCCCCCATTGCGACAAGTATACCGAACACCAGTAGCTCACCCAAAACATGGGTATCCGGTACTAGTTCTGTTATATGTGCTTCATAGGCATCGGCAGTCCCATCGGTATTAACAACCAGTAAGTCAATTCTGAATAGCACAGGCCACACGCCCTCAAATTGACTATCAGATCTCATGTAGAAATTTGAGTGAAAGGAGTCCTGAAACCGGAATCCTCACTCGCCGATGGTTCCCTCTTTTCGGAATCTTTTTAGGTAAATGGTGAAATCGAGTCATAGATGCATGCATTTAGCATAGATTTCACATTTGGGTTTGACGGTTTCTTGCGCCCAAAGTTGTTACAAATAAACGAAAGACTGAGATCGCACCACAAGCAATAGTCTTGAGCCTTCCCATAAGCATCCTATTCAACGACTAGGATAGTCACACACACGGGCGAAATATGTAAGCCTTCAAGCTCATCTTGATTTGTCAGGTACCAAACGCACTGACCTGGCATCTCACATAACTGTGGTGTCTCCACCAGTGTCTGTCAAGGACAGAGGATTTTTTTTCTAGCGCGAGCAATGCTACTAAACGATAACTGGGATCACTAGTATTGACCCAAGGTCGAAATGGTTCCACTATCCTAAGAATTTGCTCAACGATACTAGGGCAAGATAAACCCACCATCAGAGGGAAACAATATTAATCGAAGGGCCGAGACGACCAACCACCTCAATATGGTAGGGTAGCATCTTTATAGAATAGTCAAGGTCATATGCCCTTTAGGATTCAGGGTTTTCCTAAAACCTCCGATTCACGAACCAGGGACTTAACCAATGCACGCGTCATGGGTGGGTCCACAATGGTGTTTCAATAATCATCGGTATGACACGTCGGCATGTATGATGTCAAACGAATCCACTGGGATGAGCAATAAAGGAGTTGAGTCTTTCAACTCTTGCTAGTCCCAAGGTATGGATCATAATATCGTTCACAATTACTCGATACCTTCAGGTTCGAGACGTATTCAAAATCCCTTATCACAATACGAGCCTCACCTCGGCATGTGTAGATCATGGGATTTCTTTCTGACAAGATTCGAGTGTGGTTAGTCGACCAAAACGCGCGTAAAAAGTTAAGGCTGGACAAGGCGTCACTGATGCCTCAGATTTTGAAGATGTAACGCTCACGAAATGCGTGAGCATATCAAGGGGTTGACACATGATTCGGTCAATTACTCAAACAATCGCGAGACTCAAAGGAGTACATGGGCTAACACTCAGACTAGAGTGTCTTAGTATGACTCCCAGGAAGTCCGTTAGACACCCAAAATCTTACATAATCAATGTTGGCGCTACACAATCAAACAAACAGAACAATGACAACAACGAGGGGTTTAGGTGATGTCTCCATTCCCAAGGGAACCAGAGTGAAGCAAACGACAAGTAATCACATCATCAAGTAAATCCTACAGCTGTAGCAATACGCCCTCTGTGCAACACGACAGTAGAAACAACACGGCAATGACAGCAACACATCCACGAAGCACATCAACTAGGGAATACCGCACAGGAGTGACATGTCAACAGAGAAGCATGACGACAAGGCAACACCACAACAGGAACCGCATGACACAAAGTAACACGACAGCAAGGCTACACTACTGCAGGAGCAGTAAACAACAGGAATGCATCATCGACAATGCAGTGCGACCACATGGATACACAATCAGCAAAAAAATAATGTGACTGCAAGCATACACAATGGCTGGGGGTAACACCGCAACATGAATGCACACGACAATATGACGCTCAATATGGAAGATCCCCAGTCCACATCAACAGAGTGCTCCGTTCTGGTGAGCACGCATCCCCGTGCGTCTCAGATCACTTGTGGAGGTGGGATTTGCATCCGTACCTTTGGCCTTGAGCCTATCATCCATAGGCTCAATGGTAGGATTGGTTAGATTGGCCGGCGCACCAGTCGTCATAACATAAATGGAAACGACTGGTTACACATAATTAAGCTGGTTTCTCAAGCCGATATTGTTCATAGAGAGAACGACCGTAGGCTTGGTATGAGTCACTCAAATGATAGCAACAACAACATCGCCAGTCTCAACCGAGGCCTGAGAACCATCGACAATGTTAGTCTTGCTAAGAGCCCAAGGAATGATAATGAGGGAGTCAATGAAAGCCTCAAAGAAAATGGAATTAACAACAACGAACTCCACAGCGATACAGACATGGTCATAGTAGCTTGGAATGGGTCATAGAGACGTCTTCATTAACGACATTCATCTCTGCAGGAGCCTCAAATACATCAACAACATCAGCTCGAGAAGAGCCATAGAAGCAACATCAAGCCCAACATGGACTATAGAGACAACGACAACACTAAGCTCAACAACAGACATGGAAACAACGACATCAAGCCCGATAAGTGCTACAGATTTACTGACAACAACAAACTCAGCAAGAGCTACACACTTAACAGCGTCAACAGGACTCGCTTGAGCCATAGAACAATAACAGGAGCAACAACATCAGGCTCGACCGGAGTCTTAGACTTGTCGTAGTTAATATATGTGTGGTAAGCAGTATCCATAGGTCCTGGTAACACACCTACACCCTTTTCAGTATCAAAGATAGTGGTCACCACGGGAATAGCAAGTAGAGGTAGAAGGATCATGATTTATCGATACACCACGATAAAATGAAAACGATTACTAACTCTGGCAAACCAGCCGAGTCATCCTTCTCATTAGGGTCTTCTTACATGCTATCTTGGCTCTAGCACCGATAGTCATTAGCTGAAATGCCTCTCTGCCACTCAAGCGAGGCCGGTGGACTTTCTTCCTGATAGGCCACGTAGTGAGAGTATCAAAATACGACAAGAGATTAGATAGGTCACGTTGTCCATAACGAATGGGTCTCACCACCTTAGTTTATAAACCACCGTGACGAGGGGACGCAACGTCTCCATATCTATGGGCATTGATGGATAACACTTCGCGTCAATTGCCGCCCCAAGTAGATAATCAGTCTCGTCGTCGTGACGAGGGTGATGGACGTTTAACATCGTGACAAGAGCAATGGAATTGTCATCCCATGGGTAAGTTTAATTTAACAGAATAACGTGACCACTTCTAGTAGTCTGTCATTAGATTTCGAGGGGAATTTCAATGTCCGCAAAAAGTGTCTTGTCACATAATTATGGAACACACCCTTACGATTACGCTTCCCAAAGTTTGGTGCCACTCCACAGGATTTATGGCAGATTCAGGCACAGTACACGTATCGAACCTACTCTGGCGTTCATCGACTGAAGCGAGACTACCAATAATCCTTGAAAAACAAACAGGAGGTGGATAGAGGAGTCTTATGATGACTTTTGCACCTCAGGAAAGTAGTATAACATAAGTACCAATGTGCTAAGCCCATCACAAATCATCTTTCGGAATATGATCCCACGCTATTGCAAAGGGCGTTAATCCATACTTGAACACTCAACACATCGAGCAGTGGCTTCCCATGAGTTAATCGTATGCACTTCCGAGTGAGTCCATAGCCAAACGCCGACTGGGGCTTGCTGTTCCACTACACGCCGTCATCATAACACTGGCAACAATGCCGCGGTCGTGATTAGTGCCCGAAATTTTCGACATCATCGAAGTTCATCACAGCCCTATGACTCGCAGATGTGCAATATGGCATGCTAATTTCACCATCAGTCCATGACTACATGGGAACAACCAATATTGTCGATTCAGACAAGGGCTATCGAGCCTTCCAGATAACAAATATCAAGCTTCCTAACTCAGCAACTTCAATTCTGTCCTCCACAAGGAGAAGAAAATACTCGACCCTTGAAGACAACTTGGGCATGTGTTAGATTGAACATGACTTATTCACCATGATAACACAGCAGCACACGGCCACGAGTCTCATATCTGATCCACGCAGGGTCCCGTTCTCAAAACGCACTGTTTTAGCAGGGACGCACCCTCGATCTTCACTGGGTTCCGGGTATAACCTTCCACGCACCGTACTTGAAATTTCTCTCTTTGGTAGGCCGTGTATTCTTATACGTCCGCTCCTTTGGAAGAACTTTGTGGTGGAGGAATTCAACTCCTACACGAGGAAGCTTTCATCTCCCGTTCTTATCTGGAGCGAGGGTTTGCGTCAGATTATTCGTATGAATAGACGTTCGAGCTCTTCCGTGTTCGTACCTTAAAGGTAATGTCAAAGAAAGCTCATTAGGCTAGCTAGGATCGAAGTCAAGGGATGTCGACGAGACCTCCCATTTAACCCATTGGCCAATCAAAAACTAAGACTGAATCTAAAGAACAAGAACAACCAAGACAAGGAGTGATCACCAATCCCGGCCCTAGCGCCCACCAAGGTTACCGTGCACCCCAAACTATTATTACGTGTGCACCCGTAATGATAATTTGCGTTGCTAGGTAATCTTGTTGCCCGCTCGTTCCGAGCTTCCTGATCCAAAACAGAGATTTCATACAACAAAAGACTTGGTCTAGTTTCACCTCCAAATCATAAACAACACGGCGACATCCATTATTGCGATAGAGATTAGTCCTTCCGATCATCCCGTCTACAGGTAAGCGAGTGAGCTCCTCGTAGACCACAGCATCCATCCTACTTACCGGTACCGGTGATCGATGCAAGAGTGCAGACTAATGTGAAGCGTGACACAACATCCTTACTGGCAAAATATCCGTACTACATATATGTATTAACTAGTCTTAGAAAATCGGATTCCTATGCAACATAAACATCTTATCCGTATTTTCTAATACTTCATATATTGACACACATGGCTAGTCGGTCGGAATTTCCCCTTGTACATCCCATGTACAAATTTCTTTCTTTTCTAAAAAAAAAAAAACATTTTGCTGTGTTTTAGTTTTGAAAACTTTGTCTTCGAGCCGAAACCGGTTATAGTCTAGATTTTTCAAAAATGCAAGTTCGCTATAACCTTGGCTCTGATACCACTTCTGTCACACCACGCCAATGGCGGAAACATGTGGCGCAACGCTCGAAAGCATATCAAAGTCAAGATTAACAAAAACTGTATTTAATTAGAAAAGATCAATTTATTAGGATGTCGAAAATTAGTATCTCGTTACAATATTGCGCAAAGCATTACATAAAACAATGAACATTATGTTTCAATGTGAGGGTATTTCCGTTTATGTTCCAACCCGATGGTAACAATGGACGAAACCCTGACCAGTATCCGACATCCCGAATTCCACCGCACTAGCCCCATATCTATTCGGCACTTAGTTACCTGAAAGATATGTTTAAAAAGACGTCGATATAAAAAATATTGGTGAGCTCACAGGTTTTAGTTTCATAACAACAACATTTTCACAACCATCGACTCGACTAACTTTACCGTATAATTATTTTCCCATTTAATAATTATACTAGGATCTTGTCGATCGATATTTCGTTTTTGCAACATGTGCGAAACCTGCACAACTTGTGGCCTTTGTAAGGAGTAGCTAGCTCCTACAAACTATGATGATGAGCAATCCCTTGAGCCCCATAACCAAACCAAGACTAATAATAATGCCCCGCTCCAAGTCGTTTCTCGGAACCCAACGACTTAATTTCAGAATACGTGCACCCCTGGCATACGCCGATGCATAATCGACGCTATCGATTAGGGGTGGGCCTTGTCAGGCACCAATAGTACTATCCAAATATTCCTCCGGTTTCATTTCCCTGAATTAATGGTTACAGAAGAGAGGACTCAACCCCGAGTGGCGATCACTACTCAAGTACTCATCATGCCACTTATCACATTTTAACCCTTGAAAACCATTTCAACATGTGACAACACTTGACAAACATATCTTTCCCCCAATTAAGAACAGTAAAATGGGGCCGTGAAACTCACCTGATGTACAGCGTACAATCAAATAACAGAGAATTGCAAGTCCGTGGTCAAGCACCTACGAACGTCGTAGTGCGTGTAAGTCACTAAGTCTATAGCGTGTGTTTTTCTGGCAAATTGTAAATCCAAAACTTCCAACACCACCATTTACATATAATTCCCCGTTTAATTAGACATATGTCCGGGGTCCGTTGGTGATGGATTACCCTTTCTTACAAGTTATTTATATTCTCATTAATATTTCTTTAACTTGTATTATATTATCCTCGACTCGACTTCACTTAACGTATAATTATTTTCCCATTAAATAATTATACTTAAGATCGTATCGTTCGATATAATATTTTTAACGCTCGACTCGACTCACCACACCGTATATTTACATTCCCATTTAGTAAATATACTAGGATCTCATCGATTCGGTATACTTATATATATATATATATTGTTTTCTTCACTCGACTCGACTCACCTTACCGTATATTTATTTTCCCATTTAAATAAATATACTAGGATCTCGTCGATTCAAATATATATATTTTCATTGTTAAGTCCATACACTTGTTTAACGTTTAATCGTTAGATTATTTACGTTACTTTTCTCCCACGAATATTTTCCAACACTTAGGAAAGTGTTATGTATTTTTCACCCAAATCATATATTTTAAATCCTTAAAATATATTTATACTCATCTTGACGTAATGATACTTTTCTCGTCCGTCCATTTTTACGTCTTAGTTCGTTAACACGCCCAAGTCCGATTACTTAACTTATATATATATATGTATAGTTAATTTTTCCCAAGTTTCCCCAATATGTGTATTCTAGGAAAGTTATTCACCTCTTTAATTTCCTACACATATTACTTGGAAGTTTTATAAATACCTTTGTATTTTTAACACAAGACTTGGTAACTTATGTATAAAAAATGCTCCAACACTTTTATATTCCTATTTATATAAAAGTGTTTATTTTAATATAAGTTTCCACCAAGCTTTTTGTTTATCTAATATTTTTATAAAAACCTTTGTTTTTATATATTTCCACATGTTAGAGAATCTATATTTTTATAAAACTCCATTTTATAAAAATACATTTTTATACGAGATACATATGTATATTTGCTAGTATTTACCAAATCCACCTTGGAAAGTTACCATTTTACACTTTTGACACTAAACTTTCCATAGTTATATTTTTAGATACAAGTTTCTAAAAATATCATTTTAAGTCCCTCAACTTTTAAAGTTGCTAAAATAGTCCTCTAACTTATAAAAGTTACACTTTTCCATTCAATCTTTCAAGATTAACAATTTTCTACTAAACTAGTGGACTTTATTTTTCCATCTTTCTCATGTTAGTTTATTTTTAAGTTCTAACACTTTTGATAGTCCTTAATCATCTCATTAAGGATACTAATAGGTGTAATTAGTGTATTTTGTCCAACATGTCCAATTTACATTTTTCAAGTGCGTAGACTTTGAAGATGTAAAATTTATGTAACTTGTTTTCTTGACAAAATCAACACCATATATAGTCTTAGATGCTTATGTTATGATGATTAAAACCATATTTAAGTTTATTGAAGTTTCATTAGCAAGTCTTGTTTAGATCACCATCTTATTTAAGTTTTTGTGAACTTTATGAAACTACAAGAATACTACATATATCCATCACCATTTTCGGCCCATATACCCCATTATAACACCATTTTAGTCTTAAAAAGTATATGTTTTATCATGAAAATTTCCATCAAGTTAACCCATTGTACAACTTGCTTCTAGATAATAAACATAAACTTTTAAAGACAAGAACAAGATCAAGAATACTTACAACTAGCACAAGGCTAGGGAAGCTAAAAATACTTGATTTTGATGGGGTTTAGTGTGTTATTCCTAGGTGGTTAAGCTCCAAGCTTGAAATACACAATTGGGGTTTGGAAAATGGAAGCTTATGGATGATTTAGGAGTGTTAAAACTTGAAAAAATGGATGTGTGTATATGTGTATATGTTCACGGCAACATCAAGAAGAAAGAAGAAGTTTTTTTTTTTATGGCATGAGTTAGTTTCTCTCATTCTTCTATAAAACACATGACAAATACTTATCCAATTGTAAATCAAATTTAAAATTTATCATGTGAAAACAAAAGTTGTCTTCCACTAGAAATGCCTTCAATTGCCAGTGTGACACCCGGCATATTTGGCTTTAACCTTATAGTAACATCTAAGTCTACCTTAGCGGGAAACGTTTATAAACGGACTTAACTAGGTTAGTTGATTGTCCAGGGTTCAATGATCTGAAGGATTATTGGGAGTCATTTTGGGAATACACTAGTACCGGGTCCCGTTGTTGGTGACATTACCCTAACTAATCAAGTACACATAGATTACACACAAGGTTCAAGCATAAAATACTTAGTTTGTATCAAAAATCTCATTTCTACATCAGAACGGTCGAACCAGTCAGATTAAATCTCCTTCGCCCGTTTTTAAGTCTCCTTCGCCCGTTTTGAGTCACGTTCGACCGTTTGATGCCACGTTCGACCGTTTGATCAGGTTCGCCCAACATTTCCCAGGTTCGACCCTGGAATCTCTCCTTCGACCATTCGTTTGGTCGAATGAGTCCAGGTTCGCCCCTGTTATATAAATTTTCCTAAAAACGCTCAAACACATTCGAAACATCACGAAACATCATCAAACACAGCAGTCAAGTATGATTAACTTATTCCTACAAAACCCCACCAATTTTGCCCCAAAACCAGCTTGTTTTAATACTTTCCCAAAATGGCAAAATTATGGAAATGCCACATCATGCATGAAATCTTTACCCAATTTGGAAACTTTTTAATACTAACCCATAATCATCTACAAATGATCAGCTTATCTTGTAATCGAAAACCCCCATTCATTTTATTAATAATACTTAACATGCACAAGCCCTAGATTTCATAAAATCCCCAAAATACCCATAATATCACCATCTATCTAATTGTAACCCTAAACAAAAATAAACCAACATCAATAGCAACCTTAGATCATGTTTCTATCCTTAGAACAGCAGCAAATCATTCAATAACACATAACATCACATAACACACAATTGTCATATGTTTATTGATACAAAACCTATGTTTAATGATAGGGTTTAGATTTAGAAAGGTGTTTAAAAGGTTTTTATTGATAAAAACCTCCTTAGAACAGATCTGGACCTTTAGGGTTAGATAAAAACGAATCAAAATGCTTTAAAAAGACTTAGGATTAAGAACACACCTTAGACTCTTGTTTAGATGTTGTTGATAGGTTAGATTATGAAAAAGAAGAGCAAAAACTCCTTCCTTAGTGATTAAAATCGTTTGAGAGTGTTTTGAGACGGTTAGGGTTTGTGAAATGGTGGAAAATGACAAAGTTTGGTATTTATACTATTCCACCTTCGCCCCCTGTCAGTGGTCGAAGGTAGCCTCCTTCGACCCTTTCATAGGGTCGAATGAACCCTGACTTGGTCGATTGGAATTCTTCCAATTCCATATCCCAGGTTCGCCCCTTTTCAAAGGGTCGAACCAAGACCTATGCTTATCTAGTTTTCCAGTTTGTCGTGTTTAACGCATTTTAACGCACCTTAACATATGAGCATGCAACCTTAGTCTATGTTTAACATATCTAAGCATGGATAATCATCTACACATCATTTAAACACATCTATGTATATAATCCACCACTCGACCCATAATCTACACATACACTTAATTAGTTTATGTAATGTCACCAACAACGGGACTCGGTACTAGTGTATTCCCAAAATGACTCCCAATGATCCTTCAGATCATTGAACCCTCGACAATCGTAACTTGACCCGACTCAAATAACCTAGTTAAGTCCGTTTATAAACGTTTCCCGCTAAGGTAGACTTAGATGTTACTATATATAAGGTTTAAGCAAAATATGCCGGGTGTCACATCATCCCCACGTTGAAAGAATTTTCGTCCCGAAAATTGCACAAAGCCCAAAAATGAAAGAAACGGAAAGAACGAAACGAAAAGAAAATTTACCGGATGTCACATCATCCCCACGTTGAAAGGAATCTCGACCCGAGATTCATTCCGCTTTAGCAGTAACATGCCTCGATTCGAACGCGCGTTTCGGAAAAAGATGAGGATGTTTAGCTTTCATCTGATCCTCCCGTTCCCACGTGAACTCCGGTCCACGATTCGAGCAGTGTGTCGGTTGAACATTTAAACACGTTTTAAAACATACTTGGTTACGATCTGGACAACCGGGACTAGATAACCTTATGGTTATTAGTCGGAACACTTATGTGAACATTTTGATAGATCTCCGATAGAGGGATTATCAAGGCTTAGCTTTTTACTATTTACCAAGGAACGCAATCTAAGGTGAGTTCACAGCCCCACTTTTACTGCTTTAACTTTTGGGGGAGAAAACATGCGCTAAACTATTTTGGTAACATATGTCATACTATGTTTTAACTTTGTATTGCTATACGATCATTGGAAGTCCCGGGGAAACCATGAATGTGCGGGGATGCACAGCGGGGGAAATGTGGATAGATCTATTGGGCGTGACCTGCCCCACTCGACGGCTTGGAGGGCCGGGAGGATGCATGTTGTCTTGAACTTTGCTAAACATGCTGAACATTATTCGGGCTGCTTAAACATATGATAAACATTGCTAAACGTGTCCAGTAATGGTTTCCAATCGTAGTAGTAATAAAACATACGCCTAGCTAGCGTACTTGGTGACATTGGTATAGTATGGACATGGTAACGTTTTGGTAACTTTGGTAACTTATTGAACAAACCTGTGAACTCACCAGCATTATATGTTGACGTCTTTTTGTCATGTTTTTCTCAGGTCGCTAAGGTAGCAACATTGGACTAGGCGCACGAGTTTGCATGGCGTCTAGGCTTAAGTTTCATGTTTTAAATAAAACTGTGTGAACATTGTCGTACTGGGTTTTGTAACTGGTTAAATGCTTCCGCTACGATTTTGATAATTTGAGAACTATGTTTTGGGTTTTACGTATTCATATAGTGTTGGTTATTGTGACCGTTGACTTGGATCCTGGTTTGTCATGCGCCTCGCGGTAAAACTCCGCAAGTGGAAATTTGAGGGTGTGACAGCCAGGTAGCTTCTCGCATTGCCAAGCAGTCATAGATCCATGTCTCTATTAACCTGAAATCAATCTAACGTGTATGCAAAAGTCAGCGACGCTGAGTGAGTTCAAGTTTAATAAATTTATATAAACAAGTATTTTGTCAAAACAAGAATTAACAAAATACCTCAACCTCGGAGTTAACAATAAGCGCAATCCGCTAATGTGTTTTTCCCCAAGCAAAACAAAAATCAAAGTCTAGGATAGGCATACTCTGCCTAATTACCTCAAGACTTCACTTACCAAATACATAATAAGCGCATCTCGCTTTTCAACACAAAAAACAATCCAATCTATTTAAGCAAACTAAAGCTAGAGATTCAAGCAGGCATTTCCCACCTCTGTCATAGCTCAGTTTATAAAAAAACACATAATATAAACTATGTAACAACCCTGACTCAAAACCAAGACCAGATATCAGAGCAGGCATGTCCCATTTCCGTCATAGCTCAGTTCGACATATCAGATAGCCATCAAACATAGTCTATTATATTTAATAACAGGTATAACATAAACTAAGCAACAACCATGGCACAAAACCTATACGATAGATCAGAGCAAGCATATCCCTCTTCCATCATAGCCCAGTTTATAAGGTCATGTAGTCGCCAAATACAATTTACGAAAATATACAAATATAATCCATATAACCTAAACAGGTAGCAAGTCAAAACAATACCCGATCTAACAAGTAAGGTTTCGAATACGTGGCCAAGACATTAAGCGCATTCCGCTTATTATCTAAAAATTCAAGCCACACTTTAATCAAGACAACAGTCTATTCATGTATATATATATATATAATAACACGTATAACTCAAACCATATAATAACACATTAGGCATAAACTATGTGACAAACATAGCAAAAACTATACCATAAATCAGAGCAGGCCTATCCCACTTCTAATAACACATAAGACAAACTATGTGACAACCAAGACAAAACTATGCCATAAATCAGAGCAGGCCTATCCCACTTCTAATGACACATATAACTCAACCCATATAATAACGCATTAGGCGCATTCCGCCGATTCACGTTTCATGCGAAAATAATATATATAAGTTAATATGGATTTCTTTCATACACAAAAATATTTATAACTTCATAAAAATATTTTGTGACTTGATAAAAATAATCATATTGGTTTAGCATGCACGTCATCCCAAAATATTTATAAAAATAATAAATAAAAGAGTGGGCGCAAGAACTCACTAGTTGCGAAGCTTCTAAGTCCACAAGTTAAACCGCTTCGAATCGTATCTCATCTCATCTCAAGCAAACAGAGATCCAAGGTCATCTCACCCATGAACTTATTACCCCAACTTGATCCAAACTAAGACCCAAGCAGACGCACACCAACATCCCATGCAAAACTTTCTAGTAAACATCCACCTTCATGGATTTAACATCTAAGTCTTAGTGACACCATCATCACGTCACCTTTAGTTTACATAAATTCCTTTGAATCACATAATTATCATCAATGCTCATGAGTGATCTTTTACATCAATATACAAAGCATTATATTAATAACCACCACCACAATGAAATACTCACTCGATGGCAAAAGATGTGAAATCGCTAGTTCAACAGTATAGGATGAATACTTACATCAATTGAAGGTTTGTATGGAGAGTTTTCACTTATGGTTTTGGAGTTCCAAAACACATTATATTTTATGAAAATACCCTTTATTTTATATACTGGGTGTCCGGGATCCTTTTCGTTTATTTAATTTTTACCGGGTAATCACCAACGTCCGTACCGGACAAGTTTATTCGCACATGATCCTATCATGCTTCATCATTAAACGTGTGCATTCCTAGGCATCTTATGGGGAATTTGCTATTCTCTACGACATCAGTTAAATTAATCTAATTAATTTAAATATGCACTTAAACCGCTAATTACATACACTAATTACGTACGAAAACATATCGATTTTTGCCGGATGTTACAATTTATATCTAAATTTTATTACCATTTATTTTTGAAGCGGTTTATACTATAGAGTTCCATAAACGTGGTCTTCCACACGCTCATATATGTCTGTTTCTTAAAGATGATAGTAAGCTTCCCATGATTGAACATGTTGATCGTTTGCTTTCTGCTGAAATCCCCGATAAGAATGTAGATCCTGAGTTGTTTAGTCTTATGAGTGGCTTTATGATTCATGGGCCATGTGGACGTGAATATCCCAACTGCCCGTGCATGATTGATGGTAAGTGCTCCAAGAAATTTCCAAAAAAGTTTGCTTCTGCGTCAACGTTAGATTCAAATGGATATCCTGTTTATAAAAGAAGAGAATCAGGAGTATTTTTTGAAAAGGGAAGTGCTCAGTTAGACAACAGACATGTGGTTCTTTATAACCCAAGACTTTTGAAGCGTTACCAAGCTCATATTAATGTTGAATGGTGTAACCAAGCTGCTTCTATTAAGTATTTATTCAAATACATTAATAAAGGACATGATAGGGCTAAAGTTGCTTTTGTAGAAGATGATGGAGAAGGTCAAGAAGTTTTGCAAAAAGATGAAATCAAAAAACATTATGATTGCAAGTTCCTTTCAGCATGTGAAGCTTCATGGAGGATATTCAAAAACGAGGTGCATTACAGATACCCTCTAGTGATTAGGCTTCCTTTTCATCTACCCGGTGAGCAAACTGTTGTATACGGTCCAGAAGATCAACTTCCAAACGTACTCAACAAACCATCAGTGTCGTCTACAATGTTTCTACAGTGGATGGAACTAAACCAAAATGAAGCTGTGGCACGTGAACTTAGTTACATTGAAATCCCAAGTAAATTTGTTTGGAAAGAGGACAAAAAAATGGGATTTTCGAAAAATAGGTAAGGCAATTGGTCGTGTTCACATGGTTAATCCATCAATGGGCGATGCTTATTTCTTGAGAATTCTTCTTAATAAGGTAAAAGGCCCTAAATCTTTTGCGGAAGTAAGAATGGTGAATGGAGAAACTTTAGAAACATTTCGAGATGCATGTTACGCTCTTGGCCTCTTAGACGATGACAAGGAATATATAGAAGCTATTGAGGAAGCTCATTATACAGGTTCTGGATACGTTCTTCGTAATTTGTTTGCAATGATGTTGTTGTCTAACACCTTATCTAGGCATGAGCATATTTGGGACAAGACATGGAAGTACTTGTCATATGGTATTATGCGTAGACACGAAGATATATTCCAAATTGAAAGTAAAAACTCTATATTTAAGAATTTTATTTATATTTATTTATTTACGTCTTTTTTTGTGTTAAAATATTAATTAAATAGTTTCTCAATTTCAGGTTTGTCTCTTCCCGATGATCAAATTAAGAACCTTACATTGCTTGAAATTGAGAAACGGTTGCTTCGGAATAACTCGAGCCTACGTAGGTTTCCTTCTATGCCTTATCCTAATAATGATTCGATAGCATCTGCAAATAACTGTTTGATACTTGATGAGCTTAATTATCAAGTACGCTGGCTTAGGAATTTCATAGCAATGTACGTTCTTTAACAGATGTACAGTGTTTAGTTTTTGATGAAATAATTCATGCGGTTGATTGTAACAAAGGCGCGATATTCTTTGTTTATGGGTTTGGAGGTACTAAAAAAACCTTTTTGTGGAAAACATTGTCTACTGCCATCAGTTCTAAAGGACAAATTGTTTTAAACGTTGCATCCACTGGCATTGCTTCTCTGTTGTTATCCGGTGGAAGGACATCGCATTCTAGGTTCCGTATACCTTTAAATGTTACTGAAGAATCAATGTGCGGTATAAAGGCGAATAGTGATGATCCTGATTTATTGAAGCAAACTAAGCTAATTATTTGGGATGAAGCTCCAATGATTCACAAACATGCTTTTCAAGCACTTGATCGCACTATGAAAGACATCTTGAAATCAAGGTCTTCAGTTAATTCTGAGCTGCCTTTCGGAGGTAAGGTTATGGTTTTGGGTGGTGATTTTAGACAGATCCTTCCTGTTGTTCCCAATGGGAGTAAAAGAGATATTATAAATGCCTCAATCACTTCGTCTCAAATTTGGAATAGTTGCAAAGTCCTTACATTAACAAAAAATGTGAGGTTAACATTGGGTAACAACACATCCGAATCCGAAGAAATAAAGGCATTTGCAAAGTGGCTTCCTGAATTAGCTGAGGGTAAAGTTGGTGATTCAGTTGATGATAATGAGGCAGATGTGGACATTCCAGATGATCTTCTTATTAAGCATTCATCAGATCTGATTTCTAGCTTAATTGACTTCGTCTACCCTTCAGTTCTTCAACTTTACAAAGATAAAGATTACTTTGGAGAACGAGCAATACTTGCACCTACAAACGAAGTAGTACATGAAATTAATGAAAGGTAGCTTGCATTGATTCCTGGAAATGAAGTCGAGTATATGAGCTCTGATAGTATATGCCAGACTGAGAACGCTAATAACCGTTCACAAGCATATTTATATTCTCCTGATGTCCTTAATGGTTTAAAAATTTCTGGATTGCCTAATCATCGATTAGCACTAAAGGTCGGTGTTCCCGTTATGTTGTTGAGAAACATAGATCAACAAAATGGCTTGTGCAACGGCACGAGATTACGAATCACCAAACTTGCAAAGCGTGTTATTGAAGCTGAAATCATATCAGGTGGAAATGTTGGTACAAAAACTCTTATTCCTAGAAAAAATATTATGCCATCTGATAACAAGATTCCAGTCAAGTTCCAATGGCGCAAATTCCCAATAAGCGTATGTTTCGCTATGACCATCAATAAAAGCCAATGATAGTCTCTATCAAAGGTTGGATTGTATTTAAGAGACCCTGTATTCTCACATGGCCAACTTTATATTGCACTGTCAAGAGTTAAAAGCATGGCAGGTGTGAAAATTACTTATACTTGATGGTGATGGGAATGTCAAGACTAAAACTAAAAATGTGGTGTATAAGGAAATATTTAGTAATATTTGAATAAAATGTGTATTGCTTGCTTTTAAATTTGAATAAAATATTTCTACTATATTTTTTTATACGTTTTACCGCTCAAAATAAATGTAAGTTGGTGAACCGCATGTCAACGCGTGTAAAAGTCTAGTGTTTTATATTTGTAAATGATTGCACATCACAATACCTCACTCTTAGGTCGATGCTTTTCCTCAAGCAACCAAACAAAAATCTACCTAAGGCAAATAGCACCATATATAAATCCTCAAGCCACTTGTTTCATTTTATGATAGAAAAATAAAAAGTGCATGACACGCCTACTTATTCCTTGAATTATGCTCAAACCTATACCTGCTCACAAAGTTTACTCAGCACTCGGGTTTATCTTTTTGGTGAGGTTTGGAGGTGAACATTCAAGTCCGAACCGAAGCCAACACAAGTCATAGGCTTGTATGCAAATCAATTCCTTATTTCTAAATTAAATAAATAAAGTAAATCAAGAGGACTTTAAAAAGGGCTATAATGTAGGGGTTCTAAAATACTAAAAAATATATTTTTTTAGGGGCGAATGAGTAACCAAACCGTGGTGAAAAGTCATAGGTTGGCGGCAGCTAGTCAAGGAATAGGACCGTAGCAGAGTGCAACCTGTTTATTGGCGATCTCCGAGTGGATCTTACTATACAAGCTTTCATGTGCCCAATTTCCACATTTTTCATACTGTTTGACCCGTCTCTTGGCAGCACACTTCGATTGTCCACAAAAGGTTGGATGCTTCTTCATCCTATGCCACAGTTTTCTTTCACAGCAGTTTTGGCAAAGATGATCTTTATCAATTCCGGAGACAGATGAGGCTGAGCAAAGTTAAAGTACGCAAGTAAATGACGATCAAGTGAATGCATCTTGAGAAAGCGAGGGGGAAGCAAGAGAGAGATGAGAGATCTGAGAAGGAATGCAGAGAGAGAGAGAGGGAGAGGGAGAGAGAGAGAGAGAGAGATCTCCCTCTTGGCCCGGTTTTGTGTTATTCCCTCCTTTACGACTTTATGGCACCAACTTCTTCTATCTTGTTGTCTCGAGGCCTCGACGAAGAACAAAATATTTGAAGCTGCCGCCATGACGAACGGTCGGTACTCGTTTTATTGGGTGAAGAAACGAAAGGCTAAGATTCAAAGTGGGTTTTCTAGGGGTATGTTTTATTTGGGCTCCTAAATGCCTTTATCATTTTTACCTAGTTACTAATTTTAAACAAAGATATGTATAAACACACAACTTCTAATCATGTCGGATTAAGGCCGGATATCTCTCAAGCAAACGAAGCGAGAAATAAATGATGTGTATATACAAGCCTGGTACTCGATAAGGCTCAAGAAACTCTCACGGACAAGCGGGTAGGGAAAACCATGGATTTTAAGAATAAATTTTAGGCTGTTTTCTACTATGCATCCTATTTTTCTGTTTTATTTATATATATTAAGTGGGCTTTTTGTATTTTTATCAAAGTTATCATATTTTGACACTCCTTTTTGTGTGAACTGTTCGGCGAGATGCCTAATAGCGTCCACTTGGATGAGTCTAATATATTTTACTAATTTGCCCTAAATGACTTTGAATGGCGCTACGGGTATCAAGCGGCTAAGGGGGTATCGAATAGCGCATAACGATTATGACCAACTAGATGTATATAGACAAGCAGCAAAAATGATGGCTCGTCGTCCCACACTTAAACTTTTGCAAAAATTTTAAGGGACCCAAAATGAATTAAAATACAATGATTGTAGTCATTTATAATTTAAAATGATTTAAACGAAAACATTAACTTATCAAACTTATTAAACTCTAACAATGTTTAGGAAGACGTGCTTAAGCCTATAAGTGAGCACTCATCCCAAAAATTCCTCGGTAGGCATACGGGTCCCTCGGTTGATTGGGATTTATGCGATATGCCAATCCTAGACAAAAGACTTAGGATACAGGCGTTGACCCTTTCAGATTGCACGTTTTCTTAATCATCATCAGAATCTAAGATTTTGATAAGCTGTTTTATTTTTTTATTTTTTATTTATCTATTCTTTATTATTATTATTATTATTATTATTATTATTATTATTATTATATATTTTAATTTTAAAATCACGTGTAGAAATGGACAAAAGGGGTCGTAAGAAAACTAATACTCCCTTGATCGTGGTGAATCTACCAACGTGTGGTCGATAACCCACAGCCATCTTGTAAGTTTGCCCAAAAATTTGCCTCATCCTAACAAGCTCTCCTCAACCTGTCCTAAAAACTAGAATAAAAGTAAACTAGATAAATGAAATACTAAAACTAGGGATAGAATACTAGTGCCGAAATACTAGCCGGGTGGATCATGTCTAATCATCGATCAAACACGTTCCAAACATGCAACTCGCGTGAAATAGTGAAAAATAACGGAAAGCATCTTCTTAAGGGTGGAGGTTGCGTTTTTAAATGTCTAAACGGTTTTCCGTAGTATGGTTTTTAAGTTCGGGAAGCATCTTCTTAAATTTTATAACCCAATTTTAAGGCCTGAAAACATTTTAAGTTTAAACTTACTTACTAATCTTCACGGTATGACAAACCTCTTCTAAATGAAAATAAAGCAGAAATAAAGACCCTCCAAAATGAAAGTTGATAAACTTGACCATCTTGACGTCCGTCACGGGAATTCTCCAAGGTCGCGAATCTTGAAGGAAACCTGCAAAGAAAGCTAAAATAACCGCATTTATCGAAAATAAAGAAGAAATAAAATGAAAAGGAAAATAAAGAAGAATAAAAATAAAAAGAAAATAAAGTTGAAATAAAATGAAAAAGAAAAATAAACCGATCAACTAAATGACTTGGGTCTTTCTTTGAAAATTATTTGTGTTCCCAGCAACAGCGCCAAAAACTTGATTCGTCTGGTTTTACTAATTAGAAAAGATGTCATTTTTCCCGTGCCAAAAACTTGATGGGTTAACTCCTAAATATTGGTTTTGGGAAAAAGACTGAATTTCACTAAACCTTTAAGCAAGTTTTAAATTTATAAGTAAACGATAATTACTTAGAAACTAAAACCAACACATAGGCAAAGAACCTAACGTGTATATTATAGATTTCTAGGGTAAATACCCATACTGACTATTTGATCCAAAGTTAACTTTAACTACCTTAATTAAGGGGGATGGAACGCTCACCGTGTTTGGCCCGGGTACCTCATGGTATCTCCACTACCAGCATGGCAATACGGCCGCTGGTGGTGTTGGTAGTGAGACGGTGAAGGGAATCCGTGAGTTTGTTCACGGTTTCTAAACCATGTAGAATTTGAAATTCTGCTTAATTATTTCAACACCCAAAATGTTGACGGTTACAAAAAAAAGTTAACAAAATAAATACTTAAAAATTATGTTAAACATATTACAAATATTAAAAGTACATAAACACACAATTATTATAGGAAAACATAATTATTTAACTTAACACAACAATTGTCAAATCGAAACATGGTCGAAACTGTTGCAGTACGTACTTAGCCGCATAGTCAACTTGTGTGAGCTCGATTGCCATATCCTCGGCAAGACTAGGGTGTTCCCTCATGGTGGCTTTAAATAGGGCGTCCCACCGGTCACACTTATTGTTGAGATCCGTCTACTTTCGTGCTAGGGATTTGGTGGTGCGGTCGTTTTGACCAACTAGTTGGATGAACTCCACCAACACACGGTTCCAAAACGGATTCGACCCTGATTGGAGGCCGTTCTGTGGTTGAAAAGCAGGGTCGTTTTGGACGTCTTTATAGGACTTCACCGGTGCGATCTCCTCTTCTTCGTTCCAGCGTGTCATTTTCGAGTGAATTTATATGGTAACCGTGGGTTTGTTTTGATGAGGACGGCGGTGGTTTTGGTTTCCAATTAAAAAACCAACTGTTGGCTACGGTCATATTACCGTTTTGCCGCGGTTGGTGGTAAGTATTGATTTGCATTTGTTATTTTTTTTAAATGAAAAAAAAATAACTTTCAAATTTATGTATTTAACTATATTTAAAGGAAAAATAAATATACAAATAAGTGAAGTGCTGCCTCCAAAAATCTATTTCAGTGAAGTAAATCAGTGAAATGATGTGATAGTGCATGATTGGTAGATTCAGTGAAAAAATAACTAGTGAAGCACCCTCCTGCCCTAATTATCTTAGATTATGCATGTCATATACTTTCTAGCAGTAAGCACCAATAGACAGATTAAGATCAAGGCAACAAATTCATAAAGAAAATGCCTTCAACCATTCCACACACCACACACACCTAAAAATATATTGATACAACAATTTACAAGCTAGTAAAATAGGAAATACCGAAAGAGTACAATTTATGAGAAGAAAGGACTTGGTCAACATACATTCGGGACTTGGTCAACTTCTTGAAGGAGCATATTCGACCATCCGGGATTTCTTTGAGTAGTAAAGGTGTTGCCCATGAAAATCTTACTAGCTTCACAATGTTTCATATTCGAGTGTTAATATAACTAACCAAATGCAAAAGAAGAAACCAAATAAGCATGAACTTACTTATATTACCTGAAGAACAAGAATGAATTTCAAGGAATCAGGGATTCCCTAAATAAGCACGCCAATTTTGGATAAATGGCAGATCACTTGGATCCATGTTTGGAATATGGCGACCTCGAAGTGTTTCGATTATTTGTGTAGTCTCACCAAGAAGTTGGGCTGCATCATAGACACTGGCTTCCCTTTCCTCTATCACACTATTGTGACATTTCATTGTTATGGCTTGTGGTAAGTTGGTGAGACAAGCGGCAATTATATCAGCAATCATTGATGATAAGCTTTCAAATAGTTCCTTCTGGCTAACCATGGCATCATTGTTGGTGTGGCAGTTAAGTAGGATTGTTTCGGCTATACGATACATTGAATTGGCACAAATAGACTTATGTCTCGAATCATCATTTTCGCCTCCGCTGTTATCCATACGCCTATCCTCCGACAAAATTATGTTTTTAGCCTGGTCCTTGAACCATTTAACAATTGCTCCAGTTGTATTCGCTTGAAAAGCAGGGTTTTTCAACTGGTTACCTAGCCATTTTTTGTCAAATCTAATTTCCTGCCATAGAGTGGCAGCTGCCTTTTGAAAACTTACATGATCATTCTTAGCATTGAGACTTTTTTCCACCACTGTGACATATTCTAGACCTTCCCTAACACTTTCCAACAAGCTATCAACTTCCTCCTTTCCGATTCTAGGAAGGGAAACGACGATGGTTGTCAGGGTTACCACTGGTAACCTCCAACAATCTTCTGACGGAACATCATTATCAATTTGGTCAAAACTTTTAACTCCTTCAAAACCACTAGTAGACTTTTCATTAATTAGCTTCATGAGATTATTGGGTTGGTTTTTTGTACCCTTTTGGATCAACTTGTTCACAGATTTTGAAAGGCCTTTCAATGTTCTGTCTCCAAGCTCCATCTCATCTTCAAGTTGCAACACATAAGTGTGAAGATCATTGTTTTGTTCTAACCTCTCAAACTTCTTTCCCCATAAAGGAAACACTTTTTTTAAAAAGCCTATCGCACAACGGAAACAATACAAGAAACATATCATAAACAAAAAAGGGATCAAGGATATCACCTTGCATGCCACAACAAATCCATTCTGAAATCCTATACAAATGTTTAAAAATAGCCTTTTCAAGGTCTCGGTGACGACCTCGAGGTTGCGGCTACGAAACGGAAGTCTTATACTAGCATGTTTCCAATCATATAGCTTGTGAGTCCAGTAGCTTTGCACTTCAAAGACCTTAAAGTGGCGTGAAATGATTTTGGAGGACACTTTAAAGCTTAATGTTGCAAAACATCTAGAAAGTGGTGCAATTGTACCAATAAGCACTCCAATATATTGTACTATGACAACTACTATTATGGACCAACCATAATAAGAATCATACATATCCGTATAAGCTATTAGATCGTAAATAGTCCAGATCATAGTATATGTGTGAGAGATAGTGACAAAAAGACATATTACCCCAGAAGCAGATGTGGTATGAAGGCAAGCTGTTATGAATTGGGGGCTGCCACTGCCTGCCATGATCCAGTGGTTGCTCACATGCTTTTGCAGCTTCTCAACCGTTAACAACTCTCCTGGTGATGGCTGACCAAGGTCTTTTAGAGCTCTATCATGGCCTTTTTGGTATTTGGATTCTATAATCTTTTTGGATTTTAAAATCGCTACAGTTGAACATATATGCACTATCAGCAACACAAATAACAAAGCCACGTAAATGGAGGGTAACAAGATATAATCATTGTCAGTTAAGCTAAAATCAGGAGTTCCCTCGTTATAGTTAAAATTGGATACAGCCCCGGTTTGTATTTGAATGCAAACATTGACAACCAAGGTAATGACAAGAACACACAACGCTGTGATGTTTGACAATAGCACATAAAGGCCATGCTTCCGAATTTTGCAGCTATATCCGCATCACCATACATCGATCCACTTAGATCCATCGGTAACTTCATTGCAACAGATATTATAGTGAGAAAAGCAGCGTTAACTCTAAAATATTTACACTGAAACCATAGCTTTCTGCTACGTAAACCATGTAACAAATCAGCCCCCATGGCAAGGATGCAAACCAGGGACGCTAATGCGATGTACATCCCAATCCAAAACATAGGTGCGCTGAAATGCTCTTCGAGTTCTGATCGATCTATAGAATCTTCGTATGTCAACAATGATTCTGTAATATTTCTAGAAACATTGTACTTATCTGTGAGTATAGTTACAAGATTGTGATACTCGCTTGCTGAGCTGTCAGCCATTAACGCGAGGGAAACAAACTGATTATATATATCTGATTTGATGTTATAAGATCAATGAAGGAAATATGATTGGGTTTTGTGTGATGATCCGATTTAAGTAGGCACCTCTAACAACAAACTATTGGGCTTTACTTTAATCATGGAGAAGTTGACTTTGGGCCGGAGTCAATACTATATTTTACATCTAAAATTTAACAAAAATTTCCATTACCTATGGAATTAATATCTTAAACAAAAATACGTTTACATCTTAAACAAACATTCAAATTTTATATTTTAGATACAGCTTGTGATTTTATATATCTGAATTATGAATTCTTCAACATTTTATAACTTTAATATGCCCAAATTGATTTAATAAAATGCAAACATTACACATAATATTGCTTTAGCTAATTTGACTTTTCAAAGTTCCATTTATTCTATCCTCAAGGGATTTTATTAACCAAAAAAGATGAATGGGAAAGAGAGTTAACATCACAAATTAAATTAGTAAATTAGTAAATTAGTTGGTAAGAATTTTTTTTTATGAACGACTAATTTATTTCCTCATTTTTTACACCATTTTTATTACACCCCTCAATCGTGTTGGGGAATAACCGTAACAAACGAATAAAACCGGATAACAGAAATCTCTGAAGGCACGCGATCGCTTTCAGATTGAATCAATTCGACGGTTCTATCGAATATTCAACTGGATACAATCAGAGATTGAGAATTTTCTGTATGTTGTGATTGAGATTAAAGAACCAGAGAGATTTTTGATCAAGAAGAAGATGATTTCGTAATGAAACAATAGGGCCAGAAACTGACTTTTAGGCAGTTTTTCCAAGGTTTTCGAAGTTGCCAAAATAGTCCATCTATTTCTGAAAATTAATTTTCGGAGACATTTTTACCACAACAATTTTAATGGACCCCACCAGGGGCTGCCGCCCTTTGGACCCTGCTCCCCGGGGCGCTGCCCCCGGACCCCGTTCCTTAGGCCCCTAAGTTCATAATAAATTCAAATAGGCGTGCACTCCGCACCACCATACCTACATGATGTATTATTATGAACATGTTGATCAAACAGTCAATCCAATTACACTAAAATATCCAACACGTCGTTGCCTGCACTGCAGTTAGTTCGCTTACTGCAGCAGGTTTGTCAAAGTTGCACTTTTTGAGTGTTACAGATCCGACTTTAATGCATGCACCCTATGTCTAACTTGTTAATATTATGATGCATCATTTTCGTTTACTAATCATTCGGTTTCAAGCTGTTAATACATATTATTCCGAAAATAGTATATTATGGAAATATCACATCATAATGCATGAGAAAGATTCCTAAATGACAAAAATTACAATAAATCACATGCTAGCGTTCAATCAATTTCCAAACTGAAATACAAGTATCCTATTGCGTTGTTTAACATGTTATTATCACCAATTTGCACATCCAAACCATAGATCTACTCATACTCCCAAAAAGGGTCAAAACTCATACACATACCAAACACCACCTAAACTCATCACAAATCATCCAAGCAACATCATATTGTTATTCAACCAGCAATTAACACAAAACCCCCATTTTTTAGATCACCAACACCATCCCATTATCATTCAAGTTCATTGATTTGAGGAAACTCACTTTAGATGTTTAGATCTAATTAGGAAATCATTAGAAATGGTTTTGAATGAGGAAAACACACTTAAATCAGATCTGGACATTTGGGTTTTATAAGCAACATCATTAAAATTGATCAAAAATGTTTTAGATAGGTTACACACCTTTGGATCTTCACTTGTAATGATTTTGGAGGTTATTTATCTTCAAAAATAAAGTGTTTGGGTGATAAAATGTGTTTTCAGATGTTAATATTTGTATAGGGTGTTAGGAGGTGGATTAGGGTTTCAAAAGTGGTAAAAATGAGTTTAAGAGTGGTATTTATTAGTTAAAACCCATCAGATTAGAGAAGATGTGAGCATCATTGCTAATTGGCATCTTCACTACTGGGCATCTTCACTACTGGGCATCTTCAGTACTGGGCATCTTCACACTATTGGGCATCTTCACTACTGGGCATCTTCACACTATTGGGCATCTTCACTATTAGGCATCTTTACTATTGGGCATCTTCACTATGTTTAATTCACTAATCCGTTTAGTCTAGTTTCGGTTACAAACCCCGATAACATTTATTAACTTGTAAAACAACTATTATCATATCAATTCACGTAAACATGTATTTGCAAGTTATAAGTAATCATAAGACTTTCGATTTGCAATGAGTTAACTTCATTTCGTTATGTCACCAGCATACAAGATACGAGACTTGTGTATGCTACCTGGTGACTCCCCGAATCACCGAATAGACCCAACTAACCCAGTTAAGTATATTTTATGAATATTTTGCTAAGGTAGACTTATGTGTTTGTTAAAAGCATTAACTGAGGTTTGCTGAGTGTCATATCATCCCCCTGTTGATAGGATTTTCGTCCCAAAAATTGCACTAAGTCGAAAGGAAATTTTTTTTGGTTGCTACATCACCCCCTGTTGAAAAGAATTTCGCCCCGAAATTCAATTTGTTTCAACATTTATAGTTAGTTCGGTTCAAAGCGAGTTTAAAAGGGATAGTTGCAAAACGAAGTTCAAATTTTCATGTGCCGAATAGCTCAGGATCTCAAACCGACCTTGGACTAAAAAACGTTTGGCCCTTAGAGTTGGCATGTTAGATTATCAAATGACGATTCCTAGCCATCATCCTACTTGGGTTTGACTCAAATGAAAATGTGTGGAACTAAAGACAACGAAACTTATCATACACCAGACACAAGTGGTATCGAGAGTAATAAATAATCAATAGGCCCCATGGGTAATATATGAGTACGTACTGGTGTCTGCTTGATCCAACTTCGCACCGTAATGCATGATACGACCTTCTTCACCACAATTATATCAACCTCAGTTCACTTGAGGGGCGACATGTGATACCCGGCATGTTCGGCTTAAACATTTTGGTAAAACTTAAGTCTACCTTAGCGAAAAACATTTATAAACGGACTTAACTGGGTTAGTTGAGTCGGGTCATGATAGGATTGTCCAGGGTTCAATGATCTGGAGGATCATTGGGAGTTGTTTTGTGAATACACTAGTCTTGAGTCCCGTTGTTGGTGATATTGCATGAATTGAATTAAGTAGGATACATAGATTGGTACATACGTGTGATACAATGTGCAAATACGTGCTTCAAAAGTTTAAACATGATTGTATATGCTTAACATATGCTAGGATTGTATGTTCATGTGTTAGAATGTGCTAAAACGCGTTTAAAACGACAAAACTGAAAAACTTGGAAAACACAAACACTAGTTCGACCAGTAGGGGGGTCGAACCAGGGATGGGAAATCAACAAAAGACCCCTTTGACCAGACATATCCTCATTCGACCCATGATGGGGGTCAAAGGTAGCTTAGGTATAAATACCACACTTTGTCATTTTTCATCATTTCACAAACCCTAGTCGCCTCTAAACACTCTCTATCGATTTTAATCACTGAGGAAGGAGTTTTTGCTCTTTTTTTCATAATCTAACCTACAAACATCATCTAATCAAGAATCTAAGGTGTGTTCTTAATCCAAAACCCTTTTCAATGCATTTTGATTCGCTTTCATCTAACCATAAAGTTCCAGATCTATTCTAAGGATGTTTCTATGATTAAAAACCTTTTAAACATCTTTCTAAACCAAAACCTTATCATTGAACATGGGTTTTCATATCAATAAACATATGTTAATAATGTGTTATGTAATACTATGTGTTTTTTAATGATTTGCTGCTGTACAAATGATAGAAACATGATCTAGGGTTGTTATTGGTGTTATTTTATGATTAATCATGGTTATGATTGGGTGGATGATGATGTTATGGGTATTTTGGGGATTTTTGATAAATCTAAGAGTTGTTACATGTTGTTATTATCGATGGAACTATTGAGGGCTTTCATACACACATTAAACTGAGCATTTTGAGATGATTATGAAAGGATTTCGAAAAGTTTCCAAATTGGGTAAAGTTTTCATGCATGATGTGACGTTTCCATAATTTTACCATTTTGGGTAAGTGTTAAAACGAGCTGATTTTGGAATAAAATTGGTGGGGTTTTGTAGGAATATGTTAATCATGTTTGACTGCAGTGTTTCGTGATGTTTCGTGGTGTTTTCGGATACTTATGAGGCGATTTGATGTGTTTTAGGAAAAAGGGGACTGCATGGGTCGAACCTGGGATACATTCGACCAGCGAGAGGTCGAATATAGATCCCAGGAGGTCGAAGGTGGCTTCTGTAGGTCGAATGTGGCACAGGTAGGTCGAACGAACTTGATTTAGGTCGAGTAAACATGTGTTAAGGTCGAAGGAACATGAAATAGGTTTTATGAACTTAAGTAAGGGTCAAAGGAACAACATGGGGGTCAAAACAAGGTCAAATGGGTCGAACCTGGACTTGTAAAATGCTGATTCGACCCTACAACTCCGAATGTGCGATTTTTGATGCAAACTAAGTGTTTTATGCTTGAACCTTATGTGTAATCTATGTATGCTTGATTAGTTCATGTAATGGGTAACCAACGGGATGTCGGGTCAGTCTAGTGTGTCGGTTGAACAGTCAAAAACGTTTTAAAACATACTTGATCACGATCTGGAAAATCGGGGACTAGATAACCTTATGGTTATTAGTCGGAGCACTTATGTGAACATTTTGATAGATCTCCGGTAGTTGGGATTATCAAGGACTTGGATTTTATTATTATATTTGAAGAACACAACCTAAGGTGAGTTCATGGCCCCACTTTTACTGCTTTTACTTTTGGGGGAGAAAACATGCGCTAAACTTATCTTTTGGTAACATATGTCATACTATGATCTACTTTTGCGTTGCTATACGATCTTTGAAAGTCTTGGGGAAACCATGAATGTGTAGGGATGCACAACAGGAGAAATGTGGATAGATCTATTGGGCGTGACCTGCCCCACTCGACGGCTTGGAGGGCCGGGCGGGTGCATATTGTCTCGAACTTGCTAAACATGCTGAACATTATTCCGGCTGAACATTTGCTAAACATTGCTAAACGTGCCCAGTAATGGTTTTCCAATCGTAGTAGTAGCAACACATATGCCTAGCTAGCGTACTTTGGTAACATTGATATAGTATTGACAGGTTTTGAACTTGGTAACATTTTGTAACATTTGGTAACACTTGGTAACATTTCGTAACATTTGGTAACACTTGGTAACATTTTGAACAAACCTGTGAACTCACCAGCATTATATGTTGACGTGATTTTGGCATGTTTTTCTCAAGTCGCTAAGGTAGCATCACACGGACTACGCGCACGAGTCTGCATGGCGTCTTGGGCTTAGTTTCATGCTTTTGAAATAAACATTTTTGAACATCTTGGTACTTGGTTTTGTAACACTATAATGCTTCCGCTACAGTTTTATGATATGAGGATCATATTTTGAGTTTACGTATTTCATATGGAGTTGTTTATTGTGACCGTTGACTTGGATCCTGGTTTGTCATGCGTTCGCGGTAAAACTCCGCAAGTGGAAATTTGAGGGTGTGACACGACATATGGGGCTGGTATGGCCTGAACTTTTCTCCGGCAGATCCTAGCTTCATGGTCGTGCTTGCCACAACGATAGCATGGGTACTTGAAACATGAAGCGTTATGGTGGTAACGACACTTCGATTAGTTACTAGCATAATTACCCGATTTCTTGGCTAGCTGAACGGGATTCAAAGGTTGAGGAGTATCGGATTCCTCTTGATGCTGATGAGGGACGATAAGGGCGAGGCTTTTGTCGACGTTGATGTCATCATGCTTCTTTTTGTTACCAAGGGCCTTATGAGTTGCGCCCCTTAGAGGCAAAACGCCTTCCTTCTGATTGGTTAGCTTGTGAGCTAGACAAATAACCTCCTGAATAGTGGTTGGGTTCGACGCTGTCACTAACCCCTTGATCTCAAGTACCAACCCAACAATATAATGTTCTACCCATCTGAACATTGGTGTGACCAATACCGGACACATAACTACAAGCTCATAATGTTTGATGGTGTATTCTTCGATCTCAGATCCCACCATCCTGTGATTCCACAACTGATGTTCCAACCTCTGCACCTCATCCCGAGGGCACTACTCACTTCTCAGACGATAAATGAACTCGACCCATGGCATGGCATTGGCTTTCCCAAAGCGAAGAGTCTGAGTAGTGGAGTTCCACCAGGTCAAAGTGGGTCCATCAAGAGTACCCGAAGCAAACTTCACTTGATCCTCAACCGGACAGTTGCACATAGCGAACACAGATTCAATCTTTCCAATCCACCTGAGCAGTCCCACTGCTCCCTTAGTACCACTAAACGAATGCGGCTTGCATTCCATGAAAGCCTTAAAAGTGCAGACATGAGGAGGTGGTGGTGGAGGTGCATGCTGATGAGCATCATTCCCACCAAGGCCCTGCTGAGCAGCCTGGAAAACAGCCAAAGCAATAGACACCTGCTCCTAAAAAAGGTTGTTCAACTCCTCTTGGGTGATGTTGATGTTTCCACGACCTCCGCTACGACCACCGTCACGTCCACCGTTGCGACCACCGTGTCTTCCTCCACGTGTAGCAGACATTCTTATGATATTCAAATGAGTGAGACATTAAAATCATCACAATCAACCGATCTCTAGAAAACATGATACAAGAGAGAAAAGAGCATCCTGGCTAGACGAATCTATATCAACCACAAAACATCTAGCTGGAATATCGTAGATAGGCATTACAAGCCCAACTACTCTAAAGTGCGATACAGATAAGAATTTCCAAGTGAACGATCACTTTAGACGTGTACTATGAGAGTACGAGTGCAACATAGTGTATGAGTGGGCGAGTGCGTCCATTGGAGTATAGAAGGGAGATGTTTGAATCTTAAACAGATCTCAGGATAACGCTGAAGCCACTCCAATGTACACCACTGCTGTGCTAAATCAACAAGCTCGATTTTCCACTTTCATAATCAGGCGTAGAAGAAATGATAGGATACGAAGATAGGAACTAAGATTACCTCCAGGTGAAATGCTAATGAAACCAGCAAAGAGATGTCCCTCAATAAGGTGGTTCTGGTCAACAATAGACTCTACTACGAGAGCGAAGGATAGGCTTCCACAACTTGGAAAGTTTTTCCGTCACACCGGAAAGTCAAAGATAAGGTTCAGCAAGGACTAAAACAAATGAAACTAATTGTAAGAACTGCGTGTAGCATAAATAGGGAGTTTCTTATGCAAACAATTTGGTATAGTGATCACCCATGATTGGTAGCCCAACTACAAATTTCACTAGGGTTTCCATGTACCCCAAATTATGATTTTGTGTACACCCGAAATAATTATTTGCTGAACATGGTCCTCCAGGTGTGCTTTAGTTTGAGTTTCGAATCATAGGACAAAGAATACATGAGTACGAACAACAAGTTCCTATCCGATAAAACGGATGATGTAATGTAATGTGCAAACAATGTTGACAAACCTTCAGTAGTTAACGAATGTCCAATTTGATTTGACTCATAGATATGTGACTGTCTAGTGTGTGAGACACGCCTATAGACTAGACTCTAAATGCAGTCTGAATTCACTATAACCATTGGCTCTAATGCCAATCTGTCACACCCTCAAATTCCATGTGCGGGGTTTTACTACGAGGCGTGTGACACACCAGGATCTAAGTTAACAGTCACAATAAACGACAACTATATGAGAAAAATATTACTTTGAAAACAACAACACATTTTAAAAGTTTACCGAAACCATAAAAAGCTTACAAACCAAAACTAATATGAAAAGTTACAATTCAAAACCAGCACTGGTTAATGTTTTAAAAGTAATGTCAAACAATGCTCAACCAACGGAAATGTAACAATAGAATGCAATGCAACTCCATGGTTCATATTCCTTGACTGCTACCTTAGCGACCTGAGAAAACATGCTAAAATACGTCAACATAAAATGCTGGTGAGTTCACAGGTTTTAAAGTTGGACATTTCAGAAAAAACGAATTCGCATAACGCACTATTATGATTTGAAACCGGTTGGACAGTTTACTCATTTATCAAGTGTTCCGACCACTTTGAGTATCCCATGGTCCGCCCTACGGTTTGCCCCCAGTTTGCCCTTAGTTTTCCCTCGGTCAGTCTGCCCTCGGTTCACCCTTGGTTTGCCTTATCCCCTGCCAACACACACGTTTAATAGTTTGAATAGTTATAAGGATTGCCAGTGCACAAGTGATATGATAGTATTTATGTAATACAAAAGTTTAGAGTGTTGTATCATGTTTCTCCCCCGAAGTAAAAGTAGTAAAAGTGGGGCAGTGAAACGCCCCTTAGGTTGCGTCTTCTGTTTGTAAGGTACCTGATGTGTATGACAGTCCCGACTACCAGAAACCTATCATCCGACGGCTATAAGTGCGTTTTCTGATATCACGTTGGTCAATTAACCCTTGGTTGTCCAAATCGTGACATCGTATGCTTGTAAAAGTGTTTGACGTTTGACACGACCAGATAAGACCCGACATCCTGTTGGTGACCCGTTATATTAGTTTATCTGTCATATACAAGTTGTCATATAGTCGATCAAGTAACATATGTAGTTTCACATAATATACCCTAGCGAAAATACTATAACACGAAGTTACATAGCTAATAAAGATGGTTCATAAGCAAAGATAGGCATCTTCGCTGCCCTCTATCTTTGCCTGCACTGCAGTTAGTTCGCTTACCGCAGCAGGTTTGTCAAAGTTTCACTTTTTAAGTGATACAGATCCGACTTTAATGCATGCACCCTATGTCTAACTTGTTAATATTATGACGCATCATTTTCGTTTACTAATTAGTCGGTTTCAATCCTTTAATACATATTTTTCCAAAAATAGTATATTATGGAAACATCACATCATAATGCATGAGAAAGTTTCCCCAAATAGCAAAAATTACAATAAATCACATACTAGCGTTCAATCAATTTCCAAACTGAAATACAAGCATCCTATTATTTTGTCTAACATGTTATTATCATCAATTTGCACATACAAACCCTAGATCTACTCATAATCCCTAATCGGGTCAAAACTCATACACAAGCCAAACACCACCTAAATATGTTTGTAACTCATCACAAATCATCCAAACAACAACATATTGTTATTCAACTAACAAATAACACAAAACCCCCAATTTTTAGGTCATCGATACCATCCCATTATCATTCAAGTTCATTGCTTTGAGGAAACTCACTTTTAATGTTTAGATCTAATTAGGAAATCATTAGAAAGGGTTTTGAATGAGGAAAACACACTTAAATCAGATCTGGACGTTTGGATTTTATAAAAACCATCATTAAAATTGATCAAAAAGGTTTTAGATAGGTTACACACCTTTGGATCATCACTTGTAATGATTTTGGAGGTTGTTTATCTTCAGAAATGAAGTGTTTGGGTGATAAAATGTGTTTTCAGATGTTAATATTCGTATACGGTGTTAGGAAGCGGATTCGGGTTTCAAATGTGGTAAAAATGAGTTTAAGACTGGTATTTATAGTTAAAACCCGTTAGATTAGCGAAGATGGGTGAGCATCATTGCTAATTGGCATTTTCACTACTGGACATTGTAACATCCGGCCCCTCTCACCCCACCCTGGTACTGCTCCCACTGAGCACGCTTAACTGTGGAGTTCTCCTCTCATCCACTAACATTAAGCCCCAAAATGCGTTGGTGATTCAAAAGGCATTGGATTACATATGAACCAAGGATCTCTCTTGGCCACGGCCGTTGTGGGATTTTCTTGGGGTGTCATAGACATCTTCACTATTGGGCATTTTCACTACTGAGCATCTTCATTGCTGTGCATCTTCAATATTAGGCATCTTCACACTATTGGGCATCTTCACTATTGCCCATCTTCACTATTAGACATCTTTACTATTGGGCATCTTCACTATGTTTAATTCACTAACCCAATTTGTCTAGTTTCGGTTACAAACCCGATAACATGTATTAACTTGTAAAACAACTATTACCATATCAATTCACGTATTTGCAAGTTATAAATAATCATAAGACATTTGATTTGCAACGAGTTAACTTCATTTTGTTATGTCACCAACGTACGAGATACCAGACTTGTGTATGCTACCCAGTGACTCCCCGAATCACCGAATAGACTGAACTAACCCAGTTAAGTATGTTTTATGAATATTTTGCTAAGGTAGACTTATGTATTTGTTAAAAGTATTACCCGAGTTTGTCGGGTGTCATAGTTGGTAAGAAATAAGAGCATTCACATTACATTAAAGTATTCATATTTTATTTTTTTTGAAAGAATCGCATGGTTGGTTTTTGTGGTCAATGTTTTCAGGACCAGATTGGATATCAAACCGAATGCCTTACTGGTTCACTGGTTAAACTGGTTTGACCGGTCTGACCCAATTTAAGAACCAGATAACATAATAAATACTATATTTTACATCTAAAATTTAACAAAAATTTTCATTATCTATGGAATTTATATCTTAATCAAAAATACATTTTCATCTTAAACAAACAACAAAATTTTATATTTTAGATGCAGTTTGTGATTTTATATTTGTGAATTATGAATTCTTCAACATTTTATAACTTTAATATGTCCAAATTGATTTAAGAAAATGCAAATATTACACATAATATTGCTTTAGCTAATTTGACTTTTCAAATTACCTTTTATTCTATCAAGGCTTCAAGGATTTTACTAACTAGAGAAGATAAATCGGAAAGAGAGTTAACATCACATACTAAATTAGTAAATTAGTTGGTAAGAAATATTTTTTGAAAGGCTAAATTTTTCCCTATTTTTTACACCATTTTTATACACCCCTTATTTCATCATGTTTTAAATACACAATTCTTTGCTTCTTATGACGCTTGAACTCCCAAACTTCCTTTTAAAACCTCAACACCTTTACCACCACACTACAAGGGGTGGGGCAGTTGGTAAGAAATAAGTGCATTCACATCACATTAAAGTATTCATATATTTTTTTGAGAGAGAACTGCATGATTGTTCCTTGTGGTCAATGTTTTCAGGACCGGATCGGATATTGAACCGGACGCCTTACTGGTTCACTGGTCGAACTGGTTCAACTGATCTGACAGGATTTAAGAACCGGATGACATCGTAATACTATATTTTATATCTAAAATTTAACAAAAATTTCCATTACCGATGGAATTTATATCTTAAACAAAAATGCAGTTACATCTTAAACAAACATTTAAATTTTATATTTTAGATGCAGCTTGTGATTTTATATATGTGAAATATGAATTTTTCAACATTTTATAACTTTAATATGTCTAAAAGATGCAAGTATTACAAATAATATTGCTTAAGCTAATTTGACTTTACAAATTTCCTTTTATCCTATCCGGGCTTCAAAAGATTTTATTAACCATAGAAGATGAATGGGAAAGAGAGTTAACATCACAAACTAAATTAGTAAATTAGTTGGTAAGAAATTTTCTTTGAACGACTACTTTCTTTCCCCATTTTTACACCATTTTAATTACAACCCTAATTTCTTCCCCTTTTAAATACACAATCTTTTTCGTCTCTTATAAGGATTGAACTCCAAACCATCCTTTTAAAATCTCAAAACTTTTACCACCACACCAGAAGGGGTGGGCGGTTGGTAAGAAATAAGAGCATTCACATTACATTAAAGTATTCATATATATATATATATAGAGAGAGAGAGAGAGAGAGAGAATCGCATGGTTGGTTCTTGTGGTCACTGTTTTCAGGACCGGATCGGATATCGTGCTGGACGCCATACTGCTTTACTGGTCGAAATGGTTCGACCGTCTGACCAGATTTAAGAACCGGATGACATAATAAATACTATATTTTACATCTAAAATTAAAAAAAAAAATTCCATTATCTATGAAATTTATATCTTAAACAAAAATGCATTTACATCTTAAACAAAGATCCAAATTTTTATATTTTAGATGCTGTTTGTGATTTTATATATGTGAATTATGAATTCTTCAACATTTTATAACTTTAATATGCCCAAATTGATTTAATAGAATGCAAATATTACACATAATATTGCTTCAGCTAACTTGACCTTACAAATTTCCTTTTATCCTATCCGGACTTCAAGGAATTTTATTAACTAGAGAAGATGAATGGGAAAGAGAGTTAACATCACATACCGTCACACCATCAAATTTTACGTGCGGGGTTTACCGCGAAGCGGTGACATACCAGGATCAACGTCAACAGTCACAATAAACGACAACTATATAATATGAAAACAACGTAATAAACGACCAAACTGTTTAAAAATTTAAGCCAAGACATACAACAAAAGCAGTTTAAAAGTTACAATCCATAATCCCAAAAGCAAATAGTTTAGAAAGATTGAAATAATGTTTAACAAGATGCATGAACCGGGTGAGACACAATGCGATCTCAGTACGCCTAATCCATGTTGCTACCTTAGCGACCTGAGAAAACATGCTATGTTAGTCAGCATACATAATGCTATGAGTTCACAGAGTTTTAGGTTTGCAAGGTAAGTAAACGTTTGAAAACCCAGACCCATCAATCCATACATCTATACTTGTTGCTAGCTAGACATCGTTACATGATACTAAAGCATCGTGAACCATTGTTGAATGTTAGTAAGTTGCCTTTAATACCCACCACTAGTCATCACTCGGTGTCGTAAGTTAGATAGGACAAATATGCATCCGTCCGACCTCCAGTCAACCCGGGTGGGGCTTGCCAGGTCGAATAGATCTATTCACACTTTTCCCGCTATGCATCCACATATTCATGGTTGCCAAGTTAGAAAGGAGTTAAGATGAAATGTCTCCTAGTACCCATGTGATATAATGTAATACCGTGGTCTGAAAGTTAGAGTTTATGCCACATGTTTCTCCCCAAAAATGAAAACAATAACAGTGGGGCTGTGAATAACCTATAATTTTTTGACCGATGATATGTTTGTCTAATAACCCCAAGTTGTCCAGGTTCTTGACTGTGAATGTTTGTAAAAGTGTTTAACGTTTGACACGACTACACGAGACTTGACATCCCATTGGTGACCCGTTATTTTAGTTTATCAAGTATAGATAATTCACACGTAAGTAAAGCACGTAAAACACTTGGTTTATACAAGGAATTCACGAATTTTCATGTTTGTGTGAATGAGACTATTTCAAGTCTTCATTCGCACCTATGTTCATGCGAATGAGTCGTAAGGTTGGGTCATTCGCTACAACGGAATGGATCTATAGTACGAATGGACCCGGTTAGTAAGAATAGGAACCACTTTCTCTCATTTGCACCATCGATCGTGCGAATGAGTGAACCTTCCTCTCATTCGCACCTTCGACCATGCGAATGAGACCCATTCGTACCTGGTAAGTTGATAAGCTATTCTGACGAACAAAAAACCCTTCAAACCCAATCGAAAACCCAATGAATCACAACCAAACATTGTAGTCACATTTATCTAACCTAATAACATGTTACTGCACCCGATTCAGTCATCAATTTGTCCATTTTACATACCAAATCACAAATTATGAAAATGTCACATCATTTGCATAAAAAACTTTACCCAAAATGGAAACTTTGAAATTAATCTAACAACTTCATTTCCAAATTATCAAACGTAGATTAGATCATCCTAATGAATTCCTACTCATGTTATTATCATCATACTCGTGTTATAAACTCTAGATTTATAATATAAACCCCCCCAAAATGGGTTAAAGATCACAAAACATCAATTACCCATTCATATATCATTTAATAATGTTCCTAAACAGTCCTCAATCATATAGACATTATCATTTTATCATTCTATCAATCCAAAACACATAAGCCCCAAATATATGGTAACCAACATCATCTGAACTTAGGTTCTTATAAAGAAACTCATTGTTTAGGTCTAGATCTAGTTTAGAAATGTTTTAAAAAGGTCTTTATTTAGGAAAACACCTTGAAATCAGATTTGGACATTTAGGGTTTGTCAAAATACATAAAAATGTAATAAAAGGGTTTAGATGATTAACACACCTTGAATTTTCACTTGATATTGTTATTTAACTTGTTTTAGCTTGAGGATCCAAGAAATAAGGGCAAATACTCGTTTCTATAAGTTGGGGTTTGAGAGAGAGCATTTGGGGGCAAGTTAGGGTGTGAAATGATGAGAATAAGGCAAAGATATATATACACACACACACACAGAGAGACACTCTGCTTGGTGCGAATGAGTCCATTATTGCCTTTCAACATGAAAATGAGAATCCATATCTCTCATTAGCACCTTTTAGCATGCGAATGAGAGGTTTTTCCTTCTAATTCGTACCTACGACCCCAAAATGTCATTTTAACATACATTAACATATCAAGTCACATAAACATGTATTCACAAGTTGTTAATTGATGATAGAACATGTAATACTTGATAAGTTACCCCAATTATGTAATTCCACCAAAGACAGGACTCAAGACTTGTGTGAATGTGTGTGTTTCCCCAATGATTCCTGCGAATCATAAACCATGGACATTACGTGACTGTAAAACAACTTCCGATGATTTTCTGAATCATGGAACCGGCTCAACTAACTCAGTTAAGTACGTTTTATGAATGTTTCGCTAAGGTAGACTTATATGTTTGTAAAATCTATTAACCTGAGTTTGTCGGGTGTCACACATACTAAATTAGTAAATTAGTTGGTAAGATATAAGATTATTCACAATACATTAAAGTATTCATATATATTTTTTTTGAGAGAATCGCATTGTTAGTCCCTGTGGTCAATGTTTTCAGGACCGGATTGGATATCAAACCGGACGCTTTACTGGTTCACTGGTTAGACTGGTCTAACCGTATTCAAGAACCAGATGACATAATTAATACTATATTTTACATCTAAAATTTAACAAAATTTTTCATATCTATGAAATTTATATCTTAAACAAAATTACATTTACATCTTAAACAAACATCCAAATTTTATATTTTAGATGCAGCTTGTGATTTTATATATGTGAATTATGAATTCTTCAACATTTTATAACTTTAATATGCCCAAATTGATTTAGTAAAATGCAAATATTACATATAATATTGCTTCAGCTAATTTGACAATTTCAAATTTCCTTTTATCCTATCAAGACTTCAAGGGATTTTATCAACTAGAGTAGATGAATGAGCAAGAGAGTTAACATCACATACTAAATTAGTAAATTAGTTGGTAAGAAATATGAGCATTCACATTACATTAAAGTATTCGTATATTTTATTTTAGAGAGAATCGCATGGTTGGTCCATGTAGTCAATGTTTTCAGGACCGGATCAGATATCGAAACGGACGCCTTACTGGTTCACCGGTCAAACCGATTCGATGGGTCTAACCAGATGACATAATAAATACTATATTTTACATCTAAAATTAACAAAAACTTCCATTATCTATGAAATGTATATCTTAAACAAAAATACATTTACATCTTAAACAAACATCCAAATTTTATATTATAGATGCAGCTTATGATTTTATATATGTGAATTATGAATTCCGCAACATTTTATAACTCTAATATGCCCAATCCAAATTGATTTAATAAAATGCAAATGTCACACATAATATTGCTTTAGCTAATTTGACTTTTCAAATTTCCTTTTATCCTACCAGGACTTCAAGGGATTTTATTAACCAGAGTAGATGAACGGGAAAGATAGTTAACTTCACATACTAAATTAGTATACTAGGTTAGAGTCCCGTGTGTGCACACCGTAAATGCTCAAGTCAAATGAAAAAAATATTCTATAAAGATTATATTATACATTAAGAAAACAATATATTTTACTTTATAGTTTTTACAAAGAATTCAAATGTGGAAAACAAAATGGGGTAAAGTATTAACCAATATATCTATTTATCGTAAACAATTAAACTGTTAATATGCGCATAATTCTTTTTCCATAAGTGGATCTATGATATGGTTGTTTTGCAGGAAGCCAACAACCTTAGGATTGTTTCTTATAGGTTCATAAGTAACCAACAAATAACATCCAAACTGCCAATAAATGTTAAAATTCTAACCAAGAGTGAACAAATATTCTACCCATTATCTTAGAAAGCTAAACATACATCCACTCGAAGCCCCCATCCCTCAACAAATAAATTATGACGAGAATCCGAAGCAAACAACCCAAATATCATCACAATAACCAGTTACTCAAAACTTCCTAAATGAGAACCCAACTCTCAAGATACCTTAGTTATCATATAAAAAATTGAGAAAAAAGATATTCAATACAAAATTTTAGTCCTTGTAGCAACACTTCTTTGATAAACACCCGGTCCCCAACCAATTAATCTGATTTGATATAAAAGACTATTTTATAATTGTATCATTTGTACAACAATACCTTGAAAACATCATCTAGTTATGTAAAAGGAGCCTGACTATTTTTTCCTTTATTCCTTTCCATGCTCTGTATAACATTTGAACGTTGCAAGTAAGCCCCCTGTTAGCATTCCTTTTATAATCATACAATGACATAACAATTAATAAAATTTAATTTCAATGACTAAAGAAAATTCTAAACACAAATAACAAACATTATTAAAAAACAACAGATGTGCATGTTGAGACAAATAAAAGAACATTAATTTAATATAAAAATTGTACGTAATAGATAAAAAATTAAATACAATACCAAACCTAATAAGATTAGCAAATAGATCACCAAAGTATTACCAAAACTTTGAAACTAATAACAATCCACAATATATATATGCATGATACATTAAAATTTGGGCATTTATCAGATTAAAACAATTTATCAGTTATCAATTGGGCATCATATGAAAACTTAGCTCAAGTTCGATGCATGTAGTGACGCTAAAACAAATACATTAATAATGTATTGGGCATGATTTAACAAATTAATAACATCGGGACAATAATCCAAATCTATGAAAAACAAATAAAAAACTTGTGTGCATCAAGAACAAACCTTACAAATTTCAGGTTTCAACGTATTTGAAATTAAACCAACTTAAAATGAAGAACATCAAATGGGAGAAAGAAACGGGTCAAAAGTTGCTCGTACTACATAAAATCTGCTAGATTATTTTATTAATAGAATTTAGGTCTTGTTAGCATGATTAAACCATAGACTTTGCCAATGAAGCCATAGCGGAGTGGTGGAGGTGTGAGGGTTTTCCCCACAGGTCTCAAGTTCGAGTCTTGGGGTTTCCCGAACTGAGATAATCAACCCTCGGTTCTGGGGTTGTCACACCCTCAAATTTCCACTTGCGGGGTTTTACCGCGAGGCGCATGACAAACCAGGATCCAAGTCAACAATCACAATAAACAACTCTATATGAAAAACGTAAAGAAACATAACCAACGATTTTATAAGCGGAAGCATTTAAGAAGCATTTAATCAGCTATGCTGTTATCCCAAAGTATTCAAAACACATTTTATTACAAAACGTGCAACTATGCCTAGACGCCAATGCAGACCCGTGCGCCTAGTTCCATTTGTTACTACCTTAGCGACCTGAGAAAAACATGCCAAAAAGATGTCAACATATAATGTTGGTGAGTTCACAGGTTTGTTCAATATGTTACCAAAACGTTACCATGTCCATACTATATCAATGTTACCAAGTACGCTAGCTAGGCGTATGTTTTATTACTACTACGATTGGAAACCATTACTAGACACGTTTAGCAATGTTTAGCATGTTTAAGCAGCCCGAATGTTCAGCATGATACCAATGTTCCTGTTCGAGTCAATATGCACCCTTCCGGCCCTCCAAGCCGACGAGTGGGGCAGGTCACGCCCAATAGATCTATCCACATTTCCCCCGTTGTGCATCCCCGCACATTCATGGTTTCCCCCGGGACTTCCAAAGATCGTATAGCAATACAAAGTTAAAACCATAGTATGACATATGTTACCAAAATAGTTTAGCGCATGTTTTCTCCCCCAAAAGTTAAAAGCAGTAAAAGTGGGGCCGTGAACTCACCTTAAATAGCGTTCTTCTGTCACAAGTAAAGATGTTAAGCCCTTGATAATCCCTCTACCGGAGATCTATCAAAATGTTCACATAAGTGTTCCGACTAATAACAATAAGGTTATCTAGTCCCCGATTTTCCAGATCGTAACCAAGTACGTTTTAAAACGCGTTTAAATGTTTAACCGACACACTAGACCGACCCGGCATTCCGTTGGTGACCCATTACCCTAACTAATCAAGTACACAAAGATTACACACAAGGTTCAAGCATAAAACACTTAGTTTGTATCAAAAATCTCATTTCTGCATCAGAACGGTCGAACCAGTCAGTTTAAGTCTCCTTCGCCCGTTTTTAACCTCCTTCGCCCGTTTTGTATTTCGTTCGACCGTTTGATGTTTCCTTCGCCCGTTTTACCACGTTCGCCCAAAAATATCCCAGGTTCGACCCTAGACTTTCTCCTTCGCACCTTCGATCGGTCGAAGGAGTCCAGGTTCGCCCCTGTTGTGCAAATTTTCCTAAAAACGCTTCAAACACATTCAAAACGACTCGAAACATCATCAAACACAGCAGTCAAGCATGAATAACTTATCCCTACAAAACCCCACCGATTTCCCCCAATAATACGTCCATTTCAACCCTTTCCTGCATGAATAATTTACCCAATTTGGAAACTTTTGAAATCGATTCATATTCAACTTGAAATGCTCAGTTTGTCGAGTGTTCGATCTTTTCTTATCAATTCTATTGATCATAAATATCATGCATCAAGTCTAGATTCGTTAAAACCCCCAAATACCCATAATATCATCATATCCAATCCTAACCCTAAACAACAATAATCTAGCATCAATAACAATCCTATATCATGTTTCTATCATAGATACAGCAGCAAATCATTGAACAACACGTAACACCACATAACACACAATTTACACATGTTTATCACCATGAAAACCTATGTTAAATGATAATGTTTTGATTTAGAAAGATGTTTAAAAGGTTTTTAATCATAAAACACCCTTAGAACAGATCCGGACAATTAGGGTTAGATGAAAACGAATTAAAATGCTTTTAAAAAGGTTTAGGATTAAGAACACACCTTGGATTCTTGTTTAGATGTTGTAGATAGGTTAGATTATGAAAAAGAAGAGCAAAAACTCCTTCCTTAGTGATTAAGATCGTTTGAGAGCGTTTTGGGACGGTTAGGGTTTGTGAAATGATGAAAAATGACAAAGGTTGGTATTTATACTAATCCTCCTTCGCCCCATTTCAATGGTCGAAGGTGGCCTCCTTCGACCCTTACACAGGGTCGAGTGAGCCCTGTCCTGGTCGAAGGGAATTCTTTCAATTCCACTTCCCAGGTTCGCCCATTTACAAAGGGTCGAACCAGGCAAATGTTCTCCTTCGACCACTCGAAGTGGTCGAACCAGAACTCATTTTTAACTAGTTTTCCAGTTTGTCGTGTTTAACGCATTCTAACACATCTTAACACAAAAGCATGCATCCTTAATCTATATTTAACATATTTAAGCATAGATAATCATTTACACATCATTTAAACACATCTATGTATATAATCCACCACACGACCCATAATCTACACATATACTTAATTAGTTCTTGTAATGTCACCAACAACGGAACCCGGTACTAGTGTATTACCAAAACGACTCCCAATGATCCTCCAGATCATTGTACCCTGGACAATCCTAACTTGACCTGACTCAACTAACCCAGTTAAGTTCGTTTATAAACGTTTCTCGCTAAGGTAGACTTAGATGTTACTAATATGTTTAAGCCAAACATGCCGGGTGTCACATCATCCCCACGTTGAAAGAATTTTCGTCCCGAAAATTGCGCAAAGCCCCAAAAAGAAGAAAATGAAAAGAACAGAACAAAAAGAAAATTACCGGATGTCACATCATCCCCACGTTGAAAGGAATCTCGACCCGAGATTCATTCCGCTTCAGCAGTAACATGCCTCGATTCAAACGCGCGTTTCGGAAAAAGATGAGGATACTTAGCTTTCATCTGATCCTCCCGTTCCCATGTGAACTCCGGTCCACGGTTCGAGTTCCAACGGACTTTAACGATGCGGATTTTACTCCGACGAAGGCTACGAATCTTGTAGTCGAGAATCTCGACAGGTTCCTCCACAATGCGAAGACGATCATCGACCTTGATCTCCTCCAATGGTACAATGAGAGATTCATCAGCCAAACACTTCTTTAAGTTAGACACATGGAAGACGTTGTGCACACTACCGAGCTCCGCCGGTAAGTCAAGTCTGTATGCCACCGGTCCAATCCGATCCAGGATTGCGAATGGTCCGACATATCGAGGGTTAAGCTTGCCACGCTTTCCAAAGCGTATGACGCCCTTCCATGGTGAAACTTTCAGAAGTACTTTGTCCCCAACCTGGAACTCCAAAGGTTTTCGACGACGATCGGCATAACTCTTCTGACGATCCCGAGCAGCAGCCAAACGCTGACGAATCTGCACGATTTTCTCCGAAGTTTCGTACACAAGTTCCGGACCAGTGAGCTGGCTCTCGCCCACCTCGGCCCAACAAAGTGGTGATCGACATTTCTGTCCATAAAGAGCCTCGAACGGAGCTGCCTTGATACTAGAGTGATAGCTGTTGTTGTAGGAGAACTCCACTAATGGCAGGTGGATCTCCCAACTTTTGCCAAAATCGATAACACATGCCCGAAGCATGTCTTCCAAGGTTTGAATCGTCCGCTCACTCTGTCCATCAGTTTGCGGATGATAAGCCGTACTCATATCCAACTGAGTACCCAAAGCCTTGTGCAGAGCCTTCCAGAAACGCGAAGCGAAACGAGAATCACGATCAGGGATGATAGAAACAGGCACCCCGTGCCGAGCAACCACCTCCTTAAGGTAAAGTCGAGCCAACCGCTCGAGTCCATCGGTTTCCTTAATAGGTATGAAACGTGCCGACTTTGTCAGCCGGTCAACAATCACCCAGATCATATCGTAACCACTAGGTGATCTTGGCAGCTTGGTGACAAAATCCATCGTGATTCGCTCCCACGTCCATTCCGGAACCTCTAGTTGTTGCAGGAGACCAGACGGCCTCTGATACTCCACCTTGACTTTAGCACAAGTCAAACATTTGCTGACATAAGAAGCTATATCAGCTTTCATGTTTGGCCACCAATAAAGTATCTTCAAATCCTGATACATCTTATCGGAGCCAGGGTGAGTAGAATACCGGGATTTGTGAGCTTCATCCAGAACAAGCTCGCGCAATCCCCCGAACAATGGGACCCAAACACGTCCCGCAAAATAGTGTAAGCCATTGGTCCTGAGCTCAAGATGCTTGTGTGACATCCGTCACTTTTTATTTTAATAATAATAATAATAATAAATAAATAAATAAATCACTTATTTTTTTAGTTAGTTAAAACAAAAAAAAATTATTTTAACCAAACCCAATACATAACCCAAACCATAACCAAACCATTAGCCTAAACCCAATGCTCCTTTGTGGGTTTCCTGAAGCCCAACAGCTCAGCTGAATCGGCCCACCAGACAAGCCCATAGCCGGCCCAAACATCTCCTCTTTGCCCCTTTATGTTTTAAACAAAAAAAAAAGATGCCCTGCCGGGACTCGAACCCGGGCATGAGCCACAACACAACACCACGCACAACCACTGAGCTACAAGCTCACATCTGAGATCATTCCAACCCGTTTATTATACATATGCTGCCCCGTCTGTTTTCTTTCTTCCTTTCTTCTCTGATCGATCGCTGCACAACAAATGAGGTTTGACTTTCTTTTTTTTAAACATGGAAACAGAGAAGGACAGCCTTGACTCGCGAATTCCGGTCCATTACAAGTCAAAAACAAGTTTAATTATCATCAATTCACATTAATTTTCCCTATTTACGCGTATACAATTAATCATGGTCAAATCTTTCCAATTCGATGAACCGATCCTTAGCACTATAAATTGAACACCTTCTAGCAACCTAAACTCGCCGATAATCCCTTCTACACTCTTAATTTCTGTTACACAACCTGCAAATCATAATTTTTAGCCGCGTTTGACTTTAGGGTTGACTCGTGTTCTTGCTTCAATTCGTCAGTGTAAGTCTCCTTTTTTTTGTGGGTTTCAATGTTCGGCATCTCGTGAACAATAGCCCCAATGATTCAGGGGCTATTGAACACGAATTGTATAGTTTTGATAATTAGGGCTCGAATTGTATGAAATTGGGGAAGAACACGTTTCAACAACGTGTTTATATATTAAACTGTGCAAACTAAAACACATACGATCTGTAGATCAGATGGTTACAAGGATGTCTTCTGAATGAGTAGTCGCGGGTTCGAGCCCCACCCACAACAAACCTTTTTTTTTTTTTTTTCCAAAAACCTCCTTTTCTTTATTATTCATTATTATTTTAAAATTAGTTTTAAAATACTAAAACACCTTTATAAATTCTACAAAATTTATTTTATGTTATTCCACTGATAAAGTTCATCATCCAATTTTTAGTTTTTCAAAAATAATTTATTTAAAATATATAATAAATATTACAAGTTTATTCATTTAAAATTATAAAATTCGATAAAAATATCTAAACGATTTATAAAATTCCACAAAAATTACACTAAACTTTTATGACAATAAACATTTCAGAAATTATTTTTAATTCTGAAAAACCGGTCATTTTATATTTTTAATGAATTTTTGCTAGTTTTAATCATAAATAATTCATAATAAATTCATTTTTCAATATTTTTGCACCAAAATTTTACATAAATTATTTCTATTAATTTGGAACAGAAATACAAATTTTAATTCAGAAATTCTTCAATTTTAATATTTTTAGATATTAAAGTCATATTTTGGTAATTTGAAATAATTAGATTAAATATTCTATTTTCAAGAAAATAATTTTATAAAAATTATTTTCAAACTTAAAACCTTATGTTGTGACTATATTCAACTTAAAATTTTACCAAGAGACTTTTATTTATTTATTTATTAAATTTTTCATAATTAATAAACAATTTGTTTAATAAACAAATAATCGTTTATCCCCAATTCGAAGCCCTAGAAATACATGTATCCTGGAGTTATTTCCCTTACACGTTATCAAATTCTTTAGGTTGATCCTTTGGGATATTTCCAACACATATTTCGTTGTCCAAGTTCAATTTCAAGTTATTACGTGAACAGTGAGTACTTCCTATCCCCTTTTTACTTTTATACATTTTTGGGGTGTTACATGTACACTATTACAAATTTCAAATACAAGTTTACATTTTCACAATACAATTCTAGAACTATGTGCATTGCTTACAACGTGCTTTATGCTTAGACATTACATGTAGAATACATTTGTACTTAGTGAAATCATTAACATGGTACAAGCCGACCTTAACATTGGATAGCGCTATTTGGATTGACAACCCGCCTAGATTGACTCTCCCCCTTTTTCATCGGAGAATCCGTGGCCAGTGTTAAGCTTTTTATCCATTTATTGGATAAGTACACTACAGTTCATACAGTACATTATACAGTCACAGGGTTGATTTCGCTCATTTGTATGATACATAGTTTACATAATTGCACTGTAGCTTGCACTTGAATTGTATAACTTTTTAACCTACTATATATATCAAAACTAGGAATGCTCACCAACATTTCATATGTTGACCAAACCTATTTTGTACATGTTTCAGGTGCAGTTTGATCTAGTGCTTTAGCAAGGAACATTTAGTGCTTTATTTTAATTCAGTTATTTTTCAATATTTACATTTCATTTAAACAATGTAATTTCCATTTCCATGTAAGACAATTTTGGATTATTCAATAATATTTACATTTTAGTACCATGAGCTTTTGAACAATCGTCACTACGTGGCACCTCGATGATTCTGCCATCGGTTGGGGTGTTACAGCTTGTCAGCACTGTGCATAGTTTCAGCCTTAAGGTTTTCCTCCTTCAAGGCTTCCAACTGTGCAGAACGGATTCGGTCAGGCAACGACGAATGTATGGTGAGCTGTAAGGCTCGAACACGACGAGGATTCGCAGATTCCTTCCTGCTCAAGGCATCCGCCACAATGTTCGCCTTGCCAGGATGGTATTTGATGGCACAATCATAATCGTTCAGGAGTTCAACCCAGCGACGCTGCCGCATGTTCAACAACTTCTAGTCGAAAATATGCTGAAGACTCTTGTGATCGGTATATACTTCACACTTGGTACCGTACAAGTAGTGTCTCCAGATTTTCAACGCAAAGACTACCGCACCCAGTTCCAAGTCATGAGTAGTGTAGTTCTTCTCATGAACTTTGAGTTGACGAGAAGCATAAGCAATAACCTTCCCGCGTTGCATCAACACGCAACCGAGACCACGAATAGAAACATCACAGTACACAACGAAGTCAGTCGTACCCTCTGGTAAGGACAAGAAAGGTGCAGAACAAAGTTTAAGCTTCAGCATCTGAAATGCTGATTCTTGTGGTTCATCCCAGTCGAACTTTCGGTCCTTCTGGGTGAGAGCAGTGAGGGGTTGAGCGATCTTCGAAAATCCCTCAATGAAGCGACGATAGTAACCCGCAAGACCTAGGAATTGCCGCACCTCAGATAGCGTCTTTGGTGCTTCCCAGTCTTTAATAGCTTCGATCTTAGCCGGATCGACATGAATTCCCAGTTCATTCACCACATGTCCTAGGAATTGAACTTCACGTAACCAAAAATCACACTTCGAGAACTTAGCATACAACTGCTCCTGTCTCAAAAGTTACAAGACCAACCGTAGATGTTCCTCATGATCCGCCTTGTTCTTGGAATAAATCAGAATATCGTCAATGAACACGATAACGAACTTGTCAAGGTAAGGTTTACAAACGCGGTTCATCAAATCCATGAACACCGCCGGTGCGTTAGTGAGACCAAAAGGCATGACCAAGAACTCAAAATGGCCATAGCGAGTGCGAAAAGCAGTCTTCTGAATGTCAGCTTCCCTGACGCGCAACTGGTGGTAACCGGACCGCAAATCAATCTTCGAATAGTAGCTGGAGCCCTGAAGCTGGTCAATGAGATTATCAATGCGAGGAAGAGGATAACGATTCTTGATGGTCACTTTGTTCAGCTCACGATAATCAATACACATGCGAAGACTTCCATCCTTCTTCTTCACAAACAAAATAGGAGCTCCCCACGGGGAAGACCTCGGTCGGATGAAACCCTTTTCCAAGAGTTCCTACAACTGGCTGGACAACTCTTGCATCTCGGGAGGTGCAAGACGATACGGAGCTCGGCAATAGGAGCTGCGCCCGGAGTAAGATCGATACCAAACTCAACCTGATGATGGGGAGGAAGACCAGGTAAATAATCAGAAAACACATCAGGAAAGTCACAAACCACCGGGATATCCTCAATCTTCTTCTCATCGTCAGTAGAAATGTTAACAAGCGCCAGAATGGCCGAACAGCCCTTCCGAAGGTACTTACGGGCTTTTATGCTAGAAATGATACTCAGCGGAGCACCACCCTTCTCACCACGAACCGAAAGAATCTCTCCTTCAGGGAGAGGGATCCGAATAACCTTGTCGAAGTAAACGATCTCCGCACGATACAACGATAACCAATCCATGCCAACCACGACATCAAAACTACCCAGGGGTACCGGCATAAGGTCAACGGGGAAGGACAAACCCGACAGTTCCGAGCGACATTCCCTAAGGGTGTGTGTCGCTTCGATTTTCTTACCATCAGCCAATTCTATTAAGTACTTAGCCTCTAAAGGTGTGGGTACTATATCTAGCAATTGACTAATGTCCAAAGATACGAAACTCTTATCGGCACCAGAATCAAACAAGACAGAAACATAGCGATCATTAAGAAGGAACGTACCGGTAACTGTGTCTGGATCCTGCCTAGCCTCCGCAGATCCAATGACGAAAGCACGCGCAGTCCTGCCTCTGCCACCGTTGTTTCCGTTACCGTTCCCGCCCTCCCATTATCGCCCTGCTTCAGTTTAGGACATTCACGCTTGAAGTGTCCCGCATCACCGCAGTTATAACACCCCTGCCTCCCCTGAGTCCCCTGAGCAGCAGGAGCAGGAGCAGGAGGATTAGCCGCAGGAGTCTGAGTTGGGGTGAGTGCCACCCTGCAATCCTTAGCATGGTGCCCCAACTGATGGCACCGATGACAACGAGCCCTATCACAACTCCCAGAATGGTGAAAACCGCACTTGTTGCACTTGGGATGCTTCCCAACATACCCTCCCGTCTTCTGCCCAGAAGAAGACACAGATTGAAGGTGCATATGTGCGACTAATGCTTTGGATTGGATAACTCATTTGTTTTGTTTACTGTCGTTGGTGCGAAGGAACAATTTTGATGGTGCGAAAGAGAGATTTCAAGGGTGCGAAGGAAGCTTTTTGGGGCGAATGAAGATTGTTTATTATGAAGTTTGGTTCGACCACTCAAAGTGGGCGAACCTGCACATTCGCATGAACAAAGTGGGCGAATGTGCAGTCTATAAATAGGCAAACTCAGTTTTTGCAGCTAACTTTGAGTCATTTATTTCCCGCCACTTTCTGAATTCTCTCTGTAACTTTTTATAAACTTGTTTTGCGTCGAGTCCTTGAATGTAATTGTTTTTCTACGTGTATTCAAGTTTGATTATTAATGAAAACGTTTGAAAATGATGATTTGTGTGTGTTTATCTGATTAGTTATCATTTTGTGCTGGTTTTGGGGATTCCGCACCCAAAACTAAATTGTTTGATTGTCTTTGTAGCTTACCGATCCTTTCACGCGCATACAAAGTGGTATCAGAGCCATTCTGAATCAAACAACCACAAATTGATAGCTTCTCAGTTGATTTTGACCCAAATTTGATCAAAAATTTTCTGTTTTAAATGAACAAACTGAAATTATGTGTTTTTGATTGATTTCACCTTGATTTCGAGTTTGAATTGGATAATTCACTTTATTAAAGTTGTTCCAAATCTTATCCGATTCAAAACCTGATAAAGATCATCAAAATCCATCAACTTTTGATAAACATGATCAAATCTAACTGATTTTCAAAGAATAACCGTTTTTGAAATCACAGGGGTCGAACGAGAGAATTCGGTCGAAAGTGGGAGTCTATTAGGTCGAAAGAGTGTTTTTGTGGTCGAAAGAGTGATTTTAGTGGTCGAAAGTGAACTTTGATTGCTTATATTTTTCATTCGTACTACTGTGTCTCATATCGTTCGGTCGAAGGAGAAAAGTAGAACGGTCGAAGGAAGACTAAAGCGGTCGAAGGAGATTTGATATTTGTTTTTCACATTCGTATCAGATTATTCGGTCGAAAGAGAAGATTTTTTTTTCATTCGCACCTCCGTTCATACGAAGGAGTATTCTGTTTTTGAAAAATTTTTAATCGTTTCGTGTTTGTTTGTTTGATTGTTTGCAGGATACAATGTGGAACTTTCCAACAACCCCTAGACCAACTCAAGCACCACAACAACAACAGATTCAAGATCCGTGGACAGTAGCGGCACAAAAGACCGGACAACAATCATCTCAGCCGATTAATTATATGGCTATGACTAGTTCGGCACCACAACAAGTTGTTCAATCATTACCACAACCGATTGACAACTATTGGGGAGTCGCAGCAGCAGCAGTCCATTCCCAGACGACCAACGCTATTTCTACTCTTATTCATGATCTATCTTCTGGAAGCGGCAATCGTCCACCGAAGTTAATGGACATGAAGGAGTATAACACTTGGAAGACGAAGTTTAAGATTCACGTTGAGGGACAAGGACTTGAAGGAGCAGAAGCATGGCAAATGATTGTGAAGGGTTACGTTGCTCCTATTCTAGAGAATACTGGAGAACCAATCCCTTTGGAGAATTTGGCGGATGACGAGAAGAAAAGGTTTGCTATAGAGAAGAAAGCATTTTCTCAGTTATCCCAGGCGATCAACACTGATCTACTACATCAGTTTGGATCGTGCACTACATCCAAACAACTTTGGGATATGCTGAGAAATCGACATGATGGAAATGAGAAGACCAGGAAGCTTAGGATGGAGGAGCTTCGAAAGGAGTTTGAAAACTTCAGTTATATGGGTAATGAGACCCTAAAAGAATTGGTTCCAAGGTACTGCCATTTGCTCACTAAATTGTCGAGCTATGAGATCAGCATTCCAATGTCGGAATTAGTTGATAAATTTGCTGATGCATTACCACCCTATTGGAATCAACACATCGAAGTGTTAAAGGAGAAGGATGCTTACCAATATTGGACCATTAATGAGTTCATCCAAAAGCTGGAAAACAAAGAGATGGAGGAAAAGAGAAAAGCTAAGAGAGCTCAGATTCCACAGAATCCTGATTTATATGTGAGTGGAACATCTAACTCTCTTTCTGCTTCAAGCACCACATCTACTGTTGCACCTCACATAGCATGTGTGTCTAACATTGTTGAACCAACAAAAGCACCCATTAACTACCTTGCTCAAACTTCATCCTACACACCATCATACACACAACAACCATATCAAACACAAAACTTTATTCCACCATTTTCACCATTACAACAAGCCGCATGCTATACATCAAGTCAACAGCAACAACAACAACAATATCCTCCTCAAGTGAACCAGATGCAGATTACTCAAGCACAATCAAGTCAAAACCCGATTGTGTTAGAGACATCAAACCTTAACAATGTGACTGTTGAAATTGCTCAACAGCATGTTGCTCTAGTATCTGCCATGGTTGCTTCTTACAACGGTTTGGTAGCAAGTCAAATTGGTAACAATAATCTTACCAATGAGGACTATGCTCAAATCGATAAAGAGGAAATGGAGTTGATGGACATTCAGTGGGCTTTTGCAAGCATTATGAGGAGAGCCACTGATTTCATTCAGAAGACTGGCAGGACTGATCTCTCAACCTCTCCCAATACCACATATGGATTCAACAAAGCAAAGGTTACTTGCTTTAACTGTGGTGAAAAGGGACATTTTAAAAGGGAGTGCATACAACCAGCACAACAAGGTAACCGAAATCCTTTCAATTCTACATACCAAAACCGACAAAACCAAAACCAGAATCAAGTGCCTTCCAATAATCCCAACATCTCAAGCTTTCAACCACAAAACCAAAACACTTATCAGAACCGTCAACAAAACAACAACACCAGACAATCCACAACTCAAAACCAACCTCAACAAAACCCAAACCGAACTATTGTTCCTATCTCTACACCTAACACACAAAACCAAAACCAAACTGATACTCAAAACCAAGCACTTGTCATCCAAAAGGATGAAGGTTTTGACTGGACTGGTATGCAATTGGGGGTGGAGGAAATCACTGCTGGGAATGTTGCGTGTGTGGCACAGCAGATGAAGTTGGATGAGAATGAGGAAGTTGAAGAAGAGGTTGTGATTGAAAAGGTGTCAGAGTTGAAGATTGAAGAAGTGAATGATGATGTGGTTGCTGAAGGTGAAGACAAGAGATCGGGGATGATTCTTGATTCTGTCACCGATGTTGGAGATCAATATGACTCAGCTTACTCGGATATGGAGAGCGAATCTGATTCAGAGACTAGTGTGAATTCACTAGATGATGATATTGACCAACTGCTAGCTGAAGCTGACTTCCTGATGACTCGCAAGTCATGTATGGTGGATGATGCATGCACCAAGATTGACTACTCCAAATTTTTCGCAGGAAAGGAAGCTCACTTTGCTCTAATGGCCATGACAGAACCTCCTAAGCCGGTAAGTTCTGAAACTCAATCTTGTGTTAAATGTGAAAAGTGTGCTGATTTTGAAAAACTGACTGATGAGAACAAGCTTCTCAAAGTTCAACTTGAGAGTGCAAAACTCAACTGTCAGATTTATCAAAAGGACTTAAAAGATTTCAACAAAGTTCTTGATGGTTATAAAAAGGATGTGTCTGAATTGAAAAAGACATTATCTATTAAACAACTTGCCATTAATAATTACATTAATGAAATGGAAAACACTAAATTAGAAATGGCAACCATCAAGTGCTTTGCGGAAAAAGTGAACAAGAAATTAGAAAGTTACAAGCACATAGCATATGTAGTCGATCATATCATTGAGGAACCCTCCCAGACGAATAGTGCAAACTATAAGTCAGTTCCATCTCCGGTATTGTTTGAGAATCACACTTTACATGCAATACCACCTGAGACTTTAATTCATCCCGATTCCACACCAGAAAATGAGCCTAACACTTCCAGTGTCGGGGATCCATATTCTGATGTGAGACCAGTATTGGGAAATAGTGAGGGTGTGGTCGCTACTGATGATTCAGATGAAGAAGATGAATCATCTGAGACGGTTGAAAGTGATAGTGATATCCCTGATGAAAACCATATAATCACTACTGAGCCAGTCTCACCGTCTCAGATCATTCATCCAATGGCAAATGCTCATCGCAAAAATGAGGTTAAGAAAAATGATAAGTTTGTTGGTAAAAGTTTTGAAAAGAAAGAGGTTAAGAAGGTTGAGAAAAACGTGAGAAAACCGGTTGAAAAGAAAGTTGAAATTAAAACTGAGAAAAATGTGGTAAAACCGGTTGAGAAGAAAAATGGGTTAAATTCTGAGAAAAACAATGATGTGAGCAATGAAGTGTGTGATAAACCTGTCAAAATCTTCTATCAGATGCAAGGCTCCGATAAGATTTTATCAGATGATGAGTTTCCGATTAAATTTGTCAATTCTACAAAAATCGAAAAGATATGGCAGGAAAGTACGATTTGGTTCCCGAAATTTGAAAGGACCAATGACATTCCTCAAGAGATTTTAGACAAAATTTATTCGGAAAAAGAAGCAAAGGTCAATGTCACACAGTTTGTTTTGCCTGTTCATAAAGAAAATAGTTTTATTGAACCGACTTACTCGAAGGACCCATCTCCTGAGAGTTTAAGGAAACAATGCATGGTCGATCGATATCCCATTGCTAGTTTTTCCAAGTCGCCGATCAAGGAAAACTACGAGGAATACCGTGCGTGTTATAAGTGCGGAGAACGGGGACATTTACTTGCCGCCTGTCCGTACGTACGACACAAAAGGCACGAGGTGGAGATGAGGCAATATTATGAGTATCCGGTTGACAACTATGGCTATCAACAGAGACGGCATTTTCCCCAAAAAGAATTTTATCATAATCAAAACAATTTTTATAACAAGGGGGAAAATCGTCTGATGACGTATGATAAGCGCAACCGGATGACCACTGATAAATCTGGTAAGAAACCTCAGATGAACTCAACTGTTGATACCAAAAAGGTAACTCCTAAGCCTAGTGGTAAACAAGCAGTTGGACCTGTCTCTGTTAAATCAGAGAAGGTAACCAAGAAGGTTGCTTTCAAAGAAGAAGTAAAGAAACCGACTGAGACTTCAAAATCTCAGATTCGGATCTTGAAACGATCTGAGCAATCTTGGTCATCTAAGGAATCTGAAGGAGCCTCTACTTCACAGAGCGAGAAGAATGAGAAAAAGAAAGTTGTTAGTGAGAAGAAAGGGGTTGAAGTAACCTAAGATGTTTGTGAGCCAAAAGATTCTTTGAAACAACCTGTTCAAAGACCCAAGACCAAACAGGCTTGGGTCCCCCGAAAGAACTAATTGATCTACTTTAAATGTGCAGGGAGCTCCAGCTGGCCCTGTTAGCAGCCTATGGATTGTTGACAGTGGAGCTTCTGGTCACATGACAGGGGACCTCGCGCTACTCTTTGACATCAAAAACATTAACGGAGGTTATGTGGCATTTGCTGGAAATAAGGGAGGCTACATTACTATGGAGGGTAGTGTAAGCAATGGGGTCGTAACATTTGAGCGGATTTCTTATGTGAAACAGATAGACTATAATTTGCTCAGTGTTAGTCAGATTTGTGATAAACAATTTTCAGTGTATTTTGATGACAAATCCTGTTATATTTTGAAACCTGGGTTTGAGTTACCAAAAGAGTGGGTGATGCTGAAGGCACCGAGAGTTAACAACTTGTATATTCTCGACATGTCTAAAGCAATGACCACTCATGGCCAAGTCACGTGTTTCCTCTCCAAGGCTACAGAAAAAGAACCCATTATGTGGCACAGGAGAATGGGACATATACATTTGAGAAAGATGAATCAGCTTGTGAAGAATGAACTTGTCACGGGAGTTAATGTCAAACACTTCCATCTGAATGACAAGTGTATCAGTTGCAAGAAGGGCAAGCAGCACAAACAATCCCATAGACCAAAGAAAGTTAATTCTGTTGAGCTGCCACTTGAACGTTTGCATATGGATTTATTCGGTCCAGTCAGACGTAAAAGTCATGCCGGAGAGTTATACTGTCTTGTGGTTACTGATGATTATTCCAGATTTTCATGAGTAATGTGTTTGCATCAGAAAAGCGACACTTTTGACAACTTGAAGGTTCTGTTTACACGACTGGAGAATTTATATGGTCTAAAGATCAAAAGAATCCGGAGTGATAATGGGACGGAGTTTAAAAATGCTCAGATGGAGGATCTTTGTGCAAACAAAGGAATTCATCATGAATATAGCGCTCCGTATACACCCCAGCAGAACGGTGTCGCAGAGAGAAAGAACAGGACTCTTATAGAGACGGCGAGAACTATGCTTGCGGATTCAAATCTTCCAGTCATGTTCTGGAACGAAGCTATTTACGCGGCATGTTATACTCTTAATCGTGTTTTGACAGTGAAGAAGTTTGGCAAAACTTCTTATGAACTGTTGAACCGACGCAAGCCGAATCTTGAGTATCTAGAACCATTTGGTGCTCCATGTACAATGCTGAATCCTTCGGAAAAGTTTGCACCAAAGGCTGAAGAAGGTTATTTTGTTGGATATGCAACCCCATTAAAACGGGTATTTAACAAAAGAACTAGAAAAGTCGAGGAGTGGGCTAATGTCGAAGTCCAAAGATATACACAAAATGTACAGGGTGGAGGACCAGATTGGATGTTTGATTACAAAGATTTCTTTGAATCATTCAATCTAGATAGCATGGTTGAAGAAGCTGTACTTCGATTATACTACGAGGTCGAAAACGCTGTAACTTCACCGTTAGTGCGTCCGATCACGGTAAACCCCCAAGCAGCTTCTAATGATACTACTGCTCCTGTATTGGAAGAAGAGGTGTTCCAAGAGGCTTCTACATCGCTTAATTCATCCGAATCAGAATACGAAGACGATGATGCAACAAGTGAAGCTATTCTGGACAACGCTACAGTGACACCACCAGTGAACCCATCTACTACTGATGCTTCAACATCGAATGTGGGTAATGATCTGGCTTCTACAGAGAATTTGACAACTCAGACGGGAGTACAAGTACCTGATTATCCGGAATCTCGGATACATCGGATACACCCGCTTGAACAAGTTATTGGTGATCCTGGTAGCAGTGTGATGACAAGAGGACAGCTGAAGAATGCTCAAGCACCAGAAAACATTGGCAATCTTGCTTTATATGCCAAAATTCAGAAATCTGGTTTTCAGAATGACTGGTCATTTGCTTGTTATGTTTCGCAGGTCGAGCCGCGGACATACAAGGATGCTCTTTTGGATGACGCCTGGGTGGAAGCAATGCAGGAGGAGTTATTACAATTCCAGAAACTTGGTGTATGGACCCTGACTGATTTACCTCCTGGAAGAAAGAAGATAGGCACCAAATGGGTGTTTAAGTGCAAGAAATATGATAGAGGAGTCATTGTGCGAAACAAAGCTCGTTTGGTGGTTCAAGGTTTCCATCAGGTTGAAGGAATCGACTATAATGAAATCTATGCACCGGTTGCACGCTTGGAGGCTATTCGCATGTTTCTAGCGTTTGCATCATGGAAGAAGTTTAAGGTGTATCAGATGGATGTAAAGAGCGCTTTTCTTTACGGTGTGGTCAAAGAGGAAGTTTACGTTGGTCAACCACCGGGCTTTGAAGACCCAATCCACAGGGATAAGGTTTACGTTTTAAACAAAGCACTGTATGGTTTGCACCAAGCTCCGAGGCAATGGTATGAGGAGCTGAGCACGTATCTTCTCTCGAAAGGATTCAAACGCGGATTGGTTGACTGCACCCTGTTTACGAAAAGATCAGGAGATGACTTGCTTCTAGTACAAATTTATGTTGATGACATTATTTTTGGGTCTACTAACGAACTTCTGTGCAGGGAATTTGAACAAGTTATGCAGGAAAAGTTCGAAATGAGCGCTATGGGAGAAATGCAGTTTTTCCTCGGCTTACAGGTGGAGCAAAGACCAACGGGGATCTTTATTCACCAGACGAAATACGTTTCTGAAGTCTTGAGTCGATTCCAGATGGATGATTCGAAGCCGATGGATACCCTGATACAGCCCAATCACGGGATTGGAGTTGACCTTAAGGGGGAGCTGACAGATCCATTTACATACAGAGCAATCATCGGATCTCTGATGTACCTAACAGCGTCTAGGCCTGATATAATGTTCGCGACATGTCTTTGTGCTCGTTATCAATCGAAGCCGAAACAAAGTCATTTAGCAGCCGTGAAGCGTATCCTTAGATATCTGAAGGGTCGTCCATCGAAAGGACTATGGTACCCTCATGATGATAATTTTGACCTAATCGCTTTTAGTGATGCAGATTGGAGCGGCTGTGACAAAGACAGCAAATCCACAACGGCTGGATGTCAGTTTATGGGGAGCAGGCTCGTGACCTGGCAATGCAAGAAACAAACCGCAGTTGCACTATCCACATGTGAAGCAGAATACGTTTCAGCATCGAGTTGCTGCTCACAGGTTCTTTGGATCCAACAGCAGATGGTGGATTACGGTTTGCAATTTCTTAAAACCCCTATTTACTGTGATAATGAGGCCGCAATCGCATTAACAAAAGACTTAGTAAATCACTCAAAGGCTAAACATATCCGGATTAAATATCATTTTATCCGTGATTGTTATGCTAAAGAGTTGATCGATATGGTCAAAATCCACACTGATTATCAACGCGCAGATCTTTTTACCAAAGCTTTTGATAAATCCAGATTTGATTATCTTTTGAAAGCAAACGGTATTAAGGAAAAACAGGACTGATCACCACCTCAGTCTGTCACTTTTTAGTTTAACTTTTTACTGTTTTTCAGAAAAATTTTGAAAAATCCAAAAACATTGAAAAATTTCAAAATCCATAAAAATTATAAAATTTCTTTGCTGACTGCTATATCTTCTTCCCTTAGATTAATGCCGTCAGATTTCTGTGAACAAACGATATCTGGGCAGTCACATATTTGAAATGCTCCAGCTTATCCTTGGGAACAGTAAATTCGAAAATCTATAAAAATCAGAAAATTCTAAAATGATTTCCTGGAGTATAAAGGGAAATGATAGTACATCAGTGGGGATCTGACACATTCTAAATAATGTAATGTTATATAGGGCGTGTGTCTGAGTCTGTGCGATGTGCTGATAGGCTTCGTAGACTTATTACTGCGTGCCTGATACATACATATCAAACGATTTGTTGTGTGGATGAACTCCTCATGGGCATATGGTCTTAGTACCGTAATTTCGTTTGATAGGGTATTTGTACAAAACTCGGAGGTTTAGGATCGTTATGTTATTAGTTGTTTGGGGATAGCCTCTCTGATCTTCTGCTGTAAGTCATTACGGACCTAGATCAGACAGGGTGTCTTTATAAAAGAGCTATATGCCAAATCCTAAAGTTACCGAATTGAGGAACTTTTCATGTTATATGATAATCAAAGATTATCTATTACATCGTATTGATCATTGATGCAAATCATGATTAATATCAGTCCTCAACCTGGTATAGTTCATATGTTACTTTGCTGCATTAATTTGCTGACCTGTATACCTCTATGCATTATATCTTGTACAATTACAGATAACGAAAGCATAATCACGCTTTACAATGAGTCTTTGTGCTTTTACTTCTTGATACGGGAGTATGTCGTGTGCGTGGGAACCACAGTCAATTGCGTTTATACTATAAATATCAGTATCAGTATAAAGCACTGCACAAAAGTCTGCATGTGAGTTTATATGGATCACAATATCAGCAGTTGCCAGATCACACATTGTCTTTAATGATAATAATTTCAAAAAGATCAACGGTGTGATCAGATTTCTCATAAACTGATATGATCCCTTTACCGGAATCACAAAAATATTTACAGTTTTTCATTTACATTTCTGCATTTTATTTTCTCGTCAAAAAATTACAAAACTCAAAAAGATTTTAGGTGTGTTTTAGCATAAACTTTAGAAAATCCAAAAAGATTTTTCATTTTCATCTTATTTTTGATAACTGATGGTGGTTGATGACGATTTTCTAAAACCTGGTACACCAATTGAGTTTTGTGATCTTTAAAATGTGAAAATATGATGATTGGATGCTTAAAAGTTGAGAAATAATTGAACCGGGATTCGTTTTTGAGATTTGGAAAATTTTCAAAAATTCCATTTTACATTCGCCCATTCGTTTGGTCGAATGAGGAATTTTCCAGCTCTTTCGAATGAATTGGACGGGCGAAGGAGAGAGTTCTTGAACTGATGTTCATTCGAACCCTTTTGCCTCATTCGAACCCTTTCAGTAGGGTCGAAGGAGCCAAAAGCTTCTCCTTCGCATGAACAAAACGGGCGAAGGAGACTGTCTATATAAAGACTTCCAGCTCATTCGAACCCCATATATTTTTTCTCAGAATTTCAACATAAAGTCACCTTGTTGCTCTTTTGTTTTACAATCTACCATTGTTTGCGCCTTCATCTACTGATCATTTTCCTATAATTGTTTCAGGTTATCATCTGTTTTACAAGGATTAATCGTGGTTTTTGTGTCTCGAACCCTAAGTTTCTAAAAACTGTTTTAAACTGGATAACTGTTTCAATTGTTGACTGGTTTTCATTCTATGTATGTTTTAGGGGGAGAATAACTAACAATCTAGGTTTCATTAACATCAGTATGATGTTTTTGATCAAAACCCCTTTTCGAACCCTAGTTTCAATTAGAAAACATACATATAATGAACTTTAATCGTTTTTGTTTGGTTTAATAGTTTAGTCAGCATGTTTAGGTAGTATTGCAATCAAATGATCATGCTTAGAATATGTTAATTTCGTTATTGAAATTTTGAATTTAAACAGTCACTTTCGTCTCCAGTCGTTTGGGCGAAGGAAACAAATCCGGTCGAATGAAGTCTTTAAACTGGTCGAATGAATGAATAAGGGTCGAATGAAATTGGTTCCAAAAATGTTGTACATTCGAACCATAATATTCACATTCGTACCATGTGTTTTTCTCATTCGCACCCCCGACTGGGCGAATGAGAAACTGAATTACCAAATTTTCAATGTTTGAAACTTTAACAACTTTTAACATGTGTTTTTGATTTGTTTTACAGAATTTGAACATGTCCGAGCCAGAGAAAACTACCGAACAAGCAGGATCGTCTTCACAACCTGCTAAGACGGTACCACTGAAGCAGTTGGATTTCGAGAACGCACATAACTGCTGTGCTTATTTGGGAGATGTAAAGAAGCACACTGAATTCGCTGATATCATAGAATATTTGAAGAGATGCAGAGTAATTGACGCGATTGCTACACCTACCGTCATTTACCGCGATATTATGCAGGAGTTTTGGTCAAACGCGAAGCTGGATTTTTGGAGTTATGAGTCATGTTTGACAAGCAAGGTTCAAGGACAGAGAATAATTGTTTGTGAACAAGATTTACGAGAGGCGTTGAACTTGCATGATGAGAAGACGGACCCTAAAGAGTTGGGATTCATGGATCAGCGTAAGTGTTTCTTGAGGATGAAATATAATGGACCTATCACCGATGGTTCACTACATAAAGGAAAACTGTGCCCTCAGTTTAAATATTTGGCACATGTTTTGGTTCATGTATTTGGATCGGCTGCGGGTGGATATGACTTGATGAGGAAAAGCATAAGCTCTATGATGGTTGCATTAATATTGAACAAACCGTTCAATGTTTCTGGCATGCTTATGGATCATTTACTTGAGCCGGTTAATGGCACGAGAACACTGAAGTTTTTGCTATATCCTCATTTTCTACAAATGGTGTTCGACAATAAATATAAAGACTTGAAAAAGGATCCCACACATATTGTTGTTCAAGAACACATGACATTGAACACACTTGCCAGAATGAAAGCTTACAAAGGCTTATCAGCTGATGAACGTCCTCCTGTTAGGCGTTTATTTGGACACTTGGCAAGACTTGATTACGAAGATCCAGGCAAAGAAGATCCAGGAAAAGGGATAGTGAGACATGATGATAGCAATTCTGAACCTGATGATCCTTTACATCATATTGATCTTGATGCGAAGCGAAAGAGACAGGTAGTGAATGTGGGTGCAAAAGGTAGTAAAATGAAGAAGAAAGAGGTGATAATGAAGGTCGTTGAACCTGAAAAAGAGAAACCGAAGTCTGCACCGAGGAGGCAGAAGAGTAAAGCTCAGAAAGGTACACATTTGGTTGATGAGGTGTCTATTGATTCTGAAGAGACACAGGAAGATGAGAGATGGAATTCTGATGCTGAAACCGTTGAGACCACCTTGCCCAAGGCCACTGAGGCTGGTGCGTCTGCTGATGTTGAAGTTCAAGGAGATAAGAGTCCAATTCAGGACGAGGTAATTGAAGTTATTCTGAATATGGATGATATTGAAGCTGGTTCTCCTGTTCAAGCAAAGAAAAAGAAGAAACAGGAGAAGCCAAGTTTGAAGAGAAAGAAAGAGCTAGAAATGTTAATGGCTGGCAAGAATTTACCACCAGCTACTAGTTCAAAGTCACCGGTTGCTGAGCAGGTACAGAAGAAACAGAAAACCACAATAACTTCAAGCACACCACAAACAGAAGAAATTCCAATGGATGATGTGAATGAAGCATTGGATAATGTGCTGAAGAAAATGAGAAAAGGAAAATTGCATGAAGCTGTTGAACCACCAAAGAAGACCAAAGTATCGGTGGATAGTGACATCATGACTGCTGTGAATCAGAAATTTTCTGAGTTGATGAATATGCTTACAAAACAACAGACGGAGATTGAGCAGCTAAAGTCAAATGACAAGAAAATGTTAGAAGTCGTAGTCACATCGGCAGATGACAATGAGACCTTGAAGAAAACCATCAAGAAGCTAAAGAGAGAAAACAAGAAGTTGCTGAAACATGAGCAACGTAATACCAGAAGGATAATAGTCTTGAAGAAGGAGAACAAACAGCTGAAAAAGAGTAACAAGCATATGGACGATTTGATCAAGAACTTGTACTCTCAAGCTCCTCAACTTCAAGCTGGTGAAGTTGACAAAGAAAGAGAAGAAGAACAAGTTGACTTTGAATTATCTGATGAAGAGGAAGATGATGAATTAGATGAAGATGCTGGTGATGATACAAAGACGAAGAAAAAGGATGATAAAGATGATGATGGATCGGATGATGGTTCAGGTGAAAGCGGCTCTGCTTCTGATGATAGTGATGATGATGATGATGATGACGCTGAACAGTTTTCATATTAAAAGCGTGAAACAGGTAAGGGTGGTGAATCGAGTTCGAAGGCTCCTGGTGAGAATGTTGATGATAAAGATATTTTCTGGAACGAAAGATTGAAGTCATTGTCTGAAGAAGATAAGAATAAGTATCGTCAGATGTTAACCGATCGAGTCTGGACGATAGACATGACTAGCAGGTTTCCAGAAATATTTGAATCTAATAATAAACTCTTCGAGTTGGAATATGATGACCCTGATCTTGAGGATGGGGAAGTGTCTGAGGCTATATCGAAAGAGATATTAGAAGGGTTGGCTAGACAGGTTGGAAAAACTTTGGAAGAGTTATTGGCAGACAATTTTATTCCAAAGATACCTGAGAAAGAGGCTGGACAACATTCTGATGATAACGATGTCCATGGTTTTGAAGAAGTTGAGATTGAAGATCTAACACATGAGGAATATCCACAATACTTCAGAAATGATAAAGATTGTGGAATTCCTGATTTTTCTGATGACTTGCTAAACCATGCTGAGAAAATAGCCAAAGAGAAGAGTAAGGTATTTGAAGAACACATCTTTAAAGGGCATGAAAAGCCTCGGTTCGAACAAACAGACAGTTTGAAGGAGTTGTTGAGGAAACTAAAGGAGAAGGAGAATAACCGCCCTAAAGCTGATATTCAGGGAAGCTTCTACAAACTTCATAGCAGTATGTTCAAAGGCCGTGCCTTGGCCTGGAAGTTTGTCAAAGAGCTTAGGTGTTTTGCGGTGAAATGGGAGAAAGGTATTCTATACTTTGAGAAGTTTCATCACTTAAAGACTCTTCCTTACTGGGCAATCAGGGATATTTGTCGTCACCGTCTAACGGGAGCGCCAAATAGCCAGATTGATTATTTTGCTGAGAAGATGACCCGTGAGAGTCGAACCGAGTGGAATCTGTTTAGACCCCAGTATCCAAAGAGGATTGAACACAAGAAGGAAATTAACGAGATAACTGGGTTGCCCAAGGTTACTTTGAAGTATAAACCACCGCGGGTGCTGAAGAAAATTCCGTTGTTGCCTATTCCTCAGCATTTTGCTAAAGACTTTATATGGTGGTACTATGATTGGAAGACAGCAGAGGCCGTGATTGTGTTAAAAGACGGTGAGAAGGATTATAAGAAGGTGCTTATTTTTGATCCTATGTGGCTAATCAATTGCTCACATGAGGATATCATCATGTTATTCTATAATCCGATTTTTGCTGAACCTAAAGACGCTGAGCAAGCAGGAAAGTACCAGAAGGTGGTATTTCTGTGCTTTGCATATGACATCAACGCTGGATGTGATTATGAACAGAAGTTGGGTAAAACTGTTAAGAAGCAGACTATGCCTGTGAAGAAAACAAAGAAGAAGACATTTCAGGAACCGGAACTGACTAGAGAACAAAAGATTATACGACACATCAGAATAATGAACAAGCACATGGATGAACAGAGAAGACAACAATCCAAGCAATAGTCGAGGGGGAGTTTGTAGGTGCATATGTGCGACTAATGCTTTGGATTGGATAACTCATTTGTTTTGTTTACTGTCGTTGGTGCGAAGGAACAATTTTGATGGTGCGAAAGAGAGATTTCAAGGGTGCGAAGGAAGATTTTTGGGGCGAATGAAGATTGTTTATTATGGAGTTTGGTTCGACCACTCAAAGTGGGCGAACCTGCACATTCGCACGAACAAAGTGGGTGAATGTGCAGTCTATAAATAGGCAAACTCAGTTTTTGCAGCTAACTTTGAGTCATTTATTTCCCGCCACTTTCTGAATTCTCTCTGTAACTTTTTATAAACTTGTTTTGCGTCGAGTCCTTGAATGTAATTGTTTTTCTACGTGTATTCAAGTTTGATTATTAATGAAAACGTTTGAAAATGATGATTTGTGTGTGTTTATCTGATTAGTTATCATTTTGTGCTGGTTTTGGGGATTCCGCACCCAAAACTAAATTGTTTGATTGTCTTTGTAGCTTACCGATCCTTTCATGCGTATACAAAGATGAATCAAACTTCTTTGCCGGCTGAGCTGGCACAACACTCTTTCCCACATTATCCCACTTCCTCTTGTTCCATTCAGTAACCTTCACATCAGCACCCTTAGGAGGCAAAACACCCTCTGCCACCTTCAGGTTAGTCATCCGATGAGCTGATCGGACAACTTCAGCAATAGTGGGAAGGTTCCCAGCGGCCACCAACCCAGCAATCTCCGGCACCAGTCCAGACACGTAGTGCTCGATCCTCCTGTACTCGGGTGTGTGCAAATCAGGGCACAACACCGCCAGCTCATTCCTCCTCACAGTGTACTCTTCAATCTCAGACCCAACCATCTTGTAGCTCCAGACCTCGTGCTCTAACTTCTGTACCTCCTCTCTCGGACAGTACTTACCTCTCAACAGCTGCACAAACTCCGCCCAAGGCATAGCAATAGCCTCCCCCAATCCCATGTTCTGAGTAGTAGCATTCCACCACGACAGTGCAGGCCCCTCAAATGTCGCAGTAGCATACTTCACCCGGTCCCCAGCAGGACAGTTACACATAACGAACACAGACTCAACCTTCTCCAGCCATCGGAGCAGTCCCACCGCTCCCTCGGTTCCAGCGAAGTTATGGGGCTGACAGTCCCTAAACTTCTTGTAAGAGCACTGAGGTGGGGGTGGATTGGCACCAACACCTGAAATACGGTACACGAGTAAAACACAAACGAAAGGGCACGAAACCCAAAAATGAGGCAAGGTCGACAAAAAAAAACAACTCACCACCCATGGCATTAATCCCAGTCTGGAAATTAGCCATAGCCATGTTCACTTGCTGCTGTAGCAAGTTGTTCAGTTCAGCTTGGGTCATGTTGATGTTTCCACGACCACCGCCTCCAGCACGACCGCCACCGCCAGCACGGCCACCGCCGCCACCACGACGTCCACCCCCGCGAGCACCAGACATGATCTAACAAATCAAGAAATCGAGGGATTCAGATTCACTTCCAGTGTCAACCACTAGAAATTTACAAGAGTTGACCTAGGGACAAATCCAGGACTATACATCCAAACTCCAAGTCCATCGGGATTTTCATGCATTCCAGTTTATTATTTCGTGTGCACCCGAAATGATAAACTGCTCTACATGGTCCTCCAGATGTACCCCTAATCCAGACCCCAGTCACCGAATATTGTCGCCTAGTAACGTGTGACGATAGGTGCAAGTGTAGGTAGGCATGTGTGTGCTAGAACCAACAAATCAACCCCTCCTTCTTCAATCCAGAAGAAGAAAACAAGAGTAGGTAAGAACCCAAATAAAAGCGGATGATGTAACGGAGAAGCATGATGATAATGTAATGACACCCCGACAACGTTATTACGTATCCCACTAATAGACTCAAGTATGTGACCGTCTAGTGTGTGCGACTCGGCTATAGACCAGACTCTACATGCAGTCCTAGTTCACTATAACCATTGGCTCTGATACCAATCTGTCACACCCTCAAATTTCCACTTGCGGGGTTTTACCGCGAGGCGCATGACAAACCAGGATCCAAGTCAACAATCACAATAAACAACTCTATATGAAAAATGTAAAGAAACATAACCAACGATTTTATAAGAAGAAGCATTTAAGAAGCATTTAATCAGCTATGCTGTTATCCCAAAGTATTCAAAACACTTTTTATTACAAAACGTGCAACTATGCCTAGACGCCAATGCAGACCCATGCGCCTAGTTCCATTTGTTGCTACCTTAGCGACCTGAGAAAAACATGCCAAAAAGATGTCAACATATAATGCTGGTGAGTTCACAGGTTTGTTCAATATGTTACCAAAACGTTACCATGTCCATACTATATCAATGTTACCAAGTACGCTAGCTAGGCGTATGTTTTATTACTACTACGATTGGAAACCATTACTAGACACGTTTAGCAATGTTTAGCATGTTTAAGCAGCCCGAATGTTCAGCATGATACCAATGTTCCTGTTCGAGTCAATATGCACCGTCCGGCCCTCCAAGCCGACGAGTGGGGCAGGTCACGCCCAATAGATCTATCCACATTTCCCCCGTTGTGCATCCCCGCACATTCATGGTTTCCCCCGGGACTTCCAAAGATCGTATAGCAATACAAAGTTAAAACCATAGTATGACATATGTTACCAAAATAGTTTAGCGCATGTTTTCTCCCCCAAAAGTTAAAAGCAGTAAAAGTGGGGCCGTGAACTCACCTTAAATAGCGTTCTTCGGTCACAAGTAAAGATGTTAAGCCCTTGATAATCCCTCTACCGGAGATCTATCAAAATGTTCACATAAGTGTTCCGACTAATAACCATAAGGTTATCTAGTCCCCGATTGTCCAGATCGTAACCAAGTACGTTTTAAAACGCGTTTAAATGTTTAACCGACACACTAGACCGACCCGGCATTCCGTTGGTGACCCATTACCCTAACTAATCAAGTACACAAAGATTACACACAAGTTTCAAGCATAAAACACTTAGTTTGTATCAAAAATCTCATTTCTGCATCAGAACGGTCGAACCAGTCAGTTTAAGTCTCCTTCGCCCGTTTTTAACCTCCTTCGCCCGTTTTGTATTTCGTTCGACCGTTTGATGTTTCCTTCGCCTGTTTTACCACGTTCGCCCAAAAATATCCCAGGTTCGACCCTGGACTTTCTCCTTCGCACCTTCGATCGGTCGAAGGAGTCCAGGTTCACCCCTGTTGTGCAAATTTTCCTAAAAACGCTTCAAACACATTCAAAACGACTCGAAACATCATCAAACACAACATTCAAGCATGAATAACTTATCCCTACAAAACCCCACCGATTTCCCCCAATAATACGTCCATTTCAACCCTTTCCTAAAATGGTAAAGATTATGGAAACATCACTTTCATGCATGAATAATTTACCCAATTTGGAAACTTTTGAAATCGATTCATATTCAACTTGAAATGCTCATTTTGTCGAGTGTTCGATCTTTTCTTATCAATTCTATTGATCATAAATATCATGCATCAAGTCTAGATTCGTTAAAACCCCCAAATACCCATAATATCATCATATCCAATCCTAACCCTAAACAACAATAATCTAGCATCAATAACAATCCTATATCATGTTTCTATCATAGATACAGCAGCAAATCATTGAACAACACGTCATACCACATAACACACAATTTACACATGTTTATCACCATGAAAACCTATGTTAAATGATAATGTTTTGATTTAGAAAGATGTTTAAAAGGTTTTTAATCATAAAACACCCTTAGAACAGATCCGGACAATTAGGGTTAGATGAAAACGAATTAAAATGCTTTTAAAAAGGTTTAGGATTAAGAACACACCTTGGATTCTTGTTTAGATGTTGTAGATAGGTTACATTATGAAAAAGAAGAGCAAAAACTCCTTCCTTAGTGATTAAGATCGTTTGAGAGCGTTTTGGGACGGTTAGGGTTTGTGAAATGATGAAAAATGACAAAGGTTGGTATTTATACTAATCCTCCTTCGCCCCATTTCAATGGTCGAAGGTGGCCTCCTTCGACCCTTACACAGGGTCGAATGAGCCCTGTCCTGGTCGAAGGGAATTCTTTCAATTCCACTTCCCAGGTTCGCCCATTTACAAAGGGTCGAACCAGGCAAATGTTCTCCTTCGACCACTCGAAGTGGTCGAACCAGAACTCATTTTTAACTAGTTTTCCAGTTTGTCGTGTTTAACGCATTCTAACACATCTTAACACATAAGCATGCATCCTTAATCTATATTTAACATATTTAAGCATAGATAATCATTTACACATCATTTAAACACATCTATGTATATAATCCACCACACGACCCATAATCTACACATATACTTAATTAGTTCATGTAATGTCACCAACAATGGAACCCGGTACTAGTGTATTACCAAAACGACTCCCAATGATCCTCCAGATCATTGTACCCTGGACAATCCTAACTTGACCCGACTCAACTAACCCAGTTAAGTTCGTTTATAAACGTTTCTCGCTAAGGTAGACTTAGATGTTACTAATATGTTTAAGCCAAACATGCCGGGTGTCACATCATCCCCACGTTGAAAGAATTTTCGTCTCGAAAATTGCGCAAAGCCCCAAAAAGAAGAAAATGAAAAGAACAGAACAAAAAGAAAATTACCGGATGTCACATCATCCCCACGTTGAAAGGAATCTCGACCCGAGATTCATTCCGCTTCAGCAGTAACATGCCTCGATTCAAACGCGCGTTTCGGAAAAAGATGAGGATACTTAGCTTTCATCTGATCCTCCCGTTCCCATGTGAACTCCGGTCCACGGTTCGAGTTCCAACGGACTTTAACGATGCGGATTTTACTCCGACGGAGGCTACGAATCTTGTAGTCGAGAATCTCGACAGGTTCCTCCACAATGCGAAGACGATCATCGACCTTGGTCTCCTCCAGTGGTACAATGAGAGATTTATCAGCCAAACACTTCTTTAAGTTAGACACATGGAAGACGTTGTGCACACTACCGAGCTCCGCCAGTAAGTCAAGTCTGTATGCCACCGTCCAATCCGATCCAGGATTGCGAATGGTCCGACATATCGAGGGTTAAGCTTGCCACGCTTTCCAAAGCGTATGACGCCCTTCCATGGTGAAACTTTCAGAAGTACTTTGTCCCCAACCTGGAACTCCAAAGGTTTTCGACGGCGATCGGCATAACTCTTCTGACGATCCCGAGCAGCAGCCAAACGCTGACGAATCTGCACGATTTTCTCCGGTGGGTTTGGTCGGTAAAAAAAACCATAGACTTTACAAACTTATCAAAAAGTTTTTAATACAAACAGGAAGTAGCCCCAATTTATATAGGGCATGTGGAGTACAAATAGTTTGGTTATTTCAAAAAAAAAAAAAAAAAACAATTAATAGTTATGTAGTATTAAGACATATCCCACAAGACACCATAATGCATCCATTCCACACGACATACACACATATTAAGTTGGCTTCAAGATCAAACAAAAAATCAACTACAAACTTTGATGAGTTTACTCGATTTCAACATAAAAAGTGATATTGTTCAACAACAGCACGCTTTGAACGGCCTTAAACACATTTGAGTAAGATGATCTTCTGATGAAAATGAAATTTTAAGAAAAAAATTGTGAAGCATAGTTTTAGATGCACCTAAAATGTGACACAACTCGGCTATTATAAACCCGGCTAGGAGAATCACGAATAGTAGATGATTGTTTTCACCTACAAGAAAAAAGATAATAGTATCATCTAATCATTTGAAGTTAATCCATGCATTACAATCGGGACAGCTGAAACAAACTTTTTTAAAGTTGTTACCTATATAGTTCCCAAAAGAAGAACAATGGTGGCCAAATCTCTTTAACATATGAATCACAGTGTTTATAATATCTTACCTCTTGGAGTAGAAATGAAGGTGTTATAACATAAAGCCATATATGGCAAACAACTCACATAAGACTAAACCATATTTTGAACAATGAGATTCATACCCAAGGAAGGACATTTGACGTTTTCGTATAAAAAATAGGAATAATTACAAAATTGCAAAGACGGCCCACATACTAAAAAAAAAAAAAAAAAACAAAATCCCCGATAATAAAAATATTGAACAAAATTTGGAAAGCATTATTTCAAGACTCTGTTAACTATTGATGGTTGAAAGTTGCATACATTTTCTTCATAAGACCAATGTATTACACGGGGTTAGATACTAAAAATGATGAATTAGAAAATAAGACAAAATTGCAAATGGGACATACCTGGATGTCAAGCATTGCATTAAGATATGACATTGACAGGATATCCTGTTTATTTAGCTCTCCACTCACTCTGAAGATCCTCATTATCTACAAACGATAAGAAATGTCTCAGAGTTAGATAAACAGTTTATCTCAGTGTTACTATAAAGAAGATGCAATATTGAGGCAAAAAGTTCAAAATGACAGCCTAATCATTGGGATGAATAATGCATTTTATGTAGTTGAGGTGTAATATATTCTTATCCTCATTAGAAACATATACGACATATGGCTCTTTCTATCTAAAGTTTTAATATAGTATACCTTACGCAATTGTGTCAATGTTTTAGTGTTAGTAAGTGGGTCTGCTATGTTAGTGATATACGGTAAAATATACATATTTGAATCCCCGATTAAACTCCTAAATTGCACCTTGTTACGTTAATTTTGTAGATTTGGTACTTAACCGTTTTCTATTATTATTGCAGGTCTTAAACGGCGCGCCAAAGATGAAGTTGAAGATAATGGGCGAAAACTGACTAAAACGGACATTTCCTACATATTCAGAAGCTTATAATCAAAGTGCACGGTCGTGCTGATTTGCTTGACTCGGCAGCACTGCCAGTGCACAAGGCAGTGCAACCCAGATTCTCGGTAACACAGATCGGCACGACTGTACAGACCAAGTGCAAGACCGTGCGGGTCCATTTTTCTCGGAAGCACCGCCAGTGCACCAGCCAATGCACTCAAGTACTCGGTAACAACTTGATCAGCACGGTCGTGCGAACCTTATGCACGACCGTGCACCTTTATCTGCTAAATCAGTCCACTTGGCCCACTTGTCTGGCCCACGTAAGGTGATGTCACGATCAAAATAAAGTGCACGACCGTGCAACCCATTTGCACGGCCGTGGTTGCACGGTCGTGCACATTTGAAAATGTAACATACCAAAATTTCGCTAAATGATTTTTATTTGACACGAACCAACCGGGTTTGTATCGAATCGATCCATTGATGGGTTTTGTCGCGTTGAGGATATTCAATCTCAACAGGCCACAACTTGAGGTTCGGCACAAGCTCCAGAACGGCGGTCTCTGAGTTGATGTTCTTAGTTTTCTTCATTGATCTCAAGTATGGATTAATGATTCCATCTTCTTTACCGGTAATTTCTCGTCCTAGCATGGAGTGTAAGGCATGTTACATTTTGTTAGTATTCGGGATAATCATCCTCCTTAAATGAGGAGTTAATTTTTAGTCAAAGTTTGTTTTGTATTTACATAGTTATCTCCTAAATTGTTGTTATTTCCTTGTTTACTATGGTATTATACATTCACGTCAATGTATCGATGATAGGCATGAAGAAATATTATTCTATCTTAATTTGGTATCAAGCCTAAATTCAATCTCCTTCCTTCGTCTCCTACCCAAACTTTTATTTCCCTGCACTTTTTTTTTCTGTTCTACAAAAGTCCCTTCCATGGCTTCCTCTTCAACCACGAATTCCACCCTTCCCATGAATACTCTACTTGATTTGCTCACCATAAAACGGTCCTCACCAAACTACCTCTTGTGGCACAACCAAGTTGTTCTGCTGCTTATGCATCAGAATTGGTACGGTTTTGTCGGGTTCTCACCCCGCCCCTCCCAAAACCGTCACTACTAATGATAATGAGACTATTAATCCAGCCTATTCCTCCTGGTTGAAGACTGATCAGCTTGTTCTGCTGCTCCTTCAATCCTTGAGGAGGCAATTGTCGAAGCTCTCGGGCTCTCTTAATAGTTAGGTTCTTGGTGTCACCATTACGGTTGTTTCTTGAAGCTCAGTTTCAGGATCCCATTTTGACGCACATTCCAAGGAGGTGGGTGTCGAGATGGTGATCGAATGGTGGAGTGGTAACCGGATAATGGCAGCAGTTGGGTTTGACGATGATGATCGGTGTCACGGCGAGGGGTAGTTTTGGCCATCGTCGGCAGATCAGGCAAAATATGGGGACGAAGATGGTATAGGGTGAAAGTGTTTGCAGACGCGGTCGCGTGGATATATTATTTGTCCCAAGCGGAGTTCGTATGATAGAGTCACGAGCTGCGCGAAGACAGACGCATAAACAGTGACGTACGGCCACTGTTTGTCTTTCTGGCAACTATAGCAGCAGATTCCGGCGATGACAACTAATGGGTTTGGAAGGGTTCGGCGATACGAACGCGTGGACATATTATTTTCCCAAAACGGAGTTCGTTTGGGTCGGTTTTGGTCTACTCGAATGTTGGCGAGCAAAACCGAACGAGCTGGCAGGCGGTTCTGCGTTCTGGCAGCAGCGAAGGCATCAGCAGCCAACACCAGTCATTTTCTGACCATGGTCATGTTGAGACGAGCGCGGGGATATGTGGTTCACCCAAAACGGAGTTCGTATGGGCAAGTTATTGACGAAACAAGATTTGGTTCGCAAGTTTGTTATGAGGTGAAATTCTTGGTGGGTCATGCAATTGAGGTTATAATATTCCTTGCTAAATATAATGGGGTTTCCTAAGAATGCATATATTATCTTGGTTTCACTACCTGGTGTTAGTGGGTAATATAAGAGACCCTGTTAGGGTCTTGGTGAATACGAGTTTAGGTGATGATGATGAACCATGGGATTTATGCTTTGGTCCTCGTCAGATGGCACCTCTCTAGGGTCATCCAACTCATTGTGAAGCGAGCAATAAATATGATTTCGCAGAAGTGCAGTTCGTAACGGTTAGCACGTTGACATGGAAGCTTTGCAACTAGTGAGTTCTTGTGCCCACTCTTTTAGTTATTATTTTTCTAAATATTTTGGGCTAACGTGCATGCTAAACCAGTATGATTATTTTTATGAAGTCAAAAAAATAAATATTTTTATAAAGTTATAAATATTTTTGTGAACTCATATCTACATTATTTTGGCATGAAACGTAAGTAGGCGGAATGCGCCTAATGTGAAGTTATAAATATTTTTACATGCGAACGAAATCCATACTAATTCAAATATATTTTTTCTAGGCTTAAAATGCGAGTAGGTTATTATGTTTTTATACCTACATGTTTGAAGGCAACTAGAATAAAATATATATTCGGATAGTTGTATATGTTTATATGTATATGAAAATGGATGTACCTATATATAGGTGTATATATATAGGTTTAAGTTATATGTGTTTCTATAAATATATAAACTGTGTTCGGCGACTACACCTGACCTTATAAACTGGGCTATGACAGAATTGGGATATGCCTGCTCTGATCTAAGGTATTGGTTTTGTGTCAAGGTTGTTGCTCAGTTTATGTTATACTTGTTATTATATTTAATAAACTATGTTGAGAGCTACCTGATATGTCGAACTGGGCTATGACAGAAGTGGGATATGCCTACTCTGATCTATGGTCTTGGTTTTGAGTCAGGAATGTTACGTAGTACATAATATATGTACTCTTATAAACTGAGCTATGATAGAGATGGGATATGCCTGCTTTAAATCTCTAGCTTTGGTTTGGCTTACATAGACTGGATTGTACTTTGTGTTGATAAGTGGGATGCGCGTATTATATATAATTGGTAAGTGAAGTCTTGAGGTAAATAGGCATATTATGCCTATCCTAGACTTTAATTTTTGTTTTGCTTGGGGAAAAACAAATTAGCGGATTGCGCGTGTTGTTAACTCTGAGGTTGAGGTATTTTGTTAATTCTTATTTTGACAAAATACTTGTTTATATAAATTTATAAAACCTGAACTCACTCAGCGTAGCTGACTTTTGCATACACGTTAGATTGATTTCAGGTTAATAGAGAGATGGATGGATGACTGCTTGGCGATGCAAGAAGCTACCTGGCAATTGAAGGCATTTCTAGTGGAAGACAACTTTTGTTTACACATGATAAATTTTTAATTTGATTTACGATTGGATAAGTATTTGTCATGTGTTTTGTAGAATTTTATTCTAAATGATTTTCCGCTGCGTATACATACTCTTTTAAAAGAAAAAAAAATTCCCATGTTTTTGCATATTTAAGAGTTTTAACCCAACTGTTTGACACCGGTTTTGCGGGTCTTACAGAAAAACTCTATAAAACAGGGCAGACGATTTCTGATCAAGTATTGGGTATTTTTCTAATGTTCTGGGAGATTTTTGAAGCTGTGAAGCTGTTGTGAAGGTTGATAACAAGCTCGGGAGGCGATCGGAACCTATTTTCATCATCCAATCCACCACATTTTGCTTATTTATGGTTTGATATTTTAGCCTATTATTGTTCAAATCAAATTTTATACAGCTTGTATGTGATGTTTAGCTTAAATATTGTAACCTACGTGTAAAAACACTAGTATTTAGTAGTATTAAACAATCGTTGGTATTTTAATCGCATTTTGTATGATTTTGGTGTTTTTCATGTTATAATCTTGATGATCATATTGCAAACATGTTATATTGTCGTTGGATTCATGATTATGTTCGTGTGACTTTGATAATTATTGTTTTGGTTAGTCAGGTACATGTTGAAAAACTGTCCGGTTAATTGCTCAGTAGTAAACTAGTTAACTTGCTAATGTGTTTACACCATGAAACTGGAAATGAGTATTGGTTTGGTAAAAGTCTGGGGAATAATGACCAGGAATGCTCATCTGCACATAAAAGGGTTTAAACAGCTTAATGGTGTTGTTATTGATCTTTAACACGGTTGATTATCTTTGTTAGTTATTTTGGTGAAAATGGCTATTTTAGTAGATTTATGTTCAAAGTCTGTAAAATGGAATAGTTTGTGATGTGCTATACTTTATGCTAGTCTCGGTGGTTGTATTGTGTAATCAGTATTGCTTTCCTTGATTAGTAAGGTTAGAGAACTCTTAACAGATGACTAACTTATCTTTAGAAGATTTGCATGAGATTATATCAATTTCTCGCTAATGAACAATTTTAGGTGGTTAATGGGTGTTTATCGTGTTAGCTTTCTGAACAGTTGTCAAGTTAGGATTCCTGAAAGGGATACTAATTGTCTGAAAATGGGAATATTAATCTCGCACCTTTTTAACATATGTTATGTAGTTAACATGCTTAGGTTGTTAATATAGTATATTTACATATATATATATTGTATTTGGAGTCTTACATATGTTAATTTAGGATTTTAGATTGATTTAGTTTAAGCTTATTCCAACTATCTCTTACTGGTAAATCGGGACATCATTTCAGTACTATTGCATCCGCCCGCGTCCATGGATCGATATCTGATTCTTATCTATACTTTACTACATATATGATACGGTACACTTGTCCTTTTGTGCGTGTTTTAATGTTAAGGTCTAAACCATTTTTATAAATATTAAAACCAATCGTGTGTTAAGTCATTGAAAAATTATGCGTATACTCGCAACACACCAAGTTTTTAGCGCCGTTGCCGGGAAACAACGAGCTTTAGGAACGAACCGAATCGACCTTTTACCGGTGTACATGCTTGTGAATACTTGTTTGTTCATTTATTTTCTAATACGATGCTTTGATTGATTATTTGTTCATTTGGATATTGATAAATTGGATTTATTGGTTTGTGTATAAATTTGATTGATTAGATTTATTTGTTCGAATTTGAACTAATTATTAGTTTTGAGATTTGGATTGTTAAATTCTTTGTTTGACATGTTTGCCCCTCACGTGAGAGGCACATGTCTAAGTTAACCTGGTTTTTTTAACGGTGGTTACCCTAAAGGACATAGGGTGTAACAAAGTTAGAAAAGAAATGACATATCATCATCATCATCATCATACTCAGTTAACCCCACCAATAGCAAAATCTAAGGTAGGGTCTGAGAAGGGTAAGATGTAAACAGCCTTACCTCTAACCCGTGAGAAAAGAGAGGTTGCTTCCAGTGAGACTCACGGCTCGATATTGGCTTTGTATAAAGCTTTGGACATAAGACACATAACACTTAGCAATCGGGACAAACCCGATTGGTGTATGTACCCATTGTCTTTTAACTATCAACCCCAAATTAAATGACAAGGAGGGAAGTTTACTGAAATAAGAAATGGGTTTAGCTTTGACCCAAAGTTTGGAAACGGGTTAACTTGGACCCAAAGTTTAGAAACACCGTTTAGTTATCATTTGTCCATATCTCTTCTATGGTTCTACCTTCGTCGCAAAGGAAATTCACCTTATAAAAGGCATGACCCAAGAGCTTAACTCTTCACACCTTCTAGAGATAAAATCCGACGACGGTCCGATACTCTGGTGAACCAAAAAACAAACCGCAACACTAAAAAGATAACCATGACTATTGCCGGCAACCTTTTCTTACTCTGACCAGTAGCTCATCAAAGCATTTACTGGATAGAGTTTTATTTACACTTAGTATAAACACATATACACAAAGATATATATGCCTCAAATTATTCTTGTTATATTGTTATATTTTTATATTTATTCTTGTTATAAATAAGTTAATTTGTTACTATTACTATTATTATTATTATTATTAACAATATTACATCATGGATTTAAAGTGAATAAAATAAATAAATAAATAATTTCTTCAATTAACGTTAATATTTTATAAGTGTTAAAACGAATTAGTTAGTTAATTTTTTTTATAAATCAGAAAAGTACAAAATTCTAAACCAACAAATAATTTTAAATTAGATTTATTTTGAAATAGATCGTTACAAACACTCGTGATCAAGTTGACATCATTTTGGAAAATTAAGGTGCGGATATCCCCCTTTACTATATGTATAGTATTGGCATTTTAACTTCATCTATGATTTAATTAAGTGGTACTCGTTTGTTTCATATTCTTAATTGTTTTATTTACCTGGCTTGATTCTTTTCGACACTAAATCCATATTACATGCGATATTATTTAAATTAAACTGTACTTATTATCGCATTCTGAATAAAGATATATCTGATTACGCATATTATTATGCTTACGAAAATAAATATATTATTAGTTTTTTCTCTATATTTTGATACCCGAGCACGCCCCTACTTAGGGCTGTAAACGAACCAAACGAACACGAACAATGCCTTGTTCGTGTTCGTTTGTTAAAGAATTAACGTGTTTGCGAATTGTTCACGAACACTTACCGAATGAGATTTTTTGTTTGTGTTCGTTTGTTAAGAAAATAACGTGTTCACGAACTGTTCATGAACACTTACCGAACGAGATTTTTTTCGTGTTCGCTTGTATTTATTTGCGAAATTTAGGTGTCGGCCAAAAACAAACACAAACAAACACAAATAAATGTAAACGAACACACATAGGCATTACTAAAAAAAAATCAAGCACAATTTAACACATTAAATTCTTAAAATTCTCATTTTTTCATCGCTGACATTGTCCGCCCAGAATATACTAATCCAAATACCCAAATATACGTGACATAATCTTGATCACATAATGTCTTATAAAAACACAGAGTTATCATATTAAACTTGAAATCCTCGTTTAACCCACCAAAAATAACAGTTAATCAAAATAGTTAAAGTAATATTAACATGGGATACACTAATATATGTTAAATAATCTACCACTGGGAAATTTGAAATACTTAAATTAAATATACAAAAAATTAAAAACCCTAATGAACTATCAAACAAAAACAAACATACACGAACACGTTACCGAACGTTCACGAACATAAACAAACGAACGAGGCCTCTGTTCATGTTCGTTTGTTTAGCTAAACGAACTTCCCGCCGAACAGTTCACAAACTGTTCGCCGAACGTTTGGTTTGTTTACAGCCCTACCCCTACTTATGGGGTGGCCAAAAGCATGTCATTGCGGCATTGATGGCATGGCACCGACTGTGACTGTGAGCCTAAATCACATTGTCTCGCCTGTTCTGAACTCTGATGTTATAATATTATATTATTTCTGCTGAGTGGTTTGTATGATGCCCATACACCATCACACATAGGTTCTCGGGCTAGCTACCTGGTATTATATATATATATATATATATATATATATATATATATATATATATATATATATAGGGTATGATCCTAAGAGAACCAACCCCTATTTGAGAACTGAGAGAACCATTCTGGATCACACAATTCATATAAAGGCAAAAAAAATATTTTTTTTTTTTGCTTTAATCGCACATTTTTAACATTAATATTAAAACACACTGACGTGTGCGGATATACACATAATTTTACAATGAAATAACACACGTTTTGCTTTAATATTTATAAAAAAAAATGGTTTAGACCTTAATATTAAAACACACACAATAGGGCAAGTGTAACCAGATATCGATCCATGGACGCGCACGGAGCAATAGTACTAAAACTCTGTCCCCGATTTACCAGTAGGAAAAGATAAGTTGAGTTTGTTTATAGCTAAATTAATTCTAACACATGTAAATAATTTAACTACGACTCCAAATAGAAAATATAACTATATAAACTATAATACGCCAATCCTAGCATGTTATCTAAATATAATAAGTAATACAGGCGTGTGATCAACATTCCCATTTCCGACAGTTAGTGTCCCTTTCGGGCATCCTAACATGACAACTATACAGAAAGTTAACACGAATACACACGTTAACCGCTTCAAGTCGTTTATTAGCGAGCAGCTGATATAATCTCACGCAGATCTTTTAAAGATAAGTTAGTCATCTGTTAAGAGTATTCTAACCTAACTAATTCAGGAAAGCGATACCGAATACACAATACAGCCACCTAAACTAGCATAAAGTAGAGCATTTCACAACCTATTCCATTTTACCAACTTTGAACCCAGATCTACTAAGATCGCTATTTTTACCAAAATAACTACCAAAGATCATTAACCGTGTCAAAGACTAGTAACGGCACCATTAGGCTTTTTAAACCCTTTTACGTGCCGGTAAGCATTTTTAACCGTTATTCGACTGACTTTAACCAAACCAATACCCGGTTACAGTTTCATGGCATAAACTATTTAACAAGTTAACTAGTCTACTACCGGACGATTAAACGGACGGTTTTTCAACATTTATCCGCCTAACACATTCGACAATCGCTAAAGGCATTCAAATGCAGCTACAAATCCAACAACAACGAAACAAGGTTGCGCTATGATCATCAAGATCTAAATATGAAAAACGCCAAATTTATACAAAACAAGATTACATACTAACGATTGTTTTTTCTACTAACGATTACTAAACAAGATTACTAGACGATAATGTACTACATAAACAACACAAATAAGCTAAAACAAACAGATTTGAATCAACTAAAAGCTTAATAGATCAAACCATAAAACTTGAATGTGATGGATTGGATGATGATCGATGATCCGGATGAGTTCCCAAGTTCGTTCCTCGCCTTTGCAGCAGCTCACAGGTCCAGAAAATCGCCCCAAATCGCCCAGAGACCACCCAATATTTGATCAGTGGGTTTTGCTCTGTTCTTATAGAAAGTTTGATTTTGTGCCGTGCGCATAAAGTGCACGGCCGTGCACTTTATCAAGTTGAGTCGACGTGCAAGTGGGCAAGTGGCCAGGCTCGTTTCTAGAAATATCTAGATATTCCGCACGGCCGTGCACCTTAGGTGCACGGGCGTGCGGGTCTGGTGGTGGCCGAGTGCTGATGGTGCACTGCCTGGTGCACTGGCAGTGCACCCGAGAAGTTTGAGTCGCACGGGCACTCGCACGGTAGTGCTGATCAGGGTGCCCGGGAACATCAGCTGCACGCCGTGTCGCACTGGCAGTGCAGCTCATCTGTGTCCGAGCCAAGCAAGTCCGCACGGGCGTGCACTATTTCCAGACTTGGCTGATTTTGCAGAAACTTTCCGTCTTGTCTGATTTTCGCCCGGTTTCTTCGACTTTGCTCGTGGGACGTCGTTTAAGACCTGCAATAAACATATGAAGCGGTTAAGTACCGAATTGGTGCAATTATGGTCGAAAACGCGTAATTTGGGAGTTAAATCGGGGACTTAAATATGTATATTTTAACGTATATCAAACCTCCCCACACTTGAACTTTGCTTGTCCTCAAGCAAACGACTAAACAGAAATAAACGAAAAACTCGCCAAGTGGCAACGAAAAACGCGTAATTTGGCGATTTTTATTTTAAATCGAGCTAACTTATAATTCTTAACTTTAAAGCTCTAAAAACTGCTCGAATACTGCTAATTCACCCTATTTTAGGGTGTTCTATTTTTCTGGATTTTTTTTACTATATATATATATATATATCTATGATATATATAATGAACGAAACTGAAATAATATCAACATACGGGTTCTAAACAGATATACCCGAGAACGAACTATTTACAATACATAAACAAGTTAAACAATAACCTAAACCGAGTTTTAACACAAGGGTTTTAAAAGAAAAAGGTTGTTTGGTTTTAGTGGTGAAATGGTGTGGTAAATAAGAAAAACACGGGATTAGGTTCAACATGGTTAACTAGTGGATAACATATGGGTGCGGGAAACAGATAGAACGAAAAGAAAAGGCTAAATCAAAAGGGTATCCTAAATGCCTCAATCATGTTCGTACAATCTCACACGTATCTGGTCTAAACAAATATACTAGTGACAAGTTCTAAGCTGCACAAAACATCCGGCTCACTCGCAAGCATGTCAAAGAAATGTAATCTATTCTAAGGCTCAAACGCTCACGTAACCGGAAGGAAATGGGCGCAAGTGTACAAATCTAACACGCTCGTATCTCATCTGTTTGTCGCGCCTCAAGTTATTTTTATCAAAAATTAGTTAGGCTTGATGTTTGTATGAATATATATATATATATACACATATATTTACTTATAAGGTTTTTTATATATATATATATATATATATATATATAAGAGGACAAACATATAAGATATAATCCCTCCCTACACTTGAAATTCACATTGTCCCCAATGTGACAATAGAAAGCGTTTATGAATTAGCTATCTATAGTGGGAAAAAGGAGAATAATACTCCCCTTGTGTCGAAGAAACGCCCCGGGTAAATAGACGGCATGAGCCCCGATAACGGTGCTCGCCAGTTACCTGCATAATCAACATTCTTGACACAAACAAACTCATCAAACCCATCATTCACATCCACAAAACAAAATAAAATAAACTAACATACTGAAATAAGGAAAAGAAATAGTTCAACTACAAATACTAAAAAGTCTGGGTACGCAGACCCGAAAATACAGTACTGAAAGCATAAAATAAAATAAAAGAAGTACTAACAAATGCATGCAAGAGATGGTCGTGGCTACTGGTCGGCGTCGTCCCCGTGGTGCTGACCGGAGCTTCCTGGCTGGTCGCCAGGAGCACCATAAGGGAATGAGGGAGGGTTACTGAAATAACCCGGATGCACCTGCTCTAACCCGACGAAAAGGTACTCAAAACTGTGCCTGACATCCTGCTGCACACGATCCATAGTGGCCCGCATGTACTGCTGGTCTTGCCTGATCTCCACCTGGTTTGCACCGATGTTGTGCATGTTCAGTTCCATCGCCTTAAACCGCTGGTAGAACTCAGGGTATGTCGGGATGCCTTGAGGCCACTGCTGGTCTTGGGGCTGGAAGTGCTGAGGAGAGTGGTGTGGAATGTCGTGTGGCGTGTCAGCACCGCCTCCTGCGTGCTGCTCCTGCATCTCCTCATCCTCCTCGTCCTCTGGTGGCACGGGGTCCCATATAATATCCTGGCTAATAAGTCATGGACCCCTGTCCGTGTCAGCTAGCAGTATCTGAGCCCTGAGTGATCTAAAGTCCAGCATAACCCCATTAGTTTCCAATGTCAGCGTGGCCCTGACCTCGTCGGTCAGAACTCCCAATGCCACTGTGATCTGGGTGACATACTCCCCCCATGGATCTTACTCCCGTCCTTGGTGCCCCCAGCAGTGAGAAAGAACTCGGCCATCCGTGCGGCCAAGTTCAGCGGGGCACCCTCATAAAAATGATACAAATAGAGAAGATCGGGAGTGGGACAGTTCCCCGAACTGTCCTTTCGGCCACAGATCGTGTGGCTGAACACATGGTGCAAGAGGCGGAGTAGTGGGTCCTTAATCCTAGTGGCCTTGGCAGACCTTGGATTATAAGGTCCACCAACGGCAATGGATGCCCAAAATGCGGCCCGCTCGGCATTATCCACGAAGCTGTGGATCCCGCAAAAATCTTCAGAGTCGGTCTCCAAATGCTCATAGATCCCGAGCCTCCTTCCCAGTCGCGCAAACCGACCAATGGTACCATTGTCCACAAAGTCTAAACCGAATGTCTTTCGAATGGAAGTCCTTATACAACCCCTCCTTTGGTTTTTTTTAGGAGAAGGATGATAAGAACTCGATCGTAATTTCCCTGTAGACAGGCTGGTTTATACTCAGCAGTTTCGCCATCTGTGGCGAGACAAATCCATCATATCTTTCACACTGATTCAGCGCGGTGAGTAGGTCTAAGTTAAGCCGAATAGGAACACCGAATGGCCCTTCCTTTTTGTCACGGTTGTCAAAGTCGAGGTAGACGTGGGCCATCTGCATGCAAAAATTAATATACCGCTGTTAGTACACAAAAAACGGAGGTCCCGGATGTCCAAAACGGACCTGCGCGCATTCTGACCCAATTCTGCATCTGATGCACGGCCGTGCGCTTATGGTGCACAGTCGTGCACCCTTGGTCATTTTTCAGGTCAGAGGCTGCACGCCGGGTCGCCCTAGCAGTGCAGCCTGATTTTCTCGGCCCGCACGGTCATGCGCACGACCGTGCAGCTGACCGTGCACACTCCCAGACTTACGAAAAATTTCACTACAGCACCCAAATCTCTTATATCTTTCAAATAATCTCACAATAACAATGATTTGGGCCTGGGTGTGCACGGTTTCAACACCAATATCAACAACAAAAAATAAAAACTACTATAAACTAAAAACTAAACAAAATTAGTGGGTTTATTAAATTTTATGAAGAAACCCCAAATCTTGCCCTAAAATACGAAAAACACACGGATCTAATCTAAAAATTTAAAATACAAGTGCAAAATTATGAAGGGATTCGTACCTTGGTTGATTAGAAGGAAAGGAGTGAAGATTCGAGCTAATGGTGATGAAAAATCTGGTGTTTTGGCTGTTTGGAACGCGGGTGCAGATGGGAGTGCAAGTGTTTAGGGTTTTGAAGATAAGGATGTTTAAATAGCCATGAATTTGGGCCGGGCTTTTCAGCCCACACGGTCATGCGCATGGTCGTGCGCTTGGCCGTGCACATCCTCTTGCACTGCCCCTTGCACCCTGGTGCACTGGGTCATGCACGGTCAGCTGCATGGTCAGTTTTGAGGCTGCAAGTGTCCCATTCTGTCCGAAATCATCATTATAGCTAAGTTAAACCTGTTTGGCGACTATTTGCGCTTCATTGCTCCTTCGGCTCTGATCATACTCGTACGAACCTGCACATGACTCGAAACAACGTTAAACTACGAAAAGCAATAAATATTTACACTAAATACATATTTACCCTTTGGCGCGCCCATACACGCCGTGCTATATTTATTAACGAGTCGCTAGCTAGACTCACTTCCCCACACTTATTAGGCGCGCGGGTCGTAGAGATCGATCATCTCCACGGATTTGTCAACCGGCCCGTCAATGTAGACTTTCAGGCGATGACCGTTGACTTTGAAAGTCACACCCTCCGAATTTTCAATCGAGACAGTTCCTTAAGGATATACTTCCTTAACAGTGTACGGTCCTGTCCATCGGGATTTCAACTTTCCTGGAAAGAGACGCAGGCGCGAGTTGTAAAGCAGGACCAAGTCGCCTACCTGAAAATCTTCTCGGTGTTTCAGGCGACTGTCGTGCAATCTCTTTGTGCGCTCTTTATACAATATCGAGCTCTCATAGGCTTGTTGCCTAAGCTCTTCTAGCTCATGGATCTTCAAGAAACGGGTCTCACCGCCGGTCTTGAGATCCAAATTCGCTGTTTTAAGAGCCCAGAATGCCTTATGTTCTAACTCGACAGGGAGATGACACGCCTTGCCATAGACAAGCCGAAAAGGAGTCGTCCCAATAGGCGTCTTGTAGGCAGTCCTAAAGGCCCATAACGCGTCATCCAGCTTGTCCGCCCAATCCTTGCGGTTTTGATTAACTGACCGCTCAAGGATTCGCTTCAATCCACGGTTAGTGACATCCACCTGTCCACTTGTCTGTGGATGATACGGGGTGGATAATCTGTGTTGGACACCATAGCGTGCTAACGTGCGATCAAGCTGCGCATTGCAGAAATGTGTACCACGATCACTAATCAGTGCCTTTGGGGCACCAAACCGCGAGAACAAGCTCCTAACAAACCTCACTACAACTCGGGCATCATTTGTGGGTAAGGCTTGCGCCTCGGCCCACTGTGAAACGTAATCAACAGCCACGAGTATATATCGATTGCCCCGTGAGGAGGGGAATGGTCCCATGAAGTCAATGCCCCAAATGTCAAAGACTTCACATACTTGGATGGGGTTCTGCGGCATTTGGTCGCGTGCCGATATGTTCGTCGCCCTCTGGCACGAATCACATGCACCAACTAATATCTGAGAGTCATGAAAGAGTGTGGGCCAGTAAAACCCGGAGTCTAACACTTTCTTAGCAGTGTAATTCGCTCCATGGTGACCTCCGGTAGGCCCCTCGTGACAATCGCGCAAGATCTGCGCCGCCTCTACCCCGAACACGCAACGGTGAACCAGCTGATCCGCCCCGACCCGGAACAAAAATGGGTCGTCCCAGAAGTAATGCTTAAGGTCCGCGAAGAACTTCCTCTTTTGCTGGTGCGACAATCCTTTGATAAGGATCCCGCATGCGAGGTAGTTCGCAAAATCCGCAAACCATGGCGATACATCTTCCACCGACTCGACACTCATCAAGAATTCGTGGGGAAAATTGTCATTAATGGTATCCCACGCGGAGTTCTCGGCATCTTCATGCTCGAGTATGGACAGATGGTATGACAACCTGCACCCTTCACTTTTCATAAATGTGCATAATTGGTCCCTCAACTATTTCAAAATTTTTATTTTTAACCCTCCTATTTTAATAGGACCAAAAGTCACAATTTAATAAAACTTATAATTTTTATAAGTAAAAGTATTGCACGTTTTATACTCACATCTACACCCAAGCACGTATGTTTCAGACCTTGATACTCAAAACCCGTAATCTTCGGTCCTAAAACAACTTAGAAACTGAAGAAAACAAGTCCGGAACTTAAAATTGATTAAATTAGAAAATTTGATTTTTTTTAGATCTTGCGGCTGCGAAGAAAGTCAAATAGTCAAAGTCCTGGTCAAAGTCCTAGTCAAAGTCTTAGTCAAACAGTCAAAGTCCTAGTCAAAGCTCTAGTCAAAGACCTAGTCAAAGTCTTAGTCAAACAGTCAAAGTCCTAGTCAAATAGTCAATTCATCATAAAACCTTACTTTATGGTGTTGACCAATTTTAATGGCTAATTGAATCCAAAACTAGTATAAAAACCCACCTATGAACCATTACACTTGCCACCTCTAAATCGATTGTTTCAATCCGATTAAACTTTCCCTCATACTTTTCTTCTATAGTCTATTACTTCTAAAATTGAAGCTTTGATTATAAGCTCTTGTAATTGGCGTATTGGAAGCATGATATTCTTTCGTTTTTTCGGATTTTTTTATTTCTTCAAATTGGACTAGCTACGTTGTTGAGTCTTTGGGATTCGCCTCACATACATTCATAACGCTTAGAGGATAATTCAGCTTAGCGAATGTGAGTTTACATAGCTCCTTTTTCTCTTTTACATTTTGGGGTGAAACATGTTTAAACATTTTATACACTATCATTTACTCATTCATACATTGTTGAAACTTGTGATTCAATTACACTATCATTTACTCATGCTATCATTTGACTGTAACAAAAAGACACAGTACAATCATTAACATTGATCAAGCCGCCTGTTTAGATTATAGCGCTATAGGTCTGACAAACCCATCCCCCCGCATAAATTCAGGGATGATCGATAACAGTTACACTTTTACTAACTTGCGAGTTAGGTCTCAGTCAACACAAGGTTTGATTGTACAAAAGACGCATTGTTACATGTCGGACTCATATTCTATCAATACTCATTATTATACTTCAACTATGATTTCTATACAACATATTGTTTTCAATTATATGCAAAACCTATGTATTCTCACCAACTATTTATAGTTGACGCCCCCATATTTCCAACTCAACATGTTTCAGGTTTTACTTGCTATTGGAAGTTGTACAAGTCTTGGATCACATAGGAGCTTTGGACCTAGTTTATGTAAATCAAGTTTATGTATTTATTAAACTGTATGTCAAATTGTAAATTGTTTAGTAATATACAACTTCCATTTAGTACCATGAGCTATTGAACAGTCATCACTACGTGACACCTCGATGTTTTCGCCATCGGTTGGGGTGTTACAAATTGGTATCAGAGCAATGGTTATTGGGAATTAGGTTATTAGAAAAAAATAATAATCTAGTCTATAACCATAGGATTTTAACCAGTACTTGCTCCTTTTACTTGCAACCTTACTTGTTTCTATTCTCTATCCTACTTCTTATCCTTACTTTAGTCCCTACAAGAAGAGTGCTCTCCATCACTGGATCTACTCTTAGACTAATAGGACAAATCCTCAGATTTAGTCTTAACCACCTTGAAGATTCCGTCGAAGTTCTAGTTTTTAATAACGAACACGTGCAATCTGGAAGGGTGAATGCCTGTATTCTGAGTTTTCTGTCTAGGACTGGCATTGCGCATAAATCCCAATCAGACGAGGGACCCGGATGCCTACCTGGGAATTCTCGGGATGAGTGTTCACTTATAGGCTAAAGCATGTCTTCACTATGTTATTAGAATCTAGAAGTTTTGATAAGTCAACATTTTCGTTTATTCGTTTTAATTAATGAATAAATGATTACACTCATTTTCCTTAAACTAAGCACTAAAATCTCAAATTGTACCACTTAAATCAATCTCATTTTATAACCATCTATGGATTTCACAATCACACTTCACCTTACCATCTTAGCCACTTTTTAAATATTCAACTCCCCATTGACACCTACTTATTTTCAACAAGTTCGAAACTTTTACAATTTTGGTATTGCCACAATCATGTTATCTCATACACTTGATTCTAACCTTTGATCCAAACCCACAATTTACATTTCTACATAATCCCCTTACTATAAAATAAGCTCTTTATCAACTATCTTCACATTCACTATCTCTCACAACCTTGGTCCTGGTTCAAGATTTTTCCTCTCAAGAATTAGATTCATATCCTTCACCTTCTCAAACATGAACTAGATACCCATGACAACCAAACTATCATACATGAGGATTTGTTTATCTACTTGAACATTTGATTATTCATGATACTTGAAAGCATGGAATATAAACTATTTGCTACAAACACACCTAGAGTCATTAACCTTGTCTAGGGCAACTCTATGCTATACTTGATACTTGATGCATTTACAAACTTTCTTACATGTATGTATTATCAATTTGCAATTTATGTGTGTAATAATTGGTACACTTAATCAAACAACTAATAGAGGATGAAGTACTTGCTCAACAGTTAGTAGAGTACCAAATAACCTACTCAACGATTGGTAGAGGTCATCATGCCTGCTCAACAGTCGGTAGAGGCCCTACAACCTGCTCAACGACTGGTAGAGGCTATCGCACCTGCTCAACAATCGGTAGAGGTTCTTACTCACTGACTGGTAGAGGTCTTTTCCTGCTCAACAGTTGGACTTATTTTTGGATACATTGTATACGATTCAACCACAAGGTTAATTGTATTATTTTACATGTGTGTTTAGAGTCATAGAAGGACACAAAACCCTAATGTAAGGTAAATTGGTGATTGCGGTACGGAACGTAATCATGAATTTACAGGTACGTTAAGGTAGTGTGAAATTCTAATAAGGTTTTGGTAGTTCATTTGGTTTTCATACAGTCAATCAACTTATGCATTTCTTTTATGATTCCTAAAAATTAAAGTTTAGCGTTTTACTAGATTCTCCTTGCTAACTCATATCGTGCCTTAACCCAAACCACAACTGCCCTAATTTCTACCTAAACACCCTCAACCCTATGTTTTTAATAATTTCGGGACGAAATTTCTAAAGTAGGGGAGACTATGACAACCTGCACCCTTCACTTTTCATAAATGTGCATAATTGGTCCCTCAACTATTTCAAAATTTTTATTTTTAACCCTCCTATTTTAATAGGACCAAAAGTCACAATTTAATAAAACTTATAATTTTTATAAGTAAAAGTATTGCACGTTTTATACTCACATCTACAACCGAGCACGTATGTTTCAGACCTTGATACTCAAAACCCGTAATCTTCGTTCCTAAAACAACTTAGAAACTGAAGAAAACAAGTCCGGAACTTAAAATTGATTAAATTAGAAAATTTGATTTTTTTTAGTTCTTGCGGTCTGCGAAGAAAGTCAAATAGTCAAAGTCCTGGTCAAAGTCCTAGTCAAAGTCTTAGTCAAACAGTCAAAGTCCTAGTCAAAGCTCTAGTCAAAGTCCTAGTCAAAGTCTTAGTCAAACAGTCAAAGTTCTAGTCAAATAGTCAATTCATCATAAAACCTTACTTTATGGTGTTGACCAATTTTAATGGCTAATAAAATCCAAAACTAGTATAAAAACCCACCTTGAGTCTTTGGGATTCGCCTCACATAAATTCACAACGCTTAGAGGATAATTCAGTTTAGCGAATGTGAGTTTACATAGCCCTTTTTCTGTTTTACATTTTCTGGTGAAACATGTTTAAACATTTTATACACTATCATTTACTCATTCATACATTGTTGAAACTTGTGATTCAATTACACTATCATTTACTCATGCTATCATTTGACTGTAACAAAAAGACACAGTACAATCATTAACATTGATCAAGCCGCCTGTTTAGATTATAGCGCTATAGGTCTGACAAACCCACCCCCCGCATAAACTCAGGGATGATCGATAACAGTTACACTTTTACTAATTTGCGAGTTAGGTCTCAGTCGACACAAGGTTTGATTGTACAAAAGACGCATTGTTACATGTCGGACTCATATTCAATCATTACTCAATATTATACTTCAACTATGATTTCTATACAACATATTGTTTTCAATTATATGCAAAACCTATGTATTCTCACCAACTATTTATAGTTGACGCCCCCATATTTCCAACTCAACATGTTTCAGGTTTTACTTGCTATTGGAAGTTGTACAAGTCTTGGATCACATAGGAGCTTTTGACCTAGTTTATGTAAATCAAGTTTATGTATTTATTAAACTGTATGTCAAATTGTAAATTGTTTAGTAATATACAACTTCCATTTAGTACCATGAGCTATTGAACAATCATCACTACGTGACACCTCGATGTTTCCGCCATCGGTTGGGGTGTTACAGATGGTCAGCAGCAACATTCAGGGCACCCTTCTTGTCCTGAATCTCTATATCGAACTCCTGCAGCAACAGGATCCACCTAATCGGGCGCGGTTTCGCGTCCTGTTTGCTAAAAAGGTATCGGATCGCTGCATGGTCCGTATAGACAATGGTCTTCGACAGCACCAAATAAGATCTAAACTTGTCGAATGCAAATACTACAGCTAGAAGCTCTTTCTTCGTGGTGGTGTAATGCTCCTGAGCATCATGAAGAGTCTTGCTAGCGTAGTAGAACGGGTGGAAGTGCTTGTCCTTCCACTGTCCCAAGACCGCCCCTATCGCGAAGTCACTCGCGTCGCATATAATCTCGAATGGCAGCTCCCAGTCGGGTGCTACCAATATAGGGGCCTCCACAAGCAAACATTTCAAAAGCCCGAAGGCTTTCACACATTCTGCACCAAACACAAACGGTGCATCCTTTTCCAACAGACGGGTCATCGGACGAGCGATTTTTGAAAAGTCTTTGATGAATCGCCTGTAAAATCCCGCATGACCCAAAAACTTCGGATTGCTCTAACAGAGGAGGGTGGAGGGAGCCTAGAAATGATATCTACTTTGGCCGGGTCAACCTCCAACCCACTTTGGGAGACCTTATGCCCCCGGACTATTCCTTCCTTCACCATGAAGTGGCATTTTTCCCAGTTGAGCACAAGACTGGTCTCCTCACACCTCTGAAGCATCCGCTCCAGATTCCCTAAACACTGATCGAATGAACTCCCAAAAACGGAAAAATCATCCATGAACACCTCCATGGAGTCCTCAATCATGTCATGAAAAATGGCAACCATGCAACGCTGGAAGGTCGCCGGCGCATTGCACAACCCGAATGCCATACGCCTGTAGGCGAATGTGCCAAAAGGGCATGTGAAAGTCGTCTTATCCTGGTCCACAGGATCGATAGGGATCTGAAAGTATCCAGAGAAACCATCAAGGAAACAGTAATACAACTTCCCCGACAGTCGTTCCAACATCTGATCGATGAATGGAAGCGGGAAGTGATCCTTGCGGGTTACGTCATTGAGCTTGCGGTAGTCAATGCAAACTCTCCACCCCGTGACGGTCCTCGTAGGAATCAACTCATTCCTATCATTCGTGAAAACCGTCATGCCACCCTTCTTGGGCACGACGTGCACAGGACTAACCCAAACAGAATCCTAGATCGGATATATCAATCCAGCATCAAGCAACTTAATGACCTCGGACTTAACAACTTCTTGCATGTTCGGGTTCAGACGCCTCTTATAGACATCTTCCATCAAGATTTTATGAGTACAGAATGAGGGATTAATCCCCTTGATGTCCATGATCTTCCAGGCGATTGCCTTCTTATGAAGTTTAAGCACACGAAGCAACTCGCTCTTTTCAACTGCAGATAGAGAAGATGAAATGATAACAGGCAGACGACCCTCCTCGTCAAGGAATGCATACTCCGGATGCGGTGGAAGCTCCTTCAGCTCTAACGACGGCGGATCTTCAACAGACGGCTTCGACTTATCGCTGTCCTCTCGCTCAATCTCCACGAAACGCTCCGGGCTCTGGGAACTATCATCACCGATCTGATAGACTGGCTGCTCATCTCTATGGCCCTCCTTCATAATGCCATCTAAGTCCCCACACAACAGATGTGTGCCCGAAACATTCCCCTCTATCGTGCCTCGAAAGTGAGAACTGACACATTGGTCTACTATATCAAGATAGTATAGTGTGTCGTCCTGACTCTCGGGATGACGCATCGACCTCTGAACATCAAAAGTCACATGCTCATCATTCACTCGGAGTGTGATTTGGCCCGCAGCCACGTCAACAATCGTCCTAGCCGTGTTAAGGAAATGACGTCCGAGGATTAGAGGCACTTTAGAGTCCTCATCCATATCAAGGATGACAAAATCCACCGGGAATACAAATTTGTCAATTTTGACAAGCATATTCTCAACAAATCCCCGCGATATTTGATCGAACGATCAGCAAGACGAATACTCATCCTGGTGGGTGAACAGCTTCTCAAAAACCTTATAAGGCATAAGGTTAATGCTCGCACCCATGTCTGCCAATGCATTACTGACAGACATGTTCCCTATCAGACAAGGGATGGTGAAACTACCTGGATCTCTCATCTTCATGGGCAGTCTATTCTGCAGAATTGCAGAGCAGTTCTCGTTCAGGAGTACACAGGACAGGTCCTCAAGTTTTTGCTTATTTGTGAGGATGTCCTTCAGGAATTTGGCATACTTAGGCATCTGTGCTAAGGCCTCCACATACGGGATGTTTATATGTAGCTGTTTGAACAGCTCGAGAAATTTCCCGTATTGCGCCTCGTCTTTCTGTTTCCTAAGTCTGCCAGGGTATGGAACAGGAGGAGTGTAGTCAGTGACTGGCTTCGGCAACTGTGCTGTACTTGCTGGGACTCGCCTAGCGTGCACCTTGTCCGAAGACTCAGTCTGGACCGTCTCAGTGATCGGTGGTGAGCCCGATGTGTCAGGTCCCGTGGTTTTACGACTCCTCGTCATAATGGCATTTACATGCCCCTCGGATTATGTCACACCACGCCTATGGCGGAAACACGTGGCGCGACGGTTCAAGAGTATTAAGCCAAGATTAATGCAAACCACAATAATAATTAAACAAACGGGCATTTATTCAACGCCGATAATCATGTCAAATTATTCGTACATAATCATAAATTGTTTTTGAAATAAATAAGGAGGCTCCTCCCTATATCCCGAAGTCCATGGGATAAAGAGATGAGACCCTTTCATGACATTCCAACGCCCGACATGGAGATTCCCCCGACCCTGCTTGCCACGTTAACCTTCATCTATCAATTACCTGAAAGATATGTTTGAAAATCGTCAATATATAAATATTGGTGAGTTCACAGGTTTTGATTTAATAAAACTTTATTAAGTGGGAATATCCTTGTTATGACATTTATAGGAGTTGCAAAGTCCTACAATTTACTTGAGCCTATAACCAAACCAAGACAATTAACAATGCCCCCGCCCCAAGTCGTTACTCGGTATTCCTACGACTTGATTTCAGAATACGTGCACCCCAGGCATACGCCGATGCATAATCGACGCTATCGATTAGGGGTGGGCCTTGTCAGGCACCAATAGTACTATCCAAATATTCCTTTGGTTTCACTTTCCTGAATTAATGATTATTGTGGGGAGGTCTCAACTCCGAGTGGCGATCACAACTCAAGCATCCAACCCGTCATACAAATCCCAACATATCTTTCCCCCGTAAAAACGTTAAATAGTTTAGAAATGGGGCCGTGAGACTCACCTGTGACTGTGCTCGCTCAAAGAAGAAAATAGTAAAGTTTGTGATCCCGCACTACAATGTTCTAGGCGTATAAGTCACTACACCTATCGTGTATGTGCCTTGGCAAGTTGTACACCCAACTTCCCGACCACGTCTTTATCCCAATCCCCGTTTAATAGTTTTGTATCCTAGGTTTAATGGCGATGGATTACCCTTTCCTTACAAGTCATATATTATTCTTATTAATATTCTTTGGGACTTGTACACTATTATACTCGACACGACTCCACCCAACGTATAATTATTTTCCCATTTAAATAATTATACTTAGGATCGTTTCGCTCGATATAATGTGATTTCTTATTATCCGACCCGACTCACTTTGCCACATATTTATTTTCCCATTCAAATAAATATGCTAAGTTCTTGTCGTTCGGTTAACATATTCTTAACGCCCGACTAGACTCACCACACCGTACATTTATTTTCCCATTTAAATAAATGTACTATGATCTTGTCGGTCACTCACACGCTCGCAGGTATATTTCACCTACTCGTCTCGGTTTTCCTTCTCGCATATCTATTTTCCCATTCAAATAGGTATACTAGAATTTCGTCGAAAACGAGCATATGTACATATACTCTTGTGTGGGTACTACTTGTTAAGTCCATGTGTCGTTTAGCGTTTTTAATTCGTTACGTTGTGTTTTCCTTTCCCCACGAATATTCTTTCTACACTTAGGAAAGTGTTTCGCACGTTTCACCCTTGTTATATATATTTTATATCCTTAAAATATATATGTATATCTTTATCTTGTTGTAATGACATTTTTCTCATATGTCCGTTTACGTTAGCTCATGTAACTAAGTTTGTTAGTTAGCGTTTTTCATATTTGTTTCCATTGCGCGTTCTTATGGAAGTATTATTCCTACTTCCGATTCCGAACGTTTATTTCTTGGAAAATATACTTTGTATGTTTTAGCCCAACTTGTCCAACTTGTAACCCAAAAATGTTTCCGATACTTTTATATTCCCATTTATATAAAAGTATCCATTTTTGTACAAGTCTTCCCAAGTCTTTACTAATATTTTATAAAATCTTATTTTATAACATCCTTGTGTTACTCCTTTTATTTTTTTATAAAACTTCCATTTTTATAAAAATACACTTTTTTATACAAAATACCCAAGTATGTTACTAGTATTTACCAAATCAACCTTGGAAAATTATTACTTATACTTTTGATACCAAATCTTCCATTATTGCATTTTTGGACTAATAGTTTCTAAAATATTCATTTTAGTCCTCTAACTTTCAAAGTTACAACATTAGCCCCTTAACTTTCAAATGTTGCATTTTTCTACTCTAACTTCCAAAGTTAGCATATTTCACCCAAATTAGTGGACTTTGAAGACCCATTTTCTTGATGTTTGGTTGTTTTTACTTCATTTCACTTTTAATGATCTTATAATCCATCCTAGATGTCATTAACATGTTTGTTCCATACTTTTATCCAAAACATCAAATTTTCACTTATTCAAGTGAGTGGACTTTGAATATGGAACTTTTTCATCAATGGTTATTTAATCCATTTTAATCCATTTTTGTCATTAACATATCATCTTATGATGATTAAAATCATCTTCCATCTCATTCAAGTCTTTCTCATTAATCATACCCAAATCATCATCTTTCTCAAGTGTATGTGCATTTCATCATCTTTTCTCCAAATATTACATTTATTAATATAAATCCAAGATTCATTTAAGTTATTATTATTCTTCCATTTTTATTCTAACAAAACCCATTAACTTTATAAAAATCCATTTTATTACCCATTAATGTACAACTTGCTTTCAATAGCACAAAACATGAACATTTAAGAATAAAAACAATGTAATACTTACTACAAGCTTAAGGCTAGGGAAGACAAAAATCTTGGATTTGGGTGAGGTTTAATGTGTTCTTCCAATGGGTTAAGCTCCAAGCTCTTGAACACACAAAGGGGGTTTTGAAGAATGATGATTTAGAGATGATTTGGAAGTATAAAAATTGAAAGAGAATTGTTAATGTAGGGGTGTAAACTTACGGCCACAAGGAGAAGGAAGAAGAAGATTTTTGTGATTTTGTTTAAGTGCTCTCAAGTGGGTTATAATCTCACCTTCAAATCTTTCAAGATTATGCAATCTTGCTTGGATTGGATGGAAAGATTATGGAAGATATTATGTAAGATTACAAACAAAATCAATGGGAGATCATAGAGGGTGTTTGGAGCCGTGAGTTAGAGAGAGAGAGTGAGGGATTTGGTGAATTTTCTTATCCAATATAATCTCATGCAACCTTATGATTAGTTTCTTAATAATTGGGTTATTAAGAAGATGAAGAGGTTAATGAGAAAATAAAAGGATATTATTCCTTTGAGTGGGCCATGGCCGGCCCCCATGGGGTGTTTGTTGGGGTCCACTTTGCTAAATATTATCCCATATTATGTTTAAGTTAATCTCTTTCGGGTACCGTCCGGGTATTCTTGGGTTTTTAACCGTGTGTCACCCGAATATTAAAATACCATTAATATTCCTTAAATTTTGCCCAGTTAAATTACTGATAATTTATTTCGGCTTTTGTCGGGTGAAATTACGTGCTACGCGCGTATCGGGTGCGGTACGCGCACTTTATTCGTTACCGGGAGGTTTGTACAATAAGCTTTCACGTATGGCTTTGGGTTTCCAAAACTCATTATATTTTGTGAAAATATTATTTATTTTATATTCCGGGTGTCCGGAGTTCGTTTCGCTTATTTAATTTTTACCGGGTAATCGCCAGTGTCTATACCGATAGATTTGCTTGCGCATGATCCCATCATGCTTTGCTATTAAACTTATGCATTCCTATGCATTATTTGGGAACTTCTATCTTTCTAAGGCCTCAGTTAAACAGTCAGCACATAATTACGTTTAATTATGTTAATTGCGTTTAATTAATTAGTACGGAATTACCTTAATTTTTCCGGTTGTTACAGATTAGGCTCAGTGTTGCCCGGGAGATTGCCCTGCTGTGTCTCGGACATCATCTTCGCCATCTGCCCTACCTGGTTTTCTATGGCCTGCATGGACGCCTTTTGTCCCCTCATCTCTCCTTCATAATTGGAGAAGCGCTCCTCGTGTTGCTGGTAGCGCTGCTCAGCAATTTGGTTGGAATTTGTTGTGTTGGTGAGGAGTTGAGACATCATCTCCTCCAACCTAGACGTACCGCCCTGGGCGTGCTGCTGGGAACTGCCCCCGGCGCCCTCGTTCTGGTACTGGTTCGGTCTGGGTTGGTAGGATTGGCCATGAGATTCGTAAGGCTATTGTTGTTGGGACTGCTGGGATTGGTGAGATTGGTGTGGTGCAGATGCTCTTTGCTGAAATCCGAGAGGGTTCTGGTTCGAAGTACCAGATCTCCACCCGAAGTTTCGGTGGTTCCTCCATCCCGGATTGTAAGTATTACTGTAGGGTTATTTTGGGGTCTCGACTGATTCCCATGTAAGCCACATCCTCGTGGCCAGTATACATAACCCCCTGAGCACACGAGCCAGGCTCGTGAGACACGCCGCACTGATCACACAGACTTTGGGCCTGGGCTACACTTTGTTGAGATCTGTCAAATCTCGTGCCCAGCGCCTCTATCTGTGCAGAAATGGCCATGTAGTTATCCACGGCATGTACACCCGATCGGGCAGAAGAAGACCTTGATCGGTCACTCTTTCGAGATTTTGACTTTTGGGACGCCTTTTCAATAATGGCCCATGCTTCATTGGGGGACTTTGTTCCGATGTCTCCCCCAGCATATACATCTAGGCGTTCCTGTGAGTCAAACTCGAGTCCCTGATAGAACATTTGCACCAGATGTCTTTTTGAGATATCATGGTGCGGGACGCTCAAGAGTAGGTCTTTAAATCTCTCCTACGCGGTGTATAATGATTCCTCGTCATCTTGACGAAACGTCATGATGCGATTCCTCAATTTCTGTGTCTTTTCAGGAGGAAATATTGCTGCATGAATTGTTGGGACAACTCTGCCCAGGTCGTGATCGACCCTGCGGGTTGTGACAGAAGCCAAGTCCGGGCTTTGTCCCGCAGTGAGAATGGGAAGAGTCTGAGACGGATAGCATCATCGGAGATGCCCGTCATCTTAAAGGTGGCTAAAACCTCTAAGAATGCAGCAATATGTCGGCCTGGATCCTCGTGCTGCAGTCCACCGAATTGCACCGAGTTTTGTATCATGTTCACGATACTTGATTTGATCTCGAAATGGTCAGCCAAAATAGTCGGCCGGACAATACTCGGTGCGAGTCCATCCCCTCCTGCACGACCACTATCATTCAGCGGAATGTCGTCGTCCGCCATGATAATGTCACTATGGGCTTCCGACCCCTCGTCGTCAGCCAGATCGTGCCTCGCCTCGTCGACTGGGACCTCAACTAAAGGAGCATAAATAGAAATATCAGAAACAAGACACAACTTATGAAGTCTAATCCTCTCGCTTCTCCTCAGGCGCCTTCGCTCCTCGTCAGACAGATCACCAAAAGACCCAGGGTTTGTGGACATCAACCTGCATGTAAGAATGATACAGTTGCAACAAGCGAATATATGACAAACCCGAAAAGGCGATAAAAGACAGAAAAATAAATAAATGAAATAAAGAATCAATGAATTCATGCGAAAAATAACGGAAAGCAAATATATTCAAGAAAATCAAATATAAACTAATAGAATCAATAAAATGAACAGAAATAAACAAACTAAGCCTAAAACTATACAAAGAATGAAATTAATAATTAGTCCGAATACGAACAAATAAATCTAATTAATCAAATAACGAACAAATCAAATTCATATACAAACCAATTAATCCAATATTCAATAAATTAAATCTATCAACATCCTAATGAACGAAAAATCAAATCAAACAATCCTATAAGCAGATAAATGAACAAATCTATATGCAAACCTATAAACCAATCTAAAATCAATCCAAAATATCTACAGACAGATAAATTTAATAAAAATTCAAATAATCATATATGAAAATAAATGAATGAAATAACGAATCAAAGAAGTATAAACAAGTATTCACAAGCATGTACACTGGTAAAAAGTTGACTCGGTTTGTTCCTAAAGCTCGTCGCGTCCCCGGCAGCGGCGCCAAAAACTTGACGTGTTCGGATATACACATAATTTTACAATGAAATAACACACGTTTTGCTTTAATATTTATAAAAAAATGGTTTAGACCTTAATATTAAAACACACACAATAGGGCAAGTGTACCCTGTCATATATGTAGTAACGTACAGATAAGAACCAGATATCGATCCATGGACGCGCACGGAGCAATAGTACTAAAACTCTGTCCCCGATTTACAAGTAGGAAAAGATAAGTTGAGTTTGTTTATAGCTAAATTAATTCTAACACATGTAAATAACTTAACTACGACTCCAAATAGAAAATATAACTATATAAACTATAATACGCCAATCCTAGCATGTTATCTAAATATAATAAGTAGTACATGCGTGTGATCAACATTCCCATTTTCCGACAGTTAGTGTCCCTTTCGGGCATCCTAACATGACAACTATACAGAAAGTTAACACGAATACACACGTTAACCGCTTCAAGTCGTTTATTAGCGAGCAGCTGATATAATCTCACGCAGTTCTTTTAAAGATAAGTTAGTCATCTGTTAAGAGTATTCTAACCTCACTAATTCAGGAAAGCGATACCGAATACACAATACAGCCACCTAAATTAGCATAAAGTAGAGCATTTCACAACCTATTCCATTTTACCAACTTTGAACCCAGATCTACTAAGATCGCTATTTTTACCAAAATAACTACCAAAGATCATTAACCGTGTCAAAGACTAGTAATGGCACCATTAGGCTTTTTAAACCCTTTTATGTGCCGCTAAGCATTTTTAACCGTTATTCGACTGACTTTAACCAAACCAATACCTGGTTACAGTTCCATGGCATAAACTATTTAACAAGTTAACTAGTCTACTACCAGACGATTAAACGGACGGTTTTTCAACATTTATCCGCCTAACACATTCGATAATCGCTAAAGTCATTCAAATTCAGCTACAAATCCAACAACAACGAAACAAGGTTGCGCTATGATCATCAAGATCTAAACATAAAAAACGCCAAATTTATACAAAACAAGATTACATACTAACGATTGTTTTTTCTACTAACGATTACTAAACAAGATTACTAGACGATAATGTACTACATAAACAACACAAACAAGCTAAAACAAACAGATTTGAATAAACTAAAAGCTTAATAGATCACACCATAAAACTTGAATGTGATGGATTGGATGATGATCGATGATCCGGATGAGTTCCCGAGCTCGTTCCTCGCCTTTGCAGCAGCTCACAGGTCCAGAAAATCGCCCCAAATCGCCCAGAGACCACCCAAGATTTGATCAGTGGGTTTTGCTCTGTTCTTATAGAAAGTTTGATTTTGTGCACGGCCGTGCGCATAAAGTGCACGGCCGTGCACTTTATCAAGTTGAGTCGACGTGCAAGTGGGCAAGTGGCCTGGCTCGTTTCTGGAAATATCTAGATATTCCGCACGGCCATGCACCTTAGGTGCACGGGCGTGCGGGTGTGGTGGTGGCCGAGTGCTGATGGTGCACTACCTGGTGCACTGGCAGTGCACCCGAGAAGTTTGAGTCGCACGGGCACCCGCACGGTAGTGCTGATCAGGGTGCCCGGGAACATCAGCTGCACGCCGTGTCGCACTGGCAGTGCAGCTCATCTGTGTCCGAGCCAAGCAAGTCCGCACGGGCGTGCACCTGGGGTGCACGCCCGTGCACTATTTCCAGACTTGGCTGATTTTGCAGAAACATTCCGTCTTGTCTGATTTTCGCCCGGTTTCTTCGACTTTGCTCGTGGGACGTCGCTTAAGACCTGCAATAAACATATGAAGCGGTTAAGTACCGAATTCGTGCAATTATGGTCGAAAACGCGTAATTTGGGAGTTAAATCGGGGACTTAAATATGTATATTTTAACGTATATCACACACAACTAATATTAATTTAAACATTACATAATTAATCCTAAATTAATATTAAAACACACAACTACTATTATTAATGTCACACCCCGACAGCGCACAGCGGAATGCTGTTACCGTAAAGTTTAGCAAATCACTTGAGTATACGCATGGACATCTTGCAACCACCCTCTAGCCCAACACATTTAAGCTTTTGGTCTAAGAAAGTTTTAAAAATATGTCATAGCCAAGATGGAGCGAAATTTCATAAGTAGTGTTTTACAATTTATTTAAATAAAAGATAGTAAAACATAGTTTTATAGTTTAAGGTCCCGTTCAACATGTCCAACGTAGTGCCTGCTAAACCCACTCTCCCCAAGAGCTTCATTCATTCGTACCTGAAAAACATGCTCAAAAACATCAACAAAAATGTTGGCGAGTTCACAGGTTTATGAATAAACTTTCAAGTTTAGTAAACAACATATGATCGAATAGTACTAAATAGAGAATCAAGTGGACTTGCAAGGTCCACAAGTATGATGTAATCCAAAAGCTTTTAATCAATCCATAACTTTGTTTCCCGGGGTGCCGTTCTTATCCAAGAGGGACTTGCTGATGTTTATGTTCATTTTTCAAGCAGATCCCATGACAAACAATACAATACCTTGATCATGAAAACGGGGGAGTCAACCCAATAGTACTACAACATAAACAACGGCCTTTTCTGAAGGCTAATGATTAAAATGTGCTGGGAGAGAGAGAGTGGCAACCCGTCGGTTGACACTGGCGTCACATTATTTCTAATGTATCCACCTGGTGCACTAACCTAAGGCCATCAATATTCTATATTTAACGTCTATCGTATCATATAAGCATGTTAATCCCCCGATTTGTAAAACGTTCAAAAACATTTAAAAAGAAAAGGGGCCGTGAAACTCACCTTTAAACTGCAATCTTAATGTTTCCCCGAATCTGTGTCATGTGCTCCTTTACCAAACTAGCCCTAAATATTCATAGGGTTGTTTAGCATACTTGCCTAAATTTGATCTAACATTTCACCAACCTTCCTTTACTCAGTTTCTCAATACTCATTTCCACCCATTTCCTGTTGGTGATTAAATGTTGTTAAATCCTTTTAGGTTTCAAGTGACCACACAATTCATTATATCCTTATTTCCATGAGTCCTCTTACTCATACTTACTCATTCATATAACGTTCGTGTTTGTGTTCAACAACTCATTATGTTTCTACTTACATAACTTATGTTCTTTTCTACCAAACACACATAATATCTAAGGTTTCTCATGCCTAGAGTCCTTTTGATTCCTTATATAACTTAACAAATAACTCTAATTTGTTATTCCAAGTTATCTATAAGTTCTGACTATTCTATGCCTCAAAACTCACTTTTCGGTGATTTCTGCGACATAGTTTTGCATTGAAATCATTTGTTGTTAAGGTAAACATATATTGTACCTTAAATAATGACTTTTATACTCATTTTAACCTCAATAAAGCTGTTTTACATCAGCCCTAAAGTTAGATGTTCTAAATGGGTATATATTGTCGAAAACTTACGTTTTTACGCATTTTATCACAATAGTCTTAGAGTTTAAACCCAAATAACTCAGTTTTACTTTATCACCTTTATTTTCACCTTCATAAAGCCTATTTGGACCTGTTTTAACTTAGATTTAATATTCTTACATTCTGGGTCCATAGTTTGGCGTTTCAAGCCTTAATATGTGTCTTGATCGTACATGCAAGACCTCCTAAGCATGTAGTTCCTACTTATGCTCGTTTTGCTCAAGTTTGGGTTCATAAAAACCACTAAAAATTATTAATATTCAGATCTGAAAGTTAGGGGTTTTATTGTCCATATCTTAACAAAAATCTTAGCTTAATGCTAACCCATTGTTTATATAGTCCACTTTTTACTATATTCATCCTTGTGCTAACAATCTAAATCATCCAAGGTTACTAATCACTCTTTAAATTCAGATTTAATTTCCTTTCATAAACTTCCTTTGCATGTCCATAAAATCCATGGATCTAACCATTTCCAACATTTTATTAAACAAAGTAACCTATTACATGTATATATTCATAATATTGATTCATACTTATGCATATGCATATATATATATATATATATATATATATATATATAATATATATATATATATATATATATATATATATATATATATACGCGCGATACATAGATACGTATATACATATATATACGACACACATGCATACATATTTACATCATCTTTTCCACTTCTCTCTTTTCCTTTTACTTGTTTTATCCCTTTTTACCCAAAAATCTTTGAAGGTTTGGTGAATCTTAAATCAAAACCAAAATAATAAGAAACTTTTAAGTAAATCTTTTTGTTGAAGAACTAACCTTTAAACTTCCTTGAAAATCAATGTTTTCTTGCTCTAAAACTCTTGGGTTCTTGAAAGATTTGATAAAAACATATATGAACTTAGTGATTTATGCTTGATTCTTCAAAGAATCATAAAAACATAAGAATTTAGAGAGGGAGAGAGAGAGAGAGAGAGAGAGAGAGTTTCGAAAGAGAGAGAGAGAGAAATGAGAATGTGAAGAGTGTGTGTGTGTTAAATGTATGGGTAAGGGGGTATTTATAGGGGAATGTGTAGGTTATTTAATAATAATAATAATGATAATAACAATAATAATAATAATTATAATAATAATAATTATTATTATTTAGTTAATCAAGACTCCTTGATTGGGTGAGGTGGGCGGCAACCTAGGGAGTGGGGTTGGTTATTATATATTTCCTTTTTCTTTTTATAAAAGTCTAAAGATAATTCATTCTCCTTTTATCTTATAATTATTTTTCCATAAACTACTGAAGAGGAAATGGGAACTACTGATGAAGTAATCCTTCATCAGCAGTTTAGTCAAAAAGGGCAAATCTGACTTTTCCCATCATCAGAGGTTTGACCTAATCAGTTTAAAACTTCTGATAAAAAGATTTTTAACCAAAGGCGGTTTAAAAACTTCTAATAAAGAAGATTCAAGCGGTTAAAACTTCTGATAAATACCTTTTCTCAACACTTATCCTTTCAAACTCAAAAATAGCCCTCTTTCTCTCTCAAAAACTCTCTCAATAACCTAAACCTGCAAATCCACTGCTCGATCAAAACCCAAACCACATGGCTCTCGTTCTAAAGCAGGGACACAATCAAAGGGCCTTTCTTGAAAAACAAGAAGGCTGGTCCCAATACGATGAGATCATTGATCTTGTCGTAAAATCCCAATATTTTACTGCTCTCACAATAAACCCACCAATTCACACTGAAACTCTAAATGAGTTCTGGGCAAATGCTGAGACGGTGACGGCTGATGATGAAATCATTTCCCTCAACTCAAGAATAAAAGGGAAACCACTGACCATCACACCGGCCACACTGGCAACAAGACTGGGTCTGGATGATGTAACTGCCCCTGACCATGTTGCTAATTCTGATATTCACCTAACCATGACAGAGTGTGGTTATCAAGGTACTCTCTCCCATGCTACTATCTTCAAAAAATATTTTGAAACCAAAATACAAGCTTTTGTTTCATTATATTATTATGTGTTTGAGTCCAAAAACAGGGTTTTATGACCAGATGCCCTCCACTTTTCAACCAATATTTCATTCCATTGTGAATGAAACTAAATTCAGGGCATCAAAACTATTTTTCAATGATTTGGTGTTACATCACAATAATACCAAGAAAAAGTTTTTGTTGTACCCAAGGTTCATTATGCAATGCATAATAGGGGAACTGTGTAATGAGGTGCTTGTGGGAAAAGTTTCAACTTTAAATCCATTAACCTCACAAGCATACTCTAGGCATAACGAACTGGCTGCCTGGCCAGAAGATGATCAGGGAGAACAACAACAAGTCCCCCTGAAGCCCACATCTTCCAAACTCACACCACCAAAAGCCAAAAAGCCCAAGACAACAAAGACAAAAACCCCACCAACCCAAAAGAAAAGCTGTTCAGGAGATTGAGATGCCTGAACATGCTCATGAGCAATCTGCTCTTCAAATAGGTGAGACTGAAACACCCTCTCAGTCTCATCCATCTCAAACCCCACCAAGAGCACCAATAACCATCTTATTCAAAAGAAAAAAGACTTAGAAAAACTATTGAAACTCACTCTTCTTTTGAAACTGCTGACCAACCAAATTCACCTATTGCCCAAACTACTGAACCAACCCCACAAATTTCTGAACAAGAGGCAATAGAAATTGCCAAACTTCTCTCTGGGCTAAAAGAGAAGGTCCCATCTGATTATATCAGTCCCCTACAACCACAACAAACAGGGGACATAACCACAACATTAGACATGGATGTGGACATCTCTAGCCCTATCCCAAGAGATGAGGTGGGACCAGAGTCTTTAAGCCCAATTTTAGAGACTCTTGGGGCATCTGAGGCTGCTACTACTCAGTTACCACCCAGTGGTGGATCTGAGGATAGAAGTAACATAGCTAAGACCTCAGATGTGGCAACTACTGATGAAGGCTTAATGCCTGAAGTAGGAAATCCTCAGAACCAAGAACAAGAGGTTCATGAGAGAACTGAGTTGGGCTCAGCTCATGATTTAACTGAGACAGTCCTCATTGAGGGCAACATCAGGGATTCAGATGATTCCATTAATTTGGATGATGTTTCAAAAACTAAAACTACTGAATTGACGGCACTTTCTGAAGGTCCTGTTTCAGGGGTATCCAGGCTCAAGAAGCCAGTCACCCCTGCACAGGTTAAAACCCACTCAATCCCTAAAACCCCTAGAGTGGCATCCTCTGTACAACATGAGGATCTCCCAAAAACACACCCTTCTCAAAAAATGCCTACCCAATTCCCTGGGCAAACAAGCATAGACCTGAACCAGCTATGCAGCCCAGAGGGTCCCCTGTACCACATGATGAACACTCTCATCAGGAATCACTTCCAATCATACACAGCTAACTTGGAGCTGTCTATCAAGAATCAATTTGAAGTGATCAAGACAAAGATGAATGATCTGTCCAACAAGATAGAATTCAACAGCAAACAGATTGCTCATCTTCAAGGACAAATCTCCCAACCATCAACCTCAAAACTTATACTTGATGAATCCAAAAAGGGGGAGAAAATCAGGGAACCTAAGGAGTCATTCCAAGCCAGGATAAGGGCAAGAGTGGCCATCCTTGAAAGAGATCAGAAAGATCGAGCCAGGAAAGAAAAACTGGCCAAACAGTTTGGTGTCTCAGTGGAAGAGATTGAAGCCACAGAAAAAGAAGATGAGACCCAAACCTCTGAAGAATCCCTAAGGCACAATGAAGAAACTTCTGATGGCAAAAGTTCTGATGAAGAATCAGAAAGTACTGAAGACAATCCTTCAGTAGTTGACAAACCATCAGCAGTTGTCAACCCATCAGAGGTTAACACTTCCAAACCTCAAACTGCTGACCCTTCCAGAACCACTGCTCCCATTCAACCAACATCTGATCCTATCAGGCCTACTACAGTAACAACAATGACTGTACTAAACCCTTCTCCTATCTCTCAATCAGCTGAATTATTAGAGAAGAGCTTAGTTGCAGCCAACAAGAAGGCCAGAGAAGATCTGATCTGGAAAACTCTGGAAGAAAGGGATGATCTAGACTTAAGCCATGAAGAAAAACTTCAGGCTTATGAAGCTGAACTACAAAGGCAGGCTAGCCTTGATGAGATTGCTGAACAAGACAAAAGACAACAACTGGTGTCTTACATTACCAAGAACAGCAAGACTAAAGCCTATACACTCAAAGGACTCTCTATGCAAGAGCTGACAAGAAGAGCACAACTGCTTGCAGACAAACTGGCCACAAGCAAAGAAGAAAAGGCCAAGAGAGCCCAGATGATAGAAGAATTAGTAGCAGAGGGCTATGGTTCAAAAGCCTTAGTATCCAGATGGAAAGAAGAAAGACTGATGGATACTTACAGAAAATACAAGGCTGCCAAGGCTGCAAATCCAGAGAAGTTTCAAACTGCTGATCCTTCAAGATCAGTAGTTAGAACTTCTGGTGTATCAACAAGAAGGCCTGCTACTCAAAGAAAGAAAGCAGAGGACAATGTCAAAACTGATTTCAAAATGGTACTACTTGAAGGAAGTTCAATAGTCCATTCAGATTTTGACATTGAGAGAGAAACCTCTGTTAACACAATTCAGGGATCCTTCCACTTTTGCCTACCAAATCCAAAAGACCATCAAAGAAAAGATGCATACCAAGGTAGTGACTGAACACCATCTCCCAACTGTTCAGATGCCTGATATGCAACAACAACAAGGAAGAGACTCCCACCTGAGTTAACTGAAACAGAAGACATCCAACACTCAGGACCATCAACCCAAGGGACAAGTCTGGTTCCCTATTCTTCTGACTTTAACAAGTCAAAGATACCTATCATCAGATGGTCACTTACTGATAACAACTCAGTATTGTTGACAAGAAGAGACCTCTCAAGCAGGGCTTACAAGAAGATCAGTGATCTGAAGAAACTGTCAACACAAGACCTGCTCACAATTCAACATCTGGAACCACAGAGAGGATCTCTATCTGATGGACAGTTAAACCAGCTCAAGAACACCATGTACAAAGAGATATGGAAGATTGTTCAAGACAGAAGAAAAACATAAGGAATTAGTAAGGTTTTGGCTTCATCAATCCAGGGGGAGATTGTTAGGACAAAAAGGATTGGTGGAAACCACTTTTGGAAACCTTAGTCTAATTCACTTCTGTCATTTTGGCTAAGTATAGAAGTACTGAAAAGAAAACAAGAAACTGCTGAAGAGAAGATATGAGAAGTGCTGAAGAAGAAACTTCATCAGAAGTTCTGAAGTCCAAACCAGACAAGTTCACTTCAGAAGTACTGAAGACAAACTACTCATCAGTAGTTTGTCATTCATCAGCACTTAGCATCAGATATTTTCCACCGCCTTTTGCATCAGTAGTTTTATTGTTTATTATTACTTTTAGCTGTATTTGTTAGTTTCAATGTTGCAACTTGTGCAACTTGTTTCTGATGTTTCTGTACTTGCTTTTTGGGCAAGATACATGTATGTAAACGTCTATAAATAGGAGGCTTCAACCTTCTATTTTAGACATTGATTTTAATAGAAAAATCCTTCAAACACTTTCACTGTTCTATTCCATTTCAGTATTTATTGTGAATCTGTCTAAGTATCTAATTCTCATTTACTGCTTGGATTCATAATAAATACTTGTCATTATTAGTTTCAATCATCTAGGGGGAGTAATAACTCTTCCTAAGTATAAAAAGTGTTGCTTTAACTTATACATTCCGCTGTGCTTATAATCTGATATACAAAGGGATTGCTAAACACTTAAGTGTCAAGATAGCAAGTTCTTACTTAGCAAAAGAGCAAACTGATCCAACAATTGGTATCAGAGCATTGGTTTATCTGATCACATATCAATCTAACAAATTGAGAATCAGACACAAAGCTCTTATTGATACTCAATAAAAAGATCAAAAGTTCACTTTTTATCAACATCCATCACTTAAAAAGAGTCATCTGACAAATCTATACTCTTTAAAATGGATCCACATAATACTGGTTCTGCCACTAAACCTGCCATGCTTGTAAGAAATGAATACAACATATGGCAAAAGAGAATGGCACATACCTTGTCACAGACCAACACAGGTTGTTGGAGATCTGTGATATATGGTCCTCACAAACCAGTAAATGTCAATCTTGAAACTAATGTTAAGGTCCCTAAGGACCCAAAAGAATATACAGATGATGATTTCCTAAAACTTGAGCTAGATGCAAAAGCATTCTCTATGTTGGCAATGGCTCTCCCAAATGAGATATACTCTGGCCTTTTACATTGTGAAAGTGCCAAAGAACTCTAGGATTGTCTTAAAGAATAGTTTGGAGGAACTGAAGAGGTGATTGCCAACACCAGAGAGATTTTAGCTCAACAATATGAGACATTTGCTCATATTAATGGGGAAACTTTAACTCAACAATTTGAAAGATTCTCCTCATTAATATCTGAGCTAAAGTTAAATGGTCAGACCTACACAACAATATCTATGCTACATAGATTTTTAAGGTCTTTACCAGACAAATGGGAAACATACTCCATTGTTTTAAGATCCTCACCAGATTTTAGCTCCCTCACTCTTACAAAACTCCATGGGAGATTACTTACTTTTGAGAGAGAAATTGATCAAAAGAAGAAATTACAATCATCTGGTAAAACTGCTGATGACTACCTACCAGGTAGTACAGCACTTTTGGGACAAGACTCACCAACTTGTTCCTATGGATCTTATGACAACATTGACATAACAACTGGGATCTCATCAGAAAGATCTTTCCCAGGTTATGACAATAATGACCAAAGTCAAACTGCTGATAATCTATGTTTTATCATGGATGATTTGAAAAACTTTAGCAGTGATGACTTAGAAGAAATGGACATTTTACACCAACTGGCCGTGCTAAGCATTAAAACTAACAAGTTTTATAAAAGGTCAAGAAGGAAATTTCCAGGATTGACCAGTAATACAAAAATTGCTTTTGACAAATCTAAACTAAGATGTCACAAGTGTCAGAAGTTGGGACACTTTGCTAGAGAGTGTAGAAGCTCTAGCTTTAACCAATCACAATCTGGAAATAACTATAACCCCAATTATAATAGGAATAATGGAACTCAAGGGAGTGCTCATTTTGTACAGGCGCAAGCTCCTCAACAGCAATACATGCCACAAGTACAATATGTTCAAATGCCTGCTCAACAGATGCAGAGCCAACAATCAATCCCTCCCTTTCCAGCTGCTCAACATCCTCCACAGCCTCAACAACCCTCTCAACATAGTCTTTTTACCTCAGGGTATGTTGACTGGAGCAGTCTCCCTTTTGACACCATAGAGTGCAATCCTGATGCAGACAACAAGGTGTTTGACAACAACTGGGGAGAACCAGACAATGGCAGAAAGAACTTTGCCTTAATGGCATTTGAAGGCTGTACTTCAAAATCTGCATTGTCACAGGTATCAAAAGAATCTTTGACAAAACTTTGCTCAAATTCTTGCAAAGAAACTTTTGCTCTCATAAGAGAGACAAATGTGCACTTACAAGGTAAAGCCAATGATTTAGAAAGAAAATACACACAGATAAAATGTGATTTAGAAAGAAAACTGTGTGCTAAAACAAAAGAAGTTTCTAAATTAACTGACTCAGCTATTGAAACCCAAGCACAAATTAAAATCATGCTAAATGACCTGGGAGATGTCAGATAAGAGCTTGCTGACACCAGGATCACATGTGAAAAATGGGTGGAATCTTGTAAGGGGTATCAATTGTTGCTAAACAAACAAAGTGCTTCAAATGTTAAGTTTGGCATAGGATACCATCATGTTGAAACACCAACATATTTCTCTCCCAAAACTACTGAAGATGGGAGAAGAATTGTTTCAAATGAAACTTCTGAAGGGAAAGACTGCACATCTTTCCATGAAAACTTTCTAAACAGAAATCCTGGCATTTTCAAAGAAAGTACTTCAGAAGTATTAACAAAATCTGACAACAAGCCATCAGTAGTTTCATCTACATCAGGAGTTGAGATCCTGAAAACTACTGATGAGCAAAATCTTTACACTAATGTCAGAAATTTGCCTTTAGATCAAAAACAAAAGGCAAAAGAGTGTGAAATTTGTGGTCTGTTCAACCACAAAGCTGAATTTTGTAGATACAGAAAAGGAATTCAGTTCAATCAAAAAATTAAACAACAGGTTGTGGAAAATCAAATCAGAAATGATTATGAAAGAATCTTTAAACCCAAGAAACAACAACCTGAAAACACCTTTTCTCAGAAAAAGATAAAATTCAACTAGGGGTGCAAACGAGCCGAGCCGAGCCTTGCATTATCGAGCTCGGCTCGTGACAATTTTCAGAAGCTCGAGCTCGATTCGAGCCTTGTATTTTGGGCTCGAGCTCGGCTCGATAGTATATTTAAGAACTCGAGCTCGGCTCGAAAGCTCGATCAAAGTGTATGTGGCAAGAGTTTAAACGAGCCCAAGCTCGGCTCGAGTTCGTTTTTGACCATTAAGGATCTCGTTTTGGACAATTAAGAAGTCCGGGGCCCAAAGTAATTTAGTTAATGCATGTGTTGCAATACAACTGGGCTATTAGCATTAACTGACATAAATAAGCAAAGCTCGATAAGGCTCGACGAGTCCAACCAAACTTTACATTCGAGGCTCGAGCTCAATAACTAAATGAGCTTTATTTCATTCTCAAGCTCGGGCTGATCGGCTCGTTTGCACCCCTAATCTCAACTAAAATCTTTTTCTCAAAATTCTTTGTCAGTAGTTAGACCTGAATCATCAGCAGTTTCACAAACTGCTGAGATACAAAATCTAATGAACATGGTACAACTACTGATGACCAAGGTTGATGGTGGTCCTGAAAAGGATACCACCATGGTTCTTAATGAAAAATCCATTGCCAAAAAGACATGGATTTCTCAACCTGGTCAAGAACAAACTGTAACTGTTCTCAAGAGCAAACCCAAAGCCAAACAGGCTTGGGTTCCTAAACCTAACTAATTTGCTTTTATGTGCAGAGAGTTTCCAGGGGCTTAAACAGCATATGGTATGTTGATAGTGGAGGCTCTATGCATATGACTGGATGCAGATACCTGATAAACAACTTTATCAGCCAAAGAGAAGGATCTGTATCCTTTGGGAACAATGCTAAGGGATATGTGCTAGGACATGGCAATGTCTCCTCTGGCAAAATACAGTTTGACAAGGTCAATCTGGTGGAAAACCTTGAATACAACTTGCTGAGTGTGTCACAAATGTGTGATAAAGGATATTCTTCCTTTTTCACAAAGACAGCATGCAAGATCATCTCACCAGAAGGCCAGAAGTTGATAGAGAAGATTATTGAAGATCATACTTTGCTGATTGCCAAAAGATGTGGCAATGTCTATGCAGTGGACATTGAGAAAGACAAAGTATTGAACAACACTGCCTGTTTCTTCTCAAGGGCATCAACTTCAGAAACAGATCTCTGGCACAGGAGACTTGGCCATGTGAACTTTAAAACCATAAATAAAGTCACAAAAATGGTCTTGGTCAGAGGTCTACCTTTGAAGTATACCAGTGTCAAGAACACTGTGTATCCTGTTTAAAGGGAAAACAGCATAAGTCCTCCTATAAGTCTATTGAAGAATCAAAAACAACTGCATGTCTTCAACTACTCCATATGGACTTATTTGGACCTGTCAAGATTATGAGCCTTGGTAAGAAGAAGTACTGCTTAGTCATCATTGATGACTACTCAAGATTCACATGGGTATTCTTCTTATTCTCCAAGGATGAGGCTGCTGAAATCATCAAGTTCTTCATTCTACAAGTAGAGAAACAATATTCTCTATCTGTCAAAACCATTAGAAGTGATAATGGGACAGAGTTCAGGAACAAAACTCTGGATGAATTCTGTTTGTCTAAAGGAATTATTAGACAATACAGTGTTCCCAGAACTCCTGAACAAAATGGTGTAGTAGAAAGGAAGAACAGAACATTAATAGAAGGAGCAAGAACAATGTTAGCTGATTCTGGACTGCCCTTGTACTTTTGGGCAGAAGCAGTTAACACATCATGTTATGTTCAGAATAGAGTTCTTGTGGTCAAGAGATATTCCAAGACTGCCTATGAAGTTCTTCATGGCATGAAGCCCCTTATCTCCTTTTTCAGGGCTTTTGGGTGTCAATGTTCATCTTGAACATCAAGGAATCTATTTCAAAGTTTGCTGCCAAAGTTGACTCAGGTTACTTTCTTGGTTACTCTTCAACTAGAAAAGCCTATAAGGTTTTTAACTCTCACACCAGGATAGTAGAAGAAACATTGAATGTCAAGTTCAATGAGTCAAAACACACTCTTATTCCAGCACATCCTGCTGAACTTTTTGACCTTGACAACTTCCACTTTGGACCTGAAAAGACTGTTACTCCTTCCAAACCTACTTATTATGGTGATCAAAGGTTTGATGATGAGGATCCTACACCATGGACTCCTCAAACAGTCATTAAGTCAACTTCAACACCATCAGAAGTTTCACAAACTTCTGATCCAACAAATACTGAAGGCCAAACTCAAACATCTGCTTCAGCACCTACAACTACTGAAGACACTAAAACTGCTGAACCAGATATTATAGACCTCAGTAGTTTGTTTGAAGAACAAGAGCCACCTACACCTGTCAGTGGTTTACAAAAACTGATTGAACACAGAGATCATCCACTTGATCAAATCATGGGTGATATAGCTTCAGGTGTTCTTACCAGAAACCAGCTCTCCAACTTTTGCCTATTTTCAGCCTTTATCTCACAGTTGGAACCAAAGAAGTACCAGGAAGCCCTCAAAGACAATAATTGGGTGCAAGCTATGCAAGATGAACTGCTTCAGTTCAACAAGCAACAGGTCTGGGAAATCTGTCCCTTACCTCCAAACAAGCATCCAATTGGCACAAGATGGGTTTTAGGAACAAACAAGATGAAGCTGGTATGATAATCAAGAACAAGGCAAGACTGGTAGTTCAAGGGTACTCTCAAGAAGAGGGAATTGACTATGATGAAACCTTTGCTCCAGTTGCAAGGCTTGAGGCCATCAGGTTATTTCTGGCCTATGCCATTTCCAACAAAATTAAAGTTTATCAAATGGATGTGAAAAGTGCATTTTTGTATGGGAAAATAAAAGAGGAGGTGTATGTCTGTCAGCCACCTGGGTTTGAGGATCCTTCTCATCCTGAGTGGGTGTACAGACTGGACAAAAATAACTTTACAAGAGGTGCCATTGATAAAACTCTTTTCATTAAACATGTTGGAAATCATGTCTTACTTGTTCAAATTTATGTTGATGATATCATTTTTGGTTCAACAAACACAAAACTGTGTGATGATTTTAAGAAACTCATGCAATCAAAATTTGAGATGAGTACCATGGGAGAACTGCAGTACTTTCTAGGACTGCAGATCAAGCAACAAACAAATGGAACTTTTATACATCAATCAAAATATGTTAAAGAATTATTAAACAAATTTTCTTTAAAAGACTGTAAATCATGTTCCACTCCCATGACACCAATCACACAAGTTGAACCTGATGATCAAGGAAAACAGGTTGATCAAACCATGTACAGATGCATGATAGGTTCCCTTTTATATTTAACTGCTTCTAGACCAGATATTATGTTCTCAACATGTGTTTGTGCTAGATATCAATCAGCACCAAGGGAATCACACCTTTATAGCAGTCAAAAGAATTTTCAGATATCTGAAAGGAACTCCAACACTTGGAATTTGGTATCCTGCTTCAAGCAATACCAAGTTATCAGCTTTTTCAGATAGTGACTATGCAGGGTGTAAGATGACAAGAAAGTCAACATTTGGTGGTTGTCAATTCCTGGGTAACTGTCTAGTGTCATGGCAATCAAAGAAGCAAAATCTGTTGCAACTTCAACTGCTGAAGCTGAATACATTGCAGCTGCAAGTTGTACATCACAGATACAATGGCTCCAATATCAACTTCTTGATTATGGAATCAAAGAAACCAAGACACCTTTGTTTGTAGACAGCAAATCTGCCATTAGCATCATTCAAAATCCGGTACAGTTCTCAAAAACCAAACATATTGAGATCAGGTACCATTTCATAAGAGATTGCTATGAAAAAGGCAAGATTGAGGTGAAGCATGTAGCAACAGCTAATCAAATAGCTGACATCTTCACAAAACCCCTTGACACATCAACATTTGAGAAGTTAGTCCATGCTTGGGATGCTAAATTTGTAAGTGTTTATTTTATTATTTTGCAATTTTTCACTTTTCACTTACAAAACAGACAAAAGTCTGAAACAAAAACTTCTGAAAAGAGAGAAACTACTGATGAACAAAACATCAGTATGGGGATAATTTCTGAAAAGTGTGTAACTTCTGATAAAATAAACTTCAGAAGTTATGAATAAAAGTATTTATAAAAACATTTCTCATCAACTGTTAAAACTACTGAAGAGGAAATGGGAACTACTGATGAAGTAATCCTTCATCAGCAGTTTAGTCAAAAAGGGCAAATCTGACTTTTCCCATCATCAGAGGTTTGACCTAATCAGTTTAAAACTTCTGATAAAAAGATTTTTAACCAAAGGCGGTTTAAAAACTTCTAATAAAGAAGATTCAAGCGGTTAAAACTTCTGATAAATACCTTTTCTCAACACTTATCCTTTCAAACTCAAAAATAGCCCTCTTTCTCTCTCAAAAACTCTCTCAATAACCTAAACCTGCAAATCCACTGCTCGATCAAAACCCAAACCACATGGCTCTCGTTCTAAAGCAGGGACACAATCAAAGGGCCTTTCTTGAAAAACAAGAAGGCTAGTCCCAATACGATGAGATCATTGATCTTGTCGTAAAATCCCAATATTTTACTGCTCTCACAATAAACCCACCAATTCACACTGAAACTCTAAATGAGTTCTGGGCAAATGCTGAGACGGTGACGGCTGATGATGAAATCATTTCCCTCAACTCAAGAATAAAAGGGAAACCACTGACCATCACACCGGCCACACTGGCAACAAGACTGGGTCTGGATGATGTAACTGCCCCTGACCATGTTGCTAATTCTGATATTCACCTAACCATGACAGAGTGTGGTTATCAAGGTACTCTCTCCCATGCTACTATCTTCAAAAAATATTTTGAACCAAAATACAAGCTTTTGTTTCATTATATTATTATGTGTTTGAGTCCAAAAACAGGGTCTTATGACCAGATGCCCTCCACTTTTCAACCAATATTTCATTCCATTGTGAATGAAACTAAATTCAGGGCATCAAAACTATTTTTCAATGATTTGGTGTTACATCACAATAATACCAAGAAAAAGTTTTTGTTGTACCCAAGGTTCATTATGCAATGCATAATAGGGGAACTGTGTAATGAGGTGCTTGTGGGAAAAGTTTCAACTTTAAATCCATTAACCTCACAAGCATACTCTAGGCATAACAAACCGGCTGCCTGGCCAGAAGATGATCAGGGAGAACAACAACAAGTCCCCCTGAAGCCCACATCTTCCAAACTCACACCACCAAAAGCCAAAAAGCCCAAGACAACAAAGACAAAAACCCACCAACCCAAAAGAAAAGCTGTTCAGGAGGTTGAGATGCCTGAACATGCTCATGAGCAATCTGCTCTTCAAATAGGTGAGACTGAAACACCCTCTCAGTCTCATCCATCTCAAACCCCACCAAGAGCACCAATAACCATCTTATTCAAAAGAAAAAGACTTAGAAAAACTATTGAAACTCACTCTTCTTTTGAAACTGCTGACCAACCAAATTCACCTATTGCCCAAACTACTGAACCAACCCCACAAATTTCTGAACAAGAGGCAATAGAAATTGCCAAACTTCTCTCTGGGCTAAAAGAGAAGGTCCCATCTGATTATGTCAGTCCCCTACAACCACAACAAACAGGGGACATAACCACAACATTAGACATGGATGTGGACATCTCTAGCCCTATCCCAAGAGATGAGGGTGGACCAGAGTCTTTAAGCCCAATTTTAGAGACTCTTGGGGCATCTGAGGCTGCTACTACTCAGTTACCACCCAGTGGTGGATCTGAGGATAGAAGTAACATAGCTAAGACCTCAGATGTGGCAACTACTGATGAAGGCTTAATGCCTGAAGTAGGAAATCCTCAGAACCAAGAACAAGAGGTTCATGAGAGAACTGAGTTGGGCTCAGCTCATGATTTAACTGAGACAGTCCTCATTGAGGGCAACATCAGGGATTCAGATGATTCCATTAATTTGGATGATGTTTCAAAAACTAAAACTACTGAATTGACGGCACTTTCTGAAGGTCCTGTTTCAGGGGTATCCAGGCTCAAGAAGCAGTCACCCCTGCACAGGTTAAAACCCACTCAATCCCTAAAACCCCTAGAGTGGCATCCTCTGTACAACATGAGGATCTCCCAAAAACACACCCTTCTCAAAAAATGCCTACCCAATTCCCTGGGCAAACAAGCATAGACCTGAACCAGCTATGCAGCCCAGAGGGTCCCCTGTACCACATGATGAACACTCTCATCAGGAATCACTTCCAATCATACACAGCTAACTTGGAGCTGTCTATCAAGAATCAATTTGAAGTGATCAAGACAAAGATGAATGATCTGTCCAACAAGATAGAATTCAACAGCAAACAGATTGCTCATCTTCAAGGACAAATCTCCCAACCATCAACCTCAAAACTTATACTTGATGAATCCAAAAAGGGGAGAGAAAATCAGGGAACCTAAGGAGTCATTCCAAGCCAGGATAAGGGCAAGAGTGGCCATCCTTGAAAGAGATCAGAAAGATCGAGCCAGGAAAGAAAAACTGGCCAAACAGTTTGGTGTCTCAGTGGAAGAGATTGAAGCCACAGAAAAAGAAGATGAGACCCAAACCTCTGAAGAATCCCTAAGGCACAATGAAGAAACTTCTGATGGCAAAAGTTCTGATGAAGAATCAGAAAGTACTGAAGACAATCCTTCAGTAGTTGACAAACCATCAGCAGTTGTCAACCCATCAGAGGTTAACACTTCCAAACCTCAAACTGCTGACCCTTCCAGAACCACTGCTCCCATTCAACCAACATCTGATCCTATCAGGCCTACTACAGTAACAACAATGACTGTACTAAACCCTTCTCCTATCTCTCAATCAGCTGAATTATTAGAGAAGAGCTTAGTTGCAGCCAACAAGAAGGCCAGAGAAGATCTGATCTGGAAAACTCTGGAAGAAAGGGATGATCTACACTTAAGCCATGAAGAAAAACTTCAGGCTTATGAAGCTGAACTACAAAGGCAGGCTAGCCTTGATGAGATTGCTGAACAAGACAAAAGACAACAACTGGTGTCTTACATTACCAAGAACAGCAAGACTAAAGCCTATACACTCAAAGGACTCTCTATGCAAGAGCTGACAAGAAGAGCACAACTGCTTGCAGACAAACTGGCCACAAGCAAAGAAGGAAAGGCCAAGAGAGCCCAGATGATAGAAGAATTAGTAGCAGAGGGCTATGGTTCAAAAGCCTCAGTATCCAGATGGAAAGAAAGAAAGACTGATGGATACTTACAGAAAATACAAGGCTGCCAAGGCTGCAAATCCAGAGAAGTTTCAAACTGCTGATCCTTCAAGATCAGTAGTTAGAACTTCTGGTGTATCAACAAGAAGGCCTGCTACTCAAAGAAAGAAAGCAGAGGACAATGTCAAAACTGATTTCAAAATGGTACTACTTGAAGGAAGTTCAATAGTCCATTCAGATTTTGACATTGAGGAGAAACCTCTGTTAACACAATTCAGGGATCCTTCCACTTTTGCCTACCAAATCCAAAAGACCATCAAAGAAAAGATGCATACCAAGGTAGTGACTGAACACCATCTCCCAACTGTTCAGATGCCTGATATGCAACAACAACAAGGAAGGGACTCCCACCTGAGGTTAACTGAAACAGAAGACATCCAACACTCAGGACCATCAACCCAAGGGACAAGTCTGGTTCCCTATTCTTCTGACTTTAACAAGTCAAAGATACCTATCATCAGATGGTCACTTACTGATAACAACTCAGTATTGTTGACAAGAAGAGACCTCTCAAGCAGGGCTTACAAGAAGATCAGTGATCTGAAGAAACTGTCAACACAAGACCTGCTCACAATTCAACATCTGGAACCACAGAGAGGATCTCTATCTGATGGACAGTTAAACCAGCTCAAGAACACCATGTACAAAGAGATATGGAAGATTGTTCAAGACAGAAGAAAAAACATAAGGAATTAGTAAGGTTTTGGCTTCATCAATCCAGGGGGAGATTGTTAGGACAAAAAGGATTGGTGAAACCACTTTTGGAAACCTTAGTCTAATTCACTTCTGTCATTTTGGCTAAGTATAGAAGTACTGAAAAGAAAACAAGAAACTGCTGAAGAGAAGATATGAGAAGTGCTGAAGAAGAAACTTCATCAGAAGTTCTGAAGTCCAAACCAGACAAGTTCACTTCAGAAGTACTGAAGACAAACTACTCATCAGTAGTTTGTCATTCATCAGCACTTAGCATCAGATATTTTCCACCGCCTTTTGCATCAGTAGTTTTATTGTTTATTATTACTTTTAGCTGTATTTGTTAGTTTCAATGTTGCAACTTGTGCAACTTGTTTCTGATGTTTCTGTACTTGCTTTTTGGGCAAGATACATGTATGTAAACGTCTATAAATAGGAGGCTTCAACCTTCTATTTTAGACATTGATTTTAATAGAAAAATCCTTCAAACACTTTCACTGTTCTATTCCATTTCAGTATTTATTGTGAATCTGTCTAAGTATCTAATTCTCATTTACTGCTTGGATTCATAATAAATACTTGTCATTATTAGTTTCAATCATCTAGGGGGAGTAATAACTCTTCCTAAGTATAAAAAGTGTTGCTTTAACTTATACATTCCGCTGTGCTTATAATCTGATATACAAAGGGATTGCTAAACACTTAAGTGTCAAGATAGCAAGTTCTTACTTAGCAAAAGAGCAAACTGATCCAACAACGAGTACCATAGTGCTATATAAAAAACGGAGAAAAAAACGACTATTTTTTATGGGGTTTCGTTCATACAGGAAAAAAAACACAAAGTGTTCAGGTTATTCATTAATCATGTTTTTTCTTTTAAACCAGGTTTTTATATACAATGTTGAAATTTAGCTCAATCGCCATGCTATCATTGGAATTTTACTCTTCTAAAGATGGATAGGTATACTTCATCAAGAGAAGCTAGGAGAAAGAATCGTGCAACACTGCAACACATAGTGTCACCTTATAGGAAGGTTATTTTTTTTATTTATTTAATTACAAGAGTAATAATTATTACTATTAGTATTAGTATTATTAGAATGGTTATATTTTTCAATCCCGGAACATTCCCGGAAAAAAGCTAGTATTCAATATTTAAAAAGTATAAAAAAATATGTCAACTTTATTCTTTTACCTTTAGGGTACAGATAAGCCACTATAAATACGAGCTATTCGTATCTTTAATTGGAAAAACATTATTTTACGTGCGAATTTTTAGATTTATGTCCGTATAAATACGATTTGATATACGTTTTCACATAAACTTTTTTTTTCTTTTGGAAAAGGAGTGATGCCAAATACAATACGTTTCCATGGTTATTTTATGTGCGCTTCCGGTTGATTTACGTCTCGACATATTTTTTATTCGAACTGAATTAAAAGCATAGTGTTTTACAATTTTTGTAATTATCTTTTGCGCATTGTATTTTACTAATTGTGTATAGAGCATTGTGTGTTACACTTCGTGTGTTACTACACGGTTTGACTCGTCACGCGCCGCCGCAACGTTGCGACGGTCAAAATACTAGTTATAACTATAAAAAGAATAATAATTATTCAATTATAATCTACCAATTATATTATTTAAAGTTATACTACACGTAATATAATAAAGCAGTATGACATACACCTATAAAGTATAGGTCATATTCACACCAATTGTAACCGTATATATAATTTGTATTATTAGTATAATGTATGTGATGTAATGGTGTGACGACATAGGTTGTCGTTCAAAGCTTTACTAACCATGCCTAATGAGATACTTTTTTTTTAACGATAAACGACTTTATATATTTATATATTTATATATATATTTATATATATATTATATATATATATATATATATATATATATATATATATATAAAGGCCCACCAAGATGGTGAGGCAAGGTGCTTGGCACTATTCCTAAGAATCCATTATTAATAGATTGTAATTGTAATTGTAACCATATACATAATTTGTATATTAGTATAATGTATGTGATGTAACGGTGTGACCACATAGGTTGTCGTTCAAAGCTATACTAATCATGCCCAATGAGATAGTGCTAGGGAGTTAGGGGTGTTTAAATTCGGATAATCCGAATTTTGGATTCGGATTCGGATCATTCAACGGATAATTCGAAACTTAAAACAAATAAAAATAAATAAAAAAAAAATAATAAAAAAAAACGTTCTCCTTTATGTCTAAAATGTGAACCTGTTAAAAAAACAAAAATCGAAGTTAGAAAAACGAAAATTGAACAAATAAAATGTAAAAGAAACTTACCGTTTGGTGGACAGGGGTTGTGAAGGTCGGAGACGAGGTGGACGGGGGCTGTTATAAAGAAAAGAAAAGGGAGCGGCTGCTATGGATTGGAGTAGTATAGACTTAGGGTTAGGAGGATATTAGGAATTTAGGATTGTGTATTGTGTTATGTAGTGTATATAATATTATATATTTATACATATATTTTTTAATATTCGGATTCGGATAATCCGATTATCCGAAAATTTTCAAAATCAGGATCCGAATCCGAATCCAAAATTTTGGATTATCCGATTTTCGGATATCCGAGAATCGGATTATATAAAATTTCGGATAATTCGAATTCTGATTATCGAATTTTTCGGATTCGAATTCGGAATCGGATTTTTTGAACACCCGTATAGGGAGGTGCTTGGCACTATTCCTAAAAATCCATTACTAAGAGATTGTAATGTAATACTAGCAGGAACCCTCGCGTTGCGGCGGGGCTGCACCCATAAACTTTTATTACATATATAATAATTTTAACTAAAAGTCATCATGTATTCTTGTGTGACAATTATTTTGGTAGAAGTCCTTTGATATTCAAAGCACGAATAAAAAATAAAAATTGATGCGGGAGAATACTGAAAACTTGAATCAGAAGACAAGATTTCAGTCTCTGAAAAAAAAAGTAGCTAAATACTCTAAATGAAGCCATAAAAAATAAAGAATAACGTGTGGGATGGGTTTGCCATCCCGTAGTACTAACTGGTCGATTTTGTGGTATATTCCCGAATATGCTCCGAACGTATATATGTCATTTCTCATGTTGGCGATTGTTTCGCCTAATGAGACACCTATCGGTGTGAAGGAGAAGTTTGTGTTGTATGCGCGGATCAAAGAAACCAACAAGGGGTAGTACAGGAATATTCACCTGTTGTCCATCGACTATGCCTTTCGGCCTGATCTTAGGCCATGACTCACAGAAACCATGACATTTGATCAAAGAAACCATGAGGTTGTTTTTTATTAACACAATAGCCACGATGTTGCTCTTGATTAACACAACATTTGTCTGATTGTAATTTTTAACCGTAATCTTTTATTACATATACAATAACTTTTAAACTAAAAGTCATTATGTATTCTTGTTTGACAATTATTTTGGTTTTGCTTTTTTTTTTTTTTTTTTTTTGAACGGCCAACGGTACCACCCATAACGAAGCCCCGCACCCTTCATGTCCGGTCCCCGGGCCCCCCTAAGGTCCAGCCCCTCATTTCAGAATAACCCTACTCTGAGTGAGATTCGAACCTGTGACCTCCCAGGGCAGGAACCCCACAAAGTGGGTAAACCTTCCCACCTCCATTGCAACCACTAGGCTATATCGACCGAGTCAGTCACAATGGGACGATGCCTATATCTTTTATTTGAGTTTGAATATGTTAGTCAAATTTTTATATATTATTTTTAGTATAAGTTAATAAGTTATTTAATTGTTGTACTTTTAAACTAAAAGTCATTATGTATTCTTGTTTGACAATTATTTTGGTTTTCCTAATAACCTAGTTAGTCACGAATAGGACAATGCATATTTCTTTTATTTGAGTTTGAATATGTTAGTCAAATTTTTATATATTATTTTTAGTATAAGTTACTAATTTTTTACAAGATTTTATAAAATACTATTGCATTATAAATATAAATGCTATATGTAATAACACTATACTATTGTTTGTCATTTATTACACTACATTGTTAAATACTAAAATGTAGAGGGACAATATTGTAAATGAGAAATTATTTATGCATTAACATTTGTACCAAATGCAAAAACAATGTTTTTAAGTGTCTTAAAATTTAATGAAAATTACTATCTTGCCTATCCAGAACCTATTATATAGTAGTATAGATAATAATAATTGTTTCACAGCCGGTGTTTAACAAAATTTAATGCAATAAACCTACTATGTATGCCATGTGTGTTAGTATCAGTACCTTAATTTTGTGACTCTCGAGGACGTGTAATAAAGCGGTATAAACCACATACATTATACTATGTATAATTGAAGAGTGAAGATGAATAGTGATTTTTCGAAATTAAGAAATGCATATATACTTATCGTTTATGATTTGGTAAACAAAATGGCTTGATGTCGTGGTGGTGTAGCATTTACTTTGTCTCAGCTGATACCCGGGTTCGAGTCTGTGTGTTTGTTTTTTTTCCTATTTTATTCGGTTATTTATATTTAGTGGCAAACACGTGTGTCCTTTAGGCTGTATCACGTGTGTTTTCCACGTGTGCAGTTCTATATAAAAAAAAACCCAGGTCGTTTTTTCTTGCATGTCTGGGTCTTCCTTTCCTTCTTTGCACTCCAACATCTTAAGGTGATTTTTCTTCTTCCATTTTTTTGCTTTTACCTTCTTCTCTTTTTAATTTTCGTTCCTTCTGTTTGGTGGATGATGAAGCTGTTGCATTTGGTTATCTGTAAGTCGTCTTTTCTGTTTGTGTTCGTATTCATGTCATTTTGTTATGAGTTTTCATGTTTTAGTGTATTTTGTTAAGTTTTCTGCTGTGCACACAAGGTGCTTGCTTAAATGCCAGTGTTTTTAGGAGTTTGCTTGCTGTTTTCAGTATTTGCATGTAGTGTGTGATTAGTTAAATTGACAATGAATGTTTATATGTTGTATGTATAATTTTGTTTTTGAGAAAGAATGTTAATATTATATTGAACATGATATTGAAGATAATATTAATATTGAATAATTACATGATGCTATGGAGGTGTGCGGTACTATTCACAAGCATCAAAAATAAATAGATTGATTGATAATGTAAAAAATACACCTCTTACAATCGGAGGCGCCTAGGCGAATCACCTTAGCGCTTAAATGCCTAAGCGAATAAGCGCATAAGTGACTAAACGCCTATGCGTTTAAGCGAGCAGGTTCCTAAGCGACTAAACGCCTATGCGATATTCAATTCTTGTGTCGATCCTAAATCAGTTTTTTGGTTTGGCTTTGGTGAACGGTTTAGTTATTGCTCATTCCTAGATATCGTTAATCACGTAACATAAAGATTTTTAAAATAAAAAATATCAATACTATATTCAAATTAAAGATAATAAATGCTCATGATGTAATTTTTTTTATAAAAGTATAAACCTATGCAAAAAATATGACTATTTAAAAATTATGGGGATGGTTTGCTTAAAATAAGGAAAGAAGTTTAACTATAATTTAAATAAGCAAAGTTAAGTAAAGTTTAAGGGATTAATGTATAATTAAGATAGGGTCTTAAAATGTAAATAATGTATGAATGACTATTTTACCTCATTTCAAGGTTATTAATGAAAAATAAGTTCTTAACTTTTGGGTATCTTAACTACCCCTCACTCATGCATTATAATATATACTAGTAGGAAACCCGCGCGATGCTGCGGCGGTAACAATTTATAACGGGTTACTCATGATTTGTTTGTCAATCAATTATCTCGTGATATATTGCATAAAACTTATGTTAGTGAGAATTACATGCCCGTTGCAGAATCATTTGGTTGGTGATGCCTATTACATTACCACCTTCAACTAATTTATTGTAAGAAATTATTATTTCCTTGAAAGACTTGATTGAGATTACACAATATTATATAGAGATGATACAACAAGATCTCCACTATTTTAGGGAGATTTCCTAAATTCAATCAATCTATAATCATTACTATATTTACATATATGCTATTACACCCCCGCAGTCGAAGCGAAGGGTGGACGAATGCTGAGACTGGTCCGAAAATCATCAAAGAGAACACGCGGGAGGCCTTTAGTGAAAATATCGGCAATCTGATTACGTGACGGTACGTGAAGAACTCGAACGCAGCCTTTCTAGACATGTTCTCGTACAAAGTGGATATCGAGCTCTATGTGTTTGGGGCGCTGATGCTGCACCAGGTTGCCAGAGAGATAGATTGCACTTATGTTATCACAATATACTAAGGAGGCCCGTGAGATGGGATGGTGAAGTTCGAGCAAGAGATTACGAATCCAGCATAATTCAGCAACAACATTAGCAATGCCTCGATACTCGGCTTCAGCACTGGACCTGGAAATGGTGGATTGACGCTTGGAAGACCAGGAGATTAAGCTATCTCCAAGATACACGCAGTAGCCAGAAGTAGAGCGTCTAGTATCAGGGCATCCTGCCCAGTCGGTATCAGTGTAAGCAAGGAGAGACAAAGACTGAGCAAGTGCAAGAAGAATACCGAATTTCGAAGTTCCCTGAATGTAGCGAATAATGAGCTTAAGCACATTCCAGTGTGTCACTCGTGGCGCATGCATATGCATGCAAATCTGCTGAACTGCATAAGAAATGTCGGGTCTGGTAAAAGTCAAGTACTGAAGCGCACCAGCCAAACTGCGGAATGTGGAGGGTTCTTCGTATAGAGGTCCTGTATCTGCCGAGAGCTTAGACTGAGTGTCCACAGGGGTGACTACGGGCTTGCACGAATCCATTGCTGCCCGATGGATGATATCTCGCGCATAAGACTGCTGAGACAAAAACATCGTGTCTCCAGAGTGAGTGACCTGTATGCCCAGAAAATAAGAAAGAGATCGCAGATCCTTCATGGCAAATTCACCCGCAAGATTCTGAAGGAGATGGTGACGAAGGCTGTCAGTAGAGGTGGTAAGTATGATGTCATCAACATATATAAGAAGATATGTGATGTCTTGTCCATGCTTATAGACAAAGAGAGAGTTGTCCAACTTGCTCTGGCGAAAACCCTGAGAAGTTACAAAGTCTGTGAACCGCTGGTACCAGGCACGAGGGGCCTGCTTGAGGCCATAGAGAGACTTTTTCAGAAGACAAACATGATCTGGATAGTCACGATCACGAAAACCAATGGGTTGATGCATGTACACTGTTTCCTCTAAGTTACCGTGTAGAAAAGCATTCGTGACATCCTGTTGGTGAATTTTCCAAGATTTTGCCAGAGCCAGAGATAGAACAAGTCGGATAGTGGCCGGTTTCACAACCGGGCTAAAGGTTTCTCCACAATCAATCCCATGTTCCTGTTTAGGACCATCACACACCAAAGGGGCCATTTAGATGACAACACCAATAGAAGCAACAATAGGTTGTACAATATGCAAACAAATGCTTGTACAAAGAACTTACTAATAGTATATTGTATATCTTTATAATTAATATAATTACTAAATTAGAAAAATATTGATATGGATGTGTGTATATATACATAAATTTATAAAATTACACATAAAAATCCCGATCCGATTAGTCCCGATTAATCCCGACTATTCCCTAGTCCCCACCCCATCGGTCGACTAGCGCCTAGCGAGTTCTACAACCTTGTTCATGTTAGATGTGCGAGGTACCAGTTCCCAAGTATTATTTTTAATAAGGGCACTAAACTCATTAGTCATGGCATTGTACCATTCTCGAGTGGCTAAGGCAACCTGCGGGTTTTTGGGAATGGGTGCAATAGTGGCAGTGTGAAGGCTAAAAGGCTGTTTGGGTTTTAGTGATGCCGCTCATGGAGCGGGTGTGTATGGTGCGTGTGGGTGGAGGATTAGGCGGCGGTGGGATTGGAGAAGTGTTGTGGGAGGTGGCTGGGGATGTGACGGTGGGACGGGTGGGGAGAGGAGGGCTGGACGATGTGCCAGTGATGGGAGTAGGGCTGGTATTGGGCTGAGGTGGTGTTGGGCTAGTGGGCTGAGGAGGTGGGATGGTCGATGTGGTTATGGGCTGGTCTGGTATTGGGCCAGGGGTGGTAGAGGGGTGATAAGTGGGGTGGGCCAGAAGTAGTGGGGTATGGGCTAGAGGGAGCGGTGGAGTGAGGGTGTTGTGGGCCGATTGTGTTGGATGGCATGGCAGAGGAGTGGGGTGGGTTTGGAGTCGTGGAGTCAGCTGGCCCATAAGGTGAAGTCGGGATAGGTTGTTGTTTGGAAAGATGATCCCAAACGAGTGGGTTTATTGTGGGATTGAGGAAGTCATAGGAAGGAGATGAGTTGGGAGATTGGATGGCATAAGGAAAAATAGTTTTCCCTCAAAGTGTACGTGTCGGGAGATGATAAGTTGGTGAGTAGTGAGGTCAAGGCATTTGTATCCCCGATGGTTAGATGGGTAACCAAGGAAGACACACGGGTTGGGCCGGTAGTTTAGTTTGTGTATGGTAGTAGAAGGGGTGAGGGGATAACAGAGACATCCAAATACACGAAGATGTTCATATTCGGTAATGACTCCGTATAGGATAGAGGTGGGTGACCGAAAATTGGAGGTTTTGTTGGGAAGGATGTTAAGAAGATAGGTGGCGGTTTCAAGGGCATGGTGCCAAAAGGATGGCGGTAGGGATGCTTGGGCTAGGAGGGTACGTATCATGTTATTTATGGTACGGATTTTACGTTCGGCTTTTCTGTTTTGTGAAGATGTGTAAGGGCACGAAAAACGGAATTGCATACCATTTGAGTGACAAAAGTTATAGAAATTATTATTGGCATATTCTCTACCATTGTAAAATTGTAATTGTTTGATTGTCCGCTCAAATTGTGTGCGGACATGGTTGTGGAGTTGAGTGAAGGTGGTGAAAATTTGGGATTTATTGGCTAGGGGAAAGGTCCATAGGAAATTTGTGAAGTCGTCTAGAAACAATATGTAATATTTGTGACCCCCCGTACTAAGTATAGGGGAGGTCCAAAGATCACTGTGTAAAATATCAAATGGCAAATGAGTAATATTAACGGAATCATAAAACGGTAATCGTACACTTTTACCAAAAATGCAAGATTGACATAAAGTTTTATTACATTTGCCATAATCAATAAAAGACGAAAATTTTAAAGATTGTAGTAAATTGTTTCCAGGATGCCCTAGTCTTTGATGCCAGCGATCTTGAGTAATGGTGGTGAGGGCCGTTGGTTGGTGTTGAGTGAGCGGAAGAGGTTGCGCGAGGGGGTAAAGATCGCCTGTGCTGTTGCATCTAAGGATAGGAGCCCGTGTTTTGAGATCCTTCACAAGAAAACCAAAAGGGTCAAACTCAATAGAAACCAAATTATCAGTCGTAAGGCGTCTGACGGAGATCATGTTTTTAATAATATTAGGAGCATATAGAACATTATTGAGTTTTAAAGGTGGAAAAGGGGGTGGTAGGGTCTGGTTGCCTTGAGCCAAAACAGGGATTGACATACCATTACCAACAATTATATTTTTATTAGTGCACGAATTAAAATTAGACGAGGAATATATACCTTGCTGGTTTGCCGAATGAGACGATGCTCCTGAGTCCATTACCCCATGATCCGGTGGGTTCAACGACAATGTGTACAAGGCTTGTTCAATATCCGTGGGTTAGTAACCGACGACATGGGCCTGATCAGGCTGAGCACCCAATATACCCGGACTGTTACCGCTGGGCCGTGAAGGGTAGGGGCAGGGTGGTTGGGCCTGTTGAGAGCCGGGCCGGTTTGGGCCACGCAGAACACTAGCCCACTGTTGAGAAGTCCAATTGGGAGGTTTGGTTTTATGTTGTTTGGTTGTTGCGGGTGGAGTTTGGTTGTCCTCGGCGTCGCCCGCGACCGCCACGAGAGCGGTTTTGAGTTCGGTCCGAGGAGGGAGTTGGGTTAGGGTTAGGGTTGGTGGTGGCAGCAAGAGCGGTGGCGGTTGTGGTGGCAGAACGTGAGGTTTGCCGTTTCTTCTTGGTTTCTTCCTGGTTGAGCCGGGAACGAACCTCGGTAAAGCTGGGCAAGGTTTCTCGATTTTGTAGGACGGTGGAGATCCCGTCATACTGCTCGGTGAGGCCCGTAAGGACTTTGATGACGAGCATACGATCATCAACAGGGCTGCCAAAACTTTGAAGTTGATCAGCGAGGTATTTGGCATGTTGGCAGTACTCTTCCATGGACGCGAAATTTTCCGGGGAAAGATTTGCAAAGTCTTGTCCCAAGAAAACATCCCGCGTGTTGTTGTTGGCAGTAAACTCAGCAGCGACAGCAGTCCAGGCGTTGTACGCTGTCTGACCAGGGTCAATAATTATATTGAGAAGGGTGGGGGAGATTGTGGCATAAATCCATTGTCGCACAAGGGTGTCAAGGCGCTGCCATAGGGCTTTAGCGGCGGCGGCGGCTGCTGTGTCAGAAGAGGCGGCGGCAGCAGCGGGTGCAGCCTGAGGAGAGAGATGTAAAAGAACCTCATACGCCTGACAATGGACTTTGAAGAGAGTCGTCCATGTGGCGTAATGGGTTGAATCTTTCTCCAGGATGATAGGGACGTGGGTTTTTATGTTAGAAACGATGAGGGCTGGGTGGAGTTTGGTGTCCATGAGGAGAGTGAGAGGGAAGGGAATCGAATGAGGGTAGAAAGAAGAAGAAGATGGCTGCTGCAGAGAGTGCAGAGGCGGAGGTCAGAGGCGGCAGAAGGGGAGGTAGGGTTGGATCATAGGCGTGATACCATGTAAGAATTATTATTTCCTTGAAAGACTTGATTGAGATTACACAATATTATATAGAGATGATACAATAAGATCTCCACCATTTTAGGGAGATTTCCTAAATTCAATCAATCTATAATCATTACTATATTTACATATATGCTATTATTTATGTTTTTAACCATTTATGCAAGGTAAACTTGAAGTACACATAATCACTGATGCTCAAGTCATTAGCGCATCAATCACGATGTGTTAACAATGTGTAAAAAACATGTTTACTAATACTACATGAATTATTTGTTATTTAGATTTAAGTCTACAATGTGTAGATAGTTGTTTTTAATTATTTAGATTTAAGTCTATGAGATTATGAGGTGTAGATATGATTGTTCGTCAACTGAACTAAACCAAACCGAGCGAGGGTGTGGTCAAACTTGATTGGTTTAGTAAAAAAATAGGCTTGATATTTTTTACGTGAGTGTTCGGTTTTTCAACCAACGGGCTAAAATACCAAAGAAATAATTTAGCATACTTTTTCTATACATCTCTGTCTTATTTACAAGAGAAATCTTAGCGTTTTTGTATCATATGCCTTCAATGGGGATCATTATAAAGTGCTATTGTACTTCTACAAGTAGCATTGGGTTATGGAATCATTGCACCAAAAATAACACACGTCATTGATTTATCAATATTGCTTAGCGTATTTCATGTATTTATGTAACCGTAAATTGTTGATATCCTGTTTTGATCTCAATGCATCTTTCAATGAGTATCCCTGATCTTGGATATTTTATAGTGGTTTAGGTTAGCATCTGGGATACTCATTGAAATATCCAAGCCTCTTTTTTTGCCTCATTAAATTCTAGTGTAAGTTGAAACGGGTTGGACGAACTTGCAAACACCTCTTTTATAAAATGCTCATGACAATCCAAAATTTTTGAACATATTTCAGGTAACCTTCAATCCAGTTTACCCATAGATAGGTTGAAATTGTGACGTCTTAGTTAACAAGAAATGAGATGCATTTTACAAAGTAATTACAAAATTACAATGGAATTTCATAAACGTAATCGAACTTACATGACATCATAGAATTTAGTATGTGCACCTTCTTCGATCTTCAGGCCGACAAACATAAGCTTTGGATCAATTAGCCACTTACCTTCCAAATAAAACACAAGTCACGTTTAAAGCCGGCATATGTGCAAATCTTTTTGTAAGAACACAATATAAAATTGAACGATGACTTGATAAAAATACCAACAGATAATTAACAATTAATTACCTATGTAATTCAAGGCATATGCTCGGACGAGGCGAGGCCCAGCCAAATCGCCTTGAGTGCAGCACGGCGCGTTGTACCGGAATACATGGGTGCCTTGCTTACCTCGGGTCAGCGCTTTTTAAGCTTCTTGTGCCTAGGCGAGTTTGTATACACAAAACCCCAAGAAATTCACAAATAATCAGTGTTTGATCATACATGGCGAAATAACATAATGAATGTATAAAAAAAGCCCTAGAAGATTAAACACTCCAAACATACAAGTAAAAATTAAAATACTGATTGGTCGATCTTTTTCAGCAACTATATGACCAAACTTGGAAATATCATTGTACATATAGAATACTTGCATATAATACTATTAGTCAGCAAATTACAAGCAGCATGTTATTGATAACAGTGTTATTACTTATTAATGAATATAACTATTACGCTAAAAGAAAAGGTACATGTAGAAATATATATGACCAAGAATAAACTCATGTTGTGTAAATTATGAGAATTAATAAAATTTAAAGATTTAACCCTTGTCACTCAGAGCAACAGTTTCCTTAACCTTACCTTTCAGGTAAAGAAAAAAAGAAGCCTGGATAACAATAAAGGAAAAACAAATGAAACAGGCCTAAGCAGTTGTATAAACTATTTCATATCTTTTCATGCCTTTTGCAACTCTTACAAAAAAAATATCATAAATTTCAATTAAAGGCACCCCAATGCACCTAGCTGTGAGTTAATATAATTTAATACAAATGTGAAGGACCGCAGGATCGATTGAGGGAATAATTTGAGAGTGAATATGTGATAACTTAAAGATTCAATACATACACTAAATGATACAATGTTTAGGGGTATTTATACATGATGAAGGGGTGTGTCCCCTTGTTATATATAACCGACGTGTCGTTTCATTTAACTAACATAACTATTCACTAAACTTAGGATATAATATATACTTAGGATATATTTGATATAATATGGGAAATAAGAATTATGTCTAACATTCTCCCCCTTAATTCTTGATTTCCCCAAGGTCTTCAACTCCTATGAGACTTCGCATCTCGAGAAATTTTATTCTTGGTAGTGCCTTGGTGAGTATATCTGCTTTCTGCATCTCTCCAGTGATGTGATCAACTTGTATCTACTCGTTCTCTATGCATTCTCTGATAAAGTGATACCTTTATCCTCACAATATGCGGTAAGAGCTTTAGAAGTAAACTCTCCTCCACGATCCGTTCTTAGTCTTTTGAGCTTGTGACTTGTCTCTGTCTGAGCTTCACTTAGAAAACTTCTCGAAATATTCATAAACTTGATCTTTTGACTTAAGCATGTAGATCCACATATATCTTGAATAATCGTCAACTATCAGGAAGAAATAGTTGTTGCCTACTAATGATGTGGGTGTAATCGGTCCACATAAGTCTTCATGTACGAGTTCTAGAGGTCTCGTAGCTCTAAAACTTGCGTGAGAGGGAAACTGAAGTCTGCTTTGCTTCCCATAATACATGCATCACATACTTGAGATGGGTGCTGAATTTTTGGCAATCCACGTGCCATTCCTTTTGTGCTTAATTGTCTTTGTGAATCAAAATTCACATGTCCCATACGTGCATGCCATAGCCATGCAGGTGTATCTATTGTAGCTTGTAAACAAATCGGATTTGTTATTCTGAGCTTTACTTTGTAGAGTCTGTTTTTAGCTCTTGGGACTTTCATCAATAGGTTGTTGTAGGCGTCATAGATCCATAGACGTTCATTCTCCATAATTACTTTACATCTTGATTCTGTACCTTGCCCGAGGCTTAAGATGTTGCTTTGGAGTGTTGGAATGTAGTATACTTCTGTGACTAGTCTTTGTTCTCCATTGTTACATTCCAATACTATTGAGCCTTTACCTTTGATGTTAACACACGATCCATCTCCAAATTTTACGCTGCCTGCTATCTTGTCGTCTAACTCTGTGAAATAGGAGCGTCTTCCTGACATATGATTGCTTGCGATATTGTCTAAATATCATACTTCATTTACTTTTCTTCATTGTGATAGCATTCTGGTATTATCTTCTTTTCTTCGAGAACTACACTTTTTCTTCACCAACTGCCATAAGTAATGTGGGATCCTATTCTTCCATTACTAGGTGAGATTCTTCTTGCTTATTTCGAGGTTTAGAACATCTGGGAGCTATATGTCCTAATTCATTACAATTGTAACATCTTACATTGCTATCATCTTTTATGGGCTTGTAACTACTGTTGTCATGACGATTCTTAGTGGGATTTCCATCACTTCTCAGATCTTGATGGCCATTTCTGTCAAAGTTCTTCCTCTCATATCTTTGACTCTTATTGAACTTCCTAAATTTCTGTCTACCTCGATTCTGATTGTAGTTCTTGTAATTGTTGTAAGGTCTTCTTTCTTGCCTTGTAAATAACAGCTTCTCTTGACCGGCTGGTCCATATTTCTTCTCATCTCTTGACTTAAGGCGTTGCGTTCCTCGTAAGCTTTAAGTCTTCCGAGCGCTTCATCTAACGTCATGGAATCTATATCTGAATATTGCTCTATGGATGCAATAATCTGTAGGAACCTTTCTGGTATGGAGTCCAACAATTTTCGTACCAAGACTGACTCTTCAATTTTCGTTCCTAGGGTTTTTGACTTTGTACTAATCGCACTTAACCTACCAGCAAACTGGTCTATGGTCTCTGTCTCTCTCATCGTAATCATCTCAAATTCTGTGCGTAATGATTGAAGTCTTGCTTTCGGGACTCAGTCAATTCCAATAAATCTTGTCTTTAATGCTTCCCGAATTTCTCTTGCTGTATTATGTGACGCCACATGCATCACCATATCTTCTGGAATTGCCTGGAATAGATAGGCAATCACTGTCCTATCCTTCTTTGCATCTACCGTTGACGTGCCTTCTGTGGGTTCCACTATTTCCCAAAGACCATTTGCACTCAATATTGCTTTAACACGAACAGCCCAAATCGTGTAATTTGTAGATGTCAACATCGGTGTTTGGAGGCTAAAAGTGAGAGTCTCCTTCGTGATCGTCTCCTTCGTTGTCATTGTGGGTTTAATGGGCGTCTTCTGCGGACTTTTGTTCTTTTTCTCCCCTATTGTCCAAATCTAATATGGACTACCCACGCTTCTTTAGGAACTTTGTTCGACCACTTTTGTCAAACAAATTTTCGACCCCTTCTTAAAGTCGATAACGGTATTGATATTCAAAGAAAACTATATAGTTTAACAAATTTTTGATACTTTGTAAGGCCTTGAACAAAAATACCAAAAGGTTTTGTCAAACTTATGTAGTCTTTTAAGTTTTGATTATCAATAAATGTTCCTTTCAATTTCTAAAGTCAATCCTTTTGACTTAATAATCCTCCAACAATTTTGATTAGTGTTTTCTAATAACACTCAATCTTTAAAAACACCCTTCTAAAACAAACCCCTTGTTTGTTTAAAAAAATATATTTTCTGACTTCAATAAAATTCTTCTTCGATTAGTGATTAAAAACCCAAAACTTTCACTGAATAAACTTATAATATCCCTCAAGTATTTTAATATTTTTCGAGAGTTTGACTTGCCAAAAGTCAACTTTTTCTTCTTCTACAACTTACTGCCCAAACAAAACAAACACTTCGCTTCGTGTCTGTATGATCCGATTCAAACAATGATTATATCGGATCCTTCTAACAAGTCCTACTAACTTGTTCCAAATGATCGAATACGGAAAAAGTTTTTTTTAAAAAAAACTTTGGTTCTTAAATCCCGAAAAAAAAAACTTTAAATATTTGGATAAACTTTAATGTTTTGATAAAACCTTTTATGAAAAATGATTCTGTTTCTATAACAGTAACGTTCGAAGATTGGTTTCAAATTATTAAAAATTATTTTTGTGTTGTATAACAACGACCTATTCACAACTAACATACAAGATATGTAGATGTAAGAACATAGATTGGAGAGAATAGAGAATGGAATGATTCATTCTTATTGATATGTATCATAACAATTACATGAAGCCTCTATTTATAAGGCTCTTACATTAATGAATAGGATACAAAGAGATGCGAGTTGGAATGTGGATAGTCATCATAATAACTTATTTATAACACTCCCCCTTGACTATCCACGTGATATAAGAAAATAATAAAGTATACGCTTGGTGATGCTGCCTCATTAAAAACCTTGCCCAGTGGGACAAAACCTCAGCTAAGGGAAAAAGAGTGCAGGGCGTATTACTCTTCTTGATACTTCTGGATCAGGTATGTTGCCTCATTAAAAACCTTACTAAGAAAACCCAATGGGACAAAACTTAGTTAAGGGAAAAAGAGTGCAACTTGTATGATACTCCCCCTCATTTGAATATGTATCATTTGAATGATGGTGTCGATCTTCTAAGAAAGTTGTTCAAAGTTTTGTAGTCAATGATTTGCGTTCTTGATCACTTGACGTGAAAATCTTTAAGTTGAATCGTTGATGTATGATCTTCATTTCAGAATTTTAGTCCATGCTCTCGTAAGTGCAATTCTTTAAGTTGAACTAATGTTGCCTCCTCTCGTAAATAAATGTCACAAGATCAACAAATGTGATGTGTTATATTCCCTGCATCTACTAGACTAACCAAACTTGTTTGCATGGGTTAGTGAAATATAATTAATATCGCTCATACCTGAAGTATTTGTTTTAACTCATTCCGGTGTCTCCTCGCTTGACATAGGCTATATTATGATAATAAGTTCATGTGGAAGATATAATAATCATGCATAACTAGCAAGACATATACTAATATACATATATATTTAACTATGGTACTTGTAGAGTGAAATTCTCTACTTTGATAGGAGATGAAATGAATAATTTTCCATATCAAATAATTGGACAACCTTTAATGCACTTTAAATATGAGCTGTGTCCATTGTAAAATGTCCCACCATCTTTTCAAGATATACTTTGATGGATTGGTAAACCATATCATTACATATATACTCGAATTGTAGGTCAAGCAACAAGTGCACCATGTCAAGGACTTTCAAAAATCCCCCTTTTAAAAGTTCTACAGAGTCTCTCGATAATGCTCAGACATTATCTCTGTAAACTGCGAGTGAACTTTTTAAAAGAAAACTTTTGATACAAGCTGGATAATACAATCAAACTTATGTTGCTCTTTATCGGGATATCTCGTGAGTTTTAAAACACTCAACCCCCTTATTTTAGTCCATACATATTATATTACCTTTACATAATACTTCTTAAGGTATTGATATCAAAGCTGCAGGTATCATCAATCCATCAAGGACTTTTCCATCTTGACCAATTACGCAAGTGCATTCACTCTTCAATTGGAAGAACAATAACATCTATTTCTTCAATGTATATTGTACAATTCTTATACATTGAAGTATCATAACCATCAGGTTAAATTTACCACATGTGGTGTATTGGTGCACAATAATTACATCCTACGATGTTTCATATTACATTTTAAGCACCTAGTTACTCATGAGGAGTTCCACTTATATTCAATTCAATCATATAACAAACATAACATATTCAGAATTGAATCTATTTATTCTGATCATAATGTTCCCGAGAACTTACGTTACAAGATTTTGACACATTAAATCCTTCATCAGGTATTTTCATGTAAACTTTCAGTGTCAAGTGAATCATGATATTTATTAGACGCATTTCAATTCTCTCTTTGCATTACCAGACTAATAACATAATGAAAAATCATTATATCCACCACTGGAGAATGCGTCTCCTCATAATCAATTATGGGTCTTTGTGAAATTCTTATGCCACCAATTTTACCTTATATCATTTTCTTTTCAAATGTTTATTCGCACAAAAGACCTTTTCGTATCTATATGTTTTACAACTTTTGTTGTATGGACTATTGGTCTAAAACTTTTCTTTTCAATAGAGAATTCAAGTTTGTCGTATTTGCGTCTTTCCATTTTGGCCAATCATTTCTTTGTATTCATTCATAGGCAGATCATAAATCTCGATCCTCATTTTAAGCGCTACATTACATAAAACTTATAACGACGTCGATTTTATTTCGATTCCATACATTTCATAGACATGATACTATATAACGAGATCTCTTTATTTTTCAGGTACCTGAGGTTCTCTGGAACCATCATGTCTAATGTCTCTTCAGGAGACCTTTCTACTATAACCTCGACGTGACCATCTTTCTTACTTGCTCCAATTTCTCGAGGATTTATATTCTTTGGAATCGACTAGTCTACCACGCTTCAAGCGTGCAATAGGCTTATTGCCAACATATAATTGTCCTTCTCGGACACTCATCTTAAATGGAGCATTAGCAGTTGGTATATGTGACTTGATTAGCTATTCATCATATTTAGGTCAGTTAATGCGTCTGGTAATTAATTCACTAATCTTTGTGAATGAATTATCCTTTGAACTTTTGGTTCACATTGTTTAGTACGAGGATCAATGATATTTCATTCTAACTCATTTCTATTTCCAACTGCATTTTATCTCCCCCTCATGTTAGGGAATGTTAATCCATTGAGATGGATATCAATTAACTGAGATGTAAATAAATCTCTTGTTGAAGGCTATATAAACCATCATATATTCCCAATCATCATCATATATTCCCAATCACCTTTTAAGGTCCCATCTCCGTGTGTCATGGTGGATCAATTTCAATATATGTCGCACAACAAAAATCTTAGATGGGCAATATTTGGTTCCTGACCAAAAACCAACTATAATGGCGAGAAACTATTACCATGTATTGGCTTGATGTGAATAAATGTTACTGCATGTAAAATCAAATGTAAACATGAACTTTTGCTTTCATGATCATTGACATTGCAATCAATAGTAGACGTTTTAGTGATCATCTCAATGAAAGCAATATTTTTATGAACATAAGCTATATGAAGTTCAACACTTATTCCAATGATCATTATTATCTTGTGAATTGATTAAATATGCCAATCTAGAATAATATGCTTGATATCTTATTAGCTAAGCCATAAATCAAGCAAACTTCAGGTTGCAAACTTGATAACCATTTAGACGATGCATCAATTTTAAATACTAAATGGTATCATGTTAGGATATGCGTATCCTTTAATCAATTCCAAAATATATAGTGATACTCACCCTACTTTATATGGCAAATATATAATTTTGCTTAACAGCAAACATTACATGCTATGCATCAAATTGAAGAATCTTTAAATTTCTTTTATGTTCACATCATCATCGACTCGGTGTGGTCTTACCGGTCATGCCAACTAATTAAATAATTATGATCCATAAACTAAACTTCTAGTTTATGATCGAATGTGTTACTTGCACGTATGTAATACAAAACATAAGATATGAGAGTATGTATGGAATTTTCAAACCATCATCTCATTATTAACATAACCATCATTACAATTCCAAATGGTTGATCTCATCATTACAAATGTCTCAATGATGTCCATGATCATTACCTTTACAATGATCAATATGTAGTCACATTCACTTCAGGGAATGGAGTATAAGCGAAACAAGCTTCATAACTTTTCATTATTTACTCGATCACATGAATATGAGATGATTTCAAACTTTTCATACTCTCTTAATGATATGGTTACTTCATGAGCACATCTCATATGTGACAAATTATTAGACATGTTACACTCTTTCTTGTCTAATACACGACAAGAAATACGAGAGAATAATATATCTTATTCTCTTATAATTACTTCCTTAGTGTGCCACTTCTTGTGGTCGATTTCAATATTAACATCGTTGATCTTATTATCCACATGATGATCATTAAATTTTCCTCATTCAGTATTAACAGGACTGATCTTGTTATGAACATGATGATCATTACAACTTTCTCATTTACTATGATCATAACTTCTATAACGATCATTTTGTAATCATCATATTATTAACAAAACTGATCTCATTAACATGATCAACATAACAATTTTCACAATTACCATAATCGTGATTTTATTATAGCATCGCATTCACTTCAGGGAATAGATTATAACCACAAAACTTTCATAGTGGAATCATTACAACTTCCTTAGTTATGTACATGATCTTTAACCTTTATACCGATCATTTTTCATCACATTCACTTCAGGGAATGGATGAGAACTACACCACTTTCATGATGGTCGTTTCAAACCTTATATATATTTTTTTAATAATCTTGCCACTTCAAGAGCATATTTGAGGTTTGACAAACAAAATTTGTAATATCCGATTTTCCTTTATAAATAAACTTCTCTTCATGTAACATCAACTAAGAAGTATATATACGTCCGAGTCATATAATGTTACCTTTCTAACATCTTACGACCTTTTGTAACATGATAAAGAGATATAGTGAGCATGACACTTTGATGTCAAATCAAAGCAAATTTCTACCCTTTATGTTGGGTGACAATAAACCACAACTTTGGTTTAATTGTTCTATTTGATATTATGAATATAAAGAAATAATAGCATGTATATAATACATGATATTATAGCATGTCATCATATAAAGACGAGTTAGAATAAGCCTTCATGCCTTTATGAAATAAGAAACTTTTCATCACCAATAAACAAACATAGATAATTTATGTAATAACTTATAACGGTATAACTAATCATATGAATATGATACATACAAATTAATGTTTGCACTTATTTTAAACATATCTCCGTAAAGTCTCCATGATAAAAGTATGATCAATAACTCTTTTTGTATGATATGTTCATTCTACAAATATACATATCTCTTTTACCACATAAATATTTCAAATCTAAACATGGATACAATAATTTCTACAATTATCATGGTAATTAAAAGAATGATGCCATCAGTTGATTTAAGATTACTACTTTATAGATTAAAAAAATGTATACATTTAGTTTTTTTTTATGCCACAATCAATGAATTTATAATATTATATGATACTAACCATGTGACATCCGGTAAACTTCTTTTCATTTCGTTCTTTCCGTTTCTTTCATTTTGGGGCTTTGCGCAATTTTCGGGACAAAAATTCTTTCAACGTGGGGATGATGTGACACCCGGCATATTTGGCTTAAACATTTTAGTAACATCTAAGTCTACCTTAGCGGGAAACGTTTACAAACGGACTTAACTAGGTTAGTTGAGTCGGGTCAAGTTAGGATTGTCCAGGGTTCAATGATCGGAGGATCATTGGGAGTCATTTTGGGAATACACTAGTACCGGGTCCCGTTGTTGGTGAAATTACATAAACTAATTAAGTGTATGTGTAGATTATTGGTCGTGTGGTAGATTATATATATAGATGTGTTTAAATGATGTGTAGATGATTATCCATACTTAAATATGTTAAACATAGACTAAGGTTGCATGCTCATATGCTAAGGTGCGTTTAAAATGCATTAAACACGACAAACTGGAAAACTAGATAAACATAGGTTCTGGTTCGACCACTTCGAGTGGTCGAAGGTGGAATTGTGTATTGGTTCGACCCTTTGAAAAGGGGCGAACCTGGGATATGGGAATTGGAAGAATTCCCTTCGACCAGAACAGGGTACATTCGACCCTGTGAAAGGGGTCGAAGGAGACCACATTCGACCATTGACAGGGGTCGAAGGTGGAATAGTATAAATACCAAACTTTGTCATTTTTCACCATTTCACAAACCCTAACCGTCTCAAAAACACTCTCAAACGATTTTTGTAACACCCCAACCGATGGCGGAAACATCGAGGTGTCACGTAGTGACGATTGTTCAAAAGCACATGGACTAAAATGTAAATATTAATAGCAATAAATTCCATTGTTCAAAACGAAATACAAAGAGTCTTAATAAAAATCTCAAACATAGAAAATAAATGTTCAACCTTTATTTAAGCACTAGGTCCAGCCTAAGCGTGAAAGCAAGTAAGATCAAATGTCACCTGAAACATGTACAAAATAATTTGTCAACACATATAATGTATTGGTGAGTACATCTGTTGGATATATATATATAGTATAAATGTTTCGCAATTCTTGTGTTGTATACCGTTTGCAATTATGTAACTTAAGTAATGTCCGTTCAAAATCAACCCTATGTAGTAAGTATCAAGAATCAAGAATCAAAACATTTTTTAGTAATATGAATCACAAGACAATGACCAAGGTCTCTCAACAGAGTCACAAGGGGTATATACCATAGTACTATTCATTGAAATGCCAGGCCCTCAAAGGTTAATGATTTTGACAAGTCATAGACACACAAATTAACATAAAGCAAACACACATGAGAATTGCATTTAGTAAAAGAAATAGAAACTTGATTGTAAGTACATGAATCACCCCAAAATGTAAAACAGTAAAAAGGGGAAAGATATACTCACAGTTTGCGAAAGCGATCAAAATCCACTCAAGCGGTCGTGAGCTAAGTAATGGGAATTCCGAGGAATTCAACCTATAATGTGTAAGCATACTAATAAAGAAATGTCTAAGAGTCTAAAGTAACTAGGGTCTAGGGCATTAGGGTTTTCTAAGTCGATTTGGGGAATTATGATAAACCGCGTTAATGTAAAAGTTGTATAATAACATACCAAAGTTTGTAAATATGATTTAGGTAATATAAATATTACCAATTAAATATTTAGATACAAATTATGTTTGAATAATTAAAACAATATAATGTAGTTAATTACTTCCACTTATTATTGTAAATAAATACAATAATTATAAATGTATAAATAAATGATTTATGAGTTACACCATGATCTAACGAATGGTAATTAAGATTTTCCAATATATAAAAATATTTCTATTTTATAAGAAAAGTATTTACAAAATAGGTGTTTAAATAGTGTAAATAAATAAATGTTTAATTATGTCCAATTAAACATAAATAACGTTAATAACACAAGACATGACCCAAAAATGTTATTTTTATAGAAAACGGATTCTTTATGATGTAACTCAATGAAAATAATTTTCACATAATTTTTATAAACTTACTTATATTTAATACTGATTTAATAGAATAAAATCATGTTTAAATGATTAAAAATAGGAAAGTTAATAAAAATAAATGTTTTCTGAACCAATAATTTTTATTTTAGTTCATAATGATTAGAAATAATTTATGACAAATTTTGAGATAAAAACCATTAAGAATGAATTTTTAATCAATTAAATATGATTAAAACAAATTAAATAATAAATATTACGAAAACAAAATATTTTCCAGAAATAAAAATTATGACAATTTTCTATGAGGTGTCAAAAAGCTACTCCTAAATTTTTATAATTTTTGGATCAAAAATGAATTTATTATGAAGATTCTAAGTTTAAATGAATTTTAAATTATTAAAATAAAGGAAAAAAATAATGAAATAATAAATTAAAAAAATCAGAAATAAAATGTGCATCATGTGGGATTCGAACCTGGACACTTTCCAGACAGAAACAACCACCAACCCACTATGCCACATATTATGTTTGTTTATATAATTGAAATCAGGATTTACTTAAATACATGTTAAGATGTCATCTTCTTCCCCAAATCCATCTCAAGAACCCTAACCCTAGCACAATCTCAATTAACCTGATTAGAACATCATAATCGATCTGTAATAGAGGGTTTATGATCGGAATGTTAAGAATAACGAAATGGCATAAGAATTTGATACTTACAAAGTCGTGTGAGATCGAAAACGAAGGTCCTTGAACCGTATACAAAATGGCCGATTGGAACCCTTTTAGGTGCGTTTAAGAAGTGATAACAGAGGGGTTTTGTTCGAAATGATGTCTGAAAGCAATTCCTAACATCAATTTATAGTTATTTTGATGGAACGAACGGGTCTTGAATGGTTGTAATGGTGCGACGGTTACACCATTAAAACAAGATTAAATCTTGTTTAAAGCGTGTAATATCAATTGAAACTGATGGAGGACGATGAAGAAACGTATGGGCTTTGAATTTGAACGTTAAAGTGTATTAAAAAGGTGTCGCCGGAGGTTCACTGGAACAGTCGCCGCCGGCGACTGTGTTGGCCGGAAATACGCTAGGCATCAGGAGGGAAGGAAATTTTTTTTTAAAACTTTGGATAATTAACAGCTATGGTCCCTCATGTTTAACATAGTTAGTTTCTAGTATAAATAAGTTAGTTTTTCTTTTATAAAAGTTAACCAAGTTAACCAATTTAATCTAGAATGTTTTTTTTTTTTTTTTTTTTTTTAAAAAAAAACTCTTTTAAAATTATAATATCCCTTCCGAAAAACGTTTCAACATTCGCATTAGATTAAAACTTAGACACGGTCCGTAATAAATGTAAATGCTACAATTTTAGTTCGCTCTAAAATTAATATTTGAAACGACGAAACTTATCGGAATTTTAATGGAAATATTTGAAGGACTAATATTGTAAATTAGATGAAAGTCGAGGGTGACGGATGTCACAGGCTCCCCTACGGGTATAAGATCAACGAAAAAATATAATCATTTATGTTCAACGTGCAATTATGGAGCATAAATTTTATAAGGATAAGATTGCCATTAGCAACCTCCACAGCAAAAGGATGGGTAAGGTGAGGACAAGTACGAGCAAGCAAAGGTTCAACTTCTAACGAGACAAAAACTCCTATCCATACCGGTATCAAACAAAATCGAAGCATATAAGTTAGTAATAAGAAATGTACCATTGACAACGTCATTGGTAGCTTGATCTTGGTTAGCGTTGATGTTGAAAGCACGACCACGGGCTGGAGCTGCTTGTATTGCTGGAACTGCTGGGACTGCTGGGGTTTGCTGACGAGCCTGAATAAAAGCCGTAAGATGAGGGCATCTATTTTGCATATGGTTAGGATCACCACAAGCGTAACAAACTCTAGGTTGGTCAGCTCCCTGGTTTTGGGTAGCAGTCTGTGGGTTATTTATTGGTCGATTGGCAACACGACAGAAAGGAGTGGTATGACCCAGTCTTCCACAAGCATCACACTTACGACACGGTAAATTGGTGGGATGATGGTAGTGGCAGGTAGCACATTGAGGTTGTTTCCCAGTATAAGCCCTTGGGGTTGTTTGAGGTGCAGTAGGTGGGTTTGCACCAGGAACCTGGTTAAGAGGTGCAACTACAGCATAGTTTTGGTTTCCACCTTTTCGTCTCTTATTGGAACTAGAGGCAGAGGCAGAGTTTTCTTGGGAAGGTTCAGTGGTAACAGGGGTTGAAGTGGTTTCAGTAGGTCTTTTAGTACCCTTACGAGTTAGAGTACCCTCCTTGACATGCTTGTCAGTAAGAGATGCTACAAGACGAATGGCATCCTCTACAGTAGCAGGCTTACTTCCCATAACCGAATCTTGGATCTGAGGTGGCAGTCCCTCAATATACTTCTCAATAGCCAAGGATACCGGGGTTTCCATACGAGGAATCAGTAAGCTCAACTCGTGGTAACAGTTGTTGTAGGGAACATTGTTTCCACTATCCTGCTTGAGGTGATAGAACTCATCCTCCAATTTCTTCATCTCACTACGAGGACAGAACTCAGTAGTCATGGCGATTTTGAAATCATCCCAAGACATAGCTAAAGCAGCTTCCGTCCCTCGAGCATGTTTTTCACCATTCCACCAAGTGAGCGCTCTCTTTTGAAGAACACCCGTGGCATGACGAACACGTAGGTTGTCTGGACAGTCGCTATTAATGAACGTATTCTCCATACTTTCGAACCATTCAAGTAACCCAGTGGCTCCCTCAGTGCCATTAAACTTGTTGGGATGGCAAGAGTTGAAGTGCTTGAAAGTGCACTTATTCTCTGTGGTTCCACCGTTTCCACCCGCATTCCCGTTTGAGTTCCCATTCGAGCTACCGTTTGGGTTAAGGTTTGGGATAATAGCATTAATGATGCTAGGAACAAGCGTTTCCATCTTATCATTAAGCATGGTCGCAATACGACGATCAGATTTCAGTTTAGCCTGACACTTCGAGGCTCTCTTACGAGATTCGCGATCAGACATCTACAAAAAATGCAACAATAATTATGAGATTTGATTCCAAAAATCTTGGGAATGTCATAGTTTATATTAGTACAGGTAACACATAACATGAGATCTAGTAATTATAAATTGATATAAGAAAAATTATGAATATCATAAAGAAAATCATGATAAAACTTCAAATGAAAAAAAAAAAACAATACCAAGTATAAAACGAGATATAAGAGTGTTTCCAAAGAAACTGGTGACTGACTAAAGTAATTGAAATATTATTAGTGACTTGTGGGGGCGTACTTTAGCCTATAAGTGAATGCTCATCCCGAGAGTTCCCAGGTCGGCATACGGGTCCCTCGTCTGATTGGGATTTATGCGAAATGCCAGGCCTAGACAGAAAACTCAGAATACAGGCGCTCACCCTTCCAGATTGCACGTGCCCCGTCACATATAAATTTCAAGACTCTAGCGGAACTTGAGATGTGGAAATATATCCTTGAGATGTGGATTTCACTCCTAACTCAAGATATACTACAAAGGTAAAAATACGATGGAGTGAAACTGATCACTAAGATAAGGATATCACTCCTGGCTTAGTGAGTAAGTTTCTTTTGGAGGGATAGATTCCTTGAGATTTGGACGTCTCCTATCTTGAAAGGAACATATTCCAAGATAAATAAAATAAATAAATAAATCATATAAGGAGTGAAACTATTCAACAAGGTATGGATATCACTCCTAACTTGGTGTTTTTGTTCAATTTGTAGCATAAAATCTTCTTCGAGTATAATGAAAAGTAAAAGGAGAAAATATATCTAATGAAATATGAGGATAAAAGAAAGCATATAATGGGTAGCTTAGTTATAGTCTAGGTCAAAAGCATTTACTAATAACCTAATTCCCTATAACCATGGCTCTGATACCAATCTGTAACACCCCAACCGATGACGGAAACATCGAGGTGTCACGTAGTGACGATTGTTCAAAAGCACATGGACTAAAATGTAAATATTAATAGCAATAACTTCCATTGTTCAAAACGAAATACAAAGAGTCTTAATAAAAATCTCAAACATAGAAAATAAATGTTCAACTTTTATTTAAGCACTAGGTCCAGCCTAAGCGTGAAAGCAAGTAAGAACAAATGTCACCTGAAACATGTACAAAATAATTTGTCAACACATATAATGTATTGGTGAGTACATCTGTTGGATATATATATATATAGTATAAACGTTTCGCAATTCTTGTGTTGTATACCGTTTGCAATTATGTAACTTAAGTAATGTCCGTTCAAAATCAACCCTATGTAGTAAGTATCAAGAATCAAGAATCAAAACATTTTTTAGTAATATGAATCACAAGACAATGACCAAGGTCTCTCAACAGAGTCACAAGGGGTATATACCATAGTACTATTCATTGAAATGCCAGGCCCTCAAAGGTTAATGATTTTGACAAGTCATAGACACACAAATTAACATAAAGCAAACACACATGAGAATTGCATTTAGTAAAAGAAATAGAAACTTGATTGTAAGTACATGAATCACCCCAAAATGTAAAACAGTAAAAAGGGGAAAGATATACTCACAGTTTGCGAAAGCGATCAAAATCCACTCAAGCGGTCGTGAGCTAAGTAATGGGAATTCCGAGTAATTCAACCTATAATGTGTAAGCATACTAATAAAGAAATGTCTAAGAGTCTAAAGTAACTAGGGTCTAGGGCATTAGGGTTTGCTAAGTCGATTTGGGGAATTATGATAAACAGCGTTAATGTAAAAGTTGTATAATAACATACCAAAGTTTGTAAATATGATTTAGGTAATATAAATATTACCAATTAAATATTTAGATACAAATTATGTTTGAATAATTAAAACAATATAATGTAGTTAATTACTTCCACTTATTATTGTAAATAAATACAATAATTATAAATGTATAAATAAATGGTTTATGAGTTACACCATGATCTAACGAATGGTAATTAAGATTTTCCAATATATAAAAATATTTCTATTATATAAGAAAAGTATTTACAAAATAGGTGTTTAAATAGTGTAAATAAATAAATGTTTAATTATGTCCAATTAAACATAAATAACGTTAATAACACAAGACATGACCCAAAAATGTTATTTTTATAGAAAACGGATTCTTTATGATGTAACTCAATGAAAATAATTTTCTCATAATTTTTATAAACTTACTTATATTTAATACTGATTTAATAGAATAAAATCATGTTTAAATGATTAAAAATAGGAAAGTTAATAAAAATAAATGTTTTCTGAACCAATAATTTTTATTTTAGTTCATAATGATTAGAAATAATTTATGACAAATTTTGAGATAAAAACCATTAAGAATGAATTTTTAATCAATTAAATATGATTAAAACAAATTAAATAATAAATATTACGAAAACAAAATATTTTCCAGAAATAAAAATTATGACAATTTTCTATGAGGTGTCAAAAAGCTACTCCTAAATTTTTATAATTTTTGGATCAAAAATGAATTTATTATGAATATTCTAAGTTTAAATGAATTTTAAATTATTAAAATAAAGGAAAAAAATAATGAAATAATAAATTAAAAAAATCAGAAATAAAATGTGCATCATGTGGGATTCGAACCTGGACACTTTCCAGACAGAAACAACCACCAACCCACTATGCCACATATTATGTTTGTTTATATAATTGAAATCAGGATTTACTTAAATACATGTTAAGATGTCATCTTCTTCCCCAAATCCATCTCAAGAACCCTAACCCTAGCACAATCTCAATTAACCTGATTAGAACATCATAATCGATCTGTAATAGAGGGTTTATGATCGGAATGTTAAGAATAACGAAATGGCATAAGAATTTGATACTTACAAAGTCGTGTGAGATCGAAAACGAAGGTCCTTGAACCGTATACAAAATGGCCGATTGGAACCCTTTTAGGTGCGTTTAAGAAGTGATAACAGAGGGGTTTTGTTCGAAATGATGTCTGAAAGCAATTCCTAACATCAATTTATAGTTATTTTGATGGAACGAACGGGTCTTGAATGGTTGTAATGGTGCGACGGTTACACCATTAAAACAAGATTAAATCTTGTTTAAAGCGTGTAATATCAATTGAAACTGATGGAGGACGATGAAGAAACGTATGGGCTTTGAATTTGAACGTTAAAGTGTATTAAAAAGGTGTCGCCGGAGGTTCACCGGAACAGTCGCCGCCGGCGACTGTGTTGGCCGGAAATACGCTAGGCATCAGGAGGGAAGGAAAATTTTTTTTAAAACTTTGGATAATTAACAACTATGGTCCCTCATGTTTAACATAGTTAGTTTCTAGTATAAATAAGTTAGTTTTTCTTTTATAAAAGTTAACCAAGTTAACCAATTTAATCTAGAATGTTTTTTTTTTTTTTTTTTTTTTTTTAAAAAACTCTTTTAAAATTATAATATCCCTTCCGAAAAACGTTTCAACATTCGCATTAGATTAAAACTTAGACACGGTCCGTAATAAATGTAAATGCTACAATTTTAGTTCGCTCTAAAATTAATATTTGAAACGACGAAACTTATCGGAATTTTAATGGAAATATTTGAAGGACTAATATTGTAAATTAGATGAAAGTCGAGGGTGACGGATGTCACAGGCTCCCCTACTTTAGAAAATTTCGTCTCGAAAGTTCTTTCAAGTGGAGGTTTCTGGTTGTGGCATATGTGAGTATGTTATCGATGAAAAACAATTACGAATTGGTCCATGAAAGGTTTACAAACGCGATTCATAAGTTTCCTAAAAAAAACGGGTATAAGATCAACGAAAAAATATAATCATTTATGTTCAACGTGCAATTATGGAGCATAAATTTTATAAGGATAAGATTGCCATTAGCAACCTCCACAGCAAAAGGATGGGTAAGGTGAGGACAAGTACGAGCAAGCAAAGGTTCAACTTCTAACGAGACAAAACTCCTATCCATACCGGTATCAAACAAAATCGAAGCATATAAGTTAGTAATAAGAAATGTACCATTGACAACGTCATTGGTAGCTTGATCTTGGTTAGCGTTGATGTTGAAAGCACGACCACGGGCTGGAGCTGCTTGTATTGCTGGAACTGCTGGGACTGCTGGGGTTTGCTGACGAGCCTGAATAAAAGCCGTAAGATGAGGGCATCTATTTTGCATATGGTTAGGATCACCACAAGCGTAACAAACTCTAGGTTGGTCAGCTCCCTGGTTTTGGGTAGCAGTCTGTGGGTTATTTATTGGTCGATTGGCAACACGACAGAAAGGAGTGGTATGACCCAGTCTTCCACAAGCATCACACTTACGACACGGTAAATTGGTGGGATGATGGTAGTGGCAGGTAGCACATTGAGGTTGTTTCCCAGTATAAGCCCTTGGGGTTGTTTGAGGTGCAGTAGGTGGGTTTGCACCAGGAACCTGGTTAAGAGGTGCAACTACAGCATAGTTTTGGTTTCCACCTTTTCGTCTCTTATTGGAACTAGAGGCAGAGGCAGAGTTTTCTTGGGAAGGTTCAGTGGTAACAGGGGTTGAAGTGGTTTCAGTAGGTCTTTTAGTACCCTTACGAGTTAGAGTACCCTCCTTGACATGCTTGTCAGTAAGAGATGCTACAAGACGAATGGCATCCTCTACAGTAGCAGGCTTACTTCCCATAACCGAATCATGGATCTGAGGTGGCAGTCCCTCAATATACTTCTCAATAGCCAAGGATACCGGGGTTACCATACGAGGAATCAGTAAGCTCAACTCGTGGTAACAGTTGTTGTAGGGAACATTGTTTCCACTATCCTGCTTGAGGTGATAGAACTCATCCTCCAATTTCTTCATCTCACTACGAGGACAGAACTCAGTAGTCATGGCGATTTTGAAATCATCCCAAGACATAGCTAAAGCAGCTTCCGTCCCTCGAGCATGTTTTTCACCATTCCACCAAGTGAGCGCTCTCTTTTGAAGAACACCCGTGGCATGACGAACACGTAGGTTGTCTGGACAGTCGCTATTAATGAACGTATTCTCCATACTTTCGAACCATTCAAGTAACCCAGTGGCTCCCTCAGTGCCATTAAACTTGTTGGGATGGCAAGAGTTGAAGTGCTTGAAAGTGCACTTATTCTCTGTGGTTCCACCGTTTCCACCCGCATTCCCGTTTGAGTTCCCATTCGAGCTACCGTTTGGGTTAAGGTTTGGGATAATAGCATTAATGATGCTAGGAACAAGCGTTTCCAACTTATCATTAAGCATGGTCGCAATACGACGATCAGATTTCAGTTTAGCCTGACACTTCGAGGCTCTCTTACGAGATTCGCGATCAGACATCTACAAAAAGTGCAACAATAATTATGAGATTTGATTCCAAAAATCTTGGGAATGTCATAGTTTATATTAGTACAGGTAACACATAACATGAGATATAGTAATTATAAATTGATATAAGAAAAATTATGAATATCATAAAGAAAATCATGATAAAACTTCAAATGAAAAAAAAAAAACAATACCAAGTATAAAACGAGATTTAAGAGTGTTTCCAAAGAAACTGGTGACTGACTAAAGTAATTGAAATATTATTAGTGACTTGTGGGGGCGTACTTTAGCCTATAAGTGAATGCTCATCCCGAGAGTTCCCAGGTCGGCATACGGGTCCCTCGTCTGATTGGGATTTATGCGAAATTCCAGGCCTAGACAGAAAACTCAGAATACAGGCGCTCACCCTTCCAGATTGCACGTGCCCCGTCACATATAAATTTCAAGACTCTAGCGGAACTTGAGATGTGGAAATATATCCTTGAGATGTGGATTTCACTCCTAACTCAAGATATACTACAAAGGTAAAAATACGATGGAGTGAAACTGATCACTAAGATAAGGATATCACTCCTGGCTTAGTGAGTAAGTTTCTTTTGGAGGGATAGATTCCTTGAGATTTGGACGTCTCCTATCTTGAAAGGAACATATTCCAAGATAAATAAAATAAATAAATAAATCATATAAGGAGTGAAACTATTCAACAAGGTATGGATATCACTCCTAACTTGGTGTTTTTGTTCAATTTGTAGCATAAAATCTTCTTCGAGTATAATGAAAAGTAAAAGGAGAAAATATATCTAATGAAATATGAGGATAAAAGAAAGCATATAATGGGTAGCTTAGTTATAGTCTAGGTCAAAAGCATTTACTAATAACCTAATTCCCTATAACCATGGCTCTGATACCAATCTGTAACACCCCAACCGATGACGGAAACATCGAGGTGTCACGTAGTGACGATTGTTCAAAAGCACATGGACTAAAATGTAAATATTAATAGCAATAACTTCCATTGTTCAAAACGAAATACAAAGAGTCTTAATAAAAATCTCAAACATAGAAAATAAATGTTCAACTTTTATTTAAGCACTAGGTCCAGCCTAAGCGTGAAAGCAAGTAAGAACAAATGTCACCTGAAACATGTACAAAATAATTTGTCAACACATATAATGTATTGGTGAGTACATCTGTTGGATATATATATATATAGTATAAACGTTTCGCAATTCTTGTGTTGTATACCGTTTGCAATTATGTAACTTAAGTAATGTCCGTTCAAAATCAACCCTATGTAGTAAGTATCAAGAATCAAGAATCAAAACATTTTTTAGTAATATGAATCACAAGACAATGACCAAGGTCTCTCAACAGAGTCACAAGGGGTATATACCATAGTACTATTCATTGAAATGCCAGGCCCTCAAAGGTTAATGATTTTGACAAGTCATAGACACACAAATTAACATAAAGCAAACACACATGAGAATTGCATTTAGTAAAAGAAATAGAAACTTGATTGTAAGTACATGAATCACCCCAAAATGTAAAACAGTAAAAAGGGGAAAGATATACTCACAGTTTGCGAAAGCGATCAAAATCCACTCAAGCGGTCGTGAGCTAAGTAATGGGAATTCCGAGTAATTCAACCTATAATGTGTAAGCATACTAATAAAGAAATGTCTAAGAGTCTAAAGTAACTAGGGTCTAGGGCATTAGGGTTTGCTAAGTCGATTTGGGGAATTATGATAAACAGCGTTAATGTAAAAGTTGTATAATAACATACCAAAGTTTGTAAATATGATTTAGGTAATATAAATATTACCAATTAAATATTTAGATACAAATTATGTTTGAATAATTAAAACAATATAATGTAGTTAATTACTTCCACTTATTATTGTAAATAAATACAATAATTATAAATGTATAAATAAATGGTTTATGAGTTACACCATGATCTAACGAATGGTAATTAAGATTTTCCAATATATAAAAATATTTCTATTATATAAGAAAAGTATTTACAAAATAGGTGTTTAAATAGTGTAAATAAATAAATGTTTAATTATGTCCAATTAAACATAAATAACGTTAATAACACAAGACATGACCCAAAAATGTTATTTTTATAGAAAACGGATTCTTTATGATGTAACTCAATGAAAATAATTTTCTCATAATTTTTATAAACTTACTTATATTTAATACTGATTTAATAGAATAAAATCATGTTTAAATGATTAAAAATAGGAAAGTTAATAAAAATAAATGTTTTCTGAACCAATAATTTTTATTTTAGTTCATAATGATTAGAAATAATTTATGACAAATTTTGAGATAAAAACCATTAAGAATGAATTTTTAATCAATTAAATATGATTAAAACAAATTAAATAATAAATATTACGAAAACAAAATATTTTCCAGAAATAAAAATTATGACAATTTTCTATGAGGTGTCAAAAAGCTACTCCTAAATTTTTATAATTTTTGGATCAAAAATGAATTTATTATGAATATTCTAAGTTTAAATGAATTTTAAATTATTAAAATAAAGGAAAAAAATAATGAAATAATAAATTAAAAAAATCAGAAATAAAATGTGCATCATGTGGGATTCGAACCTGGACACTTTCCAGACAGAAACAACCACCAACCCACTATGCCACATATTATGTTTGTTTATATAATTGAAATCAGGATTTACTTAAATACATGTTAAGATGTCATCTTCTTCCCCAAATCCATCTCAAGAACCCTAACCCTAGCACAATCTCAATTAACCTGATTAGAACATCATAATCGATCTGTAATAGAGGGTTTATGATCGGAATGTTAAGAATAACGAAATGGCATAAGAATTTGATACTTACAAAGTCGTGTGAGATCGAAAACGAAGGTCCTTGAACCGTATACAAAATGGCCGATTGGAACCCTTTTAGGTGCGTTTAAGAAGTGATAACAGAGGGGTTTTGTTCGAAATGATGTCTGAAAGCAATTCCTAACATCAATTTATAGTTATTTTGATGGAACGAACGGGTCTTGAATGGTTGTAATGGTGCGACGGTTACACCATTAAAACAAGATTAAATCTTGTTTAAAGCGTGTAATATCAATTGAAACTGATGGAGGACGATGAAGAAACGTATGGGCTTTGAATTTGAACGTTAAAGTGTATTAAAAAGGTGTCGCCGGAGGTTCACCGGAACAGTCGCCGCCGGCGACTGTGTTGGCCGGAAATACGCTAGGCATCAGGAGGGAAGGAAAATTTTTTTTAAAACTTTGGATAATTAACAGCTATGGTCCCTCATGTTTAACATAGTTAGTTTCTAGTATAAATAAGTTAGTTTTTCTTTTATAAAAGTTAACCAAGTTAACCAATTTAATCTAGAATGTTTTTTTTTTTTTTTTTTTTTTTTTTAAAAAAACTCTTTTAAAATTATAATATCCCTTCCGAAAAACGTTTCAACATTCGCATTAGATTAAAACTTAGACACGGTCCGTAATAAATGTAAATGCTACAATTTTAGTTCGCTCTAAAATTAATATTTGAAACGACGAAACTTATCGGAATTTTAATGGAAATATTTGAAGGACTAATATTGTAAATTAGATGAAAGTCGAGGGTGACGGATGTCACAGGCTCCCCTACTTTAGAAAATTTCGTCTCGAAAGTTCTTTCAAGTGGAGGTTTCTGGTTGTGGCATATGTGAGTATGTTATCGATGAAAAACAATTACGAATTGGTCCATGAAAGGTTTACAAACGCGATTCATAAGTTTCCTAAAAAAAACGGGTATAAGATCAACGAAAAAATATAATCATTTATGTTCAACGTGCAATTATGGAGCATAAATTTTATAAGGATAAGATTGCCATTAGCAACCTCCACAGCAAAAGGATGGGTAAGGTGAGGACAAGTACGAGCAAGCAAAGGTTCAACTTCTAACGAGACAAAACTCCTATCCATACCGGTATCAAACAAAATCGAAGCATATAAGTTAGTAATAAGAAATGTACCATTGACAACGTCATTGGTAGCTTGATCTTGGTTAGCGTTGATGTTGAAAGCACGACCACGGGCTGGAGCTGCTTGTATTGCTGGAACTGCTGGGACTGCTGGGGTTTGCTGACGAGCCTGAATAAAAGCCGTAAGATGAGGGCATCTATTTTGCATATGGTTAGGATCACCACAAGCGTAACAAACTCTAGGTTGGTCAGCTCCCTGGTTTTGGGTAGCAGTCTGTGGGTTATTTATTGGTCGATTGGCAACACGACAGAAAGGAGTGGTATGACCCAGTCTTCCACAAGCATCACACTTACGACACGGTAAATTGGTGGGATGATGGTAGTGGCAGGTAGCACATTGAGGTTGTTTCCCAGTATAAGCCCTTGGGGTTGTTTGAGGTGCAGTAGGTGGGTTTGCACCAGGAACCTGGTTAAGAGGTGCAACTACAGCATAGTTTTGGTTTCCACCTTTTCGTCTCTTATTGGAACTAGAGGCAGAGGCAGAGTTTTCTTGGGAAGGTTCAGTGGTAACAGGGGTTGAAGTGGTTTCAGTAGGTCTTTTAGTACCCTTACGAGTTAGAGTACCCTCCTTGACATGCTTGTCAGTAAGAGATGCTACAAGACGAATGGCATCCTCTACAGTAGCAGGCTTACTTCCCATAACCGAATCATGGATCTGAGGTGGCAGTCCCTCAATATACTTCTCAATAGCCAAGGATACCGGGGTTACCATACGAGGAATCAGTAAGCTCAACTCGTGGTAACAGTTGTTGTAGGGAACATTGTTTCCACTATCCTGCTTGAGGTGATAGAACTCATCCTCCAATTTCTTCATCTCACTACGAGGACAGAACTCAGTAGTCATGGCGATTTTGAAATCATCCCAAGACATAGCTAAAGCAGCTTCCGTCCCTCGAGCATGTTTTTCACCATTCCACCAAGTGAGCGCTCTCTTTTGAAGAACACCCGTGGCATGACGAACACGTAGGTTGTCTGGACAGTCGCTATTAATGAACGTATTCTCCATACTTTCGAACCATTCAAGTAACCCAGTGGCTCCCTCAGTGCCATTAAACTTGTTGGGATGGCAAGAGTTGAAGTGCTTGAAAGTGCACTTATTCTCTGTGGTTCCACCGTTTCCACCCGCATTCCCGTTTGAGTTCCCATTCGAGCTACCGTTTGGGTTAAGGTTTGGGATAATAGCATTAATGATGCTAGGAACAAGCGTTTCCAACTTATCATTAAGCATGGTCGCAATACGACGATCAGATTTCAGTTTAGCCTGACACTTCGAGGCTCTCTTACGAGATTCGCGATCAGACATCTACAAAAAGTGCAACAATAATTATGAGATTTGATTCCAAAAATCTTGGGAATGTCATAGTTTATATTAGTACAGGTAACACATAACATGAGATATAGTAATTATAAATTGATATAAGAAAAATTATGAATATCATAAAGAAAATCATGATAAAACTTCAAATGAAAAAAAAAAAACAATACCAAGTATAAAACGAGATTTAAGAGTGTTTCCAAAGAAACTGGTGACTGACTAAAGTAATTGAAATATTATTAGTGACTTGTGGGGGCGTACTTTAGCCTATAAGTGAATGCTCATCCCGAGAGTTCCCAGGTCGGCATACGGGTCCCTCGTCTGATTGGGATTTATGCGAAATTCCAGGCCTAGACAGAAAACTCAGAATACAGGCGCTCACCCTTCCAGATTGCACGTGCCCCGTCACATATAAATTTCAAGACTCTAGCGGAACTTGAGATGTGGAAATATATCCTTGAGATGTGGATTTCACTCCTAACTCAAGATATACTACAAAGGTAAAAATACGATGGAGTGAAACTGATCACTAAGATAAGGATATCACTCCTGGCTTAGTGAGTAAGTTTCTTTTGGAGGGATAGATTCCTTGAGATTTGGACGTCTCCTATCTTGAAAGGAACATATTCCAAGATAAATAAAATAAATAAATAAATCATATAAGGAGTGAAACTATTCAACAAGGTATGGATATCACTCCTAACTTGGTGTTTTTGTTCAATTTGTAGCATAAAATCTTCTTCGAGTATAATGAAAAGTAAAAGGAGAAAATATATCTAAAGAAATATGAGGATAAAAGAAAGCATATAATGGGTAGCTTAGTTATAGTCTAGGTCAAAAGCATTTACTAATAACCTAATTCCCTATAACCATGGCTCTGATACCAATCTGTAACACCCCAACCGATGACGGAAACATCGAGGTGTCACGTAGTGACGATTGTTCAAAAGCACATGGACTAAAATGTAAATATTAATAGCAATAACTTCCATTGTTCAAAACGAAATACAAAGAGTCTTAATAAAAATCTCAAACATAGAAAATAAATGTTCAACTTTTATTTAAGCACTAGGTCCAGCCTAAGCGTGAAAGCAAGTAAGAACAAATGTCACCTGAAACATGTACAAAATAATTTGTCAACACATATAATGTATTGGTGAGTACATCTGTTGGATATATATATATATATAGTATAAACGTTTCGCAATTCTTGTGTTGTATACCGTTTGCAATTATGTAACTTAAGTAATGTCCGTTCAAAATCAACCTTATGTAGTAAGTATCAAGAATCAAGAATCAAAACATTTTTTAGTAATATGAATCACAAGACAATGACCAAGGTCTCTCAACAGAGTCACAAGGGGTATATACCATAGTACTATTCATTGAAATGCCAGGCCCTCAAAGGTTAATGATTTTGACAAGTCATAGACACACAAATTAACATAAAGCAAACACACATGAGAATTGCATTTAGTAAAAGAAATAGAAACTTGATTGTAAGTACATGAATCACCCCAAAATGTAAAACAGTAAAAAGGGGAAAGATATACTCACAGTTTGCGAAAGCGATCAAAATCCACTCAAGCGGTCGTGAGCTAAGTAATGGGAATTCCGAGGAATTCAACCTATAATGTGTAAGCATACTAATAAAGAAATGTCTAAGAGTCTAAAGTAACTAGGGTCTAGGGCATTAGGGTTTGCTAAGTCGATTTGGGGAATTATGATAAACAGCGTTAATGTAAAAGTTGTATAATAACATACCAAAGTTTGTAAATATGATTTAGGTAATATAAATATTACCAATTAAATATTTAGATACAAATTATGTTTGAATAATTAAAACAATATAATGTAGTTAATTACTTCCACTTATTATTGTAAATAAATACAATAATTATAAATGTATAAATAAATGATTTATGAGTTACACCATGATCTAACGAATGGTAATTAAGATTTTCCAATATATAAAAATATTTCTATTATATAAGAAAAGTATTTACAAAATAGGTGTTTAAATAGTGTAAATAAATAAATGTTTAATTATGTCCAATTAAACATAAATAACGTTAATAACACAAGACATGACCCAAAAATGTTATTTTTATAGAAAACGGATTCTTTATGATGTAACTCAATGAAAATAATTTTCTCATAATTTTTATAAACTTACTTATATTTAATACTGATTTAATAGAATAAAATCATGTTTAAATGATTAAAAATAGGAAAGTTAATAAAAATAAATGTTTTCTGAACCAATAATTTTTATTTTAGTTCATAATGATTAGAAATAATTTATGACAAATTTTGAGATAAAAACCATTAAGAATGAATTTTTAATCAATTAAATATGATTAAAACAAATTAAATAATAAATATTACGAAAACAAAATATTTTCCAGAAATAAAAATTATGACAATTTTCTATGAGGTGTCAAAAAGCTACTCCTAAATTTTTATAATTTTTGGATCAAAAATGAATTTATTATGAATATTCTAAGTTTAAATGAATTTTAAATTATTAAAATAAAGGAAAAAAATAATGAAATAATAAATTAAAAAAATCAGAAATAAAATGTGCATCATGTGGGATTCGAACCTGGACACTTTCCAGACAGAAACAACCCCCAACCCACTATGCCACATATTATGTTTGTTTATATAATTGAAATCAGGATTTACTTAAATACATGTTAAGATGTCATCTTCTTCCCCAAATCCATCTCAAGAACCCTAACCCTAGCACAATCTCAATTAACCTGATTAGAACATCATTATCGATCTGTAATAGAGGGTTTATGATCGGAATGTTAAGAATAACGAAATGGCATAAGAATTTGATACATACAAAGTCGTGTGAGATCGAAAACGAAGGTCCTTGAACCGTATACAAAATGGCCGATTGGAACCCTTTTAAGTGCGTTTAAGAAGTGATAACAGAGGGGTTTTGTTCGAAATGATGTCTGAAAGCAATTCCTAACATCAATTTATAGTTATTTTGATGGAACGAACGGGTCTTGAATGGTTGTAATGGTGCGACGGTTACACCATTAAAACAAGATTAAATCTTGTTTAGAGCGTGTAATATCAATTGAAACTGATGGAGGACGATGAAGAAACGTATGGGCTTTGAATTTGAACGTTAAAGTGTATTAAAAAGGTGTCGCCGGAGGTTCACCGGAACAGTCGCCGCCGGCGACTGTGTTGGCCGGAAATACGCTAGGCATCAGGAGGGAAGGAAAATTTTTTTTTAAAACTTTGGATAATTAACAGCTATGGTCCCTCATGTTTAACATAGTTAGTTTCTAGTATAAATAAGTTAGTTTTTCTTTTATAAATGTTAACCAAGTTAACCAATTTAATCTAGAATGTTTTTTTTTTTTTTTTTTTTTTAAAAAAAACTCTTTGAAAATTATAATATCCCTTCCGAAAAACGTTTCAACATTCACATTAGATTAAAACTTAGACACGGTCCGTAATAAATGTAAATGCTACAATTTTAGTTCGCTCTAAAATTAATATTTGAAACGACGAAACTTATCGGAATTTTAATGGAAATATCTGAAGGACTAATATTGTAAATTAGATGAAAGTCGAGGGTGACGGATGCCACAGGCTCCCCTACTTTAGAAAATTTCGTCTCGAAATTTCTTTCAAGTGGAGGTTTCTGGTTGTGGTATATGTGAGTATGTTATCGATGAAAAACAATTACGAATTGGTCCATGAAAGGTTTACAAACGCGATTCATAAGTTTCCTAAAAAAAACGGGTATAAGATCAACGAAAAAATATAATCATTTATGTTCAACGTGCAATTATGGAGCATAAATTTTATAAGGATAAGATTGCCATTAGCAACCTCCACAGCAAAAGGATGGGTAAGGTGAGGACAAGTACGAGCAAGCAAAGGTTCAACTTCTAACGAGACAAAACTCCTATCCATACCGGTATCAAACAAAATCGAAGCATATAAGTTAGTAATAAGAAATGTACCATTGACAACGTCATTGGTAGCTTGATCTTGGTTAGCGTTGATGTTGAAAGCACGACCACGGGCTGGAGCTGCTTGTATTGCTGGAACTGCTGGGACTGCTGGGGTTTGCTGACGAGCCTGAATAAAAGCCGTAAGATGAGGGCATCTATTTTGCATATGGTTAGGATCACCACAAGCGTAACAAACTCTAGGTTGGTCAGCTCCCTGGTTTTGGGTAGCAGTCTGTGGGTTATTTATTGGTCGATTGGCAACACGACAGAAAGGAGTGGTATGACCCAGTCTTCCACAAGCATCACACTTACGACACGGTAAATTGGTGGGATGATGGTAGTGGCAGGTAGCACATTGAGGTTGTTTCCCAGTATAAGCCCTTGGGGTTGTTTGAGGTGCAGTAGGTGGGTTTGCACCAGGAACCTGGTTAAGAGGTGCAACTACAGCATAGTTTTGGTTTCCACCTTTTCGTCTCTTATTGGAACTAGAGGCAGAGGCAGAGTTTTCTTGGGAAGGTTCAGTGGTAACAGGGGTTGAAGTGGTTTTAGTAGGTCTTTTAGTACCCTTACGAGTTAGAGTACCCTCCTTGACATGCTTGTCAGTAAGAGATGCTACAAGACGAATGGCATCCTCTACAGTAGCAGGCTTACTTCCCATAACCGAATCATGGATCTGAGGTGGCAGTCCCTCAATATACTTCTCAATAGCCAAGGATACCGGGGTTACCATACGAGGAATCAGTAAGCTCAACTCGTGGTAACAGTTGTTGTAGGGAACATTGTTTCCACTATCCTGCTTGAGGTGATAGAACTCATCCTCCAATTTCTTCATCTCACTACGAGGACAGAACTCAGTAGTCATGGCGATTTTGAAATCATCCCAAGACATAGCTAAAGCAGCTTCCGTCCCTCGAGCATGTTTTTCACCATTCCACCAAGTGAGCGCTCTCTTTTGAAGAACACCCGTGGCATGACGAACACGTAGGTTGTCTGGACAGTCGCTATTAATGAACGTATTCTCCATACTTTCGAACCATTCAAGTAACCCAGTGGCTCCCTCAGTGCCATTAAACTTGTTGGGATGGCAAGAGTTGAAGTGCTTGAAAGTGCACTTATTCTCTGTGGTTCCACCGTTTCCACCCGCATTCCCGTTTGAGTTCCCATTCGAGCTACCGTTTGGGTTAAGGTTTGGGATAATAGCATTAATGATGCTAGGAACAAGCGTTTCCAACTTATCATTAAGCATGGTCGCAATACGACGATCAGATTTCAGTTTAGCCTGACACTTCGAGGCTCTCTTACGAGATTCGCGATCAGACATCTACAAAAAATGCAACAATAATTATGAGATTTGATTCCAAAAATCTTGGGAATGTCATAGTTTATATTAGTAGAGGTAACACATAACATGAGATATAGTAATTATAAATTGATATAAGAAAAATTATGAATATCATAAAGAAAATCATGATAAAACTTCAAATGAAAAAAAAAAAAACCAATACCAAGTATAAAACGAGATATAAGAGTGTTTCCAAAGAAACTGGTGACTGACTAAAGTAATTGAAATATTATTAGTGACTTGTGGGGGCGTACTTTAGCCTATAAGTAAATGCTCATCCCGAGAGTTCCCAGGTCGGCATACGGGTCCCTCGTCTGATTGGGATTTATGCGAAATGCCAGGCCTAGACAGAAAACTCAGAATACAGGCGCTCACCCTTCCAGATTGCACGTGCCCCGTCACATATAAATTTCAAGACTCTAGCGGAACTTGAGATGTGGAAATATATCCTTGAGATGTGGATTTCACTCCTAACTCAAGATATACTACAAAGGTAAAAATACGATGGAGTGAAACTGATCACTAAGATAAGGATATCACTCCTGGCTTAGTGAGTAAGTTTCTTTTGGAGGGATAGATTCCTTGAGATTTGGACGTCTCCTATCTTGAAAGGAACATATTCCAAGATAAATAAAATAAATAAATAAATCATATAAGGAGTGAAACTATTCAACAAGGTATGGATATCACTCCTAACTTGGTGTTTTTGTTCAATTTGTAGCATAAAATCTTCTTCGAGTATAATGAAAAGTAAAAGGAGAAAATATATCTAAAGAAATATGAGGATAAAAGAAAGCATATAATGGGTAGCTTAGTTATAGTCTAGGTCAAAAGCATTTACTAATAACCTAATTCCCTATAACCATGGCTCTGATACCAATCTGTAACACCCCAACCGATGACGGAAACATCGAGGTGTCACGTAGTGACGATTGTTCAAAAGCACATGGACTAAAATGTAAATATTAATAGCAATAATTTCCATTGTTCAAAACGAAATACAAAGAGTCTTAATAAAAATCTCAAACATAGAAAATAAATGTTCAACTTTTATTTAAGCACTAGGTCCAGCCTAAGCGTGAAAGCAAGTAAGAACAAATGTCACCTGAAACATGTACAAAATAATTTGTCAACACATATAATGTATTGGTGAGTACATCTGTTGGATATATATATATATATATAGTATAAATGTTTCGCAATTCTTGTGTTGTATACCGTTTGCAATTATGTAACTTAAGTAATGTCCGTTCAAAATCAACCCTATGTAGTAAGTATCAAGAATCAAGAATCAAAACATTTTTTAGTAATATGAATCACAAGACAATGACCAAGGTCTCTCAACAGAGTCACAAGGGGTATATACCATAGTACTATTCATTGAAATGCCAGGCCCTCAAAGGTTAATGATTTTGACAAGTCATAGACACACAAATTAACATAAAGCAAACACACATGAGAATTGCATTTAGTAAAAGAAATAGAAACTTGATTGTAAGTACATGAATCACCCCAAAATGTAAAACAGTAAAAAGGGGAAAGATATACTCACAGTTTGCGAAAGCGATCAAAATCCACTCAAGCGGTCGTGAGCTAAGTAATGGGAATTCCGAGGAATTCAACCTATAATGTGTAAGCATACTAATAAAGAAATGTCTAAGAGTCTAAAGTAACTAGGGTCTAGGGCATTAGGGTTTGCTAAGTCGATTTGGGGAATTATGATAAACAGCGTTAATGTAAAAGTTGTATAATAACATACCAAAGTTTGTAAATATGATTTAGGTAATATAAATATTACCAATTAAATATTTAGATACAAATTATGTTTGAATAATTAAAACAATATAATGTAGTTAATTACTTCCACTTATTATTGTAAATAAATACAATAATTATAAATGTATAAATAAATGATTTATGAGTTACACCATGATCTAACGAATGGTAATTAAGATTTTCCAATATATAAAAATATTTCTATTATATAAGAAAAGTATTTACAAAATAGGTGTTTAAATAGTGTAAATAAATAAATGTTTAATTATGTCCAATTAAACATAAATAACGTTAATAACACAAGACATGACCCAAAAATGTTATTTTTATAGAAAACGGATTCTTTATGATGTAACTCAATGAAAATAATTTTCTCATAATTTTTATAAACTTACTTATATTTAATACTGATTTAATAGAATAAAATCATGTTTAAATGATTAAAAATAGGAAAGTTAATAAAAATAAATGTTTTCTGAACCAATAATTTTTATTTTAGTTCATAATGATTAGAAATAATTTATGACAAATTTTGAGATAAAAACCATTAAGAATGAATTTTTAATCAATTAAATATGATTAAAACAAATTAAATAATAAATATTACGAAAACAAAATATTTTCCAGAAATAAAAATTATGACAATTTTCTATGAGGTGTCAAAAAGCTACTCCTAAATTTTTATAATTTTTGGATCAAAAATGAATTTATTATGAATATTCTAAGTTTAAATGAATTTTAAATTATTAAAATAAAGGAAAAAAATAATGAAATAATAAATTAAAAAAATCAGAAATAAAATGTGCATCATGTGGGATTCGAACCTGGACACTTTCCAGACAGAAACAACCACCAACCCACTATGCCACATATTATGTTTGTTTATATAATTGAAATCAGGATTTACTTAAATACATGTTAAGATGTCATCTTCTTCCCCAAATCCATCTCAAGAACCCTAACCCTAGCACAATCTCAATTAACCTGATTAGAACATCATAATTGATCTGTAATAGAGGGTTTATGATCGGAATGTTAAGAATAACGAAATGGCATAAGAATTTGATACTTACAAAGTCGCGTGAGATCGAAAACGAAGGTCCTTGAACCGTATACAAAATGGCCGATTGGAACCCTTTTAGGTGCGTTTAAGAAGTGATAACAGAGGGGTTTTGTTTGAAATGATGTCTGAAAGCAATTCCTAACATCAATTTATAGTTATTTTGATGGAACGAACGGGTCTTGTGTGACACCCGGCATGTTTGGCTTAAACATATTAGTAACATCTAAGTCTACCTTAGCGAGAAACGTTTATAAACGAACTTAACTGGGTTAGTTGAGTCGGGTCAAGTTAGGATTGTCCAGGGTACAATGATCCAGAGGATCATTGGGAGTCGTTTTGGTAATACACTAGTACCGGGTTCCATTGTTGGTGACATTACATGAACTAACTAAGTATATGTGTAGATTATGGGTCGTGTGGTGGATTATATACATAGATGTGATTAAATGATGTGTAAATGATTATCTATGCTTAAATATGTTAAATATGGATTAAGGATGCATGCTTATGTGTTAAGATGTGTTAGAATGCGTTAAACACGACAAACTGGAAAACTAGTTAAAAAGGAGTTCTGGTTCGACCACTTCGAGTGGTCGAAGGAGAACGTTTGTCTGGTTCGACCCTTTGTAAATGGGCGAACCTGGGAAGAGGAATTGAAAGGATTCCCTTCGACCAGGACAGGGCTCATTCGACCCTGTGTAAGGGTCGAAGGAGGCCACCTTCGACCATTGAAATGGGGCGAAGGAGAAGTAGTATAAATACCAAACTTTGTCATTTTTCATCATTTCACAAACCCTAACCGTCCCAAAACACTCTCAAACGATCTTAATCACTAAGGAAGGAGTTTTTACTCTTCTTTTTCATAATCTAACCTATCTACAACATCTAAACAAGAATCCAAGGTGTGTTCTTGATCCTAAACCTTTTTAAAAGCATTTTTATTCGTTTTCTTCTAACCCTAATTGTCCGGATCTGTTCTAAGGGTGTTTTTATGATTAAAAACCTTCTAAGCATCTTTCTAAATCAAAACATTACCATTTAACATAGGTCTTCATGGTGAATAACATATGTAAAATTGTGTATTATGTGGTGTTATGTGTTATTCAATGATTTGCTGCTGTATCTATGATAGAAACATGATATAGGATTGTTATTGATGCTAGATTATTGTTGTTTAGGGTAGGATTGGATATGATGATATTATGGGTATTTGGGGGTTTTAACGAATCTAAACTTGATGCATGATATTTATGATCAATAGAATTGATAAGAAAAGATCGAACACTCGACAAACTGAGCATTTCAAGTTGAATATGAATCGATTTCAAAAGTTTCCAAATTGGGTAAATTATTCATGCATGAAAGTGATGTTTCCATAATCTTTACCATTTTAGGAAAGGTTGAAATGGACGTATTATTGGGGGAATCGGTGGGATTTTGTAGGGATAAGTTATTCATGCTTGACTGCTGTGTTTGATGATGTTTCGAGTCGTTTTGAATGTGTTTGAAGCGTTTTTAGGAAAATTTGCACAACAGGGGCGAACCTGGCCTCCTTCGACCGATCGAAGGTGCGAAGGAGGGAATCCAGGGTCGAACCTGGGTTTTTGTTGGGTGAACATGGTAAAACGGCGAAGGAGGCATCAAACGATCGAACGAAATGTAAAACGGGCGAAGGAGACTGAAAACGGGCGAAGGAGACTTAAAACTGACTGGTTCGACCGTTCTGATGCAGAAATGAGATTTTTGATACAAACTAAGTGTTTTATGCTTGAACCTTGTGTGTAATCTATGTGTATTGATTAGTTAGGGTAATGGGTCACCAACGGAATGTCGGGTCGGTCTAGTGTGTCGGTTAAACATTTAAACACGTTTTAAAACATACTTGGTTACGATCTGGACAATCAGGGACTAGATAACCTTATGGTTATTAGTCGGAACACTTATGTGAACATTTTGATAGATCTCCAGTAGAGGGATTATCAAGGGCTTAACATCTTTACTTATAACCGAAGAACTCTATCTAAGGTGAGTTCACGGCCCCACTTTTACTGCTTTAATCTTTGGGAAAGAAAACATGCACTAAACTATTTTGGTAACATATGTCATACTATGGTTTTAAACTTGTGTACTATACGGTCTTTTAAAGTCCCAGGGGAAACCATGAGTGTGCGGGGATGCACAACGGGGGAAATGTGGATAGATCTATTTGGCTTGACAAACCCCACTCGACGGCTTGGAGGGCCGGGCGGGTGCATATTGTCTCGAACTGGTAACACTCGTAGCGTGGCTACAACACATCGAGCTGAACACATGGTAACAGTCTAGTAATGGTTTTCCAATCGTAGTAGTAACAAAACATACGCCTAGCTAGCGTACTTGGTAACATGGATATAGTATGGACATGGTAACATTCTGGTAACATTTTGATAACATATTGAACAAACCTGTGAACTCACCAGCATTATATGTTGACATCTTTTTGGCATGTTTTTCTCAGGTCGCTAAGGTAGCAACAAATGGAACTAGGCGCACGGGTCTGCATTGGCGTCTAGGCTTAGTTGCACGTTTTGAAATAAAGTGTTTTGGAATACTTTGGAATACTATTGTAGCTGATTAAATTCTTCTTAAATGCTTCCGCTTATAAAAATCGTTGTTTATGGTTTTACATTTTTCATATAGAGTTGTTTATTGTGATCGTTGACTTGGATCCTGGTTTGTCATGCGCCTCGCGGTAAAACCCCGCAAGTGGTATTTTGAGGGTGTGACAGATTGGTATCAGAGCCAATGGTTATAGTGAACTAGGACTGCATGTAGAGTCTGGTCTATAGCCGAGTCGCACACACTAGACAGTCACATATTTGAGTCTATTAGTGGGATACGTAATAACGTTGTCGGGGTGTCATTACATTATCATCATGCTTCTCCGTTACATCATCCGCTTTTATTTGGGTTCTTACCTACTCTTGTCTTCTTCTTCTGGATTGAAGAAGGAGGGGTTGATTTGTTGATTCTAGCACACACATGCCTACCTACACTTGCACCTATCGTCACACGTTACTAGGCGACAATATTCGGTGACTGGGGTCTGGATTAGGGGTACATCTGGAGGACCATGTAGAGCAGTTTATCATTTCGGTGCACACGAAATAATAAACTGGAATGCATGAAAATCCCGATGAACTTCGAGTTTGGATGTATAGTCCTGCATTTGTCCCTAGGTCAACTCTTGTAAATTTCTAGTGGTTGACACTGGAAGTGAATCTGAATCCCTCGATTTCTTGATTTGTTAGATCATGTCTGGTGCTCGCGGTGGTGGACGTCGTGGTGGCGGCGGTGGTCGTGCTGGCGGTGGCGGTCGTGCTGGAGGCGGTGGTCGTGGAAACATCAACATGACCCAGGCTGAACTGAACAAGTTGCTACAGCAGCAAGTGAACATGGCTATGGCTAATTTCCAGGCTGGGATTAATGCCATGGGTGGTGAGTTGATTTTTGTCGACCTTGCCTCATTTTTGGGTTTCGTGTCCTTTCGTTTGTGTTTTACTCGTGTACCGTGTTTCAGGTGTTGGTGCCAATCCACCCCACCTCAGTGCTCTTATAAGAAGTTTCGGGACTGTCAGCCCCATAACTTCGCTGGAACTGAGGGAGCGGTGGGACTGCTCCGATGGCTGGAGAAGGTGGAGTCTGTATTCGTCATGTGTAACTGTCCTGCTGGGGACCGGGTGAAGTATGCTACTGCGACGTTTGAGGGGCCTGCGTTGTCGTGGTGGAATGCTACTACTCAGAACATGGGATTAGGGGAGGCTATTGTTATGCCTTGGGCGGAATTTGTGCAGTTGTTGAGAGGTGAGTATTGTCCAAGAGAGGAGATACAGAAGTTGGAACATGAGGTCTGGAGCTACAAGATGGTTGGGTCTGAGATTGAAGAATACACTGTGAGAAGAAACGAGCTGGCGGTGTTGTGCCCTGACTTGCACACACCCGAGTACAGGAGGATCGAGCACTATGTGTTTGGGCTAGTGCCGGAGATTGCTGGGTTGGTGGCTGCTGGGAATCTTCCCACTATTGCTGAAGTTGTCCGATCAGCCCATCGGATGACTAACCTGAAAGTGGCAGAAGGTGTTTTGCCACCCAAGGGTGCTGCTATGAAGGTTATTGAAGGAACAAGAGGAAGTGGGATGGTATGGGGAAGAGTGTTGTACCGGCGCCGTCTCAGCCGGCAAAGAAGTTTGAGTCGTCTGGATCATCTTCGGGGCAGAAGACAGGTGGGTATATCGGGAAGCATCCCAAGTGTAACCGGTGTGGTTACCATCACTCGGGGAACTGTGATAAGGCACGCTGTCATCGGTGCAACCAGCTTGGACACCTGGCTAAAGATTGCAGGGCAACACTTCCGTCGGCCCAGGCTCGTACCCCTACTCCTGCTCCTGCTCCTGCTGCTCAGGGACTCAGGGGAGGCAGGGGTGTTATAACTGCGGTGACACGGGACATTTCAAGTGTGACTGCCCCAAGCTGAAACAGGGCGACAATGGGAAGAACGGGAACTGTCACACCCTCAAAATCCACTTGCGGAGTTTTACCGCGAGGCGCATGACAAACCAGGATCCAAACCAACGATCACAATAAACAAGTCTAAATGAATTAAAATGCAATTTCAAAACACAGTTTAAAATCCCGTTTACAGCGGAAGCTTATTCAAAACATTATCCAAAATAATAAACCAATGTTAAATGTTGTAAGACCATGCAATCCTAACATAGACGCCGTGCAGACGCGTGCGTCCTAGTCCAGTCGTGCTACCTTAGCGACCTGAGAAAACATGTAAAAGTTTACGTCAGCACAAAAATGCTGGTGAGTTTACAGGTTTTGTATCCAAGTACCAAGTCCACCTGTCCATACTATAACAAATAGAAAACCAGTATACGCTAGCTAGGCGTACGTTTTGTTACTACCACGATTGGAAAACCATTACTAACGCGAATACCAAAAGTATGCCCGATGTATGTTCCTGTTGTTCCTGTTGTTCCTGTTTGAGACAATATGCACCCGCCGACCCTCCAAGTCGACGAGCGGGGTTGGTCACTCCCAATAGCGCTATTCACATTTCCCCGTTGTGCAAACCCGCACATTCATGGTTCCCCCCGGGACTTCCAAAGATCGTGTAGTACACAAGAGAAACCCATAGTATGACAGTAGTTACCAAATAACCGTTTTAACACATGTTTTCTCCCCCGAAAGTATAAAACCAGTTTAAAAGAGGGGCCGTAAACTCACCTTAAGTTCCGTTACTCCTTAACCCGAGTAAACTCAGCTGCTATGCTAGTCCCGTAAAGCGGCGACCTAACATACGACAGTTACAAGTACTTAGACTAATAACCCGCAGGCTAATTAGTCCCTAGATGTCCAGACCATAACCAAGTTCGTTTGAAAATACCGTGACTGTTTAACCGACCCAAAGTACAAGACTCGACATCCCATTGGTGACCCGAGACTCCCCGTGTTATGTTTACGCTCCAAAACGTACAATAACGTAATTACACTTAACACACGTTAACGTACAACAAGTTATAGCACATAGTTCACGTATCACCGAAATACATCCAAATATATGTTACCAAGTTATTAGACATGTTACGGGGTTCCTAGCATGTTACTACATGTTAAATCGGGTCTCGGACTGCTAATTTACACTTACAGCAGCAGTACACGCGATTAGGAAGGCTAATCGCATGAAATGTCACGCGATCAGGGCTAATCGCCCCTTAAGTCACGCGAGTAGGGCTACTCGCCCTTGATGCCACGCGAGTAGGCTACTCGCCCCTGTAATCAGGCGAGTGGGGCTACTCGCCCCTAATACATGCGAGTGGGGCCTAATCGCCCTTAATGTCATGCGAGTGGGGCCTAATCGCCCCTAACACAGGCGATTAGCAAGGCTACTCGCCTGTAACCTTGCTGTTCCGGTTTTTCGCGCGTTTAACGCTCCAAATCAGATCCAGAACGTGTGTAACTACCCAATATCATCCCAAACACTATCCTAAACATGTTTAACCCAAAACCCTTCGTTCAACCTCGTAAAATCAGTCTTGCATGCAACCAAAGCAATCCAAACACCATTCACATAGCATGCAACATTCAATTAACGCATGTAATCATAACCCTATTATCCAATTACTGAGATTTCTATCATCATACTAACAATATTAATTCTGACCTAGCATGATAACACATCAAAACATCACCAAGATTCATAAAAATCCTATCTTTCTAATCATACATACCCATAACGCATGTTTATTAGTTATAATCCGATTAACAACCCTTATTGACGATTTTCAGAAAGCTTTTTCGTTTATGAACAGGTCTGGACCATTAGGGATTGATTAAAAACGTTTACAAAGTGTTATGGATGAGAATCAAACCTTGGAATTGTAAAAGAATGATGGTTAGACCTTGAAACCTTGTGTTTTTGATCAAAATCGCCTTCCAGAGGTTGTTTAAGTGTTTGGGGCGGTTATGGGACGACTAGGGTTGATATTAGGGAGTTTAGGAGGTTAAGTATTGTATTTATAGGCGTTTCTAGTCGTTCCAGCACGTTACATGCGATTGTGCAGCAGTTCATGCGATTAGGGCTGCTAATCGCATGAATGAGCATGCGATTGGGCCTACTCGCCCCTAACATCACACGAGTAGGGGCCTAATCGCCCCTATGTCCCTCTACTCGCCTCCCCTACAGGTGATTAGGCTTCCTAATCGCCTGTAGGGGTTGGTTTGGTGCGTTTTGCGCGTTAAACCCCGTTTTAAAATATGTTAACGCATATTAATGTACCGACAAGTCACATAATGATTGTAAACACATAACACAAGTAAATACACATATTTACACTCGTTCACCAATTCCCGGGACTCGAGACTCGTATGTTCCGTATGCCCTGACGATCCCACCGATCGTCACCGTTTGTACACTTGGTTAAGGACCGACAACTAATGAACCTCTAGACCAACATCCAATGATCTTCTAGACTAACCAATAGTTCCCGAACCATAACCCGACTTAACTAACCCAGTTAAGTACAATATACGCGTGACTCGCTAAGGTAGACTTTCATCTAGACAACGTTGTTAACCCGAATTTGCCAGGTGTCACATCATCCCCACGTTAAAAGAATTTTCGTCCCGAAAATTTGTACAAGTACAGAAAGAACAAAAGAAATAACGAAGGAAACAAGCAAAAGGTAGAAACCAAAAGAGAGAGATTTACCCGAGTTGTCACATCATCCCCACGTTAAAAGGAATCTCGACCCGAGATTCATTCAGCTGCCGAAGAGACATGTCTCGACTCGAACACTTCCTTAGGAAAGAGATGAGGATACTTAGACTTCATCTGATCCTCCCGTTCCCACGTATATTCCGGTCCCCGGTTCGAGTTCCACCGAACCTTAACGATACGAATCTTGCTGTGACGTAGGCTACGAATCTTGTAATCAAGGATCTCCACAGGTTCTTCCACAATCCGAAGACGATCATCAACCTTGATCTCTTCTAGTGGAACGATGAGAGACTCGTCAGCCAGACACTTCTTCAAGTTTGACACGTGAAAGACGTTATGTACGTTACCGAGCTCCGTCGGTAGATCAAGTCGATATGCCACCGGCCCAATCCGTTCCAGGATCGTAAATGGGCCGACATATCGCGGATTGAGTTTGCCACGCTTCCCAAAGCGTATGACGCCCTTCCACGGTGAGACTTTTAGAAGTACCTTGTCATTGACTTGGAACTCTAGTGGTTTGCGACGCTGATCAGCATAACTCTTTTGCCGGTCCCGTGCCGCCGCCAACCGATTTCGAATCTGTACGATCTTTTCCGAAGTTTCGTATACTAGTTCAGGCCCAGTGAGTTGACTCTCACCCACTTCAGCCCAACAAAGAGGAGAACGGCATTTCCGTCCGTACAGTGCTTCGAACGGAGCAGCCTTGATGCTCGTGTGATAACTGTTATTGTACGAGAATTCTACTAACGGTAGATGAGCTTCCCAACCCTTGCCAAAATCGATCACACATGCCCGCAGCATGTCTTCTAAAGTTTGAATCGTACGCTCACTCTGACCGTCAGTCTGTGGATGGTAAGCCGTACTCATGTCTAGTTGGGTACCCAAAGCCTTGTGCAAAGACTTCCAGAAGTGAGAAGTAAAATGGGAGTCACGATCCGAGATAATAGAAACTGGTACCCCGTGCTTAGAAACAACTTCCTTCAAGTAAAGGCGAGCCAAACGATCCATGGTGTCGGTCTCCTTAATAGCAAGAAAATGAGCTGATTTCGTCAACCGATCGACAATCACCCATATCTTGTCGTTCCCGCTTGGTGACTTAGGAAGTTGTGTGACAAAATCCATAGTAATCCGTTCCCATTTCCATTCCGGAATTTCAGGTTGTTGCAGGAGACCCGATGGTTTCTGGTATTCCACCTTGACCTTAGCACAAGTCAAGCATTTGCTCACGTATGAGGCTATGTCCGACCTCATGTTTGGCCACCAGTAAAGCACCTTCAGATCTTGGTACATCTTATCCGAACCAGGATGAATAGAATACCGGGACTTATGAGCCTCATCAAGGACAAGCTCCCGTAGTCCCCCGAATAAAGGAACCCATATGCGTTCTGCGAAGTAGTGCAGGCCATCAGGCCTTCGCTCTAGGTGCTTGTCGGCACCGTGCATAGTTTCAGCTTTAAGGTTTTCCTCCTTCAAAGCTTCCAATTGGGCAGAACGGAGTTGATCAGGTAACGACGAATGAATGGTGAGCTGCAACGCCCGAACACGACGAGGTTTAGTAGATTCCTTCCTGCTCAAGGCGTCTGCTACAACATTCGCCTTGCCAGGATGGTACTTAATAGCACAATCATAGTCGTTCAAAAGTTCGATCCAACGGCGCTGCCGTATGTTCAAGTGTTGTTGGTCGAAAATGTGTTGGAGACTCTTGTGATCGGTGTAGATGGTGCATTTGGTACCGTACAAGTAATGTCTCCAAATTTTCAACGCGAATACCACGGCACCCAACTCCAAGTCATGAGTTGTGTAGTTCTTCTCGTGCACTTTGAGTTGACGAGAAGCATACGCAATCACTTTCTCGCGTTGCATCAACACGCAACCGAGTCCATGAATGGAAGCATCACAGTAAACAACAAAATCATCAGGACCCTCAGGTAAAGACAAAATAGGAGCAGAACACAGTTTAGACTTTAGTTCCTCAAACGCGGACTCTTGTGATTCACCCCAGTCGAACTTCCTATCCTTCTGAGTGAGAGCGGTGAGGGGTTGAGCAATCTTCGAGAACCCCTGAATGAAACGACGATAATAGCCCGCAAGGCCTAGGAATTGCCGCACCTCAGTTGGCGTCTTTGGTGCTCCCCAGTCCTTGATCGCTTCGATTTTTGCTGGATCGACATGAATTCCTAGTTCATTAACCACATGTCCTAGGAATTGAACTTCGCGTAACCAAAAGTCACACTTTGAGAACTTGGCGTAAAGTTGTTCCCGTCGCAAAAGTTCCAAAACTAACCGCAGATGTTCCCCGTGTTCGGTCTCGTTCTTGGAGTAGATCAGAATGTCATCAATAAATACAATGACGAACTTATCCAAATATGGTTTACAGACGCGGTTCATCAAGTCCATGAAAACCGCCGGTGCGTTCGTGAGACCGAAAGGCATGACCAAGAATTCGAAATGGCCATAACGTGTTCGAAAAGCAGTCTTTGCAACGTCAGCCTCCCTGACGCGCAGCTGGTGATAACCGGACCTCAAATCGATCTTGGAATAATAACTAGAACCCTGAAGCTGGTCGAATAGATCATCAATACGTGGAAGAGGATAACGGTTCTTGACGGTCAATTTGTTCAGTTCTCTGTAGTCTACGCATAATCGGAAACTCCCATCCTTCTTCTTAACAAATAAAATCGGGGCTCCCCAAGGGGAAGAACTTGGCCGGATGAAACCCTTGTCCAAGAGTTCCTGTAACTGGCTAGACAATTCCTGCATCTCGGGAGGTGCAAGACGATAGGGGGCCCGAGCAATAGGAGCAGCCCCTGGTACAAGATCAATACCGAACTCGACTTGACGATGAGGAGGAAGACCAGATAAATCATCGGGAAAAACATCAGAAAACTCGCGTACCACCGGAATGTCGTCAATCTTCTTCTCATCACTAGTGGAAACAGATAAAAGCGCCAAAACGGCTGGATAACCCTTTCGAAGACACTTAAGGGCTTTCATGCTAGAGATGATATTTAGCGGAACACCACCCTTGATACCGTACACAGAAAGGAATTCTCCATCAGAGAGAGGAATCCGAATAACCTTATCGTAACAGACAATCTCCGCGCGATACAAAGATAACCAATCCATTCCTACCACAACGTCAAAACTACCCAAAGGTACCGGCATAAGGTCGATGGGGAACGATAAACCCGACAACTCTAACTGACACTCCCGAAGAACACTAGTAGCTTCAATCGTTTTACCGTCAGCCAATTCAATAATATACTTGGTCTCTAATGGTACGGGTACTACATCTAGCAGTCGACTAACATCCTTGGATACAAAACTCTTGTCGGCACCAGAATCAAATAACACGCTAACAGAATGATTATTGAGAAGAAACGTACCGGTGACTGTATCAGGGTCCTGCCTAGCCTCAGCAGCTCCAATGACGAAGGCACGTGCATTTCTGCCGCCGCCCCCGTTGTTCCCATTCCCGTTGTTCCCACCCTGCTTCAGTTTTGGGCAATCCTTCTTGTAATGCCCAGTGTCACCACAGTTGTAGCACCCTTGTTTCCCTGTAGTCCCTTGAGTAGTCGGAGTTGAACTGTTTGTCGGAGCCTGAGTCGATGGAAGTGTAACCCGACAATCCTTAGCATAGTGCCCAGTTCGCTGGCAGCGGTGACAACGGTTACTGTCGCAGTTCCCTTGGCGATGGCGTCCACACTTGTTGCATTTGGGCAGTTTTCCCGCATAACCACCCTGTTTGTTACCTGAAGACGATGAACCCCCATTATCAAACCTTTTACCCTGCTGTGTAGACCCAGATCCTTTCCCGTCGTTCTCCCACTTGCGCTTGTTGTTCTCTGGAGCCTTAACAGTTGAACCTTTCGCAGGCAAAATCCCCTCATTCACCTTTAAGTTAGTCATCCTATGTGCCGATCGAACTACCTCCGCATAAGTAGGATGATTTCCAGCAGCCACTAACCCCGCAATTTCCGGTACTAACCCTGATACATAGTGTTCAATCTTACGATACTCTGGCACGTGCAGGTCGGGACACAGCACTGCCAACTCGTTCCTCCTAACCGTATACTTCTCGATTTCCGACCCAGTCATCTTGAGGTTCCACACCTCATGCTCCAGCTTCTGTACCTCTTCTCTCGGGCAATACTCCCGCTTCAGCAACTGCACAAAGTTCTCCCATGGCATAGCATATGCCTCCCCAATACCCATGTTCTGGGTGATGCCATTCCACCAAGTCAATGCCACGTCCTGAAACAACGCAGCAGAATACTTCACCCGATCTTCTGGGAGACAGTTACACATCAGAAATACCGACTCCACTTTCTCCAACCACCTAAGCAAACTGACCGCACCCTCAGTGCCAGAGAATTCCTGAGGCTTGCAGTCCCGGAACATCTTGTAGGTGCACATGGGTGGGGGTGGGTCAACAGGACCACCTGTAATGAAACGTATGAGAAACCACGAATAATGTAAACAAGGTTCACCAATGAGGCAAAGAAAACGGATAAAACAACTTACCACCACCGTTGTGCCCTAACTGAAAGGCAGCCTGGAGCAAGTTGTTCAGATCAGCCTGTGATAGGTTAATACCTCCACCACGACCACCAGCACCACCGCGACCACCACCACGTCCACCATTACGACCACCTCCACGTCCTCCACGCACTCCAGACATGATTCTGACAGAAAGAACGAGAATATTTAGTGTCGCAGTTAAAGATAACCACTAATGTTCACAAGATTAAAGCCAGATCCAATCCAGGACTATCCCCTCAAACCCAGAGCTCACTAGGGCTTCCATGCATTTCGTTTTATGATTTTGTGTGCACCCAAAATGATAAAACGCTCTACATGGTCCTCCCAGTGTTCTCCTAGTTCAAAGTTCAAATCACCGAACATAGACTCTTAGCTACACACCGTAATACTACGGTAGTTCATGACAAGTGTTTCTATTGGAGTGCGAAAGGGAGGTGTCCGAGCCTTGGACAAATCTCAAGAGCACACGAGTTACTCCAATAGACTACACTGCCTAGAAAACAAGTAACCCAACCTAAGATAGAACGGATGATGTAACGTAGAAAGACCAACGATTTAGAGACACCCCGACAAGACCATACGTAAACCATTATAACGTTTAGTACCATGTGATCGTCTAGTGTGTGCGACTCGGCTATAGACTAGACTCTACATGCAGTCCTAGTTCACTATAACCTGGCTCTGATACCAATCTGTCACACCCTCAAAATCCACTTGCGGAGTTTTACCGCGAGGCGCATGACAAACCAGGATCCAAACCAACGATCACAATAAACAAGTCTAAATGAATTAAAATGCAATTTCAAAACACAGTTTAAAATCCCGTTTACAGCGGAAGCTTATTCAAAACATTATCCAAAATAATAAACCAATGTTAAATGTTGTAAGACCATGCAATCCTAACATAGACGCCGTGCAGACGCGTGCGTCCTAGTCCAGTCGTGCTACCTTAGCGACCTGAGAAAACATGTAAAAGTTTACGTCAGCACAAAAATGCTGGTGAGTTTACAGGTTTTGTATCCAAGTACCAAGTCCACCTGTCCATACTATAACAAATAGAAAACCAGTATACGCTAGCTAGGCGTACGTTTTGTTACTACCACGATTGGAAAACCATTACTAACGCGAATACCAAAAGTATGCCCGATGTATGTTCCTGTTGTTCCTGTTGTTCCTGTTTGAGACAATATGCACCCGCCGACCCTCCAAGTCGACGAGCGGGGTTGGTCACTCCCAATAGCGCTATTCACATTTCCCCGTTGTGCAAACCCGCACATTCATGGTTCCCCCCGGGACTTCCAAAGATCGTGTAGTACACAAGAGAAACCCATAGTATGACAGTAGTTACCAAATAACCGTTTTAACACATGTTTTCTCCCCCGAAAGTATAAAACCAGTTTAAAAGAGGGGCCGTAAACTCACCTTAAGTTCCGTTACTCCTTAACCCGAGTAAACTCAGCTGCTATGCTAGTCCCGTAAAGCGGCGACCTAACATACCACAGTTACAAGTACTTAGACTAATAACCCGCAGGCTAATTAGTCCCTAGATGTCCAGACCATAACCAAGTTCGTTTGAAAATACCGTGACTGTTTAACCGACCCAAAGTACAAGACTCGACATCCCATTGGTGACCCGAGACTCCCCGTGTTATGTTTACGCTCCAAAACGTACAATAACGTAATTACACTTAACACACGTTAACGTACAACAAGTTATAGCACATAGTTCACGTATCACCGAAATACATCCAAATATATGTTACCAAGTTATTAGACATGTTACGGGGTTCCTAGCATGTTACTACATGTTAAATCGGGTCTCGGACTGCTAATTTACACTTACAGCAGCAGTACACGCGATTAGGAAGGCTAATCGCATGAAATGTCACGCGATCAGGGCTAATCGCCCCTTAAGTCATGCGAGTAGGGCTACTCGCCCTTGATGCCACGCGAGTAGGCTACTCGCCCCTGTAATCAGGCGAGTGGGGCTACTCGCCCCTAATACATGCGAGTGGGGCCTAATCGCCCTTAATGTCATGCGAGTGGGGCCTAATCGCCCCTAACACAGGCGATTAGCAAGGCTACTCGCCTGTAACCTTGCTGTTCCGGTTTTTTCGCGCGTTTAACGCTCCAAATCAGATCCAGAACGTGTGTAACTACCCAATATCATCCCAAACACTATCCTAAACATGTTTAACCCACAACCCTTCGTTCAACCTCGTAAAATCAGTCTTGCATGCAACCAAAGCAATCCAAACACCATTCACATAGCATGCAACATTCAATTAACGCATGTAATCATAACCCTATTATCCAATTACTGAGATTTCTATCATCATACTAACAATATTAATTCTGACCTAGCATGATAACACATCAAAACATCACCAAGATTCATAAAAATCCTATCTTTCTAATCATACATACCCATAACGCATGTTTATTAGTTATAATCCGATTAACAACCCTTATTGACGATTTTCAGAAAGCTTTTTCGTTTATGAACAGGTCTGGACCATTAGGGATTGATTAAAAACGTTTACAAAGTGTTATGGATGAGAATCAAACCTTGGAATTGTAAAAGAATGATGGTTAGACCTTGAAACCTTGTGTTTTTGATCAAAATCGCCTTCCAGAGGTTGTTTAAGTGTTTGGGGCGGTTATGGGACGACTAGGGTTGATATTAGGGAGTTTAGGAGGTTAAGTATTGTATTTATAGGCGTTTCTAGTCGTTCCAGCACGTTACATGCGATTGTGCAGCAGTTCATGCGATTAGGGCTGCTAATCGCATGAATGAGCATGCGATTGGGCCTACTCGCCCCTAACATCACACGAGTAGGGGCCTAATCGCCCCTATGTCCCTCTACTCGCCTCCCCTACAGGTGATTAGGCTTCCTAATCGCCTGTAGGGGTTGGTTTGGTGCGTTTTGCGCGTTAAACCCCGTTTTAACATATGTTAACGCATATTAATGTACCGACAAGTCACATAATGATTGTAAACACATAACACAAGTAAATACACATATTTACACTCGTTCACCCATTCCCGGGACTCGAGACTCGTATGTTCCGTATGCCCTGACGATCCCACCGATCGTCACCGTTTGTACACTTGGTTAAGGACCGACATCTAATGAACCTCTAGACCAACATCCAATGATCTTCTAGACTAACCAATAGTTCCCGAACCATAACCCGACTTAACTAACCCAGTTAAGTACAATATACGCGTGACTCGCTAAGGTAGACTTTCATCTAGACAACGTTGTTAACCCGAATTTGCCAGGTGTCACAGGAACGGTAACGGGAACAACGGCGGCAGAGGCAGGACTGCACGTGCTTTCGTCATTGGATCTGCGGAGGCTAGGCAGGATCCAGACACAGTTACCGGTACGTTCCTTCTTAATGATCGCTATGTTTCTGTCTTATTTGATTCTGGTGCCGATAAGAGTTTCGTATCTTTGGACATTAGTCGATTGCTAGATATAGTACCCACACCTTTAGAGGCTAAGTACTTAATAGAATTGGCTGATGGTAAGAAAATCGGAGCGACACACACCCTTAAGGAATGTCGCTTGGAACTGTCGGGTTTGTCCTTCCCCATTAACCTTATGCCGGTACCCCTGGGTAGTTTTGATGTCGTGGTCGGCATGGATTGGTTATCGTTGTATTGTGCGGAGATCGTTTGTTTCGACAAGGTTATTCGGATCCCTCTCCCTGATGGAGAGATTCTTTCGGTTCGTGGCGAGAAAAGCGGTGCTCCGCTGAGTATCATTTCTAGCATGAAAGCCCGTAAGTATCTTCGGAAGGGCTGTTCGGCCATTCTGGCACTTGTTAACGTTTCTACTGACGATGAGAAGAAGATCGAGGATATTCCGGTGGTTCGTGACTTTCCTGATGTGTTTCCTGATGATTTACCTGGTCTTCCTCCCCATCGTCAGGTTGAGTTTGGTATTGACCTTACTCCGGGCGCAGCTCCTATTGCCCGAGCTCCGTATCGTCTTGCACCTCCCGAGATGCAAGAGTTGTCCAGCCAGTTGCAGGAACTCTTGGAAAAGGGTTTCATTCGACCGAGTTCTTCTCCGTGGGGAGCTCCTATTTTGTTTGTAAAGAAGAAGGATGGAAGTCTTCGCATGTGTATTGATTATCGTGAGCTGAACAAAGTGACCATCAAGAATCGATATCCTCTTCCTCGCATTGATGATCTCTTTGACCAGCTTCAGGGCTCCAGCTACTATTCGAAGATTGATTTGCGGTCCGGTTATCACCAGTTGCGCGTCAGGGAAGCTGACATCCAGAAGACTGCTTTTCGCACTCGTTATGGCCACTTTGAGTTCTTGGTCATGCCTTTTGGTCTCACTAACGCACCGGCGGTATTCATGGATTTAATGAACCGCGTTTGCAAACCTTATCTTGATAAGTTCGTCATCGTGTTCATTGACGATATTCTGATTTATTCCAAGAACAAGGCGGATCATGAGGAACATCTACGGTTGGTCTTGGAACTTTTGAGACAGGAGCAGTTGTATGCTAACTTCTCAAAGTATGGTTTTTGGTTACGTGAAGTTCAATTCCTAGGCCATGTGGTGAATGAACTGGGAATTCATGTCGATCCGGCCAAGATCGAAGCTATTAAGGACTAGGAAGCACCAAAGACGCCATCTGAGGTGCGGCAATTCCTAGGTCTTGCGGGTTATTATCGTCGTTTCATTGAGGGATTTTCGAAGATTGCTCAAACCCCTCACTACTCTTACCCAGAAGGACCGAAAGTTCGACTGGGGTGAACCACAGAAATCAGCATTTCAGATGCTGAAACTTAAACTTTGTTCTGCACCTATCTTATCCTTACCAGAGGGTACGGATGACTTCGTTGTGTACTGTGACGCTTCTATTCGTGGTCTCGGTTGTGTGTTGATGCAACGCGGGAAGGTTATCGCTTATGCTTCTCGTCAACTCAAGGTTCATGAGAAGAACTACACCACTCATGACTTGGAACTGGGTGCGGTAGTCTTTGCGTTGAAAATCTGGAGACATTACTTGTACGGTACCAAGTGTGAAGTATATACCGATCACAAGAGTCTTCAGCATATTTTCGACCAGAAGGTGTTGAACATGCGGCAGCGTCGCTGGGTTGAACTCCTGAACGATTATGACTGTGCAATTAAATACCATCCTGGCAAGGCGAACGTTGTGGCGGACGCCTTGAGCAGGAAGGAGTCTGCGAATCCTCGCCGTGTTCGAGCCTTACAGCTCACCATTCACTCGTCGTTGCCTGACCAAATCCGTTCTGCACAGTTGGAAGCCTTGAAGGAGGAAAACCTTAAGGCTGAAACTATGCACAGTGCTGACAAGCATCTTGAGCTCAGGACCGATGGCTTACACTATTTTGCGGGACGTGTTTGGGTCCCATTGTTCGGGGGATTGCGCGAGCTTGTTCTGGAGGAAGCTCACAAATCCCGGTATTCTATTCACCCTGGCTCCGATAAGATGTATCAGGATTTGAAGATACTTTATTGGTGGCCAAACATGAAAGCTGATATAGCTTCTTATGTCAGCAAATGTTTGACTTGTGCTAAAGTCAAGGTGGAGTATCAGAGGCCGTCTGCTCTCCTACAACAACCAGAGGTTCCGGAATGGAAGTGGGAGCGAATCACGATGGATTTTGTCACCAAACTGCCAAGGTAACCTAGTGGTTATGATATGATCTGGGTGATTGTTGACCGGCTGACAAAATCGGCACGTTTCATACCTATTAAGGAAACCGATGGACTCGAGCGGTTGGCTCGACTTTACCTTAAGGAGGTGGTTGCTCGGCACGGGGTGCCTGTTTCTATTATCTCTGATCGTGATTCTCATTTTGCTTCGCGTTTCTGGAAGTCTCTGCACAAGGCTTTGGGTACTCAGTTGGATATGAGTACAACTTATCATCCGCAAACTGATGCACAGAGTGAGCGGACGATTCAAACCTTGAAAGACATGCTTCGGGCATGTGTTATTGATTTTGGCAAAAGTTGGGAGATCCACCTGCCATTAGTGGAGTTCTCCTACAACAACAGCTATCACTCTACTATCAAGGCAGCTCCGTTCGAGGCTCTTTACGGACGGAAATGTCGATCACCATTTTGTTGGGCCGAGGTGGGCGAGAGCCAACTCACTGGTCCGGAACTTGTGTACGAAACTTCGGAGAAAATCGTACAGATTCGTCACCGTTTGGCTGCTGCACGGGATCGTCAGAAGAGTTATGCCAATCGCCGTTGAAAACCTTTGGAGTTCCAGGTTGGGGACAGGGTACTTCTGAAAGTTTCACCATGGAAGGGCGTCATACGCTTTGGAAAGCGTGGCAAGCTTAACCCTCGTTATGTCGGACCATTCTCAATCTTGGATCGGATTGGACCGTTGGCATACAGACTTGACTTACCGGCAGAGCTCGGTAGTGTGCACAACGTCTTCCATGTGTCTAACTTGAAGAAGTGTTTGGCTGATGAATCTCTCATTGTACCACTGGAGGAGATCAAGGTTGATGATCGTCTTCGCATTGTGGAGGAACCTGTCGAGATTCTCGACTATAAGATTCGTAGCCTTCGTCGGAGTAAAATCCGCATCGTTAAAGTTCGTTGGAACTCGAACCGTGGACCGGAGTTCACATGGGAACGGGAGGATCAGATGAAAGCTAAATATCCTCATCTTTTTCCGAAATGCGCGTTTGAATCGAGGCATGTTACTGCTGAAGCAGAATGAATCTCGGGTCGAGATTCCTTTCAACATGGCGATGATGTGACATCCGGTAATTTTCTTTTCGTTCTGTTCATTTTTGATTCTTTCTTTTTGGGGCTTTGCGCAATTTTCGGGACGAAAATTCTTTCAACGTGGGGATGATGTGACACCCGGCATGTTTGGCTTAAACATATTAGTAACATCTAAGTCTACCTTAGCAAGAAACGTTTATAAACGAACTTAACTGGGTTAGTTGAGTCGGGTCAAATTAGGATTGTCCAGGGTACAATGATCCAGAGGATCATTGGGAGTCGTTTTGGTAATACACTAGTACCGGGTTCCGTTGTTGGTGACATTACATGAACTAATTAAGTATATGTGTAGATTATGGGTCGTGTGGTGGATTATATACATAGATGTGATTAAATGATGTGTAAATGATTATCTATTCTTAAATATGTTAAATATGGATTAAGGATGCATGCTTATGTGTTAAGATGTGTTAGAATGCGTTAAACACGACAAACTGGAAAACTAGTTAAAAAGGAGTTCTGGTTCGACCACTTCGAGTGGTCGAAGGAGAACGTTTGTCTGGTTCGACCCTTTGTAAATGGGCGAACCTAGGAAGTGGAATTGAAAGGATTCCCTTCGACCAGGACAGGGCTCATTCGACCCTGTGTAAGGGTCGAAGGAGGCCACCTTCGACCATTGAAATGGGGCGAAGGAGAAGTAGTATAAATACCAAACTTTGTCATTTTTCATCATTTCACAAACCCTAACCGTCCCAAAACGCTCTCAAACGATCTTAATCACTAAGGAAGGAGTTTTTGCTCTTCTTTATCATAATCTAACCTATCTACAACATCTAAACAAGAATCCAAGGTGTGTTCTTAATCCTAAACCTTTTTAAAAGCATTTTTATTCGTTTTCATCTAACCCTAATTGTCCGGATCTGTTCTAAGGGTGTTTTTATGATTAAAAACCTTCTAAGCATCTTTCTAAATTAAAACATTACCATTTAACATAGGTCTTCATGGTGAATAACATATGTAAATTGTGTATTATGTGGTGTTATGTGTTATTCAATGATTTGCTGCTGTATCTATGATAGAAACATGATATAGGATTGTTATTGATGCTAGATTATTGTTGTTTAGGGTTAGGATTGGATATGATGATATTATGGGTATTTGGGGGTTTTAACGAATCTAAACTTGATGCATGATTGTTGGATCAGTAAGCTGCTCTTTTAGTTGAACTTGCTATTTGACACTTAAGTGTTTAGCAAGTTCTTGATGAGTGATAGCACAGCGGAATGTTTATAAGTTTAAAGCTACACTTATCAACAGGAGTTATTACTCCCCCTGGATTCAAGACCTAATAAATGATAAGTGTTTATTGAGAATCTAAGTATTGAATGAGAATGAAACACTTTGACAGATTCTCAGTAAACACGAAATGGAAATAACAATAATAAGTGTTGAAGGATTTCTTGTATTAAAATCAATGTCTAAAATAGAGGGATGAACCCTTCTATTTATAGACTTTACAAATACATGAACCTTGCCAAAAAGCAAGTTCAGAAACAAGTTGCAACAAGTTGCAGTCTTGGAACTTGTACATAAAGCAAAAAGAAATACTAAAGTATTAAACTACTGATATACAAAGGCGGTGGAAAAGATCTTATGTAAGTACTGATGAATGACAAACTACTGATGAGTAGTTTGTCTTCAGTAGTTCTTCAGTAGAAGTGTCTGGTTTGAACTTCAGAACTTCTGATGACTTTTCTTCTTCAGCACTTCTGAATCTCTTCTTCAGCAGTTTGATCCTTTGTCTTCAGCAGTTCTATACTTAGAGTATTTTGACAGAAGTGAATTAGGCTAAGGTTTGCAAAAGTGGTTTCACCAATCCTTTTTGTCCTAACAATCTCCCCCTGGATTGATGAAGCCAAAACCTTACTAATTCCTTATTGTTCTTTTCTGTCCTTCACAATTTTCCATATTCCTTTGAACATGGAATTCTTGAGCTGGTTCAGTTGATCATCAGTAAGAGACCCTTTCTGTGGTTCTAAGTGTTGGATTGTAAGCGGGTCTTTGGTTGATAGTTTCTTCAGTTCATTCATCGACCTATATTCCCTGCTTGTTTGATCTCTTCTTGTCACAAGTACTGAGTTGTTATCAGTAAAGGACCATATGATGATTGGTACTTTAGACTTGTCAAAGTCTGCAGTGTAGGGAACCATGGTGGTACCCTGGGTTTCTCCTGAGTGTTGAATGTTTTCTACTTCAGTGACTCTCAGGTCGGACTCACTTCCTTGTTCTTGTTGCATCACATTAGGTATCTGAAATGTTGGTAAATGATGTTCAGTTACTACCTTAGTGTGCAGTTTGTCTGTAATGGTTTTCTGGATTTGATATGCAAAGGTGGAAGGATCCCTGAATTGTGTGAGCAGAGGCTTTTCTTCTATATCAAAATCAGAATGGACTACTGTACTACCTTCTAGTAGTACCATTCTGAAATCAGTCTTTACTTTCTCCTCTGATTTCTTTCTTTGGGTAGCTGGTCTTCTTTGAACACCAGAAGTTCTAACTACTGAAGTTGAAGCTTCAGTAGTTTGAAACTTCTCTGGATTAGCAGCCCTTGCAGCCTTGTATTTTCTATATGTGTCCACCAATCTTTCTTCTTTCCATTTGGACACTGAGGCTTTTGAACCATAACCATTAGCTACCAGTTCTTCTATCATCTGAGCTCTCTTGGCCTTTGTGTCTTTACTTGTTGCAAGTTTATCTGCAATAAGTTGAGCTCTTCTTGTCAGCTCTTCCACATAGAGTCTCTTCAATGTGTGGGCTTGATTTTGCTGTTCTTTGTAATGTAAGACATCAGTTGATGTCTTTTATCTTGTTCAACAATTTCATCTAGGCTAGCCTGCCTTTGGAGTTCAGCTTCATAAGCCTGAAGTTTTTCTTCATGGCTTAGATCTAAGTCATCGCTTTCTTCCAGTGTTTTCCAGATCTGATCTTCTCTGGCCTTCTTTTGGGCTGCCACTAAACTCTTCTCAAGTAGTTCTGCTGATTGAGAGATTGGAGAAGGGTTTAGCACAGTCATTGTGGTAACTGTTGTAGTAGGCCTAGTAGGAGCAGAAGTTGGTTGAATGGAAGCAGTTGTTCTGGAAGGGTCAGTAGTTTTAGTTTTGGAAGTGTTGACCTTTGATGGGTTGACAATAGCAGAAGGTTTGTCAACTACTGAAGGATTTTCTTCAGTACTTTCTGTCAGCTCTTCATCAGAAGTTTGGCCATCAGAGGTTTCTTCATTTTGCCTTTGGGATTCATCAGACTTTTCAGCATCTTCTATTTCTTGAATAGAGACACCAAATTGTTGAGCCAGTTTCTCTCTTCTGGCTAGATCTTTTTAATCTCTTGCTAGGATAGCCACTCTTGCCTTTCTTCTGGCTTCAAGTGTATCCATAGGTACCTTGATTTTCTCCCCCTTTTTGGCTTCATCAGCCTTTGAAGTTGAAGCTTGGGAGAAATGACCTTGAAGATGAGTAATCTGTTTGCTGTTGTGATCAATCTTGTTGGACAGATCATTCATCTTCGTCTGTATCACTCCAAATTGGTTCTTCATGGACAGCTCCAAGTTAGCTGTGTATGTTTGGATGTGATTCTTGATGAGGGTGCTCATCATGTGATACAAGGGACCATCTGGGCTGCATAGCTGGTTCAGGTCTATGCTTTTTGCCTAGGGAATTGGGTAGGCATTTGTAGTGAGGGGTGTGTTTTTGGTTGATCTTCTTGGTGTACAGAAGATGCCACTCTAGGGGAATCATGGATTGAGTAGGCTTTAACCTGAGATGGTGTGACTAGCTTCTTGAGCTTAGAGACACCAGGTGTAGGACCTTCACTTGTAGCCGTCAATTCAGTAGTTTGGTGTTTTGAAACATCATCCAAATCAATGGAATCATCTGAATCCCTGATTACATCCTCAATGAGGACTGTATCAGTTACATCAGGAGCTGAGCCCAACTCAGTTGTCTCATGTATCTCTTGTTCTTGGTTCAGAGGATTTCCTACCTCAGGCATTAAGCCTTCATCAGTAGTTGCCACAGTTGAGGTCTTAGCTATGTTACTTTTGTCCTCAGGTCCACCACTAGGTGGTAAATGAGTAGTAGCAGCCTCAAAAGTACCAAAAGTTTCTAAGTTTGGGCTTAGAGACTCTGGTTCATCCTCATCTCTTTGGTTAGGGCTTTGAGTGTCCACATCCATGTCAATTTCTAAGGCTATGTCCCCTGTTTTATGTGGTTGATGGGGACTGACATGTGTAGATGGGACTTTCTCTTTTAGCCCGGAGAGAAGTTTGGCTATTTCAATGTCTGGTTCAGAAATTTGGGGTGCTTGTTCAGTAGTTTGGGCAGCGGGTTCAGCAGTTTCAAAAGAGGAATCTATTGGAATATTTTTCTTAAGTCTTTTTCTTTTGAAAAGGATTGTTATTTGTGCTCTTGGTGGGGTTTGAGATGGATGAGACTGAGAGGATGTTTCAGTCACATCTTTAACAAGTGCAGATTGCACAACAGGTTGTTCAGGCATCTCAACCTCCTGAACAGCTTTTCTTTTAGGTTTGGTGGGTTTTTGTTTTGTTATCTTGGGTTTCTTGGCCTTTGGTGGAGTAGGTTTGGAAGATGAGGGTTCCATAGGGACTGGTTCTGGTTCCCCTTGGTCATCTTCTGGCCAGGCAGCCTGTTTGTTGTGCCTTGAGTATGCTTGTGAGGTTAAGAGTTTTAAAATTTCAGTTTTACCCACAAGCACCTCATTACCCAGTTCAGATATTATGCATTGCATAATGAACCTTGGATATAACAAAAACTTTTTCTTAGTGTTATTGTGATGTAACACCAACTCATTAAAGAAAAGTTTTGATGCCCTGAAATTTGTTTCATTCACAATAGAATGAAAGATTGGTTGAAAGGTTGAGGGCATCTGGTCATAAGACCCAGTTTTAGGACTCAAGCACATAATAATATAATGAAACAAAAGTTTATATTTTGGTTCAAAATACTTTTTAAAGATAGTAGCTTGTGAGAGAGTACCTTGATAACCACACTCAGTCATGGTTAGGTGGATAGCAGAGTTGTCAAACTTCTCAGGGGCATTCACATCATTCAACCCCAGTCTGTTTGAGAGTATGGCCGATGTTATGGCCATTTGTCTCCCTTTAATTGTTGAGTTGAGGGAGATAACTTCATCATCCACCATCACTGTCTCAGCATTAGCCCAGAACTCATTGAGAGTTTCAGGATGTATTGGTGGGTCTATGGTGAGAGCCGTGAAATATTGGGATTTGACGACGAGATCAATGATCTCATCGTATTGGGACCAACCTTCTTGTTTTTCTAAGTAGGCTCTGAGATTGTGTCCCTGTTTAAGAACTAAAGCCATGTGGTTTGTGTGTGTGTGTTGATGAATCGAACAGTGTTTGTGTTGCAGGTTCAGGGGTTTGAGAGCTTTCTTGAGAGAGAAGGAGGGAATTTTTGTGTTTGAAAGGATAAGTGTTGAAAAAAGATATTTATCAGAAGTTTTTAACCGCTTGGATCTTCTTTATTAGAAGTTTTAAACCGCCTAGGTTAAAAATCTCTTTATCAGAGGTTTTAAACCGACTAGGTCAAACTTCTGATGATGGAAAAAGTCAGATTTGCCCTTTTTGACTAACTGCTGATGAAGAAATATCTTCATCAGTAGTTCCCATTTTCTCTTCAGCAGTTTTGAACAGCTGATGAGAAATTCTTTATAAATACTTTATTCATAACTTCTGAAGGTTGTTTTATCAGAAGTTAATCACTTTTTAAGAAAATATCCCTATACTGATGTTTTGTTCATCAGTAGTTTCTCTCTTTTTTGAAGTTTTTCAAGTGTTTGAAAACAGATGTAAGTGAAAAATAAAAAATTTGTGCAGAAAAATAAAGAGAAACACTTACAAATTTAACATCCCTAGCATGGATACTAACTTCTGAAATGTTGATGTGTCAAGGGGTTTAGTGAAAATGTCAGCTATTTGATTAGCTGTTGCTACATGTTTCACTTCAATCTTGCCTTTTTCATAGCAATCTCTTATGAAATGATACCTGATTTCAATGTGTTTAGTCTTTGAAAACTGAACAGGATTTTGAATGATGCTAATGGCAGATTTGCTGTCTACAAGCAATGGTGTCTTGGTCTCTTTGATTCCATAATCAAGAAGTTGATATTGGAGCCATTGTATCTGTGATGTACAACTTGCAGCTGCAATGTATTCAGCTTCAGCAGTTGAAGTTGCAACAGATGTTTGTTTCTTTGATTGCCAGGACACTAGACAGTTTCCCAAGAAATGACAACCACCAGATGTTGATTTTCTTGACATTTTACACCCTTCATAGTCACTATCTGAAAAAGCTGATAACTTGGTATTGCTTGAAGCAGGATACCAAATTCCAAGTGTGGGAGTTCCTTTCAGATATCTGAAAATTCTTTTGACTGCAATAAGGTGTGATTCCCTAGGAGCTGATTGATATCTAGCACAGACACATGTTGAAATCATAATATCTGGTCTAGAAGCAGTTATATATAAAAGGGAACCTATCATACATCTATACATGGTTTGATCAACCTGTTTTCCTTGATCATCTGGTTCAACTTGTGTGGTTGGTGTCATGGGAGTGGAACATGATTTACAGTCTTGTAAAGAAAATTTGTTTAATAATTCTTTAACATATTTTGATTGATGTATAAAAGTTCCATTTGTTTGTTGTTTAATCTGCAGTCCCAAAAAGTACTGCAGTTCTCCCATTGTACTCATCTCAAATTTTGATTGCATGAGTTTCTTAAATTCATCACACAATTTTGTGTTTGTTGAACCAAAAATGATATCATCAACATATATTTGAACAAGTAAGACATGATTTCCAACATGTTTTATGAAAAGAGTTTTATCAATGGCACCTCTTGTGAAGTTATTTTTGAGTAAAAAGGTTGAAAGTGTATCATACCAGGCTCTTGGAGCCTGTTTGAGACCATAAAGAGCTTTGTCTAGTTTGTACACCCACTCAGGATGAGAAGGATCCTCAAACCCAGGTGGCTGACAAACATACACTTCCTCTTTTATCTTTCCATACAAAAATGCACTTTTGACATCCATTTGATAAACTTTTATTTTGTTGGAAATGGCATAGGCCAGAAATAACCTGATGGCTTCAAGCCTTGCAACTAGAGCAAAGGTTTCATCATAATCAATTCCTTCTTCTTGAGAGTAACCTTGTACTACCAGTCTTGCCTTGTTCTTTATTATAATACCAGCTTCATCTTGTTTGTTCCTGAAAACCCATCTTGTGCCAATTGGTTGCTTGTTTGGTGGCAAGGGACAGATTTCCCAAACCTGTTGTTTGTTGAATTGAAGCAATTCATCTTGCATTGTCTGCACCCAATTGTTGTCTTTGAGGGCTTCCTGGTACTTCTTTGGTTCCAACTGTGAAATAAATGCTGAGAATAGACAAAATTTGGAAAGCTGGTTTCTTGTAAGAACACCTGATGCAATATCACCCATGATTTGATCAAGTGGATGGTCTTTGTGTTCGATCAGTTGTTGTAAACCACTGACAGGTGTTGGTGGCTCATGTTCTTCAAACAAACTACTGAGGTCTATTATGTCTGGTTCAGCAGTTTCAGTGTCTTCAGTAATTGCAGGTGCTGAAGCAGATGTTTGAGTTTGGCCTTCAGTATTTGTTGAATCAGAAGTTTGTGAAACTTCTGATGGTTTTGAAGTTGACTTAATGACTGTTTGAGGAGTCCATGGTGCTGGATCCTCATCATCAAACCTTTGATCGTCATAATAAGTAGGTTTGGATGAAGTGACAGTCTTTTTAGGTTCAAAATGGAAGTTGTCAAGGTCAAAGAGTTCAGCAGGATGTGCTGGAATGAGAGTGTGTTTTGACTCATTGAACTTGACATTCAGTGTTTCTTCTACTATCCTGGTTCTTGAGTTAAAAACCTTGTAGGCTTTTCTAGTTGAGGAATAACCAAGAAAGTAACCTGAGTCAACTTTGGCAGCAAACTTTGAAATAGATTCCTTGATGTTCAAGATAAAACATTGACACCCAAAAGCCCTGAAAAGGAGATAAGGGGCTTCATGCCATGAAGAACTTCATAGGCAGTCTTTGAAAGTCTCTTGACAACAAGAACTCTATTTTGAACATAACATGATGTGTTAACTGCTTCTGCCCAGAAGTATAAAGGTAGGCCAGAATCAGCTAACATTGTTCTTGCTCCTTCTATTAAAGTTCTGTTCTTCCTTTCTACCACACCATTTTGTTCAGGAGTTCTGGCAACACTGAATTGTCTAATAATCCCTTTAGACAAACAGAAGTCATTCAGAGTTTTGTTCCTGAACTCTGTCCCATTATCACTTCTAATGGTTTTGACAGGTAGAGAGTATTGCTTCTCTACTTGTAGAATGAAGAACTTGATGATTTCAGCAGCCTCATCTTTGGAAAATAAGAAGAATACCCATGTAAATCTTGAGTAGTCATCAATGATGACTAAGCAGTACTTCTTTTTACCAAGGCTCATGATCTTTACAGGCCCAAATAAGTCCATATGGAGTAGTTGAAGACATGCAGTTGTTTTTTATTCTTCAATAGACTTATAGGAGGACTTATGCTGTTTACCCTTTAAACAGGATACACAGTGTTCTTGACACTGGTATACTTTTAAGGGTAGACCTCTGACCAAGCCCATTTTTGTGACTTTATTTATGGTTTTAAAGTTCACATGGCCAAGTCTCCTGTGCCAGAGATCAGTTTCTGAAGTTGATGCCCTTGAGAAGAAACAGGCAGTGTTGTTCAGTACTTTGTCTTTTTCAATGTCCACTGCATAGACATTGCCACATCTTTTGGCAATTAACAAAGTATGATCTTCAATGATCTTCTTTATCAACTTCTGGCCTTCTGGTGATATGATCTTGCATGCTGTCTTTGTGAAAAAGGAAGAATATCCTTTATCACACATTTGTGACACACTTAGCAAGTTGTACTCAAGGTTTTCAACCAGATTGACCTTGTCAAACTGTATTTTGCCAGAGGAGACATTGCCATGTCCTAGCACATATCCCTTAGCATTGTTCCCAAAGGACACAGATCCATCTCTTTGACTGATAAAATTGTTTATCAGGTATCTGCATCCTGTCATGTGCATTGAGCCTCCACTGTCTACATACCAAATGCTATTTAAGCCTCTGGAAACTCTCTGCACAAGATAGCAAATTAGTTAGATTTAGGAACCCAAGCCAGTTTAGCTTTGGGTTTGCTCTTGAGAACATTTACAGTTTGTTCTTGACCAAGTTTAGAAATCCATGTCTTTTTGGCAATGGATTTTGCATTAAGAACAATGGTGGTATCCTTTTGAGGGCCACCATCAACTTTGGTCATCAGTAGTTGTACCATGTTCATAAGATCTTTAATCTCAGCAGTTTGTGAAACTGCTGAAGATTTAGGTCTAACTACTGACAAAGAATTTTGAGAAAAAGACTTTTGTTGAGATTTTGTCTTTTTCTGAGAAAGGGTTTTTGCTGGTTGTTGTTTCTTGGGAGAAAAAGTTTTTACATAATCATTTTTGATTTGTTCCCCCACAACCAGTTGTTGATTTTTCTTATTGAACTGAATACCCTTTCTATATCTGCAAAATTCTGTTTTGTGGTTGAACAGACCACAAATTTCACATTCTTTTGTCTTTTCTTTCAAAGACAAATCTCTGACTGCTTTGATTGGTTTTAGGTCATCAGTAGTTTTCTGGTTCTCAACTCCTGATGTAGTTGAAACTACTAATGGCTTAAAGTCAGATTTAATCAGTACTTCTGAAGAACTTTCTTTGTGTGTTTTTAGAAAGTTTTCATGGAAAGATGTGCATTCTTCCTCTTCAGAAATTTCACCTGAAACAATTTTTCTCCCATCTTCAGTAGTTTTGGGAGAGAAATCTGTTGGTGTTTCAGTGTGATTGTACCCTATGCCAAACCTAACATTTGAAGCACTTTGTTTGTTTAGCAATAGTTGGTACCCCTTACAAGATTCCACCCATTTTTCACATGTGACCTTGGTGTCAGCAAGCTCTTGTCTGACATTTCCTAGGTCATTAATCATTATTTTGATTTGTGCTTGGGTTTCAATAGCAGAGTTAGTCAATTTAGAAACTTCTTTTGTTTTTGCAGAAAGTTTTCTTTCTAAATCACATTTTATCTGAGTGAGTTTTCACTCAGAATCATTAGCCTTTCCTTGTAAGTGCACATTTGTCTCTCTTATGAGAGCAAAAGATTCTTTGCATGAATTTGAACATAGTTTTGTCAAAGATTCTTTTGATACCTGTGACAAAGCAGATTTTGAGGAACATCCCTCAAATGCCATTAAGGCAAATTTCTTTCTGCCATTGTCAGGCTCTCCCCAGTTGATGTCAAACATTTTGTTGTCTGCATCAGGATTGCACTCTGTGGTGTCAAAAGGAAGACTGCTCCAGTCAACATACCCTGAGGTAAATAGACTTTGTTGAGAGGGTTGTTGTTGCTGTGGAGGTTGTTGAGCAGCTGGAAAGGGAGGGATTGATTGTTGGCTCTGCATCTGTTGAGCAGGCATCTGTACATATTGTACTTGTGGCACATATTGGTGTTGTGGAGCTTGTGCCTGTACAAAATGTGCACTCCCTTGTGTTCCATTATTCCTGTTATAATTGGGGTTAAAATTGTTTCCAGACTGAGATTGGTTAAAGCCAGAGCTTCTACATTCTCTAGCAAAGTGTCCCAACTTTTGACACTTGTGACATCTAAGTTTAGATTTGTCAAAACCAATTTTTGTAGAACTGTTAAGTCCTGGAAACTTCCTTCCTCACCTTTTGTAAAATTTATTTGTTTTTAAACTTAACATGGCCAGTTGGTGCAAAATATCCATTTCTTCAAGGTCATCACTGCTGAAACTATTTAAGTCATCCATGATAAAACACATGTTATCAGCAGTTTGACCAAAGTCATTATTGTCATAACCTGGGAATGATCTTTCAGATGAGATCCCAGCAGTTATGTCAATGTGGTCAAAAGATCCAAAACTATTTGAACAAGTTGGTGAGTCTTGTCCCAATAGTGTTGTACTACCAGGTAGATAGTCATCAGCAGTTTTACCAGAATTTTGTAACTTTTTCTTTTGATCAATTTCTCTCTCAAAAGTAAGTAATCTCCCATGAAGTTTTGTAAGAGTGAGGGAGCTAAAATCTGGTGAAGATCTTAAGACTATTGAGTATGTTTCCCATTTAAAAATCTATGAAGCATAGATACAGTTGTATAGGTCTGACCATTTAGTTTTAGCTCAGATATTAATGAGGAAAATCTTTCAAATTGCTGAGTTAAAGTTTCCCCATTAATGTGAGCAAAAGTTTCATACTGTTGAGCCAAGATTTCTCTGGTGTTGGCAATCACCTCTTCAGTTCCTCCAAACTGTTCTTTTAGGCAGTCCCAAAGCTCTTTGGCATTATCACAATGTAATAGGCCAGAATAGATTTCATTTGGGAGTGCCATTGCCAACATAGAAAAAGCTTTTGCATCAAGCTCAAGTTTTAGGAAATCATCATCAGTATAGTCTTTTGGTTCTTTTGGAATCTCTTCCTTAGTTTCAAGATTTATATTTACTGGTTTATGAGGACCATATATCACAGATCTCCAACAACCTGTGTTGGTCTGTGACAAGGTATGTGCCATTCTCTTTTGAAATATGTTATATTCATTTCTTACAAGCATGGCAGGTTTAGTGGCAGAACCAGTATTATGAGGATCCATTTTAAAGAGTATTGATTTGACAAATATCTCTTAAAGTGATGGATGTTGATAAAAGTGAGCTTATAATCCTTTATTGAATATCAATAAGAGCCTGTGTCTGATTCTCAATGTGTTAGATTGATATGTGATCAGATAAACCAGAGCTCTGATACCAATTGTTGGATCAGTAAGCTGCTCTTTTAGTTGAACTTGCTATTTGACACTTAAGTGTTTAGCAAGTTCTTGATGAGTGATAGCACAGCGGAATGTTTATAAGTTTAAAGCTACACTTATCAACAGGAGTTATTACTCCCCCTGGATTCAAGAACTAATAAATGATAAGTGTTTATTGATAATCTAAGTATTGAATAAGAATGAAACACTTTGACAGATTCTCAGTAAACACGAAATGGAAATAACAATAATAAGTGTTGAAGGATTTCTTGTATTAAAATCAATGTCTAAAACAGAGGGATGAACCCTTCTATTTATAGACTTTACAAATACATGAACCTTGCCAAAAAGCAAGTTCAGAAACAAGTTGCAACAAGTTGCAATCTTGGAACTTGTACATAAAGCAAAAAGAAATACTAAAGTATTAAACTACTGATATACAAAGGCGGTGGAAAAGATTTTATGTAAGTACTGATGAATGACAAACTACTGATGAGTAGTTTGTCTTCAGTAGTCCTTCAGTAGAAGTGTCTGGTTTGAACTTCAGAACTTCTGATGACTTTTCTTCTTCAGCACTTCTGAATCTCTTCTTCAGCAGTTTGATCCTTTGTCTTCAGCAGTTCTATACTTAGAGTATTTTGACAGAAGTGAATTAGACTAAGGTTTGCAAAAGTGGTTTCACCAATCCTTTTTTTCCTAACAATGATATTTATGATCAATAGAATTGATAAGAAAAGATCGAACACTCGACAAACTGAGCATTTCAAGTTGAATATGAATCGATTTCAAAAGTTTCCAAATTGGGTAAATTATTCATGCATGAAAGTGATGTTTCCATAATCTTTACCATTTTAGGAAAGGGTTAAATGGACGTATTATTGGGGGAAATCGGTGGGGTTTTGTGGGGATAAGTTATTCATGCTTGACTGCTGTGTTTGATGATGTTTCGAGTCGTTTTGAATGTGTTTGAAGCGTTTTTAGGAAAATTTGCACAACAGGGGCGAACCTGGCCTCCTTCGATCGATTGAAGGTGCGAAGGAGGGAATCCAGGGTCGAACCTGGGTTTTTGTTGGGCGAACGTGGTAAAACGGGCGAAGGAGGCATCAAACGGTCGAACGAAATGTAAAACGGACGAAGGAGACTGAAAACGGGCGAAGGAGACTTAAAACTGACTGGTTCGACCGTTCTGATGCAGAAATGAGATTTTTGATACAAACTAAGTGTTTTATGCTTGAACCTTGTGTGTAATCTATGTGTACTTGATTAGTTAGGGTAATGGGTCACCAACGGAATGTCAGGTCGGTCTAGTGTGTCGGTTAAACATTTAAACACGTTTTAAAACATACTTGGTTACGATCTGGACAATCAGGGACTAGATAACCTTATGGTTATTAGTCGGAACACTTATGTGAACATTTTGATAGATCTCCAGTAGAGGGATTATCAAGGGCTTAACATCTTTACTTATAACCGAAGAACGCTATCTAAGGTGAGTTCACGGCCCCACTTTTACTGCTTTAATCTTTGGGGGAGAAAACATGCACTAAACTATTTTGGTAACATATGTCATACTATGGTTTTAAACTTGTGTACTATACGGTCTTTTAAAGTCCCAGGGGAAACCATGAGTGTGCAGGGATGCACAACGGGGGAAATGTGGATAGATCTATTGGGCTTGACAAACCCCACTCGACGGCTTGGAGGGCCGGGCGGGTGCATATTGTCTCGAACTGGTAACACTCGTAGCGTGGCTACAACACATCGGGCTGAACACATGGTAACAGTCTAGTAATGGTTTTCCAATCGTAGTAGTAACAAAACATACGCCTAGCTAGCGTACTTGGTAACATGGATATAGTATGGACATGGTAACATTCTCGTAACATTTTGATAACATATTGAACAAACCTGTGAACTCACCAGCATTATATGTTGACATCTTTTTGGCATGTTTTTCTCAGGTCGCTAAGGTAGCAACAAATGGAACTAGGCGCACGGGTCTGCATTGGCGTCTAGGCTTAGTTGCACGTTTTGAAATAAAGTGTTTTGAATACTTTGGAATACTATTGTAGCTGATTAAATTCTTCTTAAATGCTTCCGCTTATAAAAATCGTTGTTTATGGTTTTACGTTTTTCATATAGAGTTGTTTATTGTGATCGTTGACATGGATCCTGGTTTGTCATGCGCCTCGCGGTAAAACCCCGCAAGTGGTATTTTGAGGGTGTGACATCTTGAATGGTTGTAATGGTGCGACGGTTACACCATTAAAACAAGATTAAATCTTGTTTAAAGCGTGTAATATCAATTGAAACTGATGGAGGACGATGAAGAAACGTATGGGCTTTGAATTTGAACGTTAAAGTGTATTAAAAAGGTGTCGCCGGAGGTTCACCGGAACAGTCGCCGCTGGCGACTGTGTTGGCCGGAAATACGCTAGGCATCAGGAGGGAAGGAAAAAAAAATTTAAAACTTTGGATAATTGACAGTTATGGTCCCTCATGTTTAACATAGTTAGTTTCTAGTATAAATAAGTTAGTTTTTCTTTTATAAAAGTTAACCAAGTTAACTAATTTAATCTAGAATGTTTTTTTTTTTAAAAAAAAAACTCTTTGAAAATTATAATATCCCTTCCGAAAAATGTTTCAACATTCGCATTAGATTAAAACTTAGACACGGTCCGTAATAAATGTAAATGCTACAATTTTAGTTCGCTCTAAAATTAATATTTGAAACGACGAAACTTATCGGAATTTTAATGGAAATATTTGAAGGACTAATATTGTAAATTAGATGAAAGTCGAGGGTGACGGATGTCACAATTTTAATCACTAAGGAAGGAGTTTTTGCTCTTCTTTTTCATAATCTAACCTATCAACAACATCTAGACAAGAATCCAAGGTGTGTTCTTAATCCTAAACCTTTTTAAGGCATTTTAATCCGTTTTTATCTAACCCTAAATGTCCAGATCTGTTCTAAGGAAGATTTTATCAATAAAAACCTTTTAAACATCATTCTAAACCTAAACCCTATCATTAAACATAGGTTTTGTATCAATAAACATATGTTAATTATGTGTTATGTGATGTTATGTGTTGTTTAATGATTTGTTGCTGTTCTAATATTAGAAATATGATCTAGGGCTGCTATAAATGATAGCTTAGGATTGTAAAGGTCATTATTAGATAGATGATGATATTATGGGTATTTTGGGGATTTTATGAAATCTAGGGCTTGTGCATGTTGAGTATTATTAATAAAATGAATGGGGGTTTTCGATTACAAGATAAACTGAGCAATTGTAGATGATTATGGGTTGGTATTAAAAAGTTTCCTAATTGGATAAAGATTTCATGCATGATGTGACATTTCCATAATTTTGCCATTTTGGGAAAGTATTAAAACAAGCTGGTTTTGGGGCAAAATTGGTGGGGTTATGTAGGGATATGTTAATCATACTTGACTGCTGTGTTTGATGATGTTTCGAGATATTTCGAATGTGTTTGAAGCGCTTTTAGGAAAATTTATAAAACAGGGGCGAACCTAGACTCATTCGACCATTCGAATGGTCGAAGGAGAGATTCCAGGGTCGAACCTGGGAAATGTTGGGCGAACCTGATCAAACGGTCGAACGTGGAAAAACGGGCGAAGGAAAACTTAAAAACGGGCGAAGGAAACTTAAAATGGGCGAAGGAGATTTTATCTGACTGGTTCGACCATTCTGATGCAGAAATGAGATTTTTGATACAAACTAAGTGTTTTATGCTTGAACCTTGTGTGTAATCTATGTGTACTTGATTAGTTAGGGTAATGAGTCACCAACAGGATGTTGGGTCGGTCTAGTGTGTCGGTTGAACATTTAAACACGTTTTAAAACATACTTGGTTACGATCTGGACAATCGGGGACTAGATAACCTTATGGTTATTAGTCGGAACACTTATGTGAACATTTTGATAGATCTCTGGTAGAGGGATTATCAAGGGTTTAGCATTTTACTAGTAACCGAAGAACGCTATCTAAGGTGAGTTTGCGGCCCCACTTTTACTGCTTTAACTTTTGGGGGAGAAAACATGCGCTAAACTATTTTTGGTAACATATGTCATACTATGGTTTTAACTTTGTATTTCTATACGATCTTTGGAAGTCCTGGGGGAAACCATGAATGTGCGGGGATGCACAACGGGGGAAATGTGGATAGATCTATTGGGCGTGACCTGCCCCACTCGACGGCTTGGAGGGCCGGGCGGGTGCATGTTGTCTCGAACTTTGCTAAACATGCTGAACATATTCGGGCTGCTTAAACATATGCTAAACATTGCTAAACGTGTCCAGTAATGGTTTCCAATCGTAGTAGTAATAAAACATACGCCTAGCTAGCGTACTTGGTAACATTGGTATAGTATGGACATGGTAACGTTTTGGTAACTTTGGTAACTTATTGAACAAACCTGTGAACTCACCAGCATTATATGTTGACGTCTTTTTGGCATGTTTTTCTAGGTCGCTAAGGTAGCAACACTGGACTAGGCGCACGAGTCTACATGGCGTCTAAGCTTAGTTTCATGTTTTGAATAAAGTTGTTAAAACATTGTCTTAAATGGTTTTGTAACTGGTTTAAATGCTTCCGCTACGATTTTAATAATTTGAGAAACTATGTTTGGGTTTTACGTATTCATATAGTGTTGTTTATTGTGACCGTTGACTTAGATCCTGGTTTGTCATGCGCCTCGCGGTAAAACTCCGCAAGTGGAAATTTGAGGGTGTGACAAACCATGTCAATGTAAATAACTAAATGTGAAAGGTCACGCGAGTACAACATAACTTTTATACTTATTTTAGGGTCAAATCAATTACATATAATAGATTCTTAACTCTTATTGTACAATCATTTCATGTTAAAATTTAAAACATGTTAACATGCACTTTAATAAAAAAAACAAATAATTAACACAAGTGAAATCAAAAACTAAAAACAAATCTAATAATATTGATTAAACCATTAAATTAATATATATCTATATCTGGGGATAAAAGAAGTTATGACCAGTTATAATATAATTCACCATACATGTTGAAATATAAAACATGATTGAACATACTTTGATGAAATAATAAATATAAATCTCCATCTAACAAAAAATCGTATTTGTTATAATATGGATTATTTAGGGAGATTAAAGAAAATAACAAAACAAATCTCTAACACAACCCATAATTGTATGAATTACAATATGGATCATGTATGTGAGAATAAAGAATAATGATAAGTTAGAGTATGTGGTATACCTGATGATGGTGCAAGCAGTTCATGCTGATAACGTGTTGTATAACAACGACCTATTAACAACTAACATACAAGATATGTAGATGTAAGAACATGGATTGGAGAGAATAGAGAATGGAATGATTCATTCTTATTGATATGTATCATAACAATTACATGAAGCCTCTATTTATAAGGCTCTTACATTAATGAATAGGATACAAAGAGATGGGAGTTGGAATGTGGATAGTCATCATAATAACTTATTTGTAACATTTTGGTTTATAAAAGTTTTTGGCGGGAACGACTTCGAACAAGAACAAAAACAGAGTAATTTTTTTTTTCGATTTTTTCTTTGGATAAAGATTTTGTGTATTCGATTACGATAAACTAATAGGGCAGGGATAGATGTAACTGTCTGTGATGCATCTAAACGTTCTATTCGTCAATTCTGGTAATCGCCGGAGAAGACGATCTTCGCCAGAAAACTGACCGGCTCTGATTTTCTTTCTTTTGAACTGTTACACTTCTTTGTATTGATCTTCTAATGATCCTGGATTGGCCTATGATAATTTGTTCCAACGTCTGATCACTTCTGTGTTGATTCCCTGTTTCGGATAAAAAACAGGGGATCGCACTTTGATGATCTTGTTCTTCGTGTTCTTCGTAATCAATGGAACAAATGATAAACTGATGCTCTGATGCCAAATGAAGGACCGCAGGATCGATTGAGGGAATAATTTGACAGAGAATATGTGATAACTTAAAGATTCAATACATACACTAAATGATACAATGTTTAGGAGTATTTATACATGATGAAGGGGTGTGTCCCCTTGTTATATATAACCGACGTGTCGGTTCATTTAACTAACATAACTATTCACTAAACTTAGGATATAATATATACTTAGGATATATTTGATATAATATGGGAAATAAGAATTATGTCTAACAAAATGAAACACATGCTCAGTAGTATAATTTGTAACTTGAATTAAAACATACCTTTGTTCGCTAATCTATGCCTGACTGTTTTGCATTAAAGCTTTATATCTTTAGTATGTTGTTTCCTAAATTTGGGACTCCCGAAATCACTATCAGTCACAAGAGGCTGCGCTGATGTCACATCCAGCTGCAAATAGAATAGTAAGCATCTCATTTCAACAGAAATAGAAGTGACGACACGAATATGAATGAAGTGACTGACATCAACAATGGCGAAAACAACGAATTTCGCCTAGGAACGGGTTAGTTCAAAATTTCAATACTTGTTCTTATAAGAGAGGTAATTGCCAACTTGCTTTCTCATTCACATTTCATTCCTTTATATACTTACAGTGCATGACTTATAATAGGAGACACTATAATTACAATGAATGTGTTTGACTAGTGTGTTAGACTATTGACTAGAATGTTTGTTTGACTAGTGTGTTAGACTATTGACTAGAATGTTTGACTATACAATAATTGTGATTTGACTGAGCCTAAGATTATGCAGTGTCCATTACACCCCCGCAGTCGAAGCAGGAGGAGAATGAATGCTTAGACTGGAGCGAAAATCTTTAAAGAGAATCCGGGGCAGTCCTTTGGTGAAAATGTCGGCGATCTGGTAACGAGAAAGGACATGTAAAACCCGAACCAGTCCTTTCTGAACATGCTCGCGGACAAAGTGAATGTCTAGTTCAATGTGCTTTGTGCGCTGATGTTGAACGGGATTACCTGACAAGTAGATGGCGCTCACGTTAGCACAATACACCAGTGTAGCATGAGATAAAGGACGATGTAGTTCAAGAAGGAGATTTCGTAACCAACAAATTTCTGCCACAACGTTGGCAACGCCGCGATATCCAGCCTCGGCACTAGATCGAGAAATTGTTGATTGGCGTTTTGAAGACCACGAGATGAGATTGTTGCCGAGATATACACGATACCCTAAAGTAGACCGGCGCGTATCCGGGCAGCCTGCCAAGTCAGCATATGTGTAAGCCCGAAGAGAGAGTGTAGATGAGGAAGTCAGATGAAGGCCGTATTCAGAGGTGCCTTGTAGGTATCGTATAATGTGTTTGAGAGCATTCCAATGAGCGAGGGATGGTGCGTGCATATGCATGCAAAGTTGTTGAACTGCATATGTAATGTCTGGCCTAGTGAAAGTTAGGTATTGAAGAGCACCAGCTAGGCTTCGAAACAAAGTAGAATCCTCAAATGGTTGACTGGTGTCGGTACCTAGCTTGGTTTGTGTATCGACTGGTGTTACTGAGGGTTTGCACGAATCCATACCTGCACGATGTATGTTGTCTTTTGTATAAGATTGTTGAGACAAGAAGAGAGTGTCACCCGTACGAGTGACTGAGATGCCCAAGAAGTAGGTTAGAGGGCCAAGGTCTTTCATCGCAAATTCTCCGGCTAGAGTGGACATGAGACGCTTTCTTAAGGCATCTGTGGAGGTGGTGAGAATAATGTCGTCCACATATATTAAGAGATATGCAATCTCGTGGCCATGATGGTAGATGAAAAGGGAATTGTCTGATTTGCATTGAGAAAACCCCTTCAGAAGTATAAAATCTGTAAAATGTTGGTACCAAGATCTAGGTGCCTATTTATGGCCGTAGAGGGACCTCTTTAGACGACACATGTGGTCCGGATAGTCCTTGTGGCGAAAACCCATTGGTTGATGCATGTAAACTTTTTCGTTCAGGTGGCCATGTAAAAAGGAATTTGTGACATCTAACTGGTGTATTGGCCAATAATGGGTTAGAGCCAATGATAGAACTGTCCGGATCGTAGTTGGTTTAACCACGGGGCTGAAAGTCTCTCCGCGGTCAATACCAGCCTGTTTACTGCGACCATCACAAACTAAACGAGCTTTATATCATTCCAGAGTTCCGTCTGATTGGAACTTGTATTTAAATAACCACATACTGCGAATGATATTCATGTCAGGGCGACGAGGTACTAATTCCCATGTCTCGTTTTTAATAAGAGCACTAAACTCGTCGTTCATGGCTTTGAACCATTCAGGTGTGGACAAGGCAACTTGAGGATTTTTTGGAATAGGGACAATAGAGGTGTAATGAAGGTTAAAGAGTTGTTTGGGTTTGGTGATACCGTCCATTGCGCGTGTGCGCATGGTACGTTCAGGAATAGGTGGTGGGGCAGTCGTGGTAGAGGTAGGTTGGGTGCGTAATGGGGTAGTGGGAGCGTTTGTGGAATGGGTGTGGTTGCGTCTCGAGTAGGTTAAGGGTGGGGGGTTTGGCATAGTGGGCCGAGGGTCAGATGGGTGAGAGTTTTGTGAAGGTTGCGAATTGGCAGGGGAAGTGGGTGAAGAAGCCTTGGGTGAGGTATTTGGGCCAGTAGAGGACGGGCCTGGATTAGAGGTATTTGGGGTAGAAGAAGTGGGTGTTGGAGCAACTGTGGGGCCGGTGGTGTTGGGAGGGTGTTGTATATGTTCCCAGAGATGAGGAGAGATGAGATGGGAAAGAAAGTCATAGGTAGGGAGTGTGGTGGGGTGTTGTATAGAGTATGGGAAAATAGATTCCTCAAAGTAGACGTGTCGAGTGATAAAGGTTTGTTTGGTGGTAAGATCAAAACATTTGTATCTACGATGGTTAGAAGGATAACCAAGGAATACACATGGTTGAGAGCGGTTCTCAAGTTTATGTATGGTGGTGGAGGAGAGGATGGGGTAGCAAAGACACCTGAACACACGTAGATGTTCGTATGTGGGTAGGACATTCTAGTCAAACACAATCATTGTATAGTCAAACATTCTAGTCAATCATATTCATTGTATAGTCAAACATTCTAGTCAATAGTCTAACACACTAGTCAAACAAACATTCTAGTCAATAGTCTAACACACTAGTCAAACACATTAATTGTAATTATAGTGTCTCCTATTATAAGTCATGCACTGTAAGTATGTAAAGGAATGAAATGTGAATGAGAAAGCAAGTTGGAAATTACCTCTCTTATATGGTATCAGCCTAAAATCCATCGATCCTCCTCCTAACCACCTCATTGTTCTCCTGTTCTCTGTCCATCACTTCTTTTTCCTTTCCCTTCAAATGGCTGATTCCAAAATACACCCAACAGTCACCGTCTCAAACATCAAATCTTTCATAACTATAACCCTTGACAATGAATCTGCTGATTATAACACTTGGTCCCAACTCTTCCGCATCCACTGTACCGCTTATCTTGTCTCCGACCACCTATCCCCACGTCCACCACTACCTGCTGCCTCTTCCTCCTCTGATACTCAAACCACCCCTCCCCCCCTCAACCGACTCTTGGGAAAGATTATAAGAGAGGTAATTTCCAACTTGCTTTCTCATTCACATTTCATTCCTTTATATACTTATAGTGCATGACTTATAATAGGAGACACTATAATTACAAAGAATGTGTTTGACTAGTGTGTTAGACTATTGACTAGAATGTTTGTTTGACTAGTGTGTTATACTATTGACTAGAATGCTTGACTATACAATGAATATGATTGACTAGAATGTTTGACTATACAATGATTGTGATTTGACTAAGCCTAAGATTATGCAGTGTCCGTTAGTTCTCTCTCTATGAGGATACGAAAAAGAGTACCTAAGATCAGCAATTGGTGCAAGCAATAACAACCAGAAAAAGTGAACAGGACAATTGTGGTTTTAAAATAATTGTAACAAAATTAGAAGTGTTAGTTGTTACATGTAATATTTATAAATTATAACCAAAGTTCACCTATTTACCAATTAATGAAAGAAAGTAAAATTGTTACATGTAATACATGTACTTAAATTAATCTTATTGACATCTAAATGGCTAATAGCTAGATGAGGTGTTGATACGATACGCTAGTGAGGCTTCTAAGTCATATATCTCACTACATTTATAGTAAACTTGAGGTTCGCATTATGAATGGTCTCATGATATTCACCTTGAAGCTATATGAATACTTTTTTAACGATGGCTTTCCATTAGAATAAAAAGGGGGAGGGCCAATTTGAAGTTGGAAGCCCAAACAAAAACAGTCGCGCCCCCTATAAAAGTGCATACGACATTAGGATCCACAGATGTAGCTTCAGGAGTTGTTCTCAAAATATCACATATGAGTTGTTGGCTTTCGCTCTACTATAGTACTACAAACATGGGTACTAAAAGTTAGTTACCAATGGGGGTCCAAATGTCAAAAGATAAGATATACAACATGTACCTTTTCCAGACCAGAATAAATGTATCTCAAGCCATCAAGGTAGTTATCTGAAACCTAAATCGCTCTACTCTTAATGGTCAACTTGTAAGAAAATAACTTAAAGCTGGTCAAACTGCTCTACCCCAATCAACAATCACCCATACACCATAGTGTATATTTGATTATATTTCTCAAATTAGATACTTAATAAAAATTAAATAAATATGAACAAAACTTTTATGGAACAACCAAACACAGTCCCACCTGACCAGTTTTAAGCCAATACTTTTTGACTTGTTACCCAACCAGCATCACCGACCCGTATTGCCACCTGTGCAATAGTTATACAAAAAAGTAACCTTTAAAACCCAGTTACTTAGATGCGTATTTTACCCTTTTTCTTTCAATGACTAATTCATTTAGTTGCCTAAAGTTGGTTTTTTTACCAAATACTATAAAACTGTTTTTTTTTTCCAAAAAAAAAAGAAGCACAAATTAAACTATCTCATGGGCATAAATAAAGTATTACCTCGTAAAATTTTCCTGAAGTAGATGAATAAACAAGGAAGTACAATTCAATGAGTACATATCTGTTGGTGCGTTATAAACTTCTCAACCGTTAATTCTTGCATCCACAAACATGCGTTATTGACACCCGTTATACCTAATAGGAGCACAAATAAAAAAAAACTAAAAGGTCACCTTTTTCATGTTATCAAAGGCTTGAAATCATATCTCTGGCCTGTCGGTGTAGGAAGCTTGTTCCTGGCCGCAAGAATCCTCATCCTGTTCATGTTGAAACTATCCACCAGAAGCTTCTTGTACGCTTCTCTAGACGTGAGCTTGCAACGGATTTTCCTTACCTTTGTTGTTCTTGTAAGCATGTAATGCGCGTAATCGAAATGCATAATTGATCTGTTCGATATGAATCAATCTAACAATAAATATTCAATCAAACATGAGCAAAAACCTAGAATTATAAATATAATTAAATCATAAACTCGTAGTAAAAGGATTATAATCCCAAAAACAAGATGTTGTTCGCACCAAAAACTTGGATTGAATTTTGAGTAGCACCTACAATAACATGTTATAGATTAGAACTAAACACTATGAACAATTTGACTTGTATCAAATTAAAAGAATAATGTCCTCGAAGTCTCCTGCTGAACCTAAAATTGAGCAACTAAATTGACCTTTACAATAATCTATACTATATTATAATGCATGAGGGAGGGGTATTTTAAGATACCCAAAAGTTAAGAACTAATTTTTCATTAACAACCCTAAAATGAGGGTAAAATAGTCATTCATACATTATTTACACTTTAATACCCTATCTTATTTACACTTTAATTCCCTAATTTTTAGTTAGTAATTACATTCCCCCCATCCCCTACAAAATTATATTTTCTTTTATTTAATTCTATCATAACTTTAAACTATTATATTTTAAAAATATTCGAATATACCATGACGACCGGCTCATTTTTGTCGACGTTTCGGTGTTTGTCGTAGTCAATACCAATGTGTGGATTGAAATGTACAAGAAAGAATGCCTTATGTACAAGTGATTATTGCATTTTATGTTTTAAATACTAAGTAGATGAAATATAATATGTATTTATGGTTAATATGGATGCTGAATCATAACACCATTTCATGATCAAGTAAAACTTAAAATTGTAAAATTGAATTTGGTGTTAAATATTGTTCCGCCCAATAATGAAAATTTCACATAAATTAAATGCAACGATTTAAAAAAAAACCAAACAGGGCACTCGAAATCTACATATAAGCTTTGATGATTTTTAAAATATGATAATGTTGTTAAACATTATGGTTCATCCTTGCTTTAACAGACAAATAATTTGTCACATGGTAACAAAACTGCAACACAAGACTGACTCTAAGAATGCCTTATCACGTTTGTTACTGATAGCTTCAATTATAGTACCCTATTTAAATAATCAACATTAGCAATATGTGCATATGTATATGGGTATGCATGCATATATTAATAGGTATAAACATAAATATAATTAACTAAAAGAAATCTCATTAAACTTTTAAATATACATAATTAGCTAAATATATAAAACTTTAAAATAATTAAGTTTAGAAAAAATATAAAAATGCATTGTAGATATTAATTGTATGTAAATTTCTTTTAAAAACCTCAGCTGCGTCAATTTGGTAGAAAACACATGATGCATATTATATATCCATGTGATATGAACATCTATGTTAATAACAACAAAACTCCCTAATTTGAAGGGGTTCTTTTTAACAAAGTTAAAAAAAATACACTGAATTCGGTATTTACAGAAAACACAATATTTTTCTACACTTTATTCAAAGATAAACAAAATTTCCTAATTTAAAGGGGTGGGAAAATCATCAATATATTTCAAAATTTAAACCATGTACTAACCTATTAAAGTTTAACAAAATTTCATAATTTAAAGGGGTGGGAAAATCATGAATTTGAAAATTAAACCATGTGCTAACCTACTAAAGTTTATTCTATAAATACATACTAATGCATACCTATTTCACTTGCTAAAATGCGTAGGCATGGATACTGAATTCAAAAGTTGAAGCTTCTAATGTTGGTTATTTGTTAGTTTATGGTTTTCATTCGTCCCATTTTACTAATTATACTTTTTTATACATATCTTAATCATTTAAGTGTTAACTTCTTGGTTTTGCAGATTCATTTAGATGAAAAACATACGGAGATGAACAAACCAATAGCCATACAAGCGTCTAAAGTAGCGTCTAAGGTTGTACTTATTAATGTTTAGTTTTTTAATATTAACATGGCTGTTATTTTATGTGGTATATTGTATGTGTTTTATTGCAGGATAATGTTTATAATAGTGTTGAGATTATTTGTTATGGTGCAATGTATAGTCCTTACAAATCTGATCTTCAACATGAATTTAGTGAATAGGTACATTTATTTCATCTTCTATTAACTTGTGCATTAAATATTTTTAATTTATTTTAAGGATCAAATGCATGAAATTAATAGGAAGAGATCCAAGATGCTCTCTTAATGGAAATGGAGTCAAGTTATTGATCTATACAGTTCTGATGAAAATGACAAAGAAGACATATTTGATGACACTTTAGATAGGAGAAAATGGAGGAAATTCATCCTCACCAAAAGATGTAATAATCAAACATGGAGATATACAAGAAATTTCAGTGATCGTTCTTGATGACGAATGGTGGGCACACAATATAGATGAGATCATGCAGACTTGGAACGTATATGACTAAATTGATCTCATGATTCAAGTAGTTCACTAGCTTTTATTTTTTTCAACTGTTATGTTTATTAATACTTATTTTTCCTTTCGTATGTTACTTTATTTTATCAAATGTTTCTTAAAAATTCTTTACAATTTAAATGTTAAATCTTTTTTGTTACTAGACATGTGTAACGCTTATGACGTATATCCATCGCAATGATACTACAACAAATACTATACGAATTTGAAATATGTACCGAAATAAAAAGTGTCACTCCCGCCGCATCGCGCGGGTTTCCTACTAGTTTGTTCATAAAAGCTTTGAATTTATATTTATTAGGTATACAAATTGAATCAATTTGGCACCTTTTCTTCATAGTTACTCTCAGAATGCAAAGATATGAACGTAAAACTTGCGGTCTCACCTGAAACTACTTCATTGCATCCTACTCCTTCATTGAGGATAATTCCATACCTGAAATATGATATATGATTAACACAATACAACAAAGCTAATAAAGATTTAACCAACCAACAGAGATTCAACAAAATTAGTTAACATGCAGCCATCCAAATTGGATTTAAATGTATTTTAATTCAATATCTCATGTCTCTCCACAGTTTTCAAGTCGGTCATCAAAAACAAATAGTAAATTTTCTTCCTCCTTTGTTGGTGAAATTGACTTGAAATCTATAAGTACAAACCTTGGTTTGAAGTGGGTACAACCCAATTTGTTGTTGTCGTAATCTCCAAATCTGATTCCGAGTCACAATCTTCGTACTTATCAAATGGAGCCCTAGAGATATAGAGAGAGCAAGGGAGCGCAAAGATAGAGAGAGAGAGAGAGAGAGATAGGAAGGACGGATACAGAGGAAATAGGAGAATAATGTAGGCTGGGGTGAAATTAAAGGGAAGATGAACCGTTCTCAACCTACCCTCCTATAAATCCTTTAACTCCTAAAAGACTAATTTGCCCCTAAAATTTAAATAATATATGCGTCAAATGTTGTACCATGAGCAAGTTTGATTGTATTACTTAAGATTTAAGAAGTCCTGGCTCATGCATTATAATATGGTATAGAAGTATAGATTTTTTAATTAGAGGTTAATTTATTTTTATTAATATTGGTATTAATAATATTAATAATAGTATTACAAAATATAAAATGATAAATAAAAAAAAGTGATAGTAGTATAGTAATATAAATAGTAAATAATATATATATATATATATATATATATTGCAAAGGGATTAATTCTACATGTTATACTCTTATACAATATCTCCTTTGAGAGATGCCATATAGGATGTGATGTGGCAACTCTAAACCAATTAAAAAAAAAAAGAAATAAATATGATTTAACCTAATCTATTATAATCTTTAACCTAATCTATTAAATAACTAATCTACTAAATCTAAATATTAAACCTTTATTATTTTATCTCTCGTGTTTCCTCCAATAACATTTAAATGTTAATATCTTTTACATACGAGATTTTTTAAAGAAAAAAATTACACCAAATTAACGAGCGTTTTATTATCTTTCCAACGAGTACCATAGTGCTATATAAAAATCGGAGAAAAAAATGACTATTTTTTGTAACCCGACAGTTATTGTGTCGGGTTTGGGATTAGTTTAAAAAATTGTGGGTTTCGGTCGGGTCTGGGATTAGGTGATACCCGACCCGATTACCCGAAACAACATACCCAAATACCCGAACTACATACCCGATCATATACCCATGAATTTTTTAACGCATCACATAACCCTTAGACTAATGCGTTTGATATTTCAATAATTAACTTTTTTTTCTTATTTCATGTTAGTTCTTTTTAGAATGATCAATTACAAACTTCCGAATTCATTTGTAATGGCACTAGATTTATACCCCGGCGCAGAGATTCGTTTTTTTTTATATTTGAATATGATAACTTATGGCAGAGATTTGTTTAAAATAATAATAATAATAATATATTTTATTATATTATATTAGATATTTCAACCCGGGACGCTCCCGGGATAAAAACTAGTAATATAATAATGTAAATAATAGCTTAATCATTATGTAATTAGTTGGTAGATTAGCTCATTAAATGTAGTTTGACTAAATTGGTGGATTAATATGTAGGATCGACACAAGAATTGAATATCGCGCGCGTATCGGATTCAGGGCGGAATCAACGATCCGGTTAGTTGTTATAGGTAAGCTCATTAGTAAAATGATTGAGAAATTATCTCCGAGAAACTCGGAGGCGGCGAAAAGGCTTTCTTCCTCAGTTTGCATGGCGGCCAATACGAACGATGTTGCGATTACGAAGCTCTTTGTTTCCAATTTGCCCGGTGGGTGTGCGTCGTCAGATCTGGTAAAGGCTTTGAATGGGTTCGGGGTGATTCAAAATACGTACATTGCCAGGAAGTTTGACAAGCTAGGTAAACGGTTTGGTTTTGTTTCCTTTGCAAATGTTAGTGATCCTGTGGGTTTAGAGAAAACTATGAATGATGTTTGGATTGGATCATATAAACTCTTCATTGTTTTGGCTCGGTTTGTGGATGGAGAGAGGAAGAACCGGAAGAATGATAAGCGTTGGACTCCTGTCAAACAGATAGGGTTCCCTCTGATGCTGGTAATAAGGATATTGTGATGGAACCTGTGGTGGAGGTTCAAAAAGTGGGTAAAGGGCTGGAAGAGGGCACAAGTTTCAGGGATAAATTGCTTAATGTTGAACCGACATTGAATAAGAAGTCTTTGGAATTTGTTGTTAACTCGGAGTTTCAGGGGGGTTTGTCGTCGAAGGGAAGTGGGGCGGTGGGTAGAGTTTCTGACTTCAAGAAATTATCGAAACTCCGATTGTGGTTAGATTTGATTGGTCATAATAAGGTTGGGATCAAGTATATCGGTGGTCTTTGGGTTATGTTGGTTTTTGAGTCTGTATTATGCATGGAAAGTTTTGTGGGTCTCAAAGATGTCTGGAAAGTATGCTTTGACAACTTGGAGATATGGGAAGGCCAGTTGATTCCAATTGAACGTATTGTGTGGTTAAAGATTTTTGGTTTACCTCTTTGTGTCTATGATAAAGTTATTGTGGATGGTATAGGTGCTCTTTTTGGTCCAGTTGTTCATTCGCCTGAGTTTAACGATTTGGAGAATGATCTATCTTATGTTATGACGGGGTGCTACGTGATTCTGCCCCACGAATTAATTAGGTGGTGAAGATTGTGTGGAAGGAGAAGGAGTTTTCGGTTATGGTGGAAGAGGAATCGGGGGATTGGTCTCCGAATTGCTTGGAAGATTTCTCGGAAGAAGTGATTGAAGTGGAGCGTCAGGACGAGGATAAAAGAGAGGAAATGGAGGTATGTTTGAATAATGGCTTGGGTAGTAATCATGAGGTGGTGAACCAGGGAGTTGTGGGTAATTGTAATAGTGAGCTGCCGGTTGATGATTCCTGTGCTCCGAGTGATGTCCACTTGGAGTCGGGTGGATTAGGTAACGATGGGACTGCCTTAAAGTCTAGTAAGAGGAAAACATTTCGGAAGAAAGGGAGAGCACAGAAATCCCCGTCCCCGGTGGGGTTAGAAAGACCGAAAAAAAGACAGCGGGATGAAAACGATATTTTTGATATAGATAGGTTTATATATACGGTTAATGGCGAAGAAGCAAGAAGTTTACATGGTGAGGTGGATCAATCAATCAGGGAGGATTACGGGAATTTGGAGGTGAACGGGTTGGGTGTTGAAGATCAACCGGTGGAAGATGTGGTTCCTGAAAGTAATATAGCATTGGAAGTGAAGGAGACTTTGTTGATGGGCAAAGACTTGGGTGTTGAAGAATATGATAAGTATGTTGATTCGGTTGAAAAGGTAATTCAGGATGAAGGTTTTTCAATTTGTGAATCAATTAATGTTCTTTCTTGGAATGTTAGGGGTATGGGTTCGGACTCTAAGGGTTCGTGGTACAAGAATCTGAAGGTAGCGAATGAGGTGGGTTTTATAATGTTACAAGAAACACAGTTCAAGTCTCTAGATAATGTCAATATCGGAAGGTTTTGGGGATCGGAAGACTTCAAGTTTGAGCATGTTAATGCGACGGGCAGATCTGGAGGTCTTAATTCTTTATGGAATCCAAATTTTTTTGCTATGGGTTCGGTTTACAAAGATAGAAACATCTTGGCAGTGTCGGGTTTGTTGAAGAATGACGGTAGGAAGTTTACTTGTATTAACGTGTATTGTCCTCAGCGTATTCATGATAAACGATTGGTTTGGGAGAAGATTAACTCCTTGGTTTCGGACGAGGATGGGTTTCGTCTGGTGGGAGGAGATTTTAACAGTGTCAGAGATAGTGTGGAACGACGCAATTCTTACTTTAATGCAGCGGAGACGAACGAGTTTAACGACTTTGTTGAGGATGCGGGTTTATTTGAGTTCTCGTTGAAAGGTCGTAAGTTTACTTATTTACGGGGTGATAAAATGAGTAGAATTGATCGTATTTTTGTGGATTGGGAGTTTATTAATGAGTGGCCAAATGCGGAGTATCGTGTTTTAAACCGGGAGGGTTCTGACCATTTTCCGCTTTTGTTAAAAGTTGTATCCAGGAACTTTGGAGCTAAGCCATTCAAGTTTTTTAACTCTTGGCTCCAAAGGGATGGGTTCGATGATGTTGTCAAAGAAACCTTGGCTAGTGTGGAAGTTGATGGCGATTCGGATGTGAAGTTATTAAGAAAGTTCAAGGCCCTTCGAAGTAATATAAGGGAGTGGAAAGAAGATTTTGTTCGTAAAGAGTTAGAAGAAAGGGATTTGTTAACTACGGAGATTAAGGAGTTGGAACAGGTATTGGAGGCGAGAGATCTGTGTGAAGAAGAAAATTGGGTTCTCCAGGAAGCGATGGCTAGATTAAAGCATTTGGATTTTTTGAAGATGAAAGACACGAAACATTAAATCTAGAGTTTTATGGGCGAAAGATGGCGACGAGAACTCCAAGTTTTTTCATGGCTCGATTAATTCTGGGAGAGTGTCGAATAACATTATGGGCTTGTTGGTTAATGGCGAATGGGTGACAAATCCTAAGGAGATCAAAAGAGAAGTTTTACACTTTTTTATTAACAAATTTGTTGAAGATATGCAGGATAGGCCGAAGCTTAATTGTTTTGGGTTGAAGAAATTAAGTGCGGAAGAGGCGGAGTTAATCACTAGCCCGTTTCTAGAGAAGGAGATCAAATAGGCGGTTTTTAGCTGTGGTAGTGATAAAGCCCCGGGCCCGGATGGATTTAATTTCAGATTCATTAAAGATATTGGGATTTATTCTCAGCTGATTTTGTTGATATTTTGCGTCAGTTTGAAGCCACGGGTAAGATAAATCGTGTGGTTGCTTCTTCTTTTATTACCTTGGTCCCGAAAGTTAAAGATCCGGTAAGTTTAGGAGAGTATCGGCCTATAAATTTGATTGGGGTGGTCAGTAAAGTTATCTCAAAATTTTTGGCTAATAGATTGAAGGTGGTCATGGATAGTTTTATAAACGAGACTCAGTCAGCTTTTGTAGAGGGTAGGTATATCCTGGATAGCTCGTTGGTGCTTAGTGAGGTTTTGTCTTGGTCTAAAAGAAGTGGGAAGAAGATTTTTATGTTTAAAATTGATTTTGAAAAGGCTTATGATAATGTCAATTCGGCCTTTTTGATATCAGTTATGAGGCAAATGAATTTCCCAGAGGTGTGGTGTATGTGGATAGAAGGGTTTTGAAATCGGCTCAGTCTTCAGTTCTGGTCAACGGGTCGCTGACGTTTGAATTTAATTGCGAGAAGGGGATCCGTCAAGGAGACCCAGTTTCACCATTCTTATTTATCATGATCATGGAAGCCCTTTCAGGTATTCTCAAGAAAGCGGTTTCTATTGGTACTTTTTGGGGGGTTGATCTTCCTAAGGAGGGGCCGGTTCTTTCCCATTTATTATACGCCAATGACGCTATGGTGATAGGAGAGTGGTCGGAAAGCAATTTTACGAGTCTACGAAGGATGCTTCGTATCATATGTGCTCAGGCCTTAGAATTAATATCCATAAATCTACGCTTTATGGTGTGGGTGTTGACAGGGAGGCGGTGGAGGGTATGGCTAGAGGTTTGGGGTGTCGTTCGGGTGAGACTCCATTTACTTACTTGGGAATTCAGGTTGGTGCTAACATGACGAGAATAAATAATTGGGACCCGGTGGTTAAGGTGTTCAAAACTAGACTTTCAAGATGGAAATCCAAAACACTTTCGATTGGAGGTAGACTGGCCCTCATTAAATCCGTTTTACAAGGTCTTCCTTCGTATTATTTTTCTCTTTTTAAGGCCCCCGTGGGAGTTGTGAATGTTTTGGAAGGATTGATTAGAAGATTTTTACGGGGAGGTAGTGAGGATGTTAAAAAAGTGCATTGGGTGGGTTGGGATAAAGTCACTAAACCTATGAACCAAGGAGGTTTGGGTATTAGAAATCTTGAAGATTGCAATAATGCGTTTTTGGTTAAGTGGTTATGGCGGTATCGTCAAGAAGGAGAGGCGCTTTGGAAGAGGGTTGTTGATTCCATACACGGGTCAACTAGGAAATGGGAAGTTTATCCTAAGAGTTCAACCTTTACGGTACGTGGACGAAGGTGGTTAATAGCGGAATTCGGTTAAAAGTGGCTGATGTGAGCTCCATTAGCATGATTCGTGGCCGCCTTGGAAATGGTAGGGATATTCGTTTCTGGATTGATCCTTGGTGTCTCGAAGCCCTCTCAAAAATCTCTTCTCGGAGTTATTTTGCCTTGAAAGAAATAAGGGGTGTAAGGTGGGGGATCAGATTAATGGTGATCAATGGAATTGGAGACGTCCGCTATTGGAAGGGTCGGAGCTAGTTCAGCTGCACGCGTGTGTGCAGATGCTCGACGGTCAGGTTCTATTGCCGTCGAATGATCAGTGGTATTGGGACAGAGGTGGAGCAGGCCAATTCTCAGTGTATCAAGTGAAGAAATGGATTGACAGTGGTCTTTCGAGTACTAGCAATGCGGTTTTTTCTCGGAGTAAATGGGTTCCAATTAAATGTAATGTTTTTATGTGGAGAATGTTGATGGATCGGATCCCAACGAAGCAAGCGTTAGCTAGGCGGAATATAAATGTGGGGGACGGATTATGTGCGTTTTTGTGAAGACATAGAGGAGAGTGTTGACCACTTGTTTTCGGCTTGCATTTTTGCTACTGGGGTTTGGAGTGGGGTTGCGAGATGGCTGAATCACCGGCCTTTCTTTTTCTTTTCCGTGGCAGATATTATGCAGGAGTTCACGGCTGATTCTTGGTCGTGGTCTAAGAGGTTCATTATAAAGGGCATTATGATTATTGCTTGTTGGCGCATCTGGAAAGCTAGGAACGAAAAAATTTTCAAGAATGAAAGGCGAAACGTGGCTGAGGTTATCATAGATATTAAAGTGTTAAGCTTTCTGTGGTTTTCTAATCGTTGTAAATAGGGATCCGTGGGTTGGAGGGATTGGCAGTCTTTTAGCTTTGATGTGATGTAATCGTTTTGGTTTGGGCGTCTCCACCTTGGAGATTCCCGTCTTTTTTGTTGTGTGTTAATAAAATTCGCCTTTCAAAAAAAAAAGTTATTATAGGTGGGTGTTTAAGGATAAGATAATAATAATAATAATAATATGAGAGTACACACATGAATCAAAAAGTTCAGTTCGTTTGCAGCCTTACGTGAAACAAACATGAATAAAAAATGAACGTGAAACAAAAAGTTACACTCCTACATGAACATGAACAAACAAAATAAAAGTTGGTACCTAATTAGTGACAAATTTGAGTGTCCTCATAAAAAAATCACCTCCTACGATTAAGTTGTTTTCGCTAAAAATCGACATCTACAAGAAATTAAAATAAAAGTTGGTAGAGGTACATAGTCATTGTACAAGTTGTTATTTATATGAAGATTAATCTATGTTTAATAACTTATGTGCTTTTCAAAAAAAAAAAAAATTAATCCAATTAAAAACTAACTTACGTAATAAATTATGTGTTTTCAAAAAGGTTAGTAAATTGATTGAAAAAGTGAGCATGGGAAAATGCCAATAGCATTTAATATAAGCCAAAAGGTTTGTCCAACTTAGTATGTTTAACAACACCTATTAACGGAGCTTTACTGCCAATCCCCTTATGGTGGAGTGACACCCTCCTTGCTTTCGTTATGGGAGGTGGAGAGTTCGAGTCATACCCGCACCAAAATGCTGCTGGTGTACCGGGTTTTACCGCATTGGGCCTTCAGGCGGAGGGTTTCTCCGGGAACTGGTGTGAAATTACTGGTTGAATCGGATACTCTCGGAGTACTCCTTTGTCTAGTGGGTAGTTCGATCAGGATTGATTTGTTGGCCGTTAAACAAAAGGGAGCTTTACTAATAATAATATAATAATAATAAATAAATAATATAATTTACATAGATCACGATTAAAGTTATCTATGTACATAACCTTTTATAAGCTTTGACATGTTTTCACCCATGCATGTCCCAACCTAATATCTATAATTTACTAAGTCTAGTGGCGTGTACGTACTGCCAAGGTGAATATATTTATTGCTTATGTATTGACATTATTAAGTACTAGTGGGAATGCTCGCGCGTTGCCGTGGGTAAGCTCTGGCTAGTTTTTTAGAGAAAAGTTTCAAATTCAAATTTGATGTTCAATGTGTGCTATTAGTATAACAAATTTCAAAGGAAATAACCCCCACAAAGAAAATGGTTAAGTAACTAGACGTTGCAAGTTAGTTGATTTTATACAACATTAACCAAGGAAGAGATAGCCAATTAAAGGTCATTTGCAAACATAATATACATGTTTTGGCGCGTAGACGCAACTTACTCTAGTCAGGATGGAGAAGTGCAGGTCGCTAATGCAAATACCAAAAAGAAATAAAACTACTACGACTAATCCAAGTAAGAATCGTGACCATGGTCTGACTGGCCCAGGCCCGGTTCCACACATGCATGGCCAAGTGTTAGGTCCTATTGTGGCGGTGCAGTGGTGAAGGGACACGCCACCAGTGACGCTGTCCTTTTGTGCTCGCATTCAACCAGATACATGATAAAAGCGTGCAATATGTTTATTAGTAAGCATGTATACAAAAATGCCAGCTTTCTTTGGAGCTTCCCATAAACGCATGTCATAGCATAACTAAAAATGGCGGATTCAGCAACAGCCTCAGGGGTATTTAGATCAACAACACCCAACAAGTTGTTTAAGTAACAACTATCCAACTCACAAGATACACACTTCCAATTTCAACTTTGACTTACAGGTTGAAAATGGGTGGGTTAGAATACGTCAACAAACAATATTTATGCGTCATCAATGAGCCAAATGGGTCATTAGTTAATGAGTTTCATTTGACACAAAAACAATCCCTAAGTGTATAAGATTTCACCTGTTAGCGTATAATGATCAGACCCAAAAGCGAAGCTTACTGGCTATGGCCCCCGAGCTTTTTGATTCTTAGTGTAATTTTTACCCAAAAAAAAAGCGAAATTTTACCCAATAGGAGGGTTCTCAGTTAATAGTTATGCTGAGAACATATACGAATTGGTTGGCCAAAATCCATTATACATAACCAATGAAATTCCATATTACTTTCGTTTACTCGAAGGGTTCAAAAGAACTCACAAGTACTATCAATATATGTAAATGTAAAAAGTAGTGTAGTTTGACAAATAACAGAGGCTGAGGAAAATGATCTTACAAGTTACAAGCATATCAGACAAAGTAATCTTTATGTTTGTAGGCATGATTTCGCAGTTATATCATCATCATCATACTCAGTTAATCCCACCAATAGCAATAGCAAAAGCTAAGGTAGGGTCTGAGGAGGGTAAGATGATTTCGCAGTTATATACTCTGCGCAAATCAACCTAAAAATCAATTTTAAAAAAGAAGAGTTAACCATAAATAATCCCACTATAAATAAGGTAGGGTCTGAGGAGGGTAAGATGATTTCGCAGTTATATACGGTGCATGTACCCCTTTGTCTTTTGGCTATCCACGCCACCACATGATGCATGATTAACCGTCCGTCATTTTTAACGTTATTTTCACGAAATTAGTAAAATAACATTAAAACTAGTGCAACTTTACTTTTGCCCCCCAAGGGCCACACATATATACATTATATGCGCACACCATAAGTGCGGTGTAAAACCTATTATGTATGTGAAACATACATATATTGGCACCTGATACAGGTGGAACAAGAAGATATGGTTTTTCATACAACTTTAAATATATAGTGTAGATGCAATATATCGCATGTAATGGGACCAATATTTTTCAGGTGAATGTATCATATGGGTGACAGAACCAAGTTTGATTCCATCCCACCAATATGTATGATATACTCTTTTCTAGTAGGCAAACACTACAAAGAAATAGAAGGAAAACAAGAGACTTGGGACACTTTTCTGGTTGTATATATCCCAAAAGCAAATTACAACTATTTGTATATGCAATGGAACTTGGAGCACAATCCCCATGATCCTTATTGTTCGGAGACATGCGTGCCCGCTACTCCTACCATGCTCCGCTACCTATCATGCACCACTACCTTAATTAATAAAAATAACAAATGCAATAACAAAGTATAATAAGTCAATTAACTCCTAAAAATGTTGCTTCCCAATCTGTGCATTAATCCACTAATCTGGCAGGGGTCTTGTGAGGCCAAGTAGGCTGGTTAATGGGCCCATCCGGATTAAGGCCTGATTTGTTAACATCTTCTGTTTGGCCGCTCACATTGGGCTCTTCCTGGGCCACATCATCCCCTCCTCTTGAAATTTAACATTGCCATCATCAATGTCTATAAACTCGGGAAATTCCGCATGCAAGTGTTCAACACTTTCCCACGTGGCTTCTTCAAGTGGCTTCCCTTCCCATTTGATTAAGAGTTGTTTGATGTCATTCACAATGCGACGTTCCATTACAAATTCAGGTAAGAACGCAATTTCCATATCCGGGTAAAGATGCGGGAGATCACCGGTAGGATTGTATGGCGTACCAAAACTCGGTTTAAGCAAGGAAACATTAAACACCGGATGGATTTTTGCACCGGATGGAAGGTCTAACTTGTAAGCGACAGGTCCGATACGTTGAAGGATCTTATACAACCCATAATACCTACGAGATAGCTTCTGATTGGACCTGCGATGAACCCAAACTTGACGGTATTTGTGAAGACGAAGATACACGAAATTGCCTACAGTGAACTCTTTATTGGTCCGGTCCTTATTAGCTTGCTTGACCATCCGTCACTTTGCAGCTCCAAGAGAGGTCTTGAGGGAATTTAGAATTTGTTGATGAAGAGCCAAAGAAGCTTCGATTGATCCTGATTTTGCCGAGCCCAGTACATATTCATGAATAGTGGAAACATCACGGCCATAGAGAGCACGAAATGGGGACATGTCGATTTCCGAATGATGGCTGGTGTTATACGAAAATTCTGCGAGGTAAAGATAACGTTCCCATGTCTTCGGATCATCGGAAACAAAGGCCCAAAGATACATCTCTAGACCCCGATTAGCCACTTCGGTTTGACCATCTGTTTGAGGATGGTAAGCACTCGAATGTAAGAGTTTAGTGCCTATTTGCTTGAAAATTTCACGCCAAAATTGGCTCACGAATATCGGGTCAAGGCCTGACACAATCGTTTTTGGTAACCATTGTAGACAATAGATTTCTTTCATAAAAATCGAGGCCAAAGAAACGACAGTGTAGGTGGTAGGAAAGGCAATGAAGTGAGCAAATTTTGAGAGACGATCGACGATGACCCATATCGTCATTTTACCTTTGGAACTTGGTAAACCCGTAATGAAATCCATCGAGATATCGACCCATGGATGCTCCGGTGTAGGTAATGGTTGTAGACTTGTAGTAAACCATATGGTTTGTGGTTTGGGGTCTTGATGGTTTGGCGAATATGACAGTGCTTGACAAAAGAGGCCACATCTTTTTTTAGACCAAGCCACGTGAAAGTTATGGAAAGCTGTTTGGTTATCGCTTTTACACCGGAGTGTCCGCCCAATAAAAAGAGGAATGAAATGTTGGAAAGTAAATCAAGAAGGATCAGAACATCGTCATCATTTCCCAGAATAAGAAGATTCAACAGTTCAACCATATCAATCATATAGCCGTTGTAGGCTATTTACCAAAAATTATCATATAGCCGTTGTGGAGTTCCCATTCATAGATCATTGGATAGTCTATATAATTCTCCTTTTCTTTCTTCATGTAATAAGACAACTAGTACCAATATCATCAATATTTTTTCCTGATAATCAATATGGTATCAGAGCGGGTCTTCTCGTTCTAAGACCTATCTGCTCATCATTTACCTCAGCCTTTTTTTTTCTTTTCTATCAAAACCCGACTGCCATGTCCGAAAACGGTAACTCGGGTTCCGATTTATTAATCCAACTAGCCAACCTTTTCAAGAATGGCTTCAATATTCAAACCCAAAACCCAAAATTATCAGACAATCTACATATAAACCTCAAGCTCAACAACCAAAATTACGCCTTATGGACTCGAATGATTCGAGTCGCCATAGGCGGAAAATCAAAAAAATTATTAAAACACTTAACCTCAGATCCACCAGCCCCAAGTGACAAAACTTATGAACAATGGGAACACGATGACCTTATTGTCTTCTCGTGGCTTATTCAGAACATTGATCCGACACTCGCCAGCAACCTAACTGAGTTCCCTAACGCAAAAACGTTATGGGATGCTCTGATGGTGACTTACAGCAGCAGGAACGAAGGTCATCAAAAGATTCTCGCTACAAAGGCCGTTGTAGTCACGGGCAGCAAAGAAAGAGCCACCGGCGTGACGGAAGGCGGCGGCGGCGAAGCCTTTGGAGGCATGGCGGCGGCCAAGACTATGGATGGAGGTAACCGGATTGAGGATTTAACCTCAAATCCGATCTGTAACGCTAAATTTTTTCCTCCAATATTTTTCGATTCTTTGAATAAAGATGGAAAGAATCAGAGTAACTTAGACCATGACCAAAGGAAAGGGAAGGGTATGATTGAAAACAAAACTCACAACTTGTTTTGTAAGCAAACTGTGGACTCTTATATCGATGTACACCACTCGGTTTTAACAAAAAAAGGTGTGGATAAGAATGCTCCACTTAATAAACAAAAGCAGTGTTTTAAATCTATACCTCAAAATGCATTTCGAAAAGTTTTTAACAAAAAGGATGTGGATGAGATAAGTCTTAACAAAGACTTGGGATCATCACCACTTAATAAACAAAAACAATGTTTTAAATCTCAATCTCGAGGTGCATATGTTAATAAACGAAAACATTTTTTCAAATTAAAAATTGGGGTTGGAACTCATCATACCCGTAGACATAAAAAACCTTTGGTCCATAAAATTAAAAATCCCTCATTTTTTCTAGGAAAAAATAAAAACAGTTTTTTCTTAAAAAATAAAAATTTAAGTGCTCGACAAGCTAATATAGCTCAATATTGCACTAAAACAAACGAATCATGGATCTTTGATTGTGGTGCCACTGACACCATGACTTATGATAAATCTGATATTATTTCTAAAACTAAACCTAGGATCGATAACATCAAAACTGCTAATGGGGGGGACGTTCCTGTTAAAGGAGGTGGAACTATCGAAATATCTCCAACTTTAAAACTAAAGAATTGCCTCTATGTACCATCCCTGTCACATAAGCTGCTATCCATTAGCCACATTACAAAAGAGTTAAATTGCACTGTCTTGATGCATCCAACCTTTTGTATTCTTCAAGATATCAGGACGGGAATGATCATTGGGCGGGGCACTGAACGGTCAGGATTATATTATGTGGATGAAGTGACTCAACGGGGACATGTGATGCTCGCTCATAGGTCTACGAATAGGGAAGCCTGGCTTTGGCATAGGAGATTAGGACACCCGTCTAGTAGCTATTTACATATTTTATTTCCAAAACTTTTTCCTTCCAATAAAACTTTACATTGTGAGACATGTGTCTTAGCTAAAAGCCACAGGCAAACGTATCGCTTAAATAATACTAGAGTTGAAACTCCTTTTTCTTTAATACATTCTGATGTGTGGGGTCCCGCAGAGGTTAATGGGGGACAAAACTTTCGTTTCTTTGTCTTGTTTATTGATGATTGTACTCGTATGACATGGATCTATTTTTTGAAACATAAATCTGAAGTCTTTGAAAAATTTAGTATCTTTTACACTATGATACAAACTCAATTTAAAACTAATATTCAAATTCTTAGATCCGACAATGGTGGAGAATATGTCAATGAGTCTATGAAACAATTCTGTCAAAATAAAGGAATAATTCATCAAAAAACGTGCCCCTATACTCCTGAACAAAATGGCACCGTCGAACGAAAAAAACCGTATTCTTTTAGAAATCACACGGGCTTTTTTAATTGAGTCTCAAGTTCCCACGTCGTTTTGGCCAGAAGCTGCTGCAACTGCCACTTATTTAATTAACCGTCTTCCTACCAAAGCTCTTAACCTTAAAACCCCCGTTCAAGCCCTGTCTGATTTTACCAACATTCCTCCACCTCTCACCTTACAATCACGGGTCTTTGGATGTACTGTCTACCCTCATATCCCTAAACATGATCGAGGAAAACTAGGCCCATGTGCAGAAAAGTGCATATTTGTTGGCTATGGAATCGATCAAAAGGGATATAGATGTTACAGCCCAACACGTCGACGTGTGTATACTACCCTTGACTGTGATTTTCTTGAGACCGAATTTTTCTATACATGCCAATACAGTGGTCAGGGGGAGAAGAAACATATTGACCCACTGGATTGGCTAACATGGACCCCCTCATCAATGAGCAAAGAAACTCACAGTACCCAACGAGACTCATCTGCTTCCTCACATCCTGTTAGTACCGCTAACCAAGAATCTCCCTGTCCTACACCTGCACCTCAAAATGGTGAACCTGAAAATGATGAAAGTGAACCTGAAATTGATGAAACCAGCGAGGAACCGCAAAGTCCTCCTAGTATGACCAACAATGATTTTCCAAATCATACATCTAATAGTGAAATAGCAAGTGAACAGGTTATGCAGGGGAATCAAGAGGAATCAATTGGGGAAGAACGTAATGAAACAGCCGAGAAATACGTGCTACCTCCAAGAACCAATAGAGGAGTTCCTCCAAAACGATATTCTCCAGAAAAGGAGACAAGATCTACTAGATATCCCATGGCAAATATGGCCAACGGAAATTTGTCTGAAGAAGCTAAATCCTTCACTACCGCCCTCCTTAATGAACAAATCCCAAACTCTGTAGAACAAGCCTTGAAATCCAAGGAATGGAAAGATGCTATGGAAAGAGAAATGGATGCGCTAATGAAGAACGAAACATGGGAAAAATGTACCCTTCCCTTAGGAAAGAGACCCGTAGGATGTCGGTGGGTCTTCACTATTAAACACAAACCTGACGGAACAATAGAAAGATATAAAGCTCGACTAGTGGCCAAGGGATACACACAAACATATGGGATCGACTATTCGGAAACTTTCTCTCCAGTAGCCAAAATTGATACAATCCGTGTTCTTTTATCTATTGCTGCAAATGAAGGATGGCCTCTTCATCAGTTTGATGTGAAGAATGCCTTCCTTCATGGAGACTTGAAAGAAGAAGTGTATATGGAGGCACCTCCCGGATTCACAGATAAATTCCAAAGCCGAGAAGTGTGTCGACTAAAAAGGACTCTCTACGGTCTCAAACAATCCCCTCGAGCATGGTTTGGTAGATTTACATTGGCTATGAAGAAAAACGGGTTCAAACAAAGCAATTCTGATCATACCTTGTTCCTCAAACGAAAAGGTAAACTCATAACTTGTTTAATTTTATATGTTGATGATATGATTATCACAGGAAACGATAAAGAAGAAATGGAGAAGCTCAAAGCAAATCTTTTCAAAGAATTCGAAATGAAAGATTTAGGGAGACTAAAGTACTTCCTTGGGATTGAAGTACTGAGATCAAAGCAAGGAATTTTCATATGCCAAAAGAAGTACATCCTTGATCTCCTTGCTGAAACAGGAATGATCGAATGCAAACCAGCTGATACTCCAATGATAACCAACCAAAAACTCTGCATGAAAGAAGGAGCAAAATTGGCAGATAAAGGGAAATACCAACGTCTTGTAGGCAAACTCATATATCTCTCACACACTCGTCCAGATATCGCATATGCTGTAGGAGTGGTTAGTCAATTTATGCACCAACCCCAAGTTAACCACATGGATGCTGTTCGAAGAATTATTAGATATCTAAAAGGGACGGTTAGCTATGGGATTCTCTTCCAAGCAAACGATCACTCAAAGATTCAAGCCTACACGGACGCTGATTGGGCAGGAGATCAACGGGACCGAAGATCTACATCAGGATATTTCACGTTAGTTGGAGGGAACTTGGTGACCTGGAGAAGTAAAAAACAGAAGGTAGTTGCTCTATCCAGTGCTGAAGCTGAATTCCGAGGGATTGCAAGAGGACTAGCAGAGGTCTTATGGATTCGCAAACTTCTAACTGAAATTGGGTTCGTGCAAAAAGAAGCTAGCAAAATCTGGTGTGACAACAAAGCTGCCATACAAATTTCCGAAAATCCTGTTCAACATGATCGTACACAACATGTAGAAGTCGACAGGCATTTTATCAAAGAAAAACTCGAAAATGGAACTATAGAACTTCAGTTTGTTCGGTCAGAGGATCAACTAGCAGACATACTCACAAAATCTGTCAACGGAAGGCTTTACAACAGTTGCTTGTACAAGTTGGGTATCGGGAATCCCACTACTCAACTTGAGGGGGAGTGTTGGAAAGTAAATCAAGAAGGATCAGAACATCGTCATCATTTCCCAGAATAAGAAGATTCAACAGTTCAACCATATCAATCATATAGCCGTTGTAGGCTATTTACCAAAAATTATCATATAGCCGTTGTGGAGTTCCCATTCATAGATCATTGGATAGTCTATATAATTCTCCTTTTCTTTCTTCATGTAATAAGACAACTAGTACCAATATCATCAATATTTTTTCCTGATAATCAATATGAAACTCTTCGATAAGGCGGGAACATAAGTCCGTAATGGGTGGAATAAGGAGTTTGGCAATTAACTGTGAGCCTACATCATCAAACAGATAGTAAGAACGAAGTTCCGCGAGCCATGTAGTTGTTGGGTAAGAAATGGCTAAAAGAGATGGTATGTCCATGCGGCTAAGGGCATCGGCCACTGTGTTTTCTCAACCCGGATTGAAATGTATTTCAAAATCGAACCCCATGAGTTTGGTGAGCCATTTTTGTTGTTCGGGTGTTTGGATGGTTTGGGATAGGATATGTTTTAGGTTATGGTGATCGGTATAGATACGAAAACGTCGACCCAATAGATATTGACCCCATTTTTTTACGGACTCAGTTATGGCGTATAGTTTTTTGGTATAGGTCGATTGGGCATGTATGGTCGAACACAATTTCTTGCTAAAAAAAGCAATGGGTTGATTTTTTTTGTGAAAGAACCGCACCGATTGCTTGACCCGAAGCATCAGTCGTGACATCAAAGGGTTCATTAAAATTTGGCAATGCAAGGGAAACCAATTTTTGCATATGTTTCTTAAGCTCCATAAATGCTTCAGTAGCTTTTGAGGACCACAAAAATTCTTTGCACTTAAAAATGTCTGTGAGAGGTGCGGCCATTTGAGCATAGCCTTTGACGAACAGGCGATAATAACCGGTTAAGCCCAGAAATGCACGTAGGGTGGTGAAAGAAGTAGGTGTCGGCCATCATTGAATGGCATCTATTTTGTAGAGTTCGGGTGCGACACCTTGAGCGGAGATTTTATGGCCAAGAAAAGAAATATTGGAAATGCCGAATGTGCATTTGGAAGCTTTGTCATAGAATTGGTGTTGGTATAGTGTTTGAAAAAACGTTGTAGTGTTCCTCTCGTGACTTACTGTAAATAAGTATGTCATCGAAGAAGACCAAAACAAACTTGCGAAGGAAGGTTCGAAAAAGGTCATTCATTGCGGCTTGAAAGGTTGAGGGTCCATTCGTGAGCCCAAATGGCATCACGACAAACTCATAATGGCCATCCATTGTCCAGAACGCGGTTTTGTAAATGTCAAATGGAGCAACTCAGATTTGATGGTAACTGGACCGTAAGTCAATTTTTAAGAAAATGGTGGCGCCATGGAGTTCATCAATCGTGGGAATGGGAAAAACGGTCACGAACTGTCACGGCATTAAGGGCGCAATAGTCGACATAAAATCGCTAACTTACATCCCTCTATTTTACTAGAAGGGCCGGTGAAGAGAACGGGCTTTGGCTTGGGCCAATGACACCGATGGCAAGCATTTCGGATATGAGTTAAGTCATGATTTGTTTTTGAAAGTTTGGGTAGCGGTATGGTTTAACGTTGACGGGTAGGTTGTTATTAAGTAGAGGAATGTGATGGTCGTGCAGCAGGGTAGGGTAAATAACCGTGGTTCGGAAAAAACAGGTTAACCGTGGTTCGGAAAAAACAGGTTAGAAGAGGTCTAATAGTGAGGTAATATGCGGGTCAGTGGACATAGGTTGTGGCTTAGTTTGCAGGGTTGGATGGGGTTCTTCCATTGTAAGTGTGTGCATAGATGTTATGGAGCCGTGACGAAGAAGCGTGGCGAGATGACTTGGGGACAGTGGGCGGGTAAGGGGTTCACCGCGTAGGGTTGTGGTTCGGCCATTGTAGGTGAAGGAAATATGTGGAATGGAGAAGTTTGCGGCAATGGAGCCGAGTGTCGCCGACCAAGCGATACCCAAAATAATGCTCGCGCCTTGAACGGGAAAGATGAAAAATGGAATTGTGAAGTTAGTTTTCTGTAACTGGACATCGACTTCGGGACAAAAGCCTTGATAGTGTATAAATTGGCTATTACCGACCATGACCGAAAAGGGTTGTAGGGGTTGCTCGGTCGTGATTGCTCGGTGGGTGTGATTGCTCGGTCGTCGGTATTAGAGATTAATCCCTTGCCTTTTCCATTGATAATTGCCTCTATAAATACAAATACAATGCTATCTAGAATAAGGAAACTCTAACAACTTTGCCACTAATCAAGGCATATACAATCAATTATACATAAATATATTATTACTATTACACCCCCGCAGTCGAAGCGGGAGGAGACTGGATGCTGAGACTGTCTCTGAAGTCTTCAAATAGCACGCGAGGCAATCCTTTGGTGAAGATGTCGGCGACCTGATAGCGCGAAGGGACGTGTAAAACGCGGATATTACCGCGTTGAACCTGCTCGCGGACAAAGTGAATGTCCAACTCGATATGCTTGGTCCGCTGATGTTGAACCGGGTTGCCAGACAAGTAAATGGCGCTAACATTATCACAGTAGACCAGAGTCGCACGGGAGAGAGGCAAGTGAAGCTCAAGAAGAAGATTGCGTAGCCAGCAGATTTCGGCCACGACATTAGCAACGCCACGATACTCGGCTTCAGCACTGGATCTAGAAACAGTCGACTGGCGTTTTGACGACCAAGATATGAGATTATCTCCGAAGTAAATACAGTAGCCGCTAGTAGAGCGCCTGGTGTCCGGGCATCCTGCCCAGTCAGCGTCTGTGTAAGAAACGAGAGACTGTGCAGAGGAGCCGTGAAGCGTGAGACCGAAGGATGTAGTGCCCTTGATGTATCGGATGATGCGCTTTAAAGCATTCCAGTGATCTATACGGGGAGAGTGCATGTGCATACACACCTGTTGAACTGCATAGAAGATGTCAGGTCGCGTGAAAGTCAGATACTGAAGTGCGCCTGCTAGACTGCGGTATAATGTCGGATCATGAAAAGTGGCGCTTTGTGTGGAGCTCAGTTTGCTGTTGGTGTCAACTGGTGTGGCGACAGGATTACATGATTGCATGCCGGCCCGAGTGATAATATCATTAGCATATGTGTGCTGTGAGAGAAACATAGTGTCTTGTGTACGAGACACGGAGATACCCAAGAAATAGCTAAGTGGACCGAGGTCCTTCATGGCAAATTCTGCAGCTAATTTCGCCATGAGTGAGGTGCGAAGATGGTCAGACGAGGTAACTAGTACAATGTCGTCGACATAAAGTAGAAGATATGCAGTATCAGTACCCTGTAGAAAAGTGAAGAGAGAGGCATCGCTCCTGCTATGATGAAAACCAATAGACAAAACAAAATCGGTAAACCGTTGGTACCATGCCCTAGGTGCTTGCTTCAGGCCATATAAAGATTTCTTAAGAGAGCACACATAATCTGGAAACTGTTTGTTGCGAAAACCCATTGGCTGGTACATATAAACCGTTTCATGGAGATTCCCATGAAGAAAGGCATTGGTGACATCCAATTGATGGATGGACCAACGTTTAGACAAAGCAATGGTTAACACTGTTCTAATAGTAGCCGGCTTCACGACCGGGCTGAATGTCTCTCCACAATCAATACCAACCTGTTGAGTGCGACCATCACAAACTAACCGAGCCTTATATCGTTCCAATGAGCCATCCGACCTGTATTTATGTTTGAACAACCACATACTACGTATAACATTCATATCAGCTTGCCTAGGTACTAATTCCCAAGTTCCGTTTCTAACTAATGCATTGTACTCGGTGGTCATGGCAGAGTACCATTCCGGTATAGATAAGGCATCTGTGGGGTTCTTGGGAAGTGGTACGACAGATGTGGTGGTGGCGGTGAGGTTAAAAGGTTGTTTAGGTTTGAAGATGCCGCTCATAGAGCGGGTGTGTATGGTGCGATGGTGATGCGGGGGAGGTGGTGGGGGTGGGGGTGGTGGAGGTGGTGTGGCGATGTGGGGTGGGCTTACGGGTGAGGTATTGGGGCTGGTCAAATTGGAAGGTATTGGGCCGGTCGATGGTATGGGTGGGCCGGAAGGGTGGTCAGGTCCTGAAGTGGAGGGGGCGGGTGATTGTGATAGTGGGCTGGGGTTTTGTGGGCCAGCGGATGAGGAAGGGCCGGTAGGATTGGGTGGAGTGGGCTTGGTACCGGATTGGATGTGGGGTGATAGATGAAAAGGGAATGGCTCGGATAGGAACTCGTAGGTAGGTGGTGGGCCGATGGTTTGCCTAAACGGAAAGGTGGTTTCATCAAAGTAAACGTGCCGTGAAATATAGACCTGTTTGGTAGTCAAATCAAGGCATCGGTACCCCCTATGGGTGGGAGGATAGCCAAGAAAGACGCATGGTTGAGACCGGTTTTCAAGTTTGTGAATAGAGGTGGTAGGGGTAAGAGGATAGCAAAGACAACCGAAGACACGAAGGTGATCATAAGTGGGTGTTAGAAAATATAGTAGTTCGGTGGGTGTTTTGTTTTTGGTGGCTTTGTTTGGAAGGACATTAAGTAAATAAGTGGCGGTTTCAAGTGCAAAGTGCCAAAAATGGGTGGGTAAGGATGCATGGGCCATGATTGTACGAATGATGTTGTTGATTGTGCGGATTTTCCTCTCGGCTTTGCCGTTTTGAGAGGATGTGTAGGGGCAAGAAAGGCGGTATTGTATGCCATTGGTCGTGAAGAAATTTTTAAAAGAAGCATTAACATACTCACGACCATTGTCACACTGGAAGGTTTTGATGGTGCGTTCGAATTGAGTTTTAATATTTTTGGCAAATTGTTCAAAGGCTTGAAACACATTAGACTTATGGGTGAGAGGTGTTGTCCATAGAAAATTAGAGTAATTATCCAAAAACAAGACATAATATTTATGACCTGACGAACTAATAACGGGAGAAGTCCAAACATCACTATGAATTATGTCAAAAGGTTGCAAAGTCATAGAATTCGAAGCAAGAAAATGTAATCTAGTACTCTTACCAAAAACACACGATTCACAAACATTATTATGCAAAGTATCAAAAGAAACTGAAGAAACATTTTTAAAAGAATTCAAAGTTTGTCGTCCAGGGTGACCAAGACGAAGATGCCAAAGATCAGCTGTGATAGCTGCAAGAGCTGTGGGTGAAGTGATGGAGGACCCAAGCACCAGAGGGTAGAGTTCACCGCTGCTGTTGCACCGCAGGAGCGGGGTCCGCGTCTTGAGGTCCTTCACAAGAAAACCAAACGGGTCAAATTCAACAGACACGGAATTATCTCTAGTAAAACGACGGACAGAAATAAGGTTCTTGACTAGTTTAGGAGAGTAAAGTACATTTCTAAGGATAAATGGTGGAAAAGGTTTGGGAAGGTATTTTGTGCCTTGACCTAAAACCGGTATAGTATTACCATTACCCACAATTATATTTTGAGACATGCATGAGTTAGAAAAAGAATGGAAATCACCTTGGTCATGTGTCATGGTGGAGGATGCGCCGGTATCCATATACTGCGTAGGATCGGGCTGCTGAAGAGACATGGTATAGAGGGCCTGCTCGATATCAGTGGGTGTGTAAGCTGCATAGTTATTGTGTTGAGGTTTGGGGCCTAACAGGCCTTGCTGTTGGGCCGGCGAGTGCTGTGAGGAGCGGGTAGTAGGAAAGGGGCATGGTGGTGTAGGCCATGGGCTGAAAGGGTGGGCTGGAGAAAAGCTGGAGTGGGCCGAAGAGTTAGTTTTGGTGTTGGGCTGAGAATAGCCGTAGGGTGTGGGAGGCCAGAATGGGGACCATGGGGAGTAAGCTGGGTTCCAGAATGGGTTGAATGGGTAGCGGCCTGGACCTCCACGACCTCGGCCACGCCGTCCAGGACGAGCGCGACCTCGGCCAGAATTGGGTCGGTCGGATTGGCGATTGGTTTCGGTGGGCGGGTGACGGTTGGTGGAGGCAGTGAGAGCATGGGATTCTGTTTTGGATGCGGTTAAAGCGTGTTCCGCCTTATCGGTTTCAGCTTGACAAAGCTTGGAACGTGCGTTGTAAAAGGATGGTAGAGGGTCTTGGTTTTTGATAATGGTGGCGATGCTTTCGTATTGATCGTTTAGGCCCGCAAGGAGTTGCAAGACTAAACGGTCATTGTCAACCGGAGCGGCGACATTAGAAAGCTGATCGGCGAGGACTTTGAGGGCTTGGCAATAGGCGGACATGTTTGGAAAGCCGTCTAAGCGGGTGTTAGAGAACTTGTGCATAAGATGTATGGCACGAGCGCTCTTGTTGTCATGGAATAGGTCCTTAATGGCAACCCACGCTTCATAGGCGTTGGAGATGTTGTTAATGATGGTGTGGAGGAGATCGTTGGAAATCGTAGTGTACATCCATTGCAAAACAATGGCGTCAATACGTTCCCATTCGTCTCGGGTGGTGGAGGGCTCGGCTGGAACGGTGGTAGTGGGTGGTTTGAGGTGGTCATCAACCATGTGAGCCTTACAATGAAGGGTAAAGAGGGTGGCCCATGTGGAGTATTGGGAGGATTCGATTTCGAGGATGAAGGGAATGAAATTTTTGATGTTTGTTACGGTGGTAGCCGGGTGTATTTTGTGGTCAGATGGGGCAGCGGGAGGGGTAGTGGTGGAGGTGGTGGAATCGGTGGACATTATGGCAGTGTGGGGGAACGGAGGGGAGGCAGGAAGGAAAAAGAAAAGGACACTGGAAGATCGAGCAGGCGGGTAGAAGGTAGAAAGAAGAAGTGGTGGTGGTGCAGCGGTGGCAGTGGGCGGCCGCTGTGGGATGTATGGTGGCCTAGGGTTAAGAAGAACCTAGACTCTTGATACCATATTAGAGATTAATCCCTTGCCTTTTCCATTGATAATTGCCTCTATAAATACAAATACAATGCTATCTAGAATAAGGAAACTCTAACAACTTTGCCACTAATCAAGGCATATACAATCAATTATACATAAATATATTATTACTATTAGTCGGACATGGTTTGTTGGTCATCATTATTAACAATTAATAGGAATTGAGGTAGTGAGCACTTCTGTCCGAGAAAGAAACGTTCGGGACAACGAAAACAGTGCCCTTCTTTTCGACGTTGTTGAATTGCTTCTGGGGAGAGTTTAGTAAATGGTAGATGCTTTGGTGGTGGTAGTAAGGGAGGTGTTCTAGTCGCAGGAGGTGATGTAGAGGTAGAAGGTTTCTGTGAAAGTGTTCCTGTATTGGAGGGAAGTGGATTTAAGGTGTTGCTAGGAATATGGGTGGACTAGTTGGGTTTGGGAGAAAAAAAACGTAAACTTGGACTTGGAGATATGGGCAAACTTATCTATACTACATTAGAAAGGAGTAGATATGGGCAAATATGTCTAAATTGTCTAAAGTTAAGATGGCATACCAAGGGTTTCTTTACAATTTCCTAAATTTTACCACTTTTCTTTCCTAAATACCCCTAGAAGATAATCAACTTTTATATGAAAAATAGAACTCACCCAAACTAAATAAACACACTGGATAACAATATTTTTGAACAAATTTCATATAATGGAGATGAAAGATAATAAATTATGTTACCACAATGAATAATCTTATCTCAGCTAAACTTGTATGAGTTTTAAAACTTTTCCATAATAATACTTAGGGGCTGTTTGGTAGCCTCTTAATCAGCCTCTTAACCATTCAGGTCTAAATCATTCATCATTCAGACTATTTGTTTCAGCATCTGAATGGAATGATTAAGTGCTGAACCATTAAGATAATAAGGGATGCTGAATGATTCAGCTCTTAACCATTCAGAGCCTCTTAACCATTCAGACCATCTTAACCATTCAGACCATCTTAATGATTCAACACTTAATCAACCAAACAGCCCCTTATATTATAAACCCTTTTCATATATATGCGTCTACCCAGCGGCAAAGTGGACGGGATGGTTCGGCTCACTGGCTACATTGGGCAATTTTTTAGTTGCTGGTCAGGTTGGGCAAGTCTATTACAAACTTACAAATCATAACTTTTAATTTCTAAATAGACAGTATATGATAGTGTATACAATATCATATAATTACTACATGTTTTTGTCATGTAAATGAACTTTATCATTTAACCGTGTCTTCAATGGCACGGTTATGTAGATATGCAATGACCGGACAACTTACACAAGAGTGATGTTTATGTTCATATTGGTCTGTTACAGTAACATACGTTTGGTTTATTAAGATTTGTTCAATAATGAGTACATGGTTTTTGTGGTGAACCGTAATCAGTTGTAAGTGGCGGTGCACATTTCTTTTCTTTTCTTTCTACGAATACTTCTTAAAACATAGTGTGCACATTTCTATTCTTTTTGCATAACTTGCGGCAAAAAACCTAAGTATCATAATGTTGTATTGCAACCCATTTATGGATCCCGCTGCAACGCGTGGGTTAATCCATTAGTCTTCCAATAAATAGGCAAGGCCACACGCATCAGTTAATGTAGTGGGTTTCAAAATCGCAAGTTCGGATTGTATTTCGGGTTCGAGACCGGATACATAACAATTTCAAAGTATGTCTTTTGGGAGAGACCGGAAATGCGGTTACTAATACATTCGGAAAAATGGTTACCATCTAACTAACTATTGAAAATGCACTGTATTCTAGTAAATCCAGAAGAAATTTACTTAGTTTTGAAGATATTCGGAAAAATGGTTACCATCTAAGAACTAAAGATGAAAATAATATTGAATATTTTCAAATTATTTTCTACAAAAATGGACAAGAAACCATTGTTGAACAACTACAAGGTTTATCCTCAGGATTATACTGTACTAATATCAATCCAATCGGATCATACATGGTGACTAACCAGAAATTATTAGATAAAGATACATTCAATATATGGCATGACCGTTTAGGTCACCCTGGTATCATAATGATGAGAAGAATAATCAAAAGTGCAACTGGACACTCTCTTAAAATGTTAAAAGTTTTGCTACTAGAAGATTTATCATGTGCAGCATGTTCTTAGGGCAAACTTATTACTCAACCCTTATTTTTGAATGAATCCAAGGGGATATTTGTGGGCCCATACATCCTCCATGTGGATTATTCCGCCATTTCTTGGTCTTAATTGACGCATCCTCAAGGTGGTCACATGTGAGTCTTTTAGCTACCCGAAATGTAGAATGTAACAACCCGGACATAGGGGCCAAAATTTTTCACGACTAAAAGTATTATAATAAATAAACCAATGGTAAAATAATTATGTACAACCAAATGTGAAACCGAACTAATGAATTATCCAGTTATTTTGGCAAATAAAATAATATTATACTCGTTACGCGACGCGAGACCAAACCGACACCCGATAACGAACCCGACCCGTGAGCATTGACTAGTCACCACCCGGGACACATGTCCCCATTAGAAAGGGACACATGTCCCTCCCTTTGTTTTTGTTAGTGCATTATTCATGTATGTCCCTAGCTAGTGATTCGGTACAGAATGTCGAAAGTTCAGATAATCAGAAAACGACCAAGACTTTAACATGTGTTAAAAAGTGCTGATTACATGTGTTAAAAGTGCTGATGACCTGAATGTGGAAAAAGTGGGCGAAGGTGGAAATACATTGGATAAAATGGGCGAATGTAGAGTGAAAAGGGGCGAATGTGGAAAGTTTCCACATTCGACCAGTCACACTGGGCGAATGTGGAATCTGTCCACATTCGCACCATGAAAAGGGGCGAACCTGCAGAGCCTATAAATAGATTTTGAGTATTTGTGATGATAAGAGAGTTGTCATTTTGTGTACAGGTTCAGATCAGGTTCAGAGGTGTTTTGAGAGATTATTAGTGTGTTCTAGATTAACATAAACTCATTGTAAATGCTTTTTGAATGAAGTTAATCTATGAAAATGATATTGAAAATGATCTTGATTGTGTCATGATTTGTGTTTTATCAATTTGTTCAAGAACTAGGGTTTCCGCACCTGGTTTTGTGACTTGTATGATCGTATAATCCTGTTTTAGCTAAAATCCAACGCTAACAAAGTGGTATCAGAGCATAGAGGATCATACAACAACAAATTTTGATAAGATCAGAGCTGATTTGGACATGTTTTTGACACAAAATCATCTGTTTTTACATAAACATTGTTTCTAAGAGTTTTTGATCGATTTAAAGGTGAATTTGTGGTCGAATTCAAGTTTTCCAAGACTTAAAGTTGTTCCAAATCAATTCCGAAACTTAACCTGATTAAGATCATTCAAATCCATGAACTTTTGAAAATCTGAGATCAGAATAACCGTTTTTCAAACAATAACCGTTTTTCAAAAGTGAGATCTGATATAATGGGCGAACCTGGAATCTTCATGTGATAAACTGGGCGAACCTGGAACTGACCTGGGCGAACCTGGAACTGAACTGGGCGAATCTAGATTGAACTGGGCAAACCTGGAATCTTCATGAGATAAACTGGGCGAACCTGGAACCTTAATGGGCGAACCTGGAAAATTTTGGGCGAACGTGGAATTTGAATTTTGATATTCTACATTCTGGTGATTATTTTACATTCGGCTGATACTTTTGGGCGAACGTGGAATCAAAAGGGGCGAACGTAGAATTACCAGGGGCGAACGTAGAATTTAGTGCCTAAAAAATTTCGAAAATTTGGGTAAGGCAATTTTTGAAGATTTTTGTTGGAAAAATGATTAATTACATGGCCGTATGTAGAACGGATGAGGAGATCAAAGCTCTAGTAGAAGCTGAAAGAAAGCAACAAAAATTACAGAGACAAAATTCTCAAGCTGACTACAGTTGGAGATTTCCAATGACACCGAAACCAACTGATGAAATGGGACATGTTAACAAGTGTGTTAACAGAGAAGGTGTTCTTTGGAATGGTGTATGTTTAGTCAAACAAATGAGACATGATGATTCCAGTGAAGTGTCAAAGAGTGATTTGAGTTCTGATACGAGTTCAGAACAAAGTACATCAGAACAGAGTGATAGTTCAAATGGTGATGCAAAATCTGATAATGGTAATAAATCAGATGATGAGGTAAGTGCTAGTTGTTTTAAATGTGTCAAGTTGAATTGTGAATTGATGACACTTATTGAGGACAAACAGAAACTAGCAAATGAACTAGAAAATTGTAAAAACAAAATTAAAGTTTTTGAAAAGAATGAAAAAGATTTGTTAAATAAAATTGAATCTTTAAATAAAATGTTAGAAATGAATAAAAGTGTTTCAAAGAATACTTCCACATCAGAGTTGGAAATCACAACACCTTGCGTTGTTAATTCTGATTCTGAAGTGAAACAAGTGTTTGAACAGAAAACTGAAAATGTTGAAACAACTTCAGAATCTGAATCTGAAGAAAAACCCATATTCAGTTTTCCTGAAGGAGTTGAAGGATCCTACATGTTGGAAGGACATGACAAATTGATTTTAAACAAAGATTTTCTAATCGAGAATATCGAACAATCTCTACTTAAATGTATTTTTGTTGATAATCTTGAGTTGTTAAATAAATTTAGAAATCAATTTGATCATCTTCATTTTGAACTCAGTCCTAACCAACATGAGAATAAAGAGGATCAAAAGAAAAATGTTGAAAATAAGAATGGTCCTAAAGTAAAGGGATCAAAACCAAACAAATCGAACGGAAATGATCAGATGAAAAATTCTCATCAAAAGAATTCAAGAAATTTTTCATCTAGATCATATGACTATTATGATTATTCATATAAATCTCGATTTGATGGTTATTGGGGAAACAACTCACCACAGTATTCTCATGGTTATGATGAATGGAGAAACTGTTTTGAATGTGGTGAAGTTGGACATATTGCTGCTCATTGTCCCTATTGGTATTGGGATGACGGGTATGCATGTGATTTTGAAGAGTATAGGTCTTGTTATAACTGCGGAGAGTGTGGGCATTTAGTTGCTTACTGTCCGTATGTTAAACAGAAAAAGACAGAAGTGAAATTTGCTAAAAATTCAGGCAATGTCAGAAAGCCTGTGTCCCCAAAACCAATCAAGAAGCAAAAGGGGAAACAGGTTGTGTATGACAATCGTAACAAAATTGTCTTGAATAAAAATGGAGATTGTGATAAGGTTGCTAAGGTAAGGGGGAGTTCTCAGGCTAAGTCTAAGAATAACTCTAAACCTGGGTCTTCATCAGTTAAGTCTGAGAAGATTCCAAACAAAATTCAGAAGCAGGTGTCAAACATGAAACCTGAAAAGTCAAAAATCAAAACGATTTCAACAAAATCTAAAATAAACTCTGAACGTGTTTGGAAACCCAAATCACTTTCTAAGTCAATAGCAATTTCTACTTCAAATCAATCCATTGAAAGACCAATTGATTTTTCAAAAGGAGAATGGATTGATGTTCCAAGAATTGATGATCTTGGACGACCCATCATTGTGAAGGGATGGGTGCCTCTCTCATGCTAATTGTTTAATAAGTGTGCAGATTGTTCCAGACAGACCTATTAGCTATTCTTTGATAGTTGATAGTGGAGCATCTGTATATACACTATTTATTGGAGAGGTGAAGGTCAAGGAAGGGTTATTGAAGAAGGAAAACATGATTTCTACAGAGAGGAGAGTGTTTGTAGTTTGACTCCAACCTGTGAAGCCGGAAAAAGTGCAATCTCTTGCAATTGCTCTCAGGTGTTGAATTTCAATAACAGATACGACAAAATGGTTTACTAATTGAAAAATCTTAATGAGTTTGGTAATCTGAGTGGAAAATGGTTTTTAAAAAACTCAGTGGGTAAACCGCATCGGATATCATTTTATTTTGTTTTTCTTCAAAAAGTTTTAAAAATCCAAAAATATGCTTATTTTTAGATTTTTAGGGGGAGAAAAATTTCAGAAAAATCAAAATAAAAATTAGAAAATCAAAAATGAGTTTTTCCTGGAGAAAAAGAGGAGATGATAGTACATCAGTGGACTGTCAGTCTACTCTAAAAACAAAAATAATTTGATAAACATTGAGTAGCCACTACAATTATATATTGGTAGGCTTGAAATCAAAGTTTAAAGTTCAGCATGGTGATATAAATTTAAAATCAATAACTGATAATCATGTGAATCAACGTATCGTTGGCATATGGTCTTAGTACCGAAATTTCGTTTGATAGATTGCCAAAATCGGAGGTTTCGGGTTGTTATATTGAAAGTTATCTGGGGATAGCCTAACTGATCTTTTGTCGTATTGATTTACGGACCTAGATCAGTCAGGGTATCTTATTAAAAGATCTTTAATGACAAAACCTTAAGTTACCGAATGAGGAACTTAACATGTGTGATGATAATCAAAGATTATCTAATGCATCGTATCCAATCAATGATGCAAATCATGATTGATATTAGTCCTCACCCTGGTTGAGTGCATAAGTCGCTTTGAAGCATTAATTTGCTGACCTGTCACCACTGTGCCTCATACCTTGTAACTAACAGATAACTACAGTATAATCACGCGTTACAATGAAACTTTGCGCAATTCTTGATACGGGAATGTGTCACGAATGCGGGGACCATAGATTTTTCAGTATCTAATATTACCATAATGTATCTAAAGTGCTGAACAATGAATGATGATTTTGAGTTTAAGGGGACAAACATACTGGTAATGGTTGTAGGATGCTCAATGACAAAAACAGAAAATTGATCAAAAAGAGTTATGACTGACTGTTTCGATACTGATATGATCCTCTTAACCGGAAAATTCACAAAAATATGTTGAATTTACTTTTATGCAATTACATTGGAAAATTCAAAAAGATTTTTGGTGTGTTTTAGCTTAAACTTTGAAAAATCAAAAAGTTTTGTTTCAACTTTATTTTCGATAACCGATGTTGGGATACTGAATGAGAATGCTCAGATACTTAAAAAGTTGAAAAAGATTTCAAATCTTTCAAGTTTCTGGTACATATTGAAAATGTTGTATAGTTCAGGGGGAGAACTATTGAGGGTCAAAAGGAATGTGAAGAGTACTTCCGAGATTTTTGTCGTGTTTAACGCCGGTTGTAGTTTATGTAGTTTTTAGTAAATTTTTCTGCAGAATCAAATACAACAGGTGTACTACTCAAGATTCATCGACAAATTGTGTAACCGAACAAGATCCAAACCTGAACATCAAGATTACCAGAACAACAGAAGTTAGTAAGAAGATAAAGAAATGATGAAGATTGAAGAAATCAAGATTATCATCTATTTTCATCTCTGAATGAACAAATGACAAAGCCAAGATTTCTTGAGTCTGTCTGAGATTTCAAAGCTTACTGGAGAGATAAATAGGAACTTCGACACAAACGTGCATGAAAGATGGAAAGTTTTCAATCAAGACTTGAAGAATTGATAACTTTCTGCTTTGGTACATCACTAGCTAGGTCCAAGGGGGAGATTGTTAGTGCATTATTCATGTATGTCCCTAGCTAGTGATTCGGTACAGAATGTCGAAAGTTCAGATAATCAGAAAACGACCAAGACTTTAACATGTGTTAAAAAGTGCTGATTACATGTGTTAAAAGTGCTGATGACCTGAATGTGGAAAAAGTGGGCGAAGGTGGAAATACATTGGATAAAATGGGCGAATGTAGAGTGAAAAGGGGCGAATGTGGAAAGTTTCCACATTCGACCAGTCACACTGGGCGAATGTGGAATCTGTCCACATTCGCACCATGAAAAGGGGCGAACCTGCAGAGCCTATAAATAGATTTTGAGTATTTGTGATGATAAGAGAGTTGTCATTTTGTGTACAGGTTCAGATCAGGTTCAGAGGTGTTTTGAGAGATTATTAGTGTGTTCTAGATTAACATAAACTCATTGTAAATGCTTTTTGAATGAAGTTAATCTATGAAAATGATATTGAAAATGATCTTGATTGTGTCATGATTTGTGTTTTATCAATTTGTTCAGAACTAGGGTTTCCGCACCTGGTTTTGTGACTTGTATGATCGTATAATCCTGTTTTAGCTAAAATCCAACGCTAACAAAGTGGTATCAGAGCATAGAGGATCATACAACAACAAATTTTGATAAGATCAGAGCTGATTTGGACATGTTTTTGACACAAAATCATCTGTTTTTACATAAACATTGTAAGTGTCAAGTCAACCCTCTTTATGTCACCCAACCCGCTACTAAGTTTTGTCATCAACCGAACAAGTTGTAAAGAAAGGACTCAAAACACAAATCAATTGTTGGCTTAACTAATGCATCAATAATGTTTTAATTGTTTGTCATCACAAGCAAAACATAATCCAATACTGAAAATAAATAGAAAAAAATGCAAAACCTAATTGAACCGTTCGTTTAGAGGAAGTCACAAAAATTTAGCCTTGCATCTTGATCGCGTACATGCCTCCCCTTTCTTTTTCTTCTTGTGCGATCATCTCTTTCACAGCCAACAGGGCTGCGCTTACCTTCTGTCCTCTACGAATTGCCGTCACCAAAGAATATCCTCTCCTTGATAATATAATTGCCCTCCTTTCACAATTTTCATTTGTAGTGGGCCGTGGCCCGTGACCAGCAAGATTACTATTATCATTATTAGTTTATTTAGTTATTTATATTATTATTATTATTATTATTATTATTATTATTATTATTATTATTATAACTCCGTGCTCTGGACTCGGGTGTTTTTCGCTCGACCAAAATTTCTCGTCTACGCCCCAACGTCCATGAACACCTGCTCTCAAGTGTTTGTGTCTCGATTAAAATTCTTTTGTTTTGAGATCATTATCCACGAACACCTACAAAACACTTGCGCACTAACAAATAACTATGACCTACTAAAAGTACACAATAAAAGACTAAAATATACAAAAAATTAACATATTAACAAGGTGTTTTAACCAACACATCACACCCCCACACTTATCTTTTTTCGTCTCGAAAAATAATATATATACTCTGCTCAAGACATTATCACAGACTAGCACCCCAGTCGCCTCATCATACCTTAGCCAAGGTCCAAAGTCATACCCCATTTACAGATCAGCATTAGATGTGTTAATTCAGCAAGTCAAGTTGATTTCCATTTAAAACAGAATTAACCCGACTAAATCTAACATGCTTCCGATTTTTATTCTCATGCAACACACCCCTCACAATTTTTCACTCCACTCGGTTTCATATCTGGACTAGCATGTAATGCGCTAGTATTATTCACTCAAGAACCAAGTATGCAACTCTGTTATCATAGGCTTGTATGACAATCACACCTCAACTGTAGACAATGCACATATCTAAAGGACTTACGGGTTTTGGGCTTAGGGTAAAGGTAGTGAACGTTTAGGCTGAAAGTGGCTAAAATAAAATGGTGAAACAACTTGAATGACAATCCTTATTCACGATACTGCTAATAATCACAACTTCGGTCATATTCGACCTATAACACATACTTCCATATTTTTTTTTCTTTTTTTTTCATATATATTTTTTTTCTTTTTCTTTCACAACTTAAACATAACACAATCACTTGAACAAACATAAACACAATGGATGTCATCAATTTCTTAAACAATGGCTAACGGGTCAATTTGGGTAACTTTATAGGTTTAACAAACGAAAAGGTATAAGGCTCAAAGTTGGCTACTAATGGTAATATTCTTGGGTGAACCGGTTAACACAAACACATAAAAGGTGTCAAACAAAAAGGGAATCCTAAATCGCCTTTGTCATGTACGTGCATATCTAGTCTACAACCTCGGCATGTATCAAATCACACAAGTTCTGCAACAGAGAAACATCTGGCCTACACTCAACAAATGAAAATATATATGAATCAATCTATCATCTAGTAGGCTCAAGATCTCACCAAAGTGTGGAAATGGGTTACCGATGTGTGCATGCATTTATTACCAATAGCTTGTTAAACCTAGTCAGGAAATTCTAAACTTTTTTTTTTTAAAATACCTGCTGAAAACGGTTCATATTACTTTTCCACAAATTAGACCATGACTAAGGATCTACTGCCAAAACAATCAATGAACAACTAGTATGTACTGAAAGAGCTGCTTTTATGTCTGATTAGAATGTTTTTTTTTTTTTTAAGAACAATTTTCAAGACATTTTCAATTTTTTTTTTATTTATTTGTTTTCTTAAATTTTTATTTTTTTTATTTTAGACTCAAGAATACATAAAAAAACGAAGTTTCCCCACCCCCACACTTGAACGACACATTGTCCTCAATGTGAACTAGGGAATAAACTAAAGCAGAAATAAAGCTAAAATACAACAAAAATAAAAGGAACAGACTCCCCTGGATAAGCAATACGCGCATGCGAGTCTCGTCGGTTCCTCCCAATCGAGCCGTATAGCATTTCTTTCGCGGCCGATAAACAAACCTGAAACTAAGACTCAAAAGAAAAATAAAAACATAAAATTCTAGGATGCCTTATACACCGATGGTGTACAGATCTATCCCGCCTGAATGGAGATTGAGTACAGGCGAGGTTATCTGATTACAAAGTTAAACTCCAAGCATTCCCAGAAAAACAAAAACAGACTCAAACTCTAAAAATAAAATAAAAAACATACCTTTAATACTCTACACAACTATACAGACTCTACAAGTAAACATACCTGACACATCTACTCATGGTGGTCTAGTGGGATGTTTGTGTCCCCACACCTCTAAGTGTGTGCTCCTCCTACACCCAGGTAAATCATCCACAGTTCTCCCTATGAGCCCTAACAATGCCAACTTCTCCTTCTCACTATCCGGTTCAGGTGGCTTCTTGACCTTCTTCTTCCTTCTCCTTCGTTTTCTCTTAGTGTTATTCTTGCTCACTAGTTCCATCCTGTCAATCACAAAACATTCTGTCTTTTCTTTTCCATTCTCCTTCACAGGAGATCCACTTTTGTTAGTTTTATGATTAGCAGTATTAGAGAACACCTTAAGACTCATCTTCCTATCCCCAAACCTCATCTTTACCGTCCCCTCAGCACAATTAATAATGGCTTTAGCAGTAGCCAGGAACGGTCTACCCAGAATGACAGTTGGTTGTGTGTTTTTAACACAATCAAGCACTAAAAAATCTACCGGGTAATAAAAATCTCCAACCTTAACAATCACATCCCTTACAATCCCCCTAGGACATGAAGGAGTTTGATCGGCCAACACCACAGTTGTGTTGGTTTTCTGTAATGGACCAAAATCATACCGATCATATAAACTCCCTGGTAGAATACTCACACTAGCTCCCAAATCCAGAAGCGCTCTATCCACTTGAAAATCACCTACTTGTATAACAATAATAGGTGCTCCTGGGTCTTGGAGTTTTGGGGGAAGGGTACCCAACAACACGGCATTCACACTGGCACTTAAATCTAACTGTTTAGGAAGTTTATGCCGCCGTTTTTGGGCACTCAATTCTTTCAGACACTGAACCTGATCTGGACATTCTTCAATTTTATTAATCAACGGTAAATTAATTTTGACAGTCTTAAAATTTTCCCACTTCTCATCCTTTGGTGGGTCCCGTTTAATTAAATCTTTTCTCTTAGCAGGATCTACTAAAGCCATAGGAAAGGGCACCTTTTTCGCCTTCTCACCCCCACACTTAGCCTTATTAGACCCATTCTTCACGTTTTTATTCTCAAGATCTAGTTTGAAAAAATTTTCTTGTTCAGGTTCAGACTCAGATTCAGTGTTACACTCCTCCACCACTCCCTCAACAAACTTTGGTGAAGTACTCTCTACACTACCTATTTCAGAGGTGGGGAAAAGACTTACCGCGTTAATGTGCACACTTCTGGAGGAAGACTGGTAAGCAGGATTTAGTGTAATATCACTAGGGAGTTTACCTGGGTCTCTCCCTGACATCTGAGCAGCTAGCTGGCCTACCTGTTTTGACAAGGCTTCCACAGTCTTGTCCCGCAATTCATTATCCTTCCTAATTCCCTTAACATCCTCCTGGACTGCCTTGATAGCTTCCAGAACCACATTTAACTCATTATCGCTTCCACCTGAAGTGCCCTGTTGTCGGTTCCAGTGTTGCTGCTGATTTCCACCCTGCACATGAGAATTAGAAAAATTAGGATTTGATTGGTTATTCGAGTTACCATACCTGAAATTGGGGTGATTATGCAGTCCAGGATGATGTGTATTCGAATTCATGTCATATTGTTTTCTTTCTCCATAGACTTGATTTACCTGTTCACCTGCACATTCGGCTGCAATATGACCCAATTCATTACATTCAGTACAAACATTAAAAGCACTACCTACCTTCACCTCATCACTTTTTCCTACTCTCAATTGGGCCACCTGTTTTTCCAAGATCAAATTCTGCTGCTTAAGTTTTTCCATCCTCTCTTCAGCGTCATAATCAATAGCCTTAACAGAAGATGATCTAGATTTCCTACTAGACTGTGTCTGCCTCTTAGAAGTTGCACTCATCCTCTCTAAGTACCCCCAATCTGTAGCTACTGCGTTAGTGAAAAAAGTACCACTGCTAATAGCTGTTAGATCCCTAACCTCATCAGGCAATAATCCATCATAAAATGCTTTAATAAGCTCCCAAGTCTCAATGCCATGATGTGGGCACTTCCTAAGCAACTCCTTAAATCTAGTAAAGGCCTCATGAAATGTCTCACCTGAATTCTGCTCAAAGGCTCTAATTGCTTCTCTAGCCTCAGAAGTCTTACTCATAGTGTAATACTCTTCTAAAAACACATGCTGCATTTCTTGCCAAGTAAAAATGCTACCTGGGGTCAGGGTTGCAAACCACTGCCTAGCCCTATCCTTTAAAGTGAATTGAAACAACATAAGCATAACCTGATCCTTAGTAAACCCAGCCCCTCCTACCGTGTTACAAATAGACTCAAAAGCTGCAATATGTAAGTAGGGCTCCTCTGATCTCTTACCATAAAACTCAGGTAGGTGACCTAAATAATGGGGTTTAACCTCAAAAGCTCTACCATTCCTACCTACGGGTGTCACTACAGCTGATGAATTAGGCATGATGACTGGCCTAAAGTGACTATCTACCCCACCCCTAGCTGGTGCCCTCTGAACAAGCTGTGGTACACCATCTACAAACTCTAAATCATCCCCCATATCACCCGCATCAAATCGTGGCACACCTCGTGGTGCCTGGTTATTTACCCTTTGCCTTCCAACCCGGTTCCCTTGATTAAAGTGACGTACCTGATTATGTGGGATTAGATGCCTAGGATGCAAGTCGAACCCATCCTGATCAAAATCATCATACCTGAGGTCGGCATATCTGCCGTCATACTCCTCATGCTCAGATTCTCTATCCCAGTCAGTCTGCCATGTACTGTGAAAACTTCCCTCGTCAAATTGTTGAGGGATGCGATGTAGCTGTTGGTTTCCAAAGTTTTGTTTCTGCTGTGGTGGTATGACTGGTCGGGTGTTTCGGGTGGGTTGAAATTGTGGTACTGGTGGTGAGTTTTGTTGTTGAGGTGGTATAGGTTGTATAGGTGATGGTGGATTTTGAGGAGGTAGATCCTCAGGAACACTGTGGTGGCTGTGGTAACTCATGGTAAGTTTAAATTGGTGTAAGGATTGGTTTCTTTTAGCAGTTTTTTTCGATGCATACAAATATGATAACCTGCACACACAAAGACAAAAAAACTAGAGTAGTACTGAACAAGGAAAATAACTAAATAAAAAAAAAACAAAAGTAAAAAAAAAATACTATTTAAAAAAATTGTTGTTTTTTTTTTTTAAGTTTTTTTTCTTCTAAAACTAAAGACAACTAAAACTAAAAACACTAAGCGCACGCACTCCCCGGCAACGGCGCCATTTTGATCGCGTACATGCCTCCCCTTTCTTTTTCTTCTTGTGCGATCATCTCTTTCACAGCCAACAGGGCTGCGCTTACCTTCTGTCCTCTACGAATTGCCGTCACCAAAGAATATCCTCTCCTTGATAATATAATTGCCCTCCTTTCACAATTTTCATTTGTAGTGGGCCGTGGCCCGTGACCAGCAAGATTACTATTATCATTATTAGTTTATTTAGTTATTTATATTATTATTATTATTATTATTATTATTATTATTATTATTATTATAACTCCGTGCTCTGGACTCGGGTGTTTTTCGCTCGACCAAAATTTCTCGTCTACGCCCCAACGTCCATGAACACCTGCTCTCAAGTGTTTGTGTCTCGATTAAAATTCTTTTGTTTTGAGATCATTATCCACGAACACCTACAAAACACTTGCGCACTAACAAATAACTATGACCTACTAAAAGTACACAATAAAAGACTAAAATATACAAAAAATTAACATATTAACAAGGTGTTTTAACCAACACATCAACCATCACTACCATCCACCTACCATCCCACACCACCAAACATCATCATTAGGCTCCACACCTCTCGTCCCGTCACCACTATTCACCTCACCACCGTACACCTCCACCCTTCCCACTGTCGCACCTCACCAAATATAATACCACCCATTTGTTGATCTAATATAGCTAGCTTCATCAACAGCCAAATCAATTTTTGGTTCAAAATTAAAGCATCACAGCATCACTCTTTCCTAACTTAATGAAGAACCGAGAAGCAAACAAACCTGGATGGTATTAAAGCATCACAGCATCAAAATTCGGGGTTGTGAAATATTTTGGTTTGAGATCGAAAAAATGATGAATAATGACAAAGGGATCCAAAGAAACAATAAAGTCTTTAATCCAAATTCCACCAACATTCACATTCGAAAATCCAACCGGGTCTAGACGGAGCATTAGTAGTCCATATGCTCAGGTCTCATGTGTGATGGTGGTCTTATAAAATAATTGTTTAGGTTATATAAATGGTGGTGAGGGTAAATTGGTCATTATACACAACTTAACTGGAAAATTTAACGACGTTAACCAGTAAGGACAATTCATGTTATGAAAATGCAACCATCAGGTCCACTCGTAATATATTTCAAACCATCGAGAGCAACTATGTAATTTTAAAAACCTCAAGATCAAGCATGCAAGATCTGGAAAGCACAGGGACCAAGCAAGCAATTCACTCTTTTAAAGGGATTGGACAATGTTTGAAATTTGGTACAAACGTAAAAGACAACTTTGTAATTTACTCTAAAAAAAATATAGAATTTACTTGGGTATTTAATATTTCAAGTAGATAATTTTAAAACAAAAAGAACATATACTTTCTTTTTTATCTGATAACATGTATTTAATATTTCAAGTAGATAATTTTAAAACAAAAAGAACATATACTTTCTTTTTTATCTGATAACATATTTGACTATAAAAAGAATACATCAGATGAATAACCCTTGAAACTGAGAAATAACAAAACCAAAATTGGATATAAACAAGTTATATGCATCAATACCTATTAATGGATCTTGAATGACTGGCAACCAAATGTCTGTGTGTAACTGTAAGCCTTGCCTTGTTCTTTAGCACCACCATGCTGCTCACTGTTTGCTTGTAGCTACTGAAACCCAGCCGCCGCTCGAACTGGTCTGGCAACTGTCCCTCAACAGCATCCGTTTCCGCCTCCACAGCCTTAGCAAAAGTTAGTTAGCCCGGCTCTGCAAAATTGGAATCAATTGGTATAAGTGCTGAAGATTCCATAACAAACCACATGCCATGATTTCTTCTTGTGCTCTGTTTGTTGTCATCAACATATGTATGACATATTATGGCATGTAGACAATGATGGGGCGAACAAAGGAGTAATAACATGGTTCAACACAAAGATAAGGATCACAGAAGTTAGAATTCATGTTCATCCATAAGTCATAACCTTGATAGCCGACCTAAAGGCCAAAACTATGTAGATATACAAAGAAATATATACAAGTGAGTTTAGCACACGTGTGCACCAACACGCACATGTATATCTAATAGGAGAGGTTTAGGTTATAGATTACATATTGCTGCTACACAAGGTTAACATACAAACAACAACAACAATCATACCCAGTGAAATCCTACAAATAGTGAACCATTGGTAGGGTCTGGGGAGGGTGGGATGTAGACAGACCTTACCTTTGTCCCTGAGAATAGAGAGGCTACTTCCAAAGAGACCCTTGGCTCAAAAAAAAATAATAAATAAATAATAATAAATAAATAAATAAATAAATAAATAAAATAATAATAATAATACTAATAATAATAATATTTTAAACTACCAATATCACCGAGATGGTGGAAAAAATACATGGTAAAAATGGAAAAGATAAACCACTAGAAATAACCTATAAAGCACAAGGAGACAATCACATGTAAAGAGCAACAAAAAAAAGTGTGTGCAAATTTTATTTCCTATGACACATCTATCAACTCATATGAACCTATCCTAACAGTCTTTGACCTTAATCATATGTCTCCACAAGCTCCTATCCAGGACCATGTCCTCAGAGAGGTGTAACTCTTATAAATCTTTCCTAATCCTCTCATCCCACGTCAACCTGGGCCTATATGGTATTGTTGTTATCTTAAAATTATATTGATTGAAGACATCATCCAATTTTGAACCAAGCCAAGGCACCAAGATATTGGTCTTTCAAGATCATGAACACGACATACTCCAAGGAGAATCCAAGATCAGAAGAGGCTGCTCTCGATACAAGTGGATCTTATTTAGAGTCTAGAGCAATGAAAGAGAATCATGCAAGTAGAAAATCCTTAATAAATTCTGAGTTGCCTCTATCAGGTTTGTTATACTGTTGGTTAATACAATTAATCTAATTCAAAGTCTGGAATGATTAAACTTTTATTATACTGTATGAGTAATGGGACCATCATAACCGCGAGGCCAACAAGGTAATGCCTCTACAAGTTCCCTAGTCTAATATGATGTAGTGTTGGCTACATTATGCTAGACTCACACTGCTGGTTGGCTCTACGAAGTTGTTTTTCTGATTACCTTACTTTGAGTGATTTAGAGTAATTTGTCTTAAAGGGAAGGCAAAGTGACATTTTCTTCCATTTTATTGAATCTGATCATTCTTTCGTATATATAAAGTGCAGCCTCGAGATATTTCTTAATAAGGTTTCATAAATCCAGCTTTAACTAGGAACGCATCCTTATATTAACATTGTTTATAGATAGTGGTTTAGTTCACTGATAAATCAATACATCTGATTATCATTCCTATCATCATTGAAAGAGGCTTACCTAAAACATAAAGCAACTTTTCATAAATCATCACTGTCTCGAGATTCATGTATATTCTTAAACATATTGTCAAGTTACTTCATCACATTTCAACTAAGTGACATGTTGATGCTGGGGTATATATCTAACTTGTAAGAAAAGCATTGCGATAACTAACTAGTATATAAACCTTAATGCGAACCAAAGATAATGAAATTTTACTCACCTACACGCATTCCGAATAACAAAGCTTCTTGTTCACCAATAATCTTGGCATGAGCAGGAACCCTCTTTGAAATGGTGGAATCGTTTGGCATCACGTATAATAATCTCTTTATTTATAATACTCGAAACAAGCTTCATGTACTTATGGCAGTCTCCACAGATTCTAAGATTCTTAAATATTGTAACCGTTTTATTCGAGTCATTATTAATAAGGGAGAAGGAAAGAGCCAATCTTTCACTATGACGCGAAAGAATTTTACGTTTTTCTCTGTCAGAGACATTGTGAAGCACATAATCCGTATTTGGAATATACCCTACTGAAGAAAGTTTCTGCTCCAGTTCTTTCAACTTTTGATGGATGTCAACTATCTTCTGGTGAGAAGTATCTTGAGACAAGAAGACATGAGTTTGACCATTAACTTCAACCCAACTGCACCCTGGTTCCTTTTTAATCCCCTGACTCGACATTAGCGCCCTAACTCGAGCCATATCATCCCACATCCCATTGGCTGCAAAAATGTTGGATAACATAATATAATTAGAATCAACTTCCGGTTCAATTTCAAAGAGTTTCTCCGCAACTCTTTGACCAAGTTCGACATTTCCATGAACCGTACAAGCTCCAAGAAGAGTCTCCCATATCAAATTATTAGGAGGCAGCGTCATTTGATTAATAAAGCTTTCAACTTCATTAAACTTACCTTCCCTACCAAGAATATCAACCATGCAAGCATAATGCTCCATGGTTGGAGGAATATTATAAACATCAGTCATCGACTGAAAATATCTTTTTCCTAATTCGGTCAAACCCAAATGGCTGCATGCCGAAAGTAAGCCAATGAAGGTAACTCCATCAGGTGAGACATTTTTAGTTAACATATCCTCAAAAGACTTTATAGCTTTCTCTCCTTGATCATGCTGTGCGTATTGGCAAATTATAGTGTTCCACAACACTGTATCATGTGATTCGACTGCCTCAAAGATCTTTTCAGCGTCCTTAATGTACCCACACTTTCCATACATATCTACAAGTGCACTTGCAACAAACGGATCATCAACATGTCCATCTTTAATTACAAAACAATGCAATTGTCTCCCATTATTAAGGCTTGTAATCGCGGAACAACCTCTTAAACAGCCAGCAAGAGTGAACTCATTGGGTTTAACCCCATCTTTCTGCATTTGTTTGAAGTAGAAAATAGATTTTTCACCTTGATCAGCTTGTGCACAACCCGAAATAACCGTTGTCCAAGTGAAAAGGTCGATTTCATTCAACCTATTAATGATTTTTTCTGCATCATTTATACATTTGGACTTGACATACATGTCAATCAAAGCAGTTCCCACATAACAATCACTATCAAGCTTTTGCTTGATTACTTGACCATGCACTTGCTTCCCAACTTCACTATTTAAAGAACTAGTACAAGAACGTAGAGTACTGATGTATGTAAACATATTGGGTTTAAAACCATTTTCTAGAATCCTCTGGTAGATTTTTAATCCATCACTACTTCGGTTGTCATGAAATCCTGCTAAAAGAGAATTCCATGAAACTAAATCCCGGTAACTCATTCTATCAAATATTTTGTAACCATCATCAAAACATCCATTCTTTATGTACATTGTGATTAACGCATTATTGACTAAAGTTTCACTTGCAAAACCATATTTATGAACACAAGCATGCAGACACTGAGAATAGCGTAGGTCACTTAGCTCTTTGGCTGCACTGAGAATGCCCGTAAGGGTAAACTGGTTTGGTCTTAACCCTGATGACAACATCATGGAAAACAGCTCGGCTGCATCTTCTTCCCTTCCTTGCTGCTCAAGGCAACATATCATAGCACTCCATGTTACAACATCAGGAGATTTTAACTTCCAAAACACTTTTAACGCATCGTCTGCCCGTTCACATTTGGAGTACATGTCAACAAGGCTACAACTCAAAAACTCCTTATCTTCACACCCGCTTACGATCACCATACCATGCACAGCCCGTCCTGCTTTCAAATTCCCAGAACTAGCAAACCCTTTAAGAATCGTGCACAATGTATACTTGTCAAACTTCATTTCAGATTCCTTCATCTTGCAAAACAACCGCAAAACCCTTTGATCATCACCTGCCAACGCAAAACCATTAAGCAACGAATTCCACGAAACTGCGTTCTCCTTCGGCAAGCAAACACACACCTTCTCCGCATACTCCATCTCACCACATTTACCATAAAGATCAACAAGCGCCGACCCAACATGCCCATCGGAAAACAACCCCGCTTTAACAATCCTACCATGCAACTGCTTACCAAACTCCACATTCAAACACAAGCAACACGCTTTCAAAACAGTAGCTATCGTAAACTCATTCGGACTAACACCCTCTTCATTCATCTCACAAAACAACCTAACACCTTCCATCCCACACCCTTGACTAACAAACCCACTAATAAGCGTCGTCCAAGACACAACGTCTCGTTGAGGCATTTCATCAAACACCTGGCGGGCGACACTCAAGCACCCACATTTCACATAAAAATTAATCAAAGACACCCACAAATGCGAATCTAATTCAACCCCACTTTCCGTAATCTCCATATGAATCATTTTGCCCTCTTCAACAGACCGGGTTTCGGCACAATCCCGTAATTTACTTGAAAACCATCTTAACTTATCTTTATCTTTATCCTTATCCCACCTTCTAGAACCACTTTTTGGTCTAATGGATGTGTTTGATTTAGCTGCAGATGGGTTAATCTGTAAGGAACTGAAGTATGAAGATATTAATGAGTTGTTTTTATAGAATCTATGTGAGGTGTTGAAGAGGGAGATGAAATGGGTATTAGGGAAACGACGATGCATGTTTAGGTGTTTAAAGTGTGGAAGGTCCATTCAACTGAATATTATTGTGGAAGAAGGTGTACACACAGTGTGGTGTTGTGTGTGAATTTTTTTCAGTGGTGGTGGCTAACGTAATCCGGGGTGATGTGTGCTAAAGTGAGCCCCCGCCATTTGTTAAAGTGTTTTCAATTTCCACTCCCAAATATGTTTTTTTTTAACGGAAATGCGATAAGGTTAGAAAGTAATTATTGAGTAAATGAAATATTATAAAGTTTGTAATGGTGATTTAGTAACTAAATACGTTATATTGGGATATAATATGAAGGATGAAGTAATAAAAGCGGATTACAATATTGGGCTCATAGAACTATGACACGTGACACAATCAGTTACTTATTTAGTTATTTATAGGTATGTTCTAAAATGACTAAATCGGTTTTGATAAAATACATAGAAAAACAACAAACCAACTTGTTTTACTTGGTTGGATTAGTAGTCAGACTAAATGGTTTTAATGGTTTGGCAGTTTGAAGTTTGTACCAGTTTTTTTTTATATAAATCATAAGGTTGTTTATGAATTCCTAAGCTACTTTTTCTATTTGTTTTTGAAATAAACCGGTGTAACATGTTTATAATTTTTTTAACCATTTAAATTTATATCAGTATTATCGAAACCCGTATTAGTTTTACAGTTTTCAATCAGTGTAAAACAAGTGTCGATATCCTTGTGGGCATATCACGACTTTGTTTTTAGGTTTCCCTGCATCAACGCGCCGGTGGAACTTATTAGTAGTATGAACTGTGAATGTATTCATGAATAGTACCAACAGACCAAACAACCCAAATAAACTGCCCATGCCTCGTTACACCTAGTGGCGAAGCTTGAAAATCCGGACCGGTGGCCGGAAGTATATAACTAATATTTTTATAAAGAAACGGGGGTCGAAACAGTATATACCAAAAAAAATCTATACGAATACTATATAATCGGAACTTATGAGCGAAAATTCGGGGGGTCGGGCGCCCCTCCCCTCCCCAAGGAAGCTACGCCACTGGTTACACCTTACAATCAATCATGAACGATACAATTCAGTGTTCTAAACGCTTAATAATTGGGTACTAGCCGACCCTGAGCGTTGAGAATACTGAATGTTATGTCAACAAAGATATTTAATGATCAAATACAAATGAACGAAATGAATATAAAAAAAACACAGATGAGTTATATTTTTTGTTTTTCTTTTTCAAATCTAATTGGATCTCAGAAAAAACTAATACAAAAGAACAAATCAAAACCCGAGCAGGATGAACCTGGAAGGCCTAACAAGGGAAATGCGACTTATGGAGACACGCTATGAGCCAAACAACGGATTTGTGTAAGAGATCACTGGTTAGCCAGAAAGACTTCCTTGACGAGCGAAAGGGCAGAATGGTAAAAACAGAAGGTACAGATTCTATCTCTCCATTGCTGATCACAATATAGAGCAGCCTTTTTGGCCTTTTCCCTTCTTTTTCTTTGACTTGGGCGGTTGCAGGACTACTTTAATGGCAGCGTCGAAGACTCCCTTTATATTCTGACAACATAACCACATATAATAAGAACAATCCGCACACTTTTTTTGGTTCTCTTTCAACTATATACATAACTAATGTCTTGTATATGATTGCAGCAGATACATTATTACAATAATAATCTAATTCTGTTTGACCCAGGAGAAAAATAAAGGGCTAGATTAACAACCTTAAACCCATAAATTGTTGCCAACTCTACATAAGACTAAACGTACCTCTTGTGTTTTGGCACTACATTCAATGTATGTGGGAGCACCAATTGTTTTCCTTAGTTCTTCTCCCTAAGATAAGTCAAAAACGATTAGTGTTCGGATAAAAAGAAATAAAGCCACCATCTGTTTTTAGCAATCTGTGCTACATCCTAAAAAACAACCCCGGGCATCAAAAGATGCTTCACTTTACAAGGGTATGAAGAAAACGTCATTATATGCAGTCTTTACATTGCATTATGCAAGCATAGTTAAACTATCAAACAACAGCTATTCAAAACATTGATTTTTTGTGCATCTCTAATCCTAGTTAGTCAGTATTCTAAATAGTCTTTTAGTAATTTACTATATACGCCATAGTTGTCAAAGCGCCTAGGCCGAGCCCGGAGCCTAGGCGCATAAAAAACGAGGGGCTTTTATAATTAGGAGCATAGTATAAAATAATTTTTTAGGGTTTTTAGGACTTGTTCATAGCTCAGTTAGGATGTTTTAGAGGTTTAGGTAACTTTTAGCCTGAATTTGGGCGGAAATCAGCCTGAAACAGCCCTGATAGTGTGCCTCAGCGCCTAAATGCGCGCCTCACAGAGCGCAGCGTACTTGGTGCGCCTCGCGCGCTTTTGACAACTATGATATACGCTATCTTAGAGCCAAAAAGGACAAGAGTTATAATGTTCACATGATGAAAGAGATTTATTTTAGTAGTAATAATCTTTACCTGAGCGGTTGTAATGGGAACTGCATTAGGATGGTCAGCGAAGAACTGCTTATCATCCCGAAGATCTAAAGACCACCAATATCCAGATTCAGTCATTCAAAGAAGTTTAGTAAATAAGCAGTGTACTTTAGAATCTTTAACAAAGTATGAATGCCATTTGTCCATATAAATGACAAATTAAAGAAGAAAAGATGTAGCATTTTGACAAGATAATATGAACCATCAAATTATATGAATGAAATATATTAAGTTATTAACAAAAACAAACTAACCTATTTTAGTCCCAACAAGGACGATTGGGACTCCGGGAGCATAATGCGTCAGTTCTGGAATCCACTGAGAACATATAGCAGTAAATGTAAGTCGATCAGTTGCAGACTAACTATACGTTAGGTGTGGAACGATTGTGGTGATGGGGGATAGGGAACGAGTCAAATGGTTATAAATAATTGACATATTTAATATGATCACAACATAATCCAATTTAATAAAAAAAATTCGGAGCTTTATGCATTTGAATACATTTAGGATGACTTGACATCCTTTTTAGTTACATCTTTTAACCTTATCTATTTGACCCGTTAGACATAAAACATAACCGAAATCAACCCATTTATATGTAAGCAGGTAGGAGAAAAAAACGAAAGGTCTACCTTCTTGGATATGTTTTCATAACTGGCCTTGCTAATGAGAGAAAATGCCAAAATAAAAACATCAGCCCCACGATAACTCAACGGTCTCAGTCTGTTATAATCCTCCTGTCCTGTTTCAACATAATGCCGATTTCACACCCTATATGTACATCAAAGATCACGAGCACAAAAGTGACTAATAAGATTTAACAAGGTTACCAGCAGTGTCCCACAAGCCTAAATTCACAGTGGCGCCATTGACAACGACATTTGCACTGAAATTATCAAATACAGTTGGCACGTAATCCTGTTTAGAACAAAATGAAAATAATTTTAAACCGTTGATAACATCTCAATGTAGGAAAACACAAAGTCTTCTGAAACCAATCATGCAGCTCAAAACTAATCAAACAGTTTCTTCCATGATAATATGCGAACATAGTACATGATCAAGACCTTGTTGACAATAAATATTAGACTTTTCAATTCCCAATCAAAAAGGGCATTTATCTCATTCATACAGATTCTTCATCACCTTCCAACGATAAATCAGGCAAAATCGAGCACAAAAAACATGTCAGAAATCAAACGAGAAACTAAATGTGAGGCAGCGCTGGCAATTCCTGATCTGTTTATTACACGACACGATAACGTGTTTGATGAAAAGTACACTAAATAATTTTATGTCTTTTAAAAAATAACTAAAATTAGGAGGCTAGCCTTCTTTATTTCCCTTTTTGGTACATAAAACATACAATTGTGTTACAAACAATGAGATATAAAGCAGTTAAACAACGCATAACACACATCGTGCGTTATCTCTTTAACACGATTAGACCTGTTTTGCCTTCCTTAATGTGACCTATCTTCTCTAAAATCAAATATGCAACATACAATAATCAATTTAGCAATCATTCATTTGAAATTAAATGAAATAATAATAATAATAATAATAATAATAAATAAAAAAATAAATGACCGTAGGGAAGGAATTGCTGGTGTAGGAAATCAACAAACATGTCTTGCCAACAGCTCCATCACCAACAGTGACACACTTTATGAACCTTGAGGCGCTCATATTTGTTTTTTTTTTTTTTTTTAAAACAGAGACCTAGCAGATGTTATTCTTCTTCTATGGTTAGAAGACCTGAGTGAATTAACGTTTCTGTGATGAGTTTGCTCCTGGATCGTTGTTTGGGTCAGAAGAGAGCATTGATTGTTTATTTTAGTAAGAAAAAAATAAAGAAAAAATGGTTGAGAAAAGAGAGAAAATGATTTGGTGATTAATGGACCGTGAAATAATGCTGTTGAACCGTTACTTTTGTGGTCCATATCAACCAACTGTCTCCTTGTTTTTCTATCTTTTTTAATTTTTAGTTTTAAAATTAACAAAGGTTTGAGTTATAAAGTCTTTGCCAAATAATTAGATTTTTTTTTTTTTTTTTTTGAACGGCCAACAAAACATTATTACCCAAATGAACACAAAGAAAAAATTGCAGCCCCAAGTTGGGAATGGAAAAAGCCACCACCACATAAGCACAACCTCAAAGACCTTGAGCCAACTGTTCGCCACCTATGTCAATACTTGAAACTTGACCCGTTTGATGGTTTTGTCGCCACAATTATTGCGCATCGAATCTGCTTAATCAGCTTGTTTACCAGCTCACCTTTACCACTATCACAAACATAACATCTAAGTTATCTCATTTGATTTGATGATATCTTCCGCCTCCATAACCTGCTGCCCAAGACAATCTTTTGATCCATAGCTCGCATGCTCATATATACCCAAACCCCCCTAGAAGAGAGATAACATGAATAGAATTCGAAACGCGACATACTCTATAAGGAAACAACATAATTCTTCGAGTCAAACTCTTGACTCAAGACTTTGACTCCAAGAATTATGTTGTTTCCTTATAGAGGAGTATGTCGCATCAGGACAAATAACGCCACACCATTTTATTACCCAATTGACCCCCTTGAACGCACACCAAACCCACACAAGGCGCTAATCCCCACCCACACGATGCACATTTTTCACCAAAACACACTCACACCAAGGCAATTTTTTTGACAGCTTTATCTTCCTGATCATTGCCACGAAGTTGTCCAGTGTGATGGAATCGTTCCAATGAACACCAAAACATATTCATTTACAAGAAGAATTTTTTAACGCAGAAATAACTTTTTTAAAGAAAAAGCTAAATCAAATTGGTTTCGCCACTGTAAACGTTAGCCATGCCATAAAACAACAGGGGGAGTAAACATAATAAAAATAAAGTTTCTGATCAACACAATATTCAAAACACATAAATAATGCATTCAAAAATTAATTAATTCATAAATTGCATTAGTTTATTTTAACATTATTAGCCTACATTGTGAGGCAAATAGGAATTAAAAAAAAAAGTTAAACCTTAATGTGTTGTGTTGGTGCACAAACACCCAACACCATCACAAGTCACAACTACACCAATAATAATCCCATGGAGAACAAGTCTATCTCCATTCTAAGTCAGCATCACTCCTCCTTACTTCAAGCCCTTGGACTCCCTATAGATTGAGTTATGTCTTGAAACACCTTCAGCCTCTTCTGAACAACAACCATCTTCCCTTTCCCTCCCACTTTCATCTTCTCCGGCTCCGCACTCGACCCCAAAACCGCAGCGATTATTGCCTCTTCGAAGTCCTCACTGTCTGGCAAAAGCGCGCTCCAGTCGCTGCTTTTCTCAGGCGAGTTCGACTTCCTTCGCGCCTTGTTTCCTCCTGCTTCTACTTCTTTGTCTCCACCCACAGCTGCAGCATTTATAGACCTTGATCTCTTTAGCCCCTCCCCTACATTTTCACCACTTTTCGCCACATTCGACACGTAGAATGGCTTCGCGTCGATATTAAGCGAATTCAAAACATTTCCCATCACCTGATCCTTCCCTTTCGCATTCGCTAAAATGTTCGAATTATTCGCTTTCGCTAAAACGTTCGAATTATTTGCGTTCGCTAAAATGTTGGAATTATTCGCATTCTCGTTAGCGAACCCATCTTGGGTTTTGCTAGGGTTTGAAGCTGTAGGAGGTAAGGACATATGCTCTTTACACGGCTGCGGCTGCCAAACAGCCGAAGAACCCAAGAACGCGTCGAACAGTTTCCTCTGTTCGACGCGATCTCCATTACTATTCATCATAGTCTCCGATTTCAAATCGCTTAACATTTGTTGTGCTCGCTCATACGCCTTTAGATGTGAGTCCACCCCTCGTGGCCCGTCTGCCACAGCAGGCTTAACGAGCCTAAGCGTCTCCTTAGCCTCAGCGAGCCGCCCTTGCTTCATCAAACATATTCCTAGGTTGCACATCTTGTTGTTATCGGGCGCTATCACTAACGCCCTTCGGTATGCATCTTCGGCTTCTACATAATTGTTCTGTTGCATCAATGCCCATCCCAAATTCCCCTAAAAAAATCACACAACAAAATATGTTAAAATCAATTCATAAATTCAAAATCCCCAATTCGATTTCGAATCCCAAATGCTTATATTATCAGTTCTTACCAGCAGCCGAGTCGCCTCTTGCTCGACCGACACTTGAAACTTCTTCCCTTGGGATCTCGCGGTTTTCGTTCGCTTCCCATTGAAAGCCATCCCTTGTTGAATCAAAAACAATTTATGCCTCAACAGTCCAATCTGATCATCCAATCTTCCACACCTCTACAATCACATATCAAATTTATCTGATTAGGGTTCAGAGTTTAGGGTTTAGGGTTTAACCGAAAACAAAAACATAACAAATAAAATATTTTTTAAAAAATTTAAATTATTCTAAAACTTTAAACTAACCTTATATAGATCCAAAAGTATATTATCTAGAGACTCTTGAGCCTGATCCGAACACCTTCTTCGCAGCGATTTAATCGCTTCAATCGCTTCTTCAGCCCGATTTTGTTGTTTCATAACAATAGCCATATCTTTCAACGCGCTATCCACTCGATCTCCAGCGTTAATCGCTGCCCAAAACAGCGGTATCGCCCTCTCCGGATCCTTCTCAACCAACTACACAAACCAATCAAATCTCATAAATATACCAATTCAACAAAATATTCAAAAAAAAAAAAAAAAAAAAAAAAAAAAAAAAAAAACTAAAAAATCAATAAACTTACTTGAACATTTTTGGCTCTGACATAAGGGGAATCACCAACAGGGACCTTGTGAGTCACATGAAACGACTCGGACCGAGTCAAGTTCGAGTTGAACGAGTCAGACCGAGTTGAGTTCAAATTGAACGATTCTGACCGAGTTCTCAATACACCACCAGAGACGGGCTTCGCCGGAGACGACGGGGCCGATTTGGTGGATCGGAACCCGGGTGGCGCATTCCACATATCTGGCATCATCTTGAAATAATTAGTTAATGGTTTTTTTAAATAAATTGTGTGTGAAGATGTAGACCGAAAACCGTGGCTGCAACGGTGGTGGATGATGATGAGAGAGAGTAAAATACGGTGGTGGGTTAGAGAGAGAAAGAAAAAGATGGTTGTGAAGAGCAGAGAGACGGTGGAATATAGTGAGTTTTTGATTGAGGGGATTATATTTTTGAATAATATGACCGTTGTGAGGTTACCGTTAAGGAAACTATCCGTTGAGTTTGGGATATGGAAAATAATAAGTTGACATATTGGGTCCCTAATTTTTGGTCTTAATTTTGTTTATTTTTTTGAGAATATTCTCTATTTTGCTCTGAATCGGGTCAATATTTTTTGTCTTAAATAAAAGGAAAGTTAAATTGAAATGTTATTATCAGCTTGAAGTATGCTTACGATTGACAGAAATCAATATGTTTTTATGTAAAACATAGATTATTGTTCGTGTGGGTAAAATTTCTGTTAAAATTTAAAACTAAAGAATACACGTGTAGTTTAAGTAATCTTAATTCTGCTCTGATTTTAAGTCTTGACAATACCACATACCCATATGTGAATACTTGGTCTCTTAAATACGAAGCCGCTCCTGGGGATTTAAGTGCATCGGTCGAGCAGAAAAAAAAAAGACCCTAACGAATTATATAAACTAAAAAAAAAAAAATTAAACGGTGATTGACGGACGGTATACAAATAAACATAGCAAAAATATAATAATATCTAACCGTAATAGATGACCCAATAATCAGTGACTGACCTAGGATTATTTTTTCTAGGTAAAACATAGACTAGGGTATGTTTTGTATCGCTAGAGATTATTTTTTCTTCTCGATTTGGGTTGGATCGGGTCAATAATCCGGTAAATAATGGATTGTTGAATATATGGATTGTTGAATTTTTTTTGATTAAAAAACGTTTAAAAAATATATTGATTTTTTTTTTTTTTTTTTTTTTTTTTTTTTTGAGAAAGGTAATATATGGATTGTTGAATTGAGGATCTGGGGGCTAATTCATGATAGTGGACCATTGAATCGGTATAATTAGGGCTGGCAATTTAGACACGAACACGATAACCTGACACGAACCTACACGATTTTAACAGGTTTCGTGTTTGGCCTTAACAAGTTTCGTGTCTATAACAGGTCGACACGTTAAGACCTGTTTATTTTCGTGTCGTGTTCATGTTTACCTATTTCGTGTTCGTGTCTTATCGTGTACGTGTCTTAATAGGTCTTATCATACCTTATCGTGTTTCTTATCATGTCTTATCGTGTCTTGTCGTGTCTTATCGTGTCTTGTCGTGTTAACTTATTTTACTAGATGTTCCTTATCGTGTCTTATCGTGTTAACCTGTTATACACAGGTTCGTGTTCGTGTTTGAAAAAAAATGACATGATTAGATTTCGTGTCGTGTTCGTGTTTACAAGTTTCGTGTTCGTGTCTTAACAGGTTCGTGTCTTAACAGGTTCGTATAACCTGTTTTGCCAGCCCTAGGTATAATCAGATTAAAAAATTGGATAATGGAATGTATAACTTAAGAAATTGAAAAAATAAATGAAATACCCAAAAATAGTTATAAATCATTGAATTAAAAAAATGCAAAAGAAGATATAAAAATTAAATCTATATTACTAAATGAAGAAATAATTAATTAATATACATATTAATATTTAATGTTACAATGATTTTTAAAAAAAATACAATATCTATACATCTAATAAAACAAACTCAATTATGACACTTGGCACTCCCTCATTTCACCTCAATTCCTCTCTCTTCCCATATTGTGCCACGTGTCCTCCTCTTGTAATTTATAAAATTTTTCTTTTTTAAAAAATAAAAATTAGAGTATAATACATAAATATGGTCAAAATTGGTCAATTAATACTTTCCTAATATCATTAACCTACCCAATCAATACCCTAAATCAAAACATACGTTCTCTTTCTTCTCCTCATTCTCTCTCATTCGCTCTCTCTCATTTGAAGAAGAAGATTGCGATCGTTTCTTCTTCATCAAAGCAAAGCTTCTATCTCTGATCATTGGTAACGATTCTTTCTTTCTTTTTCATAATATTCCTGTTACATATTGTTCTTTGTTATACTTATTTTCAGATTTAATAGATTGTTTAACATCAGTCTGTTTGTTTTGTGTGTGTTCGTCGGCTCCGATCATTCATCTTCTTCGTGTCACTCATTCAAGGTAACCATTGTTTCTATTTTTTTAATACGATTCCTGTTATATATTGTTTGTTTGTTATAATGATTTTCATAGTTAGGCGATTGTTTGTTTTTTTATAATGATTTTCATATTTAATGATTTTCAGGGATAATCGATTGTTGATATTAACCTATTTTTTTGTATTGTTGATTGCTTTTAAATAATTTTGCAGATTTGGGGGTTTAGGTTTCATGTTCTTCGTCTCTAACCTTCAAGGTAACGATTGTTTCTTGCTTTTTCATACGATTCCTGTTATATATTGTTGTTTCGTTAAAATTATTTTCAGATTTTTCTGATTGTTGATGTTTCTCCATGTCATGTTTCTTTGTCTATGTTCGTCGCCTGTTAAGATTGTGTCTTTCTCTTTTCTCTAATCATCGCCTATTCATATTCTAATATTTCATTCAGATTGTAATATTAAACTTTTATTTTTTGTATTGTTGATGGTTTTTAATAATTTTTCAGATTTGTGATATGATCAGTTTCAGTGTTTAGGTATTGTTATTTGTTTTCAATGATTAGGTATTATGTTTGTTGTTTTCAAAAATTATGAGATTTTAATAATTTTCATATTTGTGATATGATCCTTCATGTTTTCTCAGTAGCAAAAACACGAAAATTTCCCGTGTATTATATATTTCTTCATGATATTATGTTGGCTCGATGATGTTTGTCTTCGGGTGAGGTTGAATGTTCATATGTTCTTCGAGGTGTTCTTGAGGATCATAATATTAGATGAAAGGTAAAAGAATGTTGGATATTTTTTAGTGATTAATCCGCTTAGGAAAGCTATTCGGGTCCGGGTCCTGTTTGTTGATTCGGGTCTCATTTATTAGCATTTTATTTGTTTCCTAAGTTGATGGCTTAAAGTTTGGAAGGATAATTATAAGAATTAATTGTTATAAATGGTAGTTTGAAAAGTCTTGGATGTTAAAAGGAAGGGTCGAGTTTTTTGGTAAGAGATTGATTGATTGTATTATAGGAAAGTTAATAGCACAATTAGTTGTACACTTTCCATATAGTCATAGTCAAATGTATTAACTGCATAGTCAAATGTATTAACTATAATTGCTATAATTATGAATCTTGGTTTGGAAAGTTGTTGAATGGAATTGATGGTGGAATTGGTTTGTAAAGTTATTGCACTAATTTTAATACATTTTTAAAATTCTGATTTGTTTTTTTAATACTTTTTTATGGCGGTTGCAGGTGTATAACGATTGTGTTGCACCAGTGAGCAACGGTGGAGGCTGTTTGCTCAGGGTAATAGTACTCTGGCAGATTCTTGCATAGAGCAATTGGAGTTTATTGTTGCACGGGCACAAAGGATTGGAGATCCAAAATATCAACAGAAGGTACATGATTTTGCTCTTTAGTGTTAACAATTCTTGCATTTTGATATTTATCATGATTTATACAATATTGGAAACATCTAATGTTAATAATTATAATTACCATATCATTAATAATTTAAACACAAAATTATTAATCAAATATAAATACATTTATAAATTTACTTTTAAACATTCAAAATCAAAATTTTTAAAAAAAATCGGTTTTTAAAATTAAAGACATTTAAACACAAAATAAATGCTTAATTCTTTGATTTGTCACATTACTATTTTTATCGTATAATTAGCATTTATCATGATGGAAACATCTAATGTTAATAATTATGATTACCATTTCATTAATAACATTTAAACACAAAATTATTAATCATATATAAATATAAATACATTTATAAACAAAGTTAAATTTGAATTTTTTTCATCACACTTAATACGTCTATTTTCAATTGAATTACTTTATTTTCAAACATTCAAAATCTAAATTTTAAAAAAATTACGGTTTTTAAAATTAAAGTCATTTAAACACAAAATAAATGCTTAATTCTTTGATTTGTCACGTTACTATTTTTAGCGTATAATTGACATTTATCATGAGTTACACAATATTGGAAACATCTAATGTTAATAATTATGATTACCATTTCATTAATAACTTTTAAACACAAAATTATTAATCATATATAAATACATTTATAAATTTATTTTTACACATTTAAAATCAAAATTTAAAAAAAAAACGGTTTTTAAAATTAAAGACATTTAAACACCAAATAAATGCTTAATTATTTGATTTGTCACATTACTATTTTTAGCATATAAATAGCATTTATCATGATTTACACCATATTGGAAACATCTAATGTTAATAGTTATGATTACCATTTCATTAATAACATTTAAACACAAAATTATTAATCATATATAAATATAAATACATTTATAAACAAAGTTAAATTTGAATTTTTTTCATCACAATTAATACGTCTATTTTCAATTGAATTACTTTATTTTCAAACATTCAAAATCAAAATTTAAAAATGAATACGGTTTTTAAATTTAAAGACATTTAAACACTAAATAAATGCTTAATTCTTTGATTTGTCACATTACTATTTTTAACGTATAATTAGCATTTATCGTGAGTTACACAATATTGGAAACATCTAATGTTAATAATTATGATTACCATTTAATTAATAACCTTTAAACATAAAATTATTAATCATATATAAATACATTTATAAATTTATTTTTAAACATTCAAAATCAAAATTTAAAAAAAAATCCAGTTTTTAAAATTAAAGACATTTAAACACAAAATAAATGCTGAATTATTTGATTTGTCACATTACTATTTTTAGCGTATAAATAGCATCTATAAGGTAATAGTCGGTTAAAATTATTGAGTAATGCTCCTTTTACTTATACATGGGTCACTTTAATTAAATGTTCCTTCCTATAAACGGGTCAAATAAGGTAATAGTCGGTTAAAATGTTGTTTTAGTGGTGTAGGTTCATGTTTGTTTACTTATAAATTGGTCGATTTGGGTAATGTTCAACTTTTCCAATGGGTCAAATAGGGTAAAAGTCGCCAACAGTGTGTTTATGGTGTTTTGATTAGATTGATGTTCCTTTTACTTATACATAGGCCATAGGTGAATTGGGGCAATCTTCCCTTTTCTTAACGGGTCGATTTGGGTAATGTTTGCCTTTTCAAATGTGTCAAATAGAATAAAATGTGCTCGAAGCTTTTTTAGCGGGTCGATATGGGTAATGCTCATCTTCTCAGACGTGTCAAATTAAATTGTGAAATTTAGGTGGTAGTTAGTTTCTTATTTTTATTTTTATTACTTTCTTATTGTTGAATATGCCATAAGTCTATTTTTAACACATACCATTTAAGTCGCCTTATTCAGGTTGGATTGTATTTAAGAACCCTGTATTCTCACATGGCCAGCTTTATGTCGCATTGTCAAGAGTTAAAAGCAGGGCAGGCGTGAAGTTACTTATACTTGATGCTGGTGGGAAAGTGATGACTAAAACAAAAAAATGTGGTTTATAAGGAAATTTTCAGCGATATTTGAATAAATGTGTATTCGTTGCTTTTAAATTTTAATAAAATTTTTCTACTTTATTTTTCTTATACGTTATACTACTCCAAATAATCCTACGTTGTTGAACTGCGTGTCAACGCGGGCAAATATCTGGTATTTAACAAACTAAGCAAGCAATACATAGAAAGTGTGATAGCCGATAGGTTTTATTTTAAGTAATAAAAATTAAGAAAATAAATAGTTAAATACAAATAATATTTACATAAGTTGACTAAAATAGAATGTTTAAAATATATTATTTATTTATAGTTGTGGCATAAAAAGGCTTCTCATTATTTTAGTCTTAACTTTTGTCAGTAATTGACACTATATAAAAAGAAACTACCGGTAACTTTTGAAACCATTTCCTTTTGTTCTCAGCCTCTTTCTTTCTCGTTTTCATATTTGTAAACGGCCGCTTATGCACGCTCACACACATATATACATGTATATGATTTTAAGAATTTTTGGCCCTTAGGAAAAACGAGCCTCGGCCAGGGGTGCGTCTCGCCCACCCCTAGAGTCGGCCTTGCTTAAATAGCAAGTTCAAGTGTAGAAACTACGTATCAAAAATAATTAGTTTGGATACTAAATTCAATTTCATATATAGAAGTTTAGTATAATATAAAAAAATGTAAGTAAAATATAATAATAACACTTCTTGAGATATTAGACAAAGGAGTTTGTTCCCCATAACCTTTGAAAAAAAAAAAGAGAAAAACAAAATAAATATAATTTAGTTATAAATATATTAAAAAAATTCAAATTAATAGAAAGTTATAAACTTAATACATGGTAGCAAAAAATTGTACCAGATGTAAACACATTGAATGGAGTTTTAACGGTTGTTTTTTTCTGAATAAAATGGGTGTTACATTGAATGGAGGAGTTACTGTTAAATCCTCTAATATGTGTTACATTTTCTACTCTATTATTACTAGTGGGAATGTCCGCGCGTTGCCGCGGGTACATATGTTTAATTGCCGCATATTGTGTAGCGGATTTCACGTAATTTATTTTTTAAATCAGTTTGTAAATACAATTGAAATATCAATTCCCGAATAGCAGTTGAGTATGAACAAGAGAATTCATATAAAAACAACAATATAACAAATGATAGACGACATTATACATATATAAAACATTTCAAAACTGCACATCACATTGCAATGTTAATTATTAAGAAATGTGTTTGTTATAATTCAATTAAATTCTCTAGTATTGTCATATGCTTTTAAGCCCTTCGTGTCTGGGTTTAACATAGCAGAGAGGTTGGTTGTTGTGTAGTTACCAAAATTTTTTTACAAGGAATGTTGTTTGTCCAAATATGAAATATATAACATTATTATAGTATATCACTCGCGCGTTGCAGCGGTCCGAAGCTCGGTGCACAAATTATGAGACATAGCATCTACATACAAAATACGACATCATCTTTCCCTTTATGGTTCATGTTTTTTACAATTGTTATATGACATAGTTACAAAAGATATTTATCCCTCATTAAACTACCATTCGAGTTTCTAGCACTTTTGCAATTACAAAAGATAAACCCATAAATAGATGTTCTTGTTTTGTCACTTTTCACGCCTCCTTATCTGTATATAGAAGGTAAAAATTATTTAGAAACTAAGTTTTTGCAGTTAGTAGCGGGTTATCCAAATTAACCCGTTCATATATAAGCGTCTTTTACTACTATAATTTAAATGTTATTGATTTTGTGTTATGCTACAAAACGAAAAGAAAAGTGCCTTTGATCCAAAGCTTCAATTCTTCAGGTTGACGTTGTGTTGTAACCATGTTTAGCATAGACGCGGCATGCCATTTAAAGAAAAAAAACTGGACAAAATATCTCTTCTTACCCTATCGTTCTTCCTCATCCGCGTCAGTACAAAGTATATCAACACTAAACTGAATTCACCAATGTATACGATATAGGACAAATAGTAATTTATCCTCCAGTATCACGTGTCGTAAATAAATTAACTACCAATCTTTTTATCAACATGTTAGCATCAGATAATGAGATGCACATGATGCACGAATTCATTAGGCAACATCTAAGAGAAGATATCAGTACATAACCATCATTAATGCCCTGTCACAATACGAAATATAACAATACGAAATATAATGGTGCAAATGAGTTGTGAAGACAAACTGTACATGTGTACAAAAAAGAAAATTATGCAACAATATTATGTGCCAGAAGCTTAAAAGTTTATACTTTTAGCTAAGGTACAATTGAGCTCAATCCTCTAGAGCTTTAGATTCACAAAAGTGATGGCCTCTCAAAGGCAAATTTGTTTTTCTTTTAATGCAATTTTTGTTTCTAGCTTAGTAGATGTGTAGTTGTCGGAAGAAGAGCGGATTGGGTAACAAGCGTGAAGGGGTTGGTCGCATTCAATACGGGTCAAGTTGGCATGTCCACATTTTTTTATCCATCTTTAGAAATTTTATAAATATTTAATTGCATTTTCATAGAAATTATAAAAGCTAGAGTTCCCGGAGACATGGGCCTTCCTTTTGAACCATCTGAAGTAGACTCGTCCGGGCTAGTTTTTGTCACACCCTCAAATTTCACGTGCGGGGTTTTAACCGCGAGACGCGTGACAAACCAGGATCTAAGTCAACGGTCACAATAAACGACACTATATGATATGTAAAATGAATTAAACAACCATCAAGTTTTCATAAATCCATTCGCTGCGGAAGCGTAACTTTATTACAACTCAAAATGTAAAAGTACGTAAGTCTGAAAAAGATAAGAAAATGCATATGAATCCTAGACGCCGTGTGACTCCGTGCGCCTATGATAAGCTGCTGCCTCAACGACCTGAGACAAACATGCTAAAAACGTCAGCAAATAATGCCGGTGAGTTCACAGGTTTTATGTTAAACGTTTAAGTAATGAAAGTCATCATGTTATCACTATGTCAGAAATGATAGCGTTAGCTAGACGCATGAGTAATACTACTACGACCGGAAACCATTACAGACAACGATATATGATTTTTGCCCGAAACGATTATGCACTACCTCCAGTAGCGTTATGACCGAGACAATATGCACCCGCCCGGCTCCCAGCCGACGGGTGGGGTCTGCCAGTCCCAATAGATCTATCCACATTTCCCCCATTATGCCATCCAACATATTCATGGTTTCCCCGGGACTTTACGTATCGTATAGTATGTAAATGAATTAACACTAGTATAACATGATAATTTATGAAATAAGTATGAGCATGTGTGACACCCGGCAATTTCTGATTAACAACGTTGTCTAGATGAAAGTCTACCTTAGCGAGTCACGCGTATATTGTACTTAACTGGGTTAGTTAAGTCGTGTTATGGTTCGGGAACTATCAGTTTAGTATAGAGGATCATCGGATGTTAGTCTAGAGGTTCATTAGATGCCAGTCCTTAACCAAGTGTACAAATGGTGACGATTCGTAGAATCGTCAGGTCATACGGAACATACAAGTCTCGAGTCCCGGGAATTGGTGAACGAGTGTGAATATGTTTGTTTGCAAGTGTTATGTGTTTACAATCATTATGTGACTTGTCGGTATGTGAAAATGTGTTAACATATGTTAAAACGGGGTTTAACGCGCAAAATACACAGAACAAGCCCCTATAGGCGATTAGGGGAGGCTAATCGCCTATAGGGTATGCATTTGGGGATCATTTCATGCGATTAGGGGGCTACTCGCATGAAATGATAGGTGATTAGCCCCTAAATGCATGAATGTCATGCGATTAGCAATGCTAATCGCGTATAGCTGCTGCACAATCGCGTGTTACGTGCTGGACGACTAAAAACGACTATAAATACAATACTTGACCTCCTAAACTTCATAATACCAACCCTAGTCGTCCCATAACCCGCCCCAACACACACACAACCTCTGGAACGTGATTTTGGATCAAAACACAAGGTTTCAAGCTTATTTCATCAAACCATCACAATCTAAGGTGTGATTCTCATCCATGAAATCTTTATAAACGTTTTTATTAAATCCCTAACGGTCCAGACCTGTTTTAAAACGTATGAGTCTTCTGAAAATCGTTAATAATCATTGTTAATCGGATTCTAAGTAGCATGCATGATGTATGTGGGTTTACAATCAAAAGCTAGGGTTTTTATGATTCAATATGGATGATTACATGTTATTAGGTTAGTTTCAGATTAATAATGATGGTATGATGATAGGATCTGAGAAATTGTTCATTAGGGTTATAGTTATGCATGTTAATATGATGTTTCATGCTATGTGTATTGTGTTTGGATTACATAGTTGCATGCAGGGCTGATAATACGAGGCAAAACGAAGGATTTTGGTTTAAACATGTTTGGTATAGTTGTTGGATTGATATTGGATGATTACACGCGTTCTGGATCCGATTTGGAGTGTTAAACGCGCGAAAAACCGGAACAGCTGGGTTATTGGCGATTAGCAACCCTAATCGCCTATGTTATAGGCGATTAGGAGGCCAATCGCCTATAAAGATGCCCTAATCGCCTATATACCATGCAATTGGGGGCTAATTGCCTCTGTTACATGCAATTGTGATCCTAAATGCTAGTTAAGTCCTGAAATACATGTCTTATAGCCCTAATCGCCTATAAAGTCAAGATTTACATGTCTTATGACCCTAAATGCCTATATTACATGCAATTAGCCTTCATAAATGCCAGTTGACCAACCTAAATGCTAGTTGACTTTTCCTAATCGCGTGTATTGCTGCTGTAAGTGTAAATTAGCATTCCGAGACCCGATTTGACATCTAGGAACATGCTAGGAACCCCGTAACATATCTAATAACTTGGTAACATATGTTTGGATGTAATTATGTGATACGTGAACTACGTGCTATAACTTGTTGGACGTTAACGTATGTTAAGTGTGATTGCATGATTGTTTGTTTGGGAGCGTAAACATAACACGGGGAGTCTCGGGTCACCAATGGGATGTCGAGTCTTGTACATTGGGTCAGTCAAACAGTCACGGTGTTTTCAAACGAACTTGGTTATGGTCTGGACATCTAGGGACTAACTAACCTGTGGGTTATTAGTCTAAGTACTTGTAACTGTCATATGTTAGGTCGCCGCTTTACGGGGCTAGCATAGCTGCTGAGTTTATTCGTGTTACGGAGTAACGCAACTTAAGGTGAGTTTACGGCCCCTCTTTTAACTGGTTTCACTTTTCGGGGGAGAAAACATGTGTTAAAACTTATGATTGGTAACTACTGTCATACTATGGGTTTCTATTGTGTACTATACGATCTTTGGAAGTCCCGGGGGAACCATGAATGTGCGGGTTTGCACAACGGGGAAATGTGAATAGCGCTATTGGGAGTGACCAACCCCGCTCGTCGACTTGGAGGGGCGGCGGGTGCATATTGTCTCAAACAGGAACAACAGGTTTACTACATCGGGCACAACATCTGGTTTGCGAGTTAGTAATGGTTTTCCAATCGTAGTAGTAACAAAACACACGCCTAGCTAGCGTACTTTGGTTTTCGATTTGTTATAGTATGGACAGGTTGAACTTGGTACTTGGATTACAAAACCTGTAAACTCACCAGCATTTTTGTGCTGACGTAAACTTTTACATGTTTTCTCAGGTCGCTAAGGTAGCACAATGGAACTAGGGCGCACGCGTCTGCACAGCGTCTAGTTAGGATTGCATGGTTTTCAAACGTTGAACACTTGGTTTATTTGGATTATGTTTTGAATAAGCTTCCGCTGTGATTGGGGATTTTAAACATTGTTTTTGAAATTGCATTATGTTCATTTAGACTTGTTTATTGTGATCGTTGGTTTGGATCCTGGTTTGTCATACGCCTCGCGGTAAAACTCCGCAAGTGGATTTTGAGGGTGTGACAGCATGTGTCTCCCCCGAAATGTAAAACGTAAAGTGGGGCCGTGAAACTCACCTGATGCTGCTCCTCGCACTAAGACAAGTAAACCTGCTCAATAGACGGCACCAAATACCGGTGACCTATCATGACGAGCGTATAAGGTGTTAGACTAACAACCCGTAGGTTGATTAGTCCCTAACAGTCCAGACCATAACCGTGTACATATGAAATGATGTTTAAACGTTTAACCGACCACACCAGACAAGGCCCGACATCCCATTGGTGACCCGACATCCCACGTGTTAGTCACATACAAGATATCATGCAACTTATGCAATTAAACACTTAGCATGCGCAAACATTCACCCTATCTAGCATGACGCCCAATTAACGCATAAACAAGTCCGGACACGTGTTACTATGTTACTAGGCATGTCACGGGGTTCCTAGCATGTTCCTAGGTGTCGAATTGGGTTTCGGAATGTCAAAATACACTTATAACAGCAGTACACGCGATTAAGAACTTAGCATGCAATTAGGAAAAGTCAACTAGTGATTAGGAAAAGTCAACAGGTGATTAGGAGTCATAAGACATGCTATTCTGAAGTTAACTAGTGATTAGGAGTCATAAGACATGCTATCAGAAGTTAGCTAGCGATTAGGATCACAATTGCATGGTGGGTAGGCGATTAGGCTCCCTAATCGCCTATAGGGTACGTGATTAGGGGCTAATCGCCTACAGCATAGGCGATTGGGAAATCCTAATCGCCTACGCTGTTTTGTTCAGCCTTTTTCATGCGTTTAACCCTCCAAATCAGATCCGAAACATGTGTAAATACCCAATATCAATCATGACACATTAACAAACATATTTCAAGCAAAACCCCTAAGTTATCATCATTCTAACAGTCCCGAATGCGAGCGTTTCCCAAAATAGTAAACTTAACATGTAAGCATCACATCAACATGCACAAACTTGCCCTAAATAGCAAATATCCAGATTTCCTCTCGTAACAACGTTGTCCGATAGTATCCTACTGCTCTAGCATCATCCTAAAGCAAACCCTAACATCATATAATTAATAATACACTTCATAACATCCTTAATCATTCAAAACCATTCAAATGGGTCGAAATACCAAACATCAACAATACACAACCATGGACCTCCAAACTCCTAGGACATCATCATACTAACTCATAACAGCTATAAACACCTTAACAACACAAGAACAATCATGTTTCAATCATAAAAATCCTACCTTTACTCAAATATAACACATATAACATGCATAAAGGTTTGGGTTTGTTTAAAAACGGTTTTTAATGGATTTTCAAAGACAAAAACATTTAGAAATAAGGTCTGGACTTTTAGGGAACAAAACATAATCATATAAAGGTTTGGGTTTGAAGAACACACCTTGGATTTAAGAGGAAATGATGGAATAAGCTTGGAAATGGTTGTTTTGATGTAAAAACGAGTTCCAGAGGGTGTTTGTGTGTTGGGATAGGTTATGGGACGGCTAGGGTTGCACAAATGGTGTTTTAGAGGTCAAGGGTGGTATTTATAGGCGTTTCTAGTCGTTTAAAAACACGTCAGGCGATTGTGCAGCATTATCAGGCGATTAGGGCTGCTAATCGCCTACCCTATTGGCGATTAGGGCTCTAATCGCTTACCCAAACCTCCTAATCGCCTACCCTATAGGCGATTAGGGCTAATCACCCCCCTATCAGCATGCAATTAGGGCTAATCACCCCCTAACATCATGCAATTACGCGTAATCACCAATAATGTCATGCAATTACGTGTAATCACCGTTTTAACGTATGTAACCACGTATACACATACCAATAAGTCACATAATGATTATAAACACATAATACATGAAAACAAACACGTTCACGCTCGTTCACCAATTCCCGGGACTCGAGACTTGCGTGTGTGCGTTAAACCCGGCGATTCCACGAATCACCGATCCTTGTACACATGGTTATGGACCGACACCCAATGGTCTCTCGGACCATTGTAACGACTCCTGATGATTCCCGAATCATCGGTACGACTCAACCGACTCGGTCAAGTATGATATTAAGTAGTTGTTTTCAATGTTTTCGTTGAGGTAGACTCGTATGTATGCAAAGTATGAAACGTATGTATGTAGAGTATGAAACGTATGTATGTAAAGTATGAAACGTATTTTGTATAGTATGAAACGTATTAACCTGAATATGTCGGGTGTCACAGTTTTATCAGACTGGGCTCCACCAGCTTCCACCATTTTCTCAGTGTCGGGTTCTTTCTGGCTCTGCGTTTGGTCCTTGAGCGCAGATGCATTGGTGCTTTCTCTTTGATCATCTGTATTTCATATGTAGGTAACATATTAAATATGACAAAAGTATGCTAAATCATAATATCTTTTATAAAGTAAAAAGGAGTTGAAAGATTTTATATATTAAGTTATTAACTTCGATTAATGTTGAAGAAATAACTTGGAAGCAATAAAGAGGTCAAATAATAACAAAAAAAGAATGTTACATGCCATTAAAATAAGAGCATTAAGAAATGTTGTGTATACCTGCAACCATTCTGGCAGCTTCATTTGCATATACAGCCAAAACAGAACAAAGCTCCTTCATATCTTCTAGCCAGATAAGATATATGCTAAAAGAGACCTTCACACAATCGACTACTTAGCTTCAAAAGTATTTCAATGATACATGGTTGAGGAAGCATGTTCGACCCATTTATTTGTTAATGGGTTCGGGTCATGTTTTATCCCAAATGGGTAAAAAAGATCTACCTAAACGGAGAATATGCCAAAAGTCACCCAAAGTCTAATTTTAATCCATAGTTCATACGACCTTGTAAAGCGCTTTTATTCAATTATTAATCATTGTAATAGCATTGTTTTTGTAATCGTACTATACGCATTAATTAATTATATCTTTTTTAAAGGACTAAAAACTATTTGCAGTCAACCGAACCCAGCTTGTTTCTAGTAGGACCCGTTTTGACCCGCTACCAACCCACCTTACCCGTCTACATTACCCCCTCTAATAGTCTATAGTAAATGGAAGTATAGTTATTTTGCAATCTGTACCTGTACGTGAACTTTGACGTGCCTACTGGTGCCGCATTGTCAACCCGTGGGAGAGGAACAGGAGACAATGAAGAGGAAGGAGCAGACGTTTTATTGTGATTCGTCTGTTGAATGTATGACAAATTTGAAGTTCAGGTCAAATAAAAGTCAACTGACTAACAAGAATATGTGCTAATACCTGTTGATATTGTGCAAGCATATGAGTGGATGAATCTTTTTCCAAAGGCACACCTAAATTATTGAGTAAAATGATATAGGACGGCACATTAAAAATAAAACAGTTTATGATTAACACCGGGTACGAACCCGGTTAGGTTCCCCTTTCGTCTAATTGTTTTCTTATTCGACCATTTGCAATAAAAAAACAAGCCAGGTCGACTCGTTTACGATCACCTTGCATAGTTGTATGTAAATGATAAATTCCACTTTCTAAAAAGAAGAACACCAATGTGTAACTTTAGCTCCCAAAGAAGTTAATATCTTTTAACCAACATATATCAAATTGAATCTTAAATTACTACTATCATATGACTCAAGTCACATTTATTACTGTTAACAACAAAAAACAAAATCCAAGATGCAATATGACCTGGTAACATACAGTTTGACCTGTTACAAAATACAACCTGCAATCAACAACATATCTATATGTGTTTTAAACAAATTCTAGCAATGACTAAGTTGGTTCAATAGTTTACTGTAATTACTAAAATCAACAATATACATTAGAATGTAAAAGAAATTCAAAAGAACAAGAACTATATATGTGAATAAGTGATTTTATTATTTACATACTCAAATGTAACTTACTGCCATTTATAAATCCATGTAATATCATTTATCACCTAGTGACATACAATCCTCTTAACCATGTTGAAATGAGATATAGCGGTTTTGTTGTAGAATGCATATATCACCAAAATAGAACCTTTTGAAATAACATTTAAATAAACTCAAAGTGGCCTAAAAATCATATATAAATAAAAATAATATATAAATAAAGTAGTTTCAGAATACTATATACAAAGTTCCTCACATTCAAGACCTTTAACCCTAACTAACTGTATTAGGTGTAGTTGAATCCTTGCATAACACCAACTATTGTTCCTTCACAGGCTAAAAAACCATAAACAGGGTAGTTAAAAATCTTTTGTGAATCGAATATCAAAATACTATCAAGATTTCCATGTTAGTAACACATGGCTACATTTGCAAATTAATAGTACATAACATAACAAAACATTAACATAACATCAAACCAAATTCGAGTTTTACCTCATTGATAGCAAGCATCTGACATTACTTTTCTTGACCTTATTCAGCTTCCTGAAATGACACCTAAATTTTAACATCCAAATTAATTACTAACATACATAACCAACATTATTGTGTGACAATGGATGCTAAAAGAAACAAATGGTAAGCAAATGCAGCTAACCTAAATTTGCTCTTAGCACGGACTTTAATGGTTGCCAAAGCTTCATACAATAATTAATCTTTGGAAACTCAACTAACTCCGTTGGTAGAGCTCTGCTTACGACCGGAAACTGATGGAACTACCCTAACAACAACAAGAGTACAACCAACAAATATCATGTCATAAAAACCTTAACTGAAATCAGTAAAATCAATTAAAAGGTCTTAAATTACTTGATCAATAAGTCATTGATACATTAAAATTGTGTCAGATGTATAATTTATAAATTTCAATAACAAGCATTGTTAGACCCACAAACAACAACTGATTTTCTGATAACTGCAACAAATTTATAAAGCTATTGCCTTTATCAATACCCACATGGGAAAACCCCCAAACTGTATTAAAAATTCGGTCTTGGATGGGTTAGTTCAAGGATTTTGCATCATCAATGAGAAAGACTCAGAAAGGGATTTAACATTTAACAACAAAAACAACTAATTCATATCAAATTAACGTCAAGACATTTCAATTATAAACGGTCACAAAAACAATCCAATCTCAGTGATGCATCAATCAATTACAAGTTACCTTCAAACTGTTCCTCAAATAACACTTTATTATCATTTGCTTCTTTAGCCACAACAACAAAGAAACGAGGATGAATGGTTGAGTTAATACATGCTATGGTGCCTCGATGAGATTGATTTTTGATTGAAGGGTTTCCTGGGCATTAACATAGGCCGAAATCGTGTATGATCAGATAGGTTTCTCCTCCGACAATTACTTTGTGGTAAGCGTGATTATGATGAGTGGGTAACTGAAGAATGCTTCAATTGCCAGAAGCTTTAATTGAGTTGTCTTGATAAGAAGAGGGAATTGGAAGAGTCGATTATTATGATTAAGGGTAAGGATGGAATCAAATTTTAGGTTTTAACTAAAAAGTGTATATAAATTTACCATATTAACCTTCTAAGTGTCTTAATTGTCATCTTTATACCTATGATACCTTTATGAATTAAGCTTAAATATGTTGTACATCTTGCTTGTTAAGTTGGACGAGTATGAAAATTACTAAAGGGTACATCACTCCCCCTTAATAAGATAACTAGTAGGAATGCCCGCGCGTTGCGGCGGGTGCATATGTTTTGTCGTCTTCTAAGGGTATTTGATGACAACGATCGAAGACTCATAAAACTTGATCGTGAACCAATGCGTAAAATTGACAAGTTAATGTTACAGAAAAATGCACACAACAAAAACAATAAAATAGTATGCAAAAAGGCTAAAAATATATGCAGCTTCAGTGAGCGACAAAGTCTAGACTTGTGAGGAAGAATACAACGTTTATTGGAATAGGTCTAACTAATATATAACTAATGACTACTTATAAATTATGATAATTATATCAACTATACCAATTAATAATTGATTATATTGTATGTATCAAATTCAGATGAGGTGGATCCAAAACTATAACCAAACAATAACAAGGTTGTATATTACAAAGATGAAAGAAAAGTGTTCAAGTAAGGTAGCAGGTGCAAGTTGAGAGGACTCGTTTTGAAAAAGTATCAAATTGGTTTATGTCCTCACCATAATGGGTTCTTGCCTAAATGACTGATGCATTCAACAATTGGGACTTCAAGACATCTATTGCATGATTGATAACGCTTCAACAGACATAACATGTTTAAATCATAATCTTGGGTAGCCTCATTACCATTAAGAGCGGTTAGTAAATGAGGGATACAGAGTAGTAGCTTCAGAAACATACAATTTAGAAAAGTTGGAAAATATGACATGTATGGTCTTTAAAACCTCCTCATTGATAGTTGATGTTGCCCATAATTCTCTCTCCAAAGCAGCTGCAAGACAGTAACAATAAGAGCATGAACATATGGTAAGAATAAGTGTTGACAAAAAAAAAATATTATTACCCGTTAAAGATCGGATAAGATCGTTTGATACATATTCTTGAAGAGTGTGGTCGGAAAATAAAAGTGGAATCAATAATGATGCCTTCCCAACAAGATCTACTCCTGATATGTTTAGTTTGTCGATGAAGATTATGTTCTACACTTCTACTACCTTATATTTGCTCCAAAATGTGGTTTACTCATCTGTGCAAAGTATTATTTGGAAAAAAAAGTGTTTCTTAGTATGGTATGTTAGAAGTGTATAAGATTTGGGTCTAAATATCAATAAATACATTTTAATTCCACCATAACGCAACTGCCAAATCTCTTATTTCTGGTAGTTATATACTAAAGAGAGGCCATAAATGCAGCAGTTTATAAATATATGATATACTCTTTATATAATTTAGTCCATATGTGCGCTGATACGTCTGACCCAGCTACGCAGGCCAAGATCCACCAACAGAAGTAGTTCAGGCCCAAGCAAATAATCCAGAAGCCTGCTTGTTTAGTTAGGAGATATATTTTCTTGTTACATGTTTCCTTCTTGTATGCATTAGTGGTAGTTATGAAGTAGTGGTAGGAGTTTTTCCTTAGTGAAGTAGTGGAGTAGAAGTTGCATTATGCATATTTAAATTGGTGTACTGCATGTTTGTTTTTGTCAATGAAAAATTAAGAAAATTGTTTCAAAGGCTTGTCTCTTTCTCTTGTGTTCTTGGGAGTTTGTAGGTTTTCTCCGTAAACCTATCATGCGCACACATATATATAACACATGTACTTTTAGGCCAAACCTGAAATAACATAGCCGATTCGGTTCATACCTCTTGAGCTCATGGAAATGGTTCATAACTGAGTGCTTTCTTGGCTCGACCTTGAGGGACTGAAAGGTCATCTGGGTTAGATCCATCGGGCTTCCAGGCCCAAATAGATGCTTGATCTGGACCATAATGATAATCATAGAAGAGTTCTCACAGGCCTCAGTTCGGTCTTTGGCAAAAATGCAAACTCGGTGATTGCCAGCCACCATCATTACCTGTGTATAAGAACTTTTTAGACTTAAAAATCACTTTAACGTGTCCATTGGCACAAAAGAAAAACGGGCTAATTGCATATAATGGTAACCAACTTATAGGTGTAGAAAAAGACCATCAGCTTTTCACAAAACCTCATAGAAAGTGATTACCTAAGATAGGTGCCACATCAGGGAATAAAAGTCAACATTGACACATAGTCAAAAGTTAAGGACATGTAATCATTTTGTACCTGTTATTCAGTATTTCTAAACTGAACAAGTTGTTTACCACTAATATTTTTTTCTTTTGAAACTTCGGTGAAATTTTCTGGCCTATTAGAAGTTGGCTACCTAAGTCCTAAAGGGCTGTACCGAACATAACATTTTTCCACGTTTTGGCAACCAGCTTAAATTAGGCACAAATAGTGGTTGGTTTCAAAAATATGCATGATGCGCTCCAATGCATTTTGATCCCAAAATCCTATGCGAGCGCCTTATACGATTCAGAGGGCATCATCCTCGCATCATATTGATTCAAGTAACTAACCTCATATATAACTAATTTTACATTTAAATTGATGATGTGGTACACTGGTAGCATATGATGCCATGACAATAGTCCATCAGATGCCACATGAAAAAAAAATGCTTGTATGAAGATATTAAAACAAATTTACTTACAGTTTAAAAAATGATTATTTATAAAACAACTCATATTCATAACTATGTAATAATATAATGTACCACTTATAATGCCATGTGGAATATAAAGATACACAAAAATGATAAATAAGACGCCACATCAAAATTTTTAAAAGAAATATGAAAAGAAAATGATATAAAAATGGAAAGGTAAGCTGGTTGCTAAAATCAGAAAAACAAATGTTAAGTTCGATTCTATTCCATGCAGTTTGCCCTTACCTAAAACACAAATTGGACCAGAGTTGGTTCCCCTTTAATGCAATTGACCAAAATGAAAATACATTTACATAACAGTTGGGATTTGATGAGTGGTTTGCGAATTTCAGTTGAACACCTTTGTGGTAATCATCAAGCACATACTGCAAGCATTGAAGCTACTCTGAGTAACAGAAATTTGATTAATAACAACTCCTACTGCAAGCGCAGTAAGTTCCAAACTTGATAACAAAATAAGTTCTGAAGTATAATAGGACATACCATGTACATATTTAAGCCAGACAGGGAATCCCCGCATCCAAATATCCAGCAGAGCCTCACACGATAACCTGAAAGAAAGGGTAAAATAGCATTTTATGACGCTTGTGATTTTCTTTTCATGGAAAATAAATATATGACAAAAAGTGGTGTCTTGATGCCAAAAAATTCATGAAATTATTTATTAGTTTTACTACATTTTACTTTGAATTTAAACATTGTGACATTAGAGTAGGCCATTACAAACAACACATAACACTTTTGGAAGCAAAATAGTCAAATTCTTTGCCTAAAGTAACAAAACTGTTTAGCCTAAGACCAATCAAAAGTTGGTGCCCAATCTAACAAAACTATGCATCTTAAAATAATAAAACTTGCAGCCAAAATTTATTCCAACCGGACCTAACAAACTGGTCATTTCATGGTCCTGTCTCTGGTGCGTTTTTCTTGTAATCCAGGTTGGTTTGTGGTCCGGTCTTAACCTTGTCAAGTCTGAATATTAACGGGCCTAAAGTTCTAATAATTATAAGTCGATTTGACCCGAACTAAAAAAAATAAAAAACGCTTCTAACATGAACCAATTAAACATATTTTATTTAACATACAGATTCTACACAAAAAATAACTTTACCAATTTACACATATGAACAGAAGAAAGTGAGAGCAAAGTGATGTAGGCGCACATATATCTATTCTCCTATAAACTGCTTTCAATTCCTGTAAGACAACATCCTCTCAATTCCTGTAAGACAACATCAATAGCAACATTCATAAATATCGACCAAAGGAACCCTATTTTTTTTTAGTTGAGGACAATTTATGTACCTGGAGGGGAGGATGAAGAGGGAGGGAGTTCAGAGAGTTTAAGAAGCTTAAAGATTACTGACATTTAGAGAATATAAATGGATTAAAAAAAGCTGAAAAATAAATATGTGGTTTTCAGTTTAGTGACGATTGGGATTCACTGGCTGTTGGGTGGATTATGGTGATTATGCTTCCATGGGAATGAAACACAAGCTTTAGTTAGGGGCAAATGAAGGTGTGGTACGAGGCCTTCAAATCATTGATTAAATGAAGAATTGAATGAATGAAATGAATGAGGGTAAACATACGATACTAAACTGACTATTAAATTGAATGGATTGATGAGAACACCTGATGGAAGAAGGCAAAGGATTATTATTGTGGGGGCATGGAGGGGAAATATGGGTAGTATTGTAAAATTACTTTGATATTGTAAAGGAGGATGATGGTAAAATGTTATACTACCCTTCTAAGTGTCTTAATTGTCACAAGTATTCCCATAATACCCTTAAATTCCATGCTTAAATATGTTGTACATGTTGCTTGTTAAGTTGTACGGAAATGAAAATGACTATGTTAGCCATCACTCCTCCTTAATAAGATAATATAGATATAGATATAGATTATTATTATTATTATTATTATTATTATTATTATTATTATTATTATTATTATTATTATTATTATTATTATTATTATTGACCTTGTGCCTCTTAGCATCCGATTGTAATTTTCTATTACTGCGAAACTTGGCAGCATTGTGAGTTTTGTGGTCATAAGCATCAACTGTGGAAAAAAATAAGCAGTTGACATATTATGAGCATATAAATAAATAAGTTGAACATATGAAATTGAATTACTGTTTGACCTATTATATAACAGTGTTCGTTCCACATAACTTTAGGAATATAATAATCTATTCGTTAGAACAAATAAAACAACTAATAGAAACAAAAAAAAACATTTTAAATAAAACCAAACAATTACCATTTTTTTTGAACAACCAGACCAAACTTTATTCATCACCAAAAAGACATAATTACACGACCCAATTAGCCAATGGTTACCTGGCCGTTAACCCATTATTACACCGAACAGACTAACTTCATACACAATCGACACCCAACCTCTACTATAACCAAAAAACATTACCAAAAATTTAACCAAAATCTATATCCGAAAACTCATTCCATTTTGCTTGGTCGACACCGGGAATCTTGGACCTTTTCATCACCCACCAAAAAGACTCCTCTTTTATTTCTTCGACAACCTTTTTCGTGCTCATACTTTTGCCATTGAAGACCACGTCGTTTCTTCTCAACCAAATCCTCCATATCGTCAAAAGAAAGATAGCGTACATGACATTTTTCTAGTTTTCACTTCCACCCAATGAGCCGCAATACTCCAATAGTTGAGAGATTGAATCGTACCAAGGAGGATCTGGGATCTTCAACCACGAACACACATTCCACCATACTGTTCTCGCCCACAAGCATCATGCAAATAAATGGTTATTAGACTCTAAAGACGTCCCACACATCTTACACAAACCGTCCCCCATAACGACCCCTTTAAACGCCAATGCCTCTAATGTCGGCACTTTATTACTTATCGCCCTCCACACAAAACAGTTCACTTTCGGGATCGCTATTTTACTCCACCTGAAACCTGTGTTACTTCGCTGCTCCTGTGAATACAGATGTAGCAACTAGAAAAAATTTTCTTTTCTTTCGTCTCTTCCTTTTTGGTCTTGGGCAATTTTTGGGACGAAAATTCTTTCAACAGGGGGATGATGTGACACCCGGCAAACTCAGGTTAGTAACATTCGTCAAACAACTAAGTCTACCTTAGCGAGTCATGCATATTACATACTTAACTGGGTCAGTAAAGTCGTTATGATGGCTCGGGGAAATCACCGGGAGTCGTTACGATGATCCACGGGATCATTGGGAGTCGGTCCATAACCATGTGTACAAGGATTGGTGATTTGTAGAATCGTCGGGTTTAACGCACACACGCAAGTCTCGAGTCCCGGGGATTGGTGAACGAATGTGAACGTGTTATTTATCATGCATTATGTGTTTATAATCATTATGTGACTTGTCGGTATGTGAATACATGCTTATATGTGTTAAAATAGTATTTGACGCGCCAAAAACCCGAATAAACATGCTGAAGGTGATTACGTGTAATCACATGGGCTTATAGGCGATTACAAGGTTATAGGCGATTACAAGGGGGCGATTAGCCCCTACTCGCTTGTTTTTATAGGCGATTGTCACACCCCAACCGATGGCGGAATACATCGGGGCGAGACTTGGGATAGATTGTTCAAAGACTTCATGACACTAGAATTCGTGACAATATGATTTAAAGATAAAATTTCATTCATAGCATAATTATCGTCTAAAAAGATAACAGAATACAAATTGTTTTCATGAAAAGAGAAATACGACATCAAAATATATAACTTAAACTAGCGTGAGTTTCTAGTCCAATCCTAAGTAGATTTCTTGAATATCCTGCATCAAACATTTCCTGCAACATGTATAAAATATCCGTCAACACATAAAGCATTAGTGAGCATACTAGTTTTAGTTTACATACATAGTATTTTAGAATGGTTTACTCAAATCTCATACTATAGCATTGCACATACCTATCATACAAAAGACATAACTCAAACCCGCGAGTACCACAGCGTATACCTAACATATTCATGTTAGGCCGTTTAAATCTTAACAATGACCCATAAAGGGGCGGTGTGCTACTCCTATAGCGCTATACATGTTAAGTGGGCTAATAATAGTTAATGATTTATGTCTAAGTATCTAAGAATCATAAGCACGACAAGTAGCATATAAGTATGTTTAATAGATTGAGCATGTGTGTTTATGAAAGCATTAGTGTGTTCTGCATATGATACATGTTTACACCCCAAAAGTGATAAAGAGTAAAAAAGGGGACAAGTATGAACTCACCTTTGGGTGCGTTTAGTAAGGCTCCAAAGACGAGTCTTGGATGGTTAGTTCCTTAGCCTTGGTTAACTAGGATTAGAGAATAAAGGGTCTTAGGTTCGAGTTTAGATTATAGATTCACAAGAGTCATGCAAGCCTTTAAGGCAAACCAAGCACAAATTGCCTTTTGGGCAATCCGGATGGTCATGAGATTAAGTTAGACCAAGCACAAAACCATCATAGATGATTCGGATGGTATAAAGTTAGAAATGTGAATCCATTTGACAGGTTCATGTCATAACCACTTCGCTTATGGAATAAACGTGGGTTTTGGACACGGATTTCCCCTTTCTAGTGTGGATAAATCCGTAGCACAAGAAGGGTCAAGAGAGTTGGTAAGGTAGGGTGTAACCACAAACCTTCCAAAGATTAATAATAAGCTAATAAGATAGAAACTTAAAAGTATATGTTTATATTATTATATAGTATAATTCAGAAAACAACCACCTTTGGGACCTCTTTTAGGTGCTCTACCCTTATCACACTTTTGTGGATAAATATGGGGAAGATCCTAGAGGTTTTTCCAAGGGGTTAGAAGAAGAAAAGAAGTGAAGAAAGAAGAATAAAGTTGGAGTTTATGAGAGAACTCACTTAGAAGTGGACTTCCACTCTTGGGATTTCTTTAGAGAATTGGGAGGTTTAGAGAGGATTTAAAAATGAGCAAGTGTTAGAATGGGTAGGAGTGGTGTATTTATAGTTGGGGTGAAGGGGTTGGGTATTTAATGAATTAATTAGGGTGGTTAGAAGTTAATTGGGTGGTAATTATATATTTAAAAGAAAAAAAAATCATGAAAATAATAAAAAAAACGTACGGAAGTTTTTTTGAAGTGTTATATTTCTTTTTGTTACATAAAGTCACATGGCTTTTTGTCATATTATGTTTTTTTTAGTATTATTAAATATATACATATATATATATATATATGTTTTATAATAATAAGTATATATTAAGGTCTTAACTAAATGAGTTTGTTGTTATAACGCCTAAATTGAATAAGATAAAGTATAATGACGACCCGTCACGAATTGGTAAGAGTATAAAAAAAGCGAGTAAAGGCGAACTTGGAATTTGTTAAGTATAGAATTTAGAATATATGCAAAACTAAAAATCACGCGATGTTACATAAAGTTTGCGTCACATAGAATTTATAGAATAAATTAAATAGATTAAGATTAAATGCAACTGTCAAAATACTTTTCCATTGATCATAAGCTCGGGATTACAAGGGTGTAAAAATGACAAGATACAAGAATACAAGGACTAGAATGGAAAATACGAAAAAATACGAATGTTACAGTCTCCCCTACTTTAGGAAATTTCGTCTCGAAATTTATTCAAGTGGCTTGACCGAAAAGATGTGGGTACTTTTTCTTCATTTGTTCTTCATGTTCCCAAGTGAATTCGGTCCATTCTTCGATTCCCAACGAACTTTAACTAGCGGAATACGTTTTCGTTTGAGTTGTTTAACTTCACGATCCGTTATTTCCACTGGTTTTTTGACGAAATGCATAGTCTCGTCAATTCGTACATCATCAAGAGGAATGTGTATGTTCCCATCGGCTAAGCACTTCTTCAAATTTGAAACATGAAAGGTGGGATGGACATTGTTGAGTTCTTGGGGTAACTCGAGCTTGTAAGCCACTTTTCCGATTCGCTCAATGCTTTTGAATGGTCCAACATACCGTGGAGCTAACTTTCCTTTCTTTCCAAATCTGACTACTCCTTTCCAAGGAGATACCTTGAGGAGTACTTGATCACCAACATTGAATTCAAGGGGTTTTCGCCGCTTGTCAGCGTAGCTTTTCTGACGGCTTCGAGCAGCTAAGAGATTATCACGGATCTGGATGATTTTGTTGGTCGTTTCCTGGATGATTTCGGGGCCAGTGATTTGTGCTTCACCAATCTCGTGCAAACATATAGGAGAACGACACTTTCGGCCATATAGAGCTTCGAATGGAGCCATTTGGATGTTGGTATGGTAACTGTTATTGTATGAGAACTCGACCAATGGTAGATGAGCATCCCAGTTTCCACCAAAGTCGATTACACAAGATCGAAGCATGTCCTCAAGAGTCTGGATCGTACGTTCAGTTTGACCATCAGATTGAGGATGAAAAGCTGTACTAAGATTAAGCTGAGTTCCCATGGCAGCCTGAAATGTTTCCCAAAGACGGAGGTGAATCGACCATCACGGTCTGAGATGATGTCAAGAGGAATACCATGACGACAAATGATTTCCTTGGTGTAGATATGGGCTAGCTTTTCAACTTTGTAATCTTCACGAATGGGGAGGAAGTGAGCTGACTTGGTTAAACGATCAATGATCACCCAAATGCTATCATGACCGGATGAGTTCAGGGGCTTGGTAATGAAATCCATAGAAATGCTTTCCCATTTCCACATGGGGACTTCGGGCTGTTCGAGCAAACCCGATGGACGTTGGTGCTCGGCTTTTACTTTGGAACAAGTGAGACATTTGGACACAAAGAGAGCAATGTCCTTTTTCATACCGAGCCACCAATAATTGCGACGGAGATCTTGATACATTTTATCTGCACCGGGATGAATGAAGTATCGGGATTTGTGTGCTTCGTTCATTACAAGAGCACGAAGGTCATCACGATTGGGAATCCAAATACGATCAAGGTAATAAAGAATTCCATCTGCCTTGGACTCCAAGTGTAACTCGGCACCACAAGACATTTCTTCGTATAGAGTATTTTCATTGACCGATGTATGCTGAGCATCTCGAATACGATTGAAGAGATCATTTTGAAACTGAGAGCTACGAAGACGGTCGGTTTTCTCGGATGTTGCACAGAACTGCGTGACCCTTTCGACTAAGAGCATCGGCTACTACGTTCGCTTTACCAAGATGATAGCGAATTTCGCAGTCGTAGTCGTTTAACAATTCGACCCATCGTCGTTGCCGCATGTTAAGATCCTTTTGATTGAAAATGTGTTGGAGGATTTTGTGGTCGGTAAAGACAACACATTTTGTACCATAAAGGTAGTGTCTCCAGATTTTTAGGGCAAAAACAACAGCACCAAGTTCGAGATCGTGAGTGGTGTAGTTCTTCTCGTGGATTTTGAGTTGCCTCGAGGCATAGGCGATGACTTTGCCTCGTTGCATAAGAACGCAACCAAGACCTTGATTCAATGCATCACAATAAACCACGAAATCATCATTCCCCTCAGGAAGAGCTAGGATAGGAGCATCACAAAGCATGTCCTTGAGGGTTTGAAAGGCTTCTTCTTGTTTAGGACCCCAAATGAAAGGTTGGGATTTTTGAGTCAAAGCGGTGAGAGGTGTAGCAATTTTGGAAAAGTTGGAGATGAACCGACGGTAGTAACCCGCCAATCCTAGAAAAGAACGAACTTCGGTAGGAGATTTTGGTGCAATTCAATTTTTAACGGCTTCAATTTGGCAGGATCAACATGAATACCTCTATCGTTCACAATATGCCCAAGGAATTGAACTTCTTTTAACCAAAATTCACATTTAGAGAACTTGGCATAAAGTCGTTCGGCACGTAGGAGTTCTAGAATCAAACGGAGATGTCGTTTATGGTCGTCTTCGGATTTGGAATAGATCAAGATGTCATCAATGAACACAATCACAAAACGATCCAAATAAGGTTTACACACTCTATTCATTAGATCCATGAACACTGCAGGTGCATTGGTTAAACCGAAAGGCATCACCATGAACTCGTAGTGACCATATCTTGTGCGAAAAGCGGTTTTTGGAATATCTTCTTCGTGGATTTGAAGTTGATGGTATCCCGAACGAAGATCGATTTTTGAGAAACAAGTAGCTCCTTGGAGCAGGTCAAAGAGATCATCAATGCGTGGAAGAGGGTATCGGTTTTTGACAGTAAGCTTGTTAAGCTCACGATAATCGATGCACATACGGAATGATCCGTCTTTCTTTTTAACAAACAAAATAGGAGCACCCCATGGAGAAGTACTCGGGCGTATGAAGCCTTTTTCAAGCAGTTCTTGGAGTTGACTAGCAAGTTCTTGCATCTCGGAAGGTGCAAGACGATATGGCGCTTGTAACATATCGCATTTAATTCTATGTACGTTTCGACAGTTATTAATAAAACGCCGAATTTTTATCATTATCGTACCCTTTAAAAATATTTCGTGACGCATTTGGACTCTTAGAACTATACTATGATTATATATTATTATTAAAGTGGGAAATTAATTGTTAAAAAAATAATGCCTGGGCCGGGGTTCGAACCCGTGCCCTAGGCCGGTTCACACAAGGACACACACAGCCAACCAACTGGGCTACACCACTTATCTGTTTATTTTCCACGCGTTTTAATTATATGACAACACGTAACAGTTGACTTGGAAAGTCAACTGCAATGATAATCATCCATAATTAACACCAATCCGCGTTTTAATCCAATTATGGTAAACAAGGATTGAGTTGTCTGACCCATTTCGCGTATTATACAAGCTAAATCGTCATTAAAACATACCATATTATTGTCATTCACGCGTTTATGATTTAAACTCGAGTCAAACCTTACCAATTCGAACACCCGAGCATGTCACTATAAATTGGACCCTCATTCACAAGCTACAATCGCCGAACACTCTTTCCCTACTCTCAATTTCTTCTGTAAAACTCATTTTGATCTTCTTGGGTTCGCGTTTGACTTTTTCGTTGACCGCTCAAGATCACACGAGAAACAGTTTTTAAGTTCAATGTCCTTGATTGGTTTTGTTAATCGCCCCCCTGACAACAATAACCCCATGAATAATCGGGTTATTGTTTGTCAATCTTGATTATTGAAAAGCTAGGGCTCGACGCGATTAAATTGGGGATAATATGAATCTGCAGACCTTGATATATAAATAACACAGAACCACTTTCATCACCAACTGATCAACATATCAGTTAGTGTGACTCCTTTCACTAAAACACGAACCGGCCACAAGGCCAGGGTTCGAGTCCCCCTTTCCACGCATATTTTTCCTTTCTTTTTAAAGGATTATGTAACTGGTTCATTTAGACTATTTAATTAATTTCAAACCAAGATTATTCGTTCACAGGGTCCAGACCAACTGGTCTGGACTTGTGATTTAAAACTCTGACCCGGGTTTGACGCGGGTTCGAGCCTCACCATATGCAAACTTTTTTTTAAAAGAACCCTTTATACTTATACATTCATTTTATTTTTAAAAATAGTTTTAAAATACTAAAAATGCTTTATAAATTCCACAAAAATTATTTTATGATATCCTAATAGAAAAGTTTATCATACAATTTTTAGTTTTCCAAAAATTATTTATTTATTATATATAATAAATATTTCAAGTTTATTCTATATAATTATAAAATTCTATAAAAATATCAAAACGATTTTATAAAATTCTACAAAAATTATTCTAAGTTTATAAAACAATAAACATTCCAGAAATGGTTTTTATTTCTGAAAATCATTTATTTAATATTTTTAATCGATTTTTGTTATTTTAATCATAAATAAATCATAATAAATTCATTTTTCAATATTTTTGCACCAAAATTTTATATAAATTATTTCTGTCCATTTAGAACAGAAATACAAATTTTAATTTAAAAATTATTTAATTTTAATATTTTTAGATATTAAAGTTATATTTTGGCAAAATAAAAATAAATAGACTAAATATTCTATTTTTTAGAAAATAATTTTATAAAAATTATTTTCATACTTAAAACCTATTTACGTGATCACCCTTAATCAAAAGCCTACAAAAGACTTTTGTTTATTTATTTATCGAATTTCTTTTATTTATTAAACCATTTAATTATTAATCAAACGAATACCTATCCCCAAATTCGAAACCCTAGAAAATACTTGTAGACTAGAAAGACTTAGACTTATTTATTACCTTAAATATAGGGTAATACTTGGCATCGTTGGGCTGCACTTATTCTATTTTCACGAGAGTTAACATTTTGCTAAGGTGAGTTTTACATAGTCCTTTTTCTATTTCACTATTTTTGGGGTGAAACATGTTACAACATTCTATCTACAATTCAATCATAAAGTGTCTATGTGTTATTCTATGTTGCATTATGTCTTAAACATGACTAGGGTAAGCACAATATTCTAGCATAATCATTAACATTGATCAGCCGACGGTATACAATGATAGATCTATTGGACTGACAATCCCACCCGGATACGTGTACCTCCTACATAGTGTGACATCCGTCACCCTAGTCTTTCATCTAATTGACAATAATAACCCTTCAATATTTCCATTATAGTCCCTGTAAGTTTCGTTATTTTCAAATTTAATTTTAGAGCGAACTAAAAAAATTTATCGTTTATATTATGGATCAGGTATGAGATTTAATCAAACGCGTATGTTGAAACGTCATCCGGAAGGGATAGTATAAAAAAAATGTCAAGTTTTATAAAAGAGTTTTAAAAAAAGTTAAATATAGTTAACTTGGTTAAGTTTTATAAAGGAAAAACTAACTTAGTTATATAGAAAACTAACAAGGTTAAACTAGAGGGACTATACTTGCCACGTGGTGAAAGTTTAAAAAAAAGATTTTTTTTTTCCCTGTTCTTGTTTCCGGCCACTGTTTCGCCGCCGGCGACATTCCGGCCGATCTCCGGCTATGGTAACTCATTTAATCATTGGTGTAATTCGATTTTTAATGTTTCTTTCCGTTTCTTCATCATTCCTAATCAGTTTCGGACAAATTATAGGTGTTTTAATAAAGTTTAAATCAAGTTTTAATTTTGGGTTTGGTTGTAACCGCCGATTTAAAACAATGGACTCTAACGTCCGATTCTTATCAAACAACCTTATAAATTGATCTTACAATTCGTAATCTGCACTGCTACATGTTCTAAACCCACGAAAAAACGTATCTAATCGCGTCCAGAAGTCCTCTAAATCGATGCATTATTTTCGGCTCATTTCCTTGCTTGTTCGACTCTTAACAAGATGTAAGTTCATTTTTTTATGCTGTTTTGCTTGGTCACATCTAGGGATTGAAAGCCCTCTACTACAGATCAATCATCGCGTCTGTATTGGGTTATTGAAATTCTTTAGGGTTAGGGTTCTTAGGTTAAATTGGGGAAGAAGATGATGAACACTCAACATATTATAAATATATATGGTTTCAATTAAAATTAACAAAACTATTTGTGGTGGAGTGGTTTGTTGTTGTGTGTGTAGGGGGTTTGACTCGGGCTCGAGACCCATGCCCCACAATTTCTTTTTGTTTCAGATTCCATTTCCTTTCTTTTTATTTTTACTTTATATTTTGATATTATAATCATTTATAATTCATGTAAACTTATAATATTCATAATAAATTCACTTTTTGTCCAAAAATCATGAAAATTTAGGTGTAACACCTTGACACCCTAAATAAAATTATCACATTTTTATTTTCTGGAAAATAAATTATTTTCGTAATTTTAATGATTTAAATTGTTTTAATCATAATTAATTGATTAAAAATTCATTTTTAATGATTTTAATCTCAAACTTTTTGAGTAATTATTTCTCATCATCATGAACTGAAATAAAAATTATTGGTTTAGAAAACACTTATTTTTATTAATTTTCATATTCTTAATCATTTAAACATGATTTAATTTCATTAAATCAATCTTAAATATAAATAAGTTTATAAAAATTATGGGAAAAATATTTTCATTGATTTACATCAGAAAGCATCCATTTTCAATAAAAAATAGCATTTTTGGATCATGTCTTGTATTATTAGTATTATTTATCAATTACGACATAATTAAACGTTTATTTATTTATACTATTACAAAATCTATTTTATAAATACTTTTCTTATAAAATAGAAATATTTCTTATGTTGGAAAGTCTTAATTATTATTTGTCGGATCATTGTATAACTCATAATTATTTATTTCAATATTTATGATTATCGTATTTATTTACAATAATTAGTTAAAGTAATTAACTAAATGATTTTTCCTTAATTATTCAAATATATTTACATTTAAATATTCAAATGGTAATAATTATATTACCTAAACCACATTTACAAACTTTGATATATTATTTTTGACATACAACTTTTACATTAATGCAATTTATCATAAAACTCTAATTTCCCAAATCGACTTAGCAAACCCTAATGCCTTAGAACCCTAGATACCTTAGACTTTTAAGACATTTCATTTATTAGTATTCTTATACATTATAGGTAGAATTCTTCGGAATTCCCATTTCTTAACTCACGTCAGCTTAAGTTGGATTTTGATCGCTTTCGCAAACTGTGAGTATATCTTTCCCCTTTTTCATGTTTTACACTTTTGGGGTGACTCATGTACGCTTATTACTTCACTCACTTAATCATGTCTTATCATATATTCACAATCGCAATTCTTGTATGTGTTTTACTTGTTGATTCGCTGATAGTGTGTACTTATGGCCTTAATCATTAACCGCTGGGCGGCCTAGCATAGCAATAAATAGTACTTAATTATTGTTATGTGTGAACGATTATTCATCGCCTACTATGAGCGAATACTATATATATGTGACTCTTGATTCATTGAACAAAGGTTTGATTTTGGGTAGCATTTGTACATAGCTTGAACACTAAATTGTAGACAGTACTACACGTGAATTGCGAAACTCTTTTTCTACTATATGTATTCAAACAGAGTATGCTCACCAATACATTTTTGTATTGACATATATTATTTTCGTACATGTTTCAGGTTATTTATGAGATGACTTTTAAGCTTTTGGAATTTTTATTTAGATTTTTGGATTCATTGTATTTTAGTTTTAGTTGTCACTCTAGAATCATTGTATCTTGTATTTTTTTTTCAATGTAATAAACTACTTAATCAATATATCAAAATTTACACTTTTAGTCCATGAGCTATTGAACAATCGTCACTATGTGACACCTCGATGTTTCCGCCATCGGTTGGGGTGTTACACATAGGTAGCGTGGGTGATTGTTATCGAATTCATAACATAATCGAGTGAACCATGAGCGTATGGGATGGACCACAATATTCTAGTCACAAGGTTTGATTATGCACTCGATTTACCTGATAGTATGTTTTCACATATGGACTAGACTTGCCATGACACTTGAATTGTACAAGTTTTATTCAATTATCAAAACCTATGTAATTCTCACCAACTTTTGTTGACCCAAAAATATTTTCAAAATTAACATGTTTCAGGTAACAATAAAGCTGAGGCTTAGAGTATGCATGATGGATACTTTGGAGTTATTTGAAGTTATTTGAAGTTATTTGTTTTATTTGATATTATGTATTTTGGGATTTTTAGACATCATTTCATTTGGATATTTATGTTATGAATAAATTATTTAAAATTTCAATATATACCATGTGCTACTGAAACAATCATCAATACGTGACATCCCGATGTTTCCGCCATCGGTTGGGGTGTTACAGATTGGTATCAGAGCCTTGGTTATAGGGAATTAGGTTATTAGAAAAATAATCTAGACTATAACCTTAGGGATTAAAACAGTACTTGCTTCTCTTACTTGTAACCCTAATTGCTTCCTTAATCTTATCCCTATCCTACACCTTATACAACCCTAAGCCATTACAAGTTGACTGCTCTTATTCGTCTGTTGCAATCCTGATCCACCAATAGATTAATAGGACAAACTCCTCAGGTTTAGCCTGAACCACCTTGAGATCTCGTCGAAGTTCTAGATTTTAATAACGAACACGTGCAATCTGGAAGGGTGAACGCCTGTATTCTGAGTCTTCTGTCTAGGCTGGCATTGCGCATATATCCCAATCAGACGAGGGACCCGGATGGCTACCTGGGAATTCTTGGGATGAGTGTTCACTTATAGGCTAAAGCATGTCTTCACTATGTTATTAGAATCTAGAATCTTTGATAAGTCAACGTTTTCGTTTATTCGTTTTAATTAATGGATAAATGATTACATTCCTTATATTACCTCATTCATTTCATTGTGTCTCATACAGATCATGCCTCCACGTCACAGCACTCGCAATAACAGTGGTGGAATCATGAGGAAGGGAGCAGCAACCACAACCATAACCACGACACTAACCACAACAATGGAGGTGATGCCCAACTGGATGCGATCATTTCTCAACAAATGGCGCAACAGATCGCAACTCTGGTTCCTAACTTATTGGCTCAAGTCATCCAAATGAATGGGAACGGCAATGGAAATGGAAACGGCAATGGAAACCACAATGGGAACGGGAATGGAAACGGGAATGGTCTCCCAGCCTGTACTCTCAAACACTTTAATACCTGTAATCCTCCTAAGTTCAGTGGGGATGAAGGAGCTACTGGTCTCCTACAATGGTTCGAGGGTATTGAGAATACCTTCATTAACAGTGAGTGTCCCGATAACTTTAAGGTCCGTTATGCTATGAGTGTTCTTCACAAACGAGCACTCACTTGGTGGAATGAGGAAAAGCGCACCCGCGGAGCTGAAGTTGCACTTGCTATGACCTGGGATCAAGTCAAGGAGAAAATGAAAGCTGAGTTTTGCCCACGTAACGAGGTTAAGAAATTGGAGGACGAGTTCCACACCCTTGCTCAGGATAGTGGGGAAAACCTTGCTTATAATACCCGCTTCCATGAGCTCAGTTTGTTGTTGCCCCATAAGGTCACTCCCCTATCTGTAGCCATCGAGAAGTATATCAGTGGTCTACCTATGCAAATTCAAGACACGGTATGGGGAAGGAATCCTGCCACCTTGGAAGAAGCCAAACGTTTAGCGGCTACACTGACTGACAATCACGTGAAGAATAGTACTTTGTTTCGCAAAGGTGCTAAGAAAGATGTGAACAAAGCTACACCAGAGCCGGCTAAGGAGATTAAGACTGAACACTCTGTTAACAAGAAACGTAAGGCCCGAAACTTTACAGTGGTTGCCACCCCCCGCACCCAATAAGAAGCCATACACCGGACCTCACCCCTTGTGCAACACTTGCAAATACCATTACCCAGCTCAGGTGCCATGTCGTTTTTGCACTAATTGTCAAAGGTATGGTCACCTTGTGAATATCTGTCGAGCTCCTCCTGCTAATGGCCCTGTTGCCCAAAATAACCCAGCCAGAAATGCCCCAGCTCCCAACCAACAAAACAATAGGCCTGCTCGTGGTCAGTGTTACGAGTGTGGCAGCCCAGACCACTATATCAATGCCTGCCCCAATCGTAACCAAAACCAGAACCAGAACCAGAACCAAAATCGCAACCAAAACCAGAACAGCAACCAGAACCAAGGTGCTCGAGGTCGCGCATACAACCTCAATGCTAATCAGGCCCGCGACAACAACGAGGTGGTTAATGGTACGTTTCTCGTTAATAACCACTATGCTTCTATATTATTTGATTCGGGTGCTGATAAGTCATTTGTATCACTAAAGTTTGAACCCTTACTTAACTTACCCCAAACTAACCTAGAGGAACCTTTAGTGGTAGAGGTAGCTAATGGGAAGTCTATCTCGATCGATTCTATTATACGTAACTGTGTGTTGAACCTTGATGAACATACTTTCTCTATCGATCTCATTCCTATGCATCTTGGAAGCTTTGATGTCATAGTAGGCATGGATTGGTTGTCAACCCATCGTGCTGAAATCCTATGCTTTGAGAAAGTTATTCGCATTCCTCTTGAATCTGGTGATATTTTGAAGATCTATGGTGAGAAGCCTTGTAGTGAGCTTAAACTCATGTCTTGTACTACTACTCAAAAATACTTACGAAAGGGGTATATGGCTTTCTTGGCTAACGTGATAGAAAAGAAAGACAAGGGCAAAAGTATCCAAGACATCCCAATCATTCGGGACTATCCTGAAGTCTTTCCAGAGAATTTACCTGGTTTGCCTCCTGCTCGACAAGTTGAATTTAGGATCGACCTTGTTCCTGGTGCAAATCCTGTTGCCAAAGCTCCTTATCGTCTTACACCCTCTGAGATGCAAGAACTTGCCAGTCAACTGCAGGAACTTTCTGATAAAGGTTTCATTCGCCCCAGTTCTTCTCCATGGGAGCCCCTGTATTGTTCGTCAAGAAGAAAGATGGATCTCTCAGGATGTGTATCGACTATCGTGAACTCAACAAACTCACCATCAAGAATCGTTATCCCTTGCCTAGGATTGACGATCAACTTCAAGGAGCAACCCACTTCTCGAAGATTGATCTTCGTTCTGGTTATCATCAGCTTAGAGTTCACGAAGAAGACATTCCCAAGACAGCCTTTCGTACACGTTATGGTCATTACGAATTCATGGTCATGCCATTTGGATTGACCAACGCTCCCACAGTGTTTATGGATCTAATGAATCGCGTTTGTAGACCCTACCTGGACAAATTCGTGATCGTCTTCATTGACGACATCTTGATTTACTCAAAATCAAAATCCGATCACGAACAACATCTTCACTCAATCTTGGGTCTCCTAAAGAAAGAACAACTGTATGCCAAGTTCTCAAAATGTGAATTTTGGCTTAAGGAAGTTCAATTTTTAGGACACGTCATCAATGAGAACGGAATTCATGTTGATCCCGCGAAGATCGAAGCTGTCAAAGATTGGAGTGTTCCTAAAACTCCAACTGAAGTCCGTTCCTTCCTTGGTTTGGCTGGTTATTATCGTTGATTCATTGCCAACTTCTCCAAGATCGTTGTTCCTCTCCCTGCCTTAACTCACAAGGGTAAACCTTATGAGTGGGGACCAAAACAAGCGGAAGCATTTGAGACTCTTAAGATGAAACTTTGTGAAGCTCCTATTCTGTCTCTACCTGATGGTAATGATGATTTCGTGGTCTATTGCGATGCATCAAACCAAGGTCTTGGTTGTGTTCTCATGCAACGAGGCAAGGTTATTGCTTATGCGTCTAGACAGCTCAAGACCCACGAAAAGAATTATACCACCCATGATCTTGAATTGGGCGTCGTGGTCTTTGCTCTTAAGATTTGGAGACACTATCTTTATGGAACCAAATGTGTGGTTTTCACGGACCACAAAACTCTCCAACATGTCTTCGACCAGAAAAATCTTAACATGAGGCAACGACGTTGGGTTGAGTTACTTAACGACTATGATTGGGAGATTCGCTACCATCCTGGCAAAGCGAATGTTGTGGCTGACGCACTCAGTCGTAAAGAGCGCATCAAACTTCATTGTGCGAGAGTTCGTACTGATCTTCAGGATCGTATCCTCCAGGATCAACATACTTCAGTCACCCAAGGTAACATGTACGAGGAAATGTCTTGTGGTGCTGAGACTCAACTTGAAACCAAACCTGATGGTCTACTTTATTTTCTCAATCGACTTTGGATTCCTGACCGTGATGATCTTCGTACTTTCCTTATGAACGAGGCTCACAAGTCTCGTTATTCTATTCATCCTGGAGCTGACAAGATGTACCAAGATCTTCGTTATTCGTATTGGTGGCCTTGTATGAAGAAAGATATCGCTCTTTTCGTTGCAAAGTGCCTTACTTGTTCAAAGGTCAAGGCTGAACATCAACGACCATCTGGTATGCTTGAACAACCAGAAATTCCTGTATGGAAATGGGAGAGCATAGCAATGGACTTCATCACTAAACTCCCTCGTACACCCAAAGGTTTTGACAACATTTGGGTAATCGTTGTCCGTCTAACCAAGTCAGCCCATTTCTTACCTATTCGTGAGAAATATTCTGTGGAAAGGTTAGCGAAGATGTACGTGAGTGAAATTGTATGTCACCATGGTATACCTTTGGACATTATCTCTGATCGTGATGGTCGTTTCACCTCTCACTTTTGGGATTCTTTACAAGACGCTTTGGGTACCAAGCTAAACCTGAGTACTGCTTATCACCCTCAAACAAATGGTCAGACCGAACGAACCATCCAGACACTTGAGGATATGCTCAGGGCATGTGTCATCGATTTTGGTGGCGCATGGGATTCTCATCTTCCCTTGGTCGAGTTTTCATACAACAACAGTTATCATGCCAGCATTAACATGGCTCCTTTCGAGGCCCTCTATGGTCGTAAGTGTCGTTCACCTGTCTGTTGGACTGAGGTTGGTGAAGCCCAGATCACTGGACCTGAACAGATCCAGGAAACCACAGATAAAATCCAACTCAATGAGGATAATCTTCTCAAGGCTAGAAGTCGTCAGAAGAGTTATGCTGATAAACGTCGTAAGCCCTTGGAATTTCAAGTCGGGGACCTTGTACTTCTTAAGGTATCTCCTTGGAAGGGAGTAATTCGCTTCGGTAGAAAAGGAAAACTAGCTCCTCGATATCTAGGCCCATTCAAAGTGCTTGACAGGATTGGAAAAGTGGCTTACAAACTTGATCTTCCACCTGAGTTAAGCAATGTTCACCCAACTTTTCACGTTTCGAATCTCAAGAAATGCTTAGCAGATGAGAACCTCCATGTCCCTCTTGAAGATGTGCAGATCGATGAAACTATGCACATTGTCGAGAAACCTGTTGAGATCGTGGATACTGGAGTCAAGAAACTCAAGCGCAGTCGCATTCCGATCGTTAAGGTTCGTTGGGAATCTAAGCGAGGTCCAGAGTTCACTTGGGAACGCAAGGACCAGATGAAGTCTAAGTACCCACACCTTTTCCCACCAGACTCTCCAACTCCAACTTCAGGACGAAGTTCCTAAAAGTAGGGGAGACTGTAACATATCGTATTTAATTCTATGTACGTTTTGACAGTTATTAATAAAACGCCGAATTTTTATCATTATCGTACCCTTTAAAAATATTTCGTGACGCATTTAGACTCTTAGAACTATACAATGATTATATATTATTATTAAGGTGGGAAATTAATTGTTAAAAAAATAATGCCTAGACCGGGGTTCGAACCCGTGCCCTAGGCCGGTTCACACAAGGACACACACAGCCAACCAACTGGGCTACACCACTTATCTGTTTATTTTCCACGCGTTTTAATTATATGACGTGCTTAAAACGTAACAGTTGACTTGGAAAGTCAACTGCAATGATAATCATCCATAATTAACACCAATCCGCGTTTTAATCCAATTATGGTAAACAATGATTGATTTGTCTAACCCATTTCGCGTATTATACAAGCTAAATCGTCATTAAAACATACCATATTATTGTCATTCACGCGTTTATGATTCAAACTCGAGTCAAACATTACCAATTCGAACACCCGAGCATTTCACTTTAAATTGGACCCTCATTCACAAGCTACAATCGCCGAACACTCTTTCCCTACTCTCAATTTCTTCTGTAAACTCATTTTAATCTTCTTAGGTTCGCGTTTGACTTTTTCGTTGACCGCTCAAGATCACACGAGAAACAGTTTGTAAGTTCAATGTCCTTGATTGGTTTTGTTAATCGGCCCCCTGACAACAATAACCCCATGAATAATTGGGTTATTGTTCGTCAATCTTGATTATTGAAAAGCTAGGGCTCGACACGATTGAATTGGGGATAATATGAATCTGTAGACCTTGATATATAAATAATACAAAACCACTTTCATCACCAACTGATCAACATATCAGTTGGTGTGACTCCTTTCACTAAAACACGAACCGGCCACAAGGCCAGGGTTCGAGTCCCCCATTCCACGCACCTTTTTCCTTCTTTTTAAAGGATTATGTAACTGGTTCATTTAGACTATTTAATTAATTTCAAACCAAGATTATTCGTTCTCAGGGTCCAGACCAACTGGTCTGGACTTGTGATTTAAAAATCTGACCCGGGTTTGACGTGGGTTCAAGCCTCACCATATGCAAACTTTTTTTTAAAAGAACCCTTTATACTTATACATTCATTTTATTTTTAAAAATAGTTTTAAAATACTAAAAATGCTTTATATATTCCACAAAAATTATTTTATGATAACCTAATAGAAAAGTTTATCATACAATTTTTAGTTTTCCAAAAATTATTTATTTATTATATATAATAAATATTTCAAGTTTATTCTATTATAATTATAAAATTCTATAAAAATATCAAAACGATTTTATAAAATTCTACAAAAATTATTCTAAGTTTATAAAACAATAAACATTCCAGAAATGGTTTTTATTTCTGAAAAATCATTTATTTAATATTTTTAATCGATTTTTGTTATTTTAATCATAAATAAATCATAATAAATTCATTTTTCAATATTTTTGCACCAAAATTTTATATAAATTATTTCTGTCCATTTAGAACAGAAATACAAATTTTAATTTAAAAATTATTTAATTTTAATATTTTTAGATATTAAAGTTATATTTTGGGAAAATAGAAATAAATAGACTAAATATTCTATTTTTAAGAAAATAATTTTATAAAAATTATTTTCATACTTAAAACCTATTTACGTGATCACCCTTAATCAAAAGCCTACAAAAGACTTTTGTTTATTTATTTATCGAATTTCTTTTATTTATTAAACCATTTAATTATTAATCAAACGAATACCTATCCCCAAATTCGAAACCCTAGAAAATACTTGTAGACTAGAAAGACTTAGACTTATTTATTACCTTAAATATAGGGTAATACTTGGCATCGTTGGGCTGCACTTATTCTATTTTCACGAGAATTAACATTTTGCTAAGGTGAGTTTTACATAACCCCTTTTCTATTTCACTATTTTTGGGGTGAAACATGTTACAACATTTTATCTACAATTCAATCATAAAGTGTCTATGTGTTATTCTATGTTGCATTATGTCTTAAACATGACTAGGGTAAGCACAATATTCTAGCATAATCATTAACATTGATCAGCCGACGGTATACAATGATAGATCTATTGGACTGACAATCCCACCCACATAGGTAGCGTTGGCTTGTTATCGAATTCATAACATAATCGAGTGAACCATGAGCGTATGGGATGGACCACAATATTCTAGTCACAAGGTTTGATTATGCACTCGATTTACCTGATAGTATGTTTTCACATATGGACTAGACTTGCCATGACACTTGAATTGTACAAGTTTTATTCAATTATCAAAACCTATGTAATTCTCACCAACTTTTGTTGACCCAAAAATATTTTCAAAATTAACATGTTTCAGGTAACAATGAAGCTGAGGCTTAGGGTATGCATGATGGATACTTTGGAGTTATTTGAAGTTATTTGTTTTATTTGATATTATGTATTTTGGGATTTTTAGACATAATTTCATTTGGATATTTATGTTATGAATAAATATTTAAAATTTCAATATATACCATGTGCTACTGAAAAAATCATCAATACGTGACATCCCGATGTTTCCGCCATCGGTTGGGGTGTTACAGCGCTTTTGCAACAGGTGTAGCACCGGGTATGAGGTCAATACGAAATTCGACGGAACGAGCAGGAGGAAGACCGGGTAGATCCTCGGGAAAGACCTCGGGAAAGTTACAAACGACAGGTATGTCTTTTATGTCTTTTTCTTTGTCTTTGGTTGTTACCACATGAGCCAAGAATGCAACATATTCCTTACGGAGATACTTTCGAGCTTTGGTACAAGACATGAGCTTGAGTCATTTGGAGGCTTTTTCACCATAGATTTGTAAAGTGTCTGTGACACCCGGCAAATTCTGGTTAACAACGTTGTCTAGATGAAAGTCTACCTTAGCAAGTCACGCGTATATTGCACTTAACGTTGTTCTTTCCTTAACCAAGTGTACAAATGGTGACGATTTGTAGGATCGTCAGGTCATACGGAACATACAAGTCTCGGGTCCCGGGAATTGGTGAATGATGTGTCGTAAAACACATCCATTCTCTTATGTATTTTTTTATTATAATTGAGTCTTTTGTATATAGTTTTTAGTAGTTTTAGGCGTGTATTCGTTTGTTGGCCTATTTTTGTCATTGTATAGATTTTTATTAATTTTTAGTACTTACTTATTTATTTTATATTTTGGTAGGTGTTCGTGTGGACGTTGGAGCGTAAACGATGAACTTTGGTCAAGCAAAGAACACCCGAGTGTAGAGCACCGAGTTATAATGCTATATATAATAATAATAATAATAATAATAATAATAATAAAAAACAAAAAAAAATAATTGAAAGCCTTAGTGGGCTCGTGACCCAAGCAATAATACAACAAACAATTGTTTAGGGCTGCATTATAAATTGGTGAGAAACATTGATTTTTGGAGGGGGAATATTATTCAGGAGCGAACAAAAGGAGAGCCGCCAGAAGCAACTTTGGAATTGCACAGCAAAAGACAAAAGTCAACCAGTCAACTACGGTGACGATCGAACGAGCACGGAAGGAGAAAAGGCCACGGGCACGTTAAAGATCAAGAGCCAACGAGCCTTGGGTTAGGTTTAGTTTTCGCTCTATATTTTTATAGACATGATGAAATTGTTTTTTATAAACTTTGAATTTATGTTTCTAATTATAATTATGAGCTAGACTTTTATGGTTGCTTAGGTTTATGAACTAGACACGTAATTTGCAGTTTTTAATGATTCTTGGTTTTTAATTTTGATGTGTAGGATTACATGTTTTTAATTTTATTGTTGGATTTGATATATGTGTGTTGGTGTTATTTTTATTTGAAGTTTGTTTATTGGTTTTGTGGAGCTAGGCATGTAGAGATACCCCCTAGGTCTTGAAATCAATCTAGTTCGTCAACTTAGGTTAGCGTGCTAGTATTTGGAGTTGGAGTACGACACAAGTATAACAAACTAATATAATAAATTAACTAAGGCGTGCAGTCCATTCTTGAGGGTGAGAAATCTAACTCGAGTTTGCTAGGTAACTAACTAGGCATTGTTCGGTAGTTGGCAAGCGCTAGGGCGGGAGTCGCTACTTGTCCGTGTTTAGAGTTTTCCTAGGTTTTCTTCAGTAGAGTTTAAGTCTGCTTCATAGTTTGAGGGTTTTAATCCAGGAGAGGTTTTAATCTGATTTCTATGGGATTTTGGTACGCTAGGGCGATCCAGGTCCATCTTAGCATTTCTACACTTGTCCCGCCTTAAGTCTAGTGAGCTATCCTTGACAGGAGGTTTATTAGGTAAGAATAGGGTCTCAAGTTAATTACCAGATTCAGGATTTATTGCTAGTGTCTAGGGATTTTACCTAAGTAACCAACCTTCTTCCTATCCGATTTCTTCAAGTTCCTAGTTCCTATAAGCAACTAAAGTTATTTTATTTATATTTAGTTTCTTTTAAGTTTATAATTATTAGTTTAACACCCCCCATTTAAGTATATATTTATTTAGGCTAGTATTCGGTAGAGGTTGTGATCTAGAGTTGCATTCGCGTCTTTGGGTTCGATACTCGGTCTTATCTGTTTACTGCTTTGCGACCGGTACACTTGCCGTGCGTGTGTAGTTTTTAGGTGAGTCGTTTTAATTAAAGCTTGTGTTATTTTTATATATACATTTACACTTGCCGTGCGTGCTGGACGACTAAAAACGACTATAAATACAATGTTTAACCTCCTAAACTTCATAATACAAACCCTAGTCGTCCCATAACTCGTCCCAACACACACACAACCTCTGGAACGCGATTTTTGATCAAAACACAAGGTTTCAAGCTTAATTCATCATTCTTTCACAAATCTAAGGTTTGGTTTCCATCCATGCAATCTTTATAAACGTTTTTATTCAATCCCTAATGGTTCAGACCTGTTCTAAAACGAAAAAGCTTTCTGAAAATCGTTAATAAGTTTTGTTCATCAGATTCTAACAATCATACATGTGTTATGTGTGTTTATGATTAATATCTAGGGTTTTTATGATTCAAGATGTGTGATTAACATGTTATTAAGTTAGTTTCAGAATAATATTGATGTCATGATAATAAAATCTGAGTAATTGTTCATTAGGGTTATAGTTGTGCATGTTAAGGTGATGATTCGTGCTATGTGTATGGTGTTTGGACTACATGGGTGCATGCAGGGCTGATAATACGAGGCAAAACGAAGGATTTTAGTTTAAACATGTTTAGAATAGTTGTTGGTATGATATTGGATGGTTAAACACGTTCTGGATCTGATTTGGAGCGTTAAACGCGCGAAAAACCGGAACAGCTGGGTTTACTGGCGATTAGCAACCCTAATCGCCTATGTTAGGGGCGATTAGGAGGCTAATCGCCTATGTTTCATGCGAGTAGGGGCTAATTGCTAGTAGATACATGTCTTATGAGCTAATTGCTAGTAGATACATGTCTTATGAGCTAATTGCTAGTAGATACATGTCTTATGAGCTAATTGCTAGTAGATACATGTCTTATGACCTAATTGCTAGTAATTACATGTGGTATAGCCCTAATTGCTAGTAATTACATGTGGTATAGCCCTAATCGCCTATAAAGTCAAGGTTTACATGTCTTATGACCCTAAATGCCTATATTACATGCAATTAGCCTTCCTAAATGCCAGTTGACCAACCTAAATGCTAGTTGATTTTTCCTAATCGCGTGTACTGCTGCTGTAAGTGTAGATTAGCATCCCGAGACCCGATTTGACATCTAGGAACATGCTAGGAACCCCGTAACATATCTAATAACTTGGTAACATATGTTTGGATGTAATTATGTGATACGTGAGCTATGTGCTATAACTTGTTGTGCGTTAACGTATGTTAAGTGTGATTGCATGATTGTATGTTTGAGAGCGTAAACATAACACGGGGAGTCTCGGGTCACCAATGGGATGTCGAGTCTTGTACTTTGGGTCAGTTAAACAGTCACGGTGTTTTCAAACGAACTTGGTTATGGTCTGGACATCTAGGGACTAACTAACCTGCGGGTTATTAGTCTAAGTGCTTGTAACTGTCATATGTTAGGTCGCCGCTTTACGGGACTAGCATAGCTGCTGAGTTATTCGTATTACGAAGTAACGCAACTTAAGGTGAGTTTACGGCCCCTCTTTTAAACTGGTTTCACATTTTCGGGGGAGAAAACATGTGTTAAAACGATTATTGGGTAACTACTGTCATACTATGGGTTTCTATTGTGTACTACACGATCTTTGGAAGTCCGGGGGGGAACCATGAATGTGCGGGTTTGCACAACGGGGAAATGTGAATAGCGCTATTGGGAGTGACCAACCCCGCTCGTCGACTTGGAGGGTCGGCGGGTGCATATTGTCTCATACAGGAACAACAGGAACAACAGGTTTACTACATCGGGCACACATTTGGTTTACGAGTTAGTAATGGTTTTCCAATCGTGGTAGTAACAAAACATACGCCTAGCTAGCGTACACTGGTTTTCGATTTGTTATAGTATGGACAGGTTGACTTGGTACTTGGATTACAAAACCTGTAAACTCACCAGCATTTTTGTGCTGACGTAAACTTTTACATGTTTTCTCAGGTCGCTAAGGTAGCACGACTGGACTAGGGCGCACGCGTCTGCACGGCGTCTAGTTAGGGTTGCATGGTTTTACAAACGTTGAACATTGGTTTACTATTGAATATTGTTCTGAATAAGCTTCCGCTGTAAACGGGATTTTTAAACATTGTTTTGAAATTGCATTATGTTCATTTTAGATTTGTTTATTGTGATCGTTGGTTTGGATCCTGGTTTGTCATGCGCCTCGCGGTAAAACTCCGCAAGTGGATTTTGAGGGTGTGACAGATTGGTATCAGAGCCAATGGTTATAGTGAACTAGGACTGCATGTAGAGTCTAGTCTATAGCCGAGTCGCACACACTAGACGATCACATGGTACTAAAAACATTATGGTAGTTTACGTATGGGCTTGTCGGGGTGTTCCTAAATCATCTGACCTTCCTATGTTACATCATCCGTTCTATCTTCGGTCGGGTTATTTACTTTCTAGGCAGTGTAGTATATTGGAGTGAATCGTGTACTCTTGAGATTTGTCCAAGGCTCGGACTTCTCCCTTTCGTACTCCAATAGAAACACTTGCCATAAACTACCGTAGTATTATGGTGTATAGCTAAGAGTCCATGTTCGGTGATTTGAACTTTGAACTAGGAGAACACTTGGAGGACCATGTAGAGCGGTTTATCATTTTGGGTGCACACAAAATCATAAACCGAAATGCATGGAAGCCCTAGTGAGCTCTGGGTTTGAAGGGATAGTCCTGGATTGGATCTAGCTTTGACCTTGTAAACATTAGTGGTTATCTTTATCTTCGAAACTAAATTTTCTCGTTCTTTCTGCCAGAATCATGTCTGGAGTACGAGGAGGACGTGGAGGTGGTCGCAATGGTGGACGTGGTGGTGGTCGCGGTGGTGCTGGTGGTCGTGGAGGTGTTAACCTATCACAGGAGGACCTGAACAACTTGCTGCAAGCTGCCTTCCAGTTAGGGCACAATGGTGGTGGTAAGTTGATTTATCCATTTTCTTTGCCTCATTAGTGAACCTTGTTTACATTCGTCGTGTTTCCTCACGCGTTTCATTTCAGGTGGTCCTGTTAACCCACCCCCACCTATGTGTACCTACAAGATGTTTCGGGATTGTAAGCCTCAGGAATTCTCTGGCACTGAGGTGCGGTGAGCTTGCTTAGGTGGCTGGAGAAGGTGGAGTCAGTGTTTCTGATGTGCAACTGTCTCCCAGAGGATCGAGTTAAGTATGCTGCTGCGTTATTCCAGGATGTTGCTTTGACCTGGTGGAATAACATCACCCAGAATATGGGTATTGGGGAGGCGTATGCTATGCCTTGGGAAAACTTTGTTCAACTGTTGAAGCGAGAGTACTGTCCGAGGGAAGAGGTGCAGAAGTTAGAGCACGAAGTGTGGAACCTCAAGATGTCTGGGTCTGAAATTGAGAAGTATACTGTGAGGCGTAATGAGTTGGCAGTGTTGTGTCCCGATCTGCATGTGCCAGAATACAGGAGGATTGAGCATTATATCTCAGGGTTAGTACCAGAAATCGCAGGGTTGGTGGCTGCGGGAAATCATCCTACATACTCAGAGGTGGTCCGATCGGCTCATAGGATGACCAACTTAAAGGTGAATGAGGGTATTTTGCCTGCTAAGGGTTCGACTGTCAAGGCCCCAGAGAACAACAAGCGCAAGTGGGATAATGAAGGGAAAGGATCTGGCCAGCACAGCAGGGTAAGAGTTCGATAATGGGGGTTCTTCTTCTTCGGTAACAAACAAGTGGTTATGCGGGGAAACTGCCTAAATGCAACAAGTGTGGGCGTCATCATCAAGGAACTGCGACAGTAACCGTTGTCATCGCTGCCAGCGAATTGGGCATTTTGCTAAAGATTGTCGGGCTACACTTCCATCGACCCAGGCCCCAAGTAATACCCCGGCTCCTGCTACTCAAGGAACTACGGAAGACAAGGATGTTACAACTGTGGTGAGACTGGACATTACAAGAAGGACTGCCCGAAACTGAAGCAGGGCGGGAACAACGGTAACGGGAACAACGGGGGCGGCGGCAGGAATGCACGTGCCTTCGTCATTGGAGCCGCTGAGGCTAGACAGGATCCTGACACAGTTACCGGTACGTTCCTTCTCAATAATCGTTCTATTAGTGTGTTATTTGATTCTGGTGCCGACAAGAGTTTTGTATCCATGGAAGTTAGTCGACTGCTAGATGTAGTACCCATACCATTAGAGACTAAGTATATTATTGAGTTGGCTGACGGTAAGAAGATTGAAGCTACTAGTATCCTTCGGGAGTGTCAATTAGAGTTGTCGGGTTTATCGTTCCCCATCGACCTTATGCCGGTACCTTTGGGTAGTTTTGACGTTGTTGTAGGCATGGATTGGTTGTCCCTGTATCGCGCGGAGATTGTTTGTTACGACAAGATTATTCGGATTCCTCTTCCTGATGGAGAATTCCTTTCTGTGTACGGTATCAAGGGTGGTGTTCCGCTAAATATCATATCTAGCATGAAAGCCCTTAAGTGTCTTCGAAAGGGTTACTCGCCGTTTTGGCACTTTTATCTGTCTCCTCTAGCGATGAGAAGAAGATTGACGATATTCCAGTTGTACGCGAGTTTCCTGATGTTTTTCCCGATGATTTATCTGGTCTTCCTCCTCATCGTCAGGTTGAGTTCAGTATTGATCTTGTACCAGGGCTGCTCCTATTGCTCGGGCCCCCTACCGTCTTGCACCTCCCGAGATGCAGGAATTGTCTAGTCAGTTACAGGAACTCTTGGACAAGGGTTTCATCAGACCAAGTTCTTCCCCTTGGGGAGCCCCGATTCTATTCGTCAAGAAGAAGGATGGAAGTTTCCAATTGTGTGTGGACTACAGAGAACTGAACAAATTGACCGTCAAGAACCGTTATCCTCTTCCACGTATTGATGATCTATTCGACCAACTCCAGGGTTCTAGTTACTACTCCAAGATTGATTTGAGGTCCGGTTATCACCAGTTGCGCGTAAGGGAAGCTGACGTTGCAAAGACTGCCTTTCGTACACGTTATGGCCATTATGAGTTCTTGGTCATGCCTTTCGGTCTTACAAACGCACCGGCGGTTTTCATGGATTTGATGAACCGCGTTTGCAAGCCATATCTGGACAAGTTCGTCATTGTGTTTATTGACGACATCCTGATTTACTCCAAGAACAAGACTGAACACGAGGAACACCTGCGTTTGGTTTTGGAACTCTTGCGACGGGAACAACTTTACGCCAAATTCTCAAAGTGTGACTTCTGGCTACGCGAAGTTCATTCCTAGGACATGTGGTTAATGAACTAGGAATTCATGTCGATACAGCTAAGATCGAAGCGATCAAGGACTGGGGAGCACCAAAGACGCCAACTGAGGTGCGGTAATTCCTAGGCCTTGCGGGCTACTATCGTCGTTTCATTCAAGGGTTCTCGAAGATCGCTCAACCCCTCACCACTCTTACTCAGAAGGATAGAAAATTCGACTGGGGAACCACAAGAGTCAGCATTTGAAGAACTGAAGTCTAAACTGTGTTCTGCTCCTATTTTGTCCTTACCTGAAGGCCCTGATGATTTCGTTGTTTACTGTGATGCTTCTATTCATGGTCTCGGTTGCGTGTTGATGCAACGCGAGAAAGTGATTGCGTATGCTTCTCGTCAACTCAAGGTGCACGAGAAGAACTACACCACCCATGACTTGGAGTTGGGTGCCGTGGTATTCGCGTTGAAAATTTGGAGACATTACTTGTACGGTACCAAATGCACCATCTACACCGATCACAAGAGTCTCCAACATATTTTCGACCAACAACATTTGAACATACGACAGCGTCGTTGGATTGAACTCCTGAACGACTATGACTGTGCCATTAAGTACCATCCTGGCAAGGCAAATGTTGTAGCAGACGCCTTGAGCAGGAAGGAATCAACTAAACCTCGTCGCGTTCGGGCGTTGCAACTCACCATTCATTCATCTCTACCTGACCAACTCCGTTCTGCCCAGTTAGAAGCTTTGAAGGAGGAAAACCTAAAAGCTGAAACTATGCACGGTGCCGACAAGCACCTCGAGCGAAGGCTGATGGCCTGCACTACTTCGCAGAACGCATATGGGTTCCTTTATTCGGGGGACTTCGGGAACTTGTCCTTGATGAGGCTCATAAGTCCCGGTATTCTATTCATCCTGGTTCGGATAAGATGTACCAAGATCTGAAGGTGCTTTACTGGTGGCCAAACATGAGGTCGGATATAGCCTCATACGTGAGCAAATGCTTGACCTGTGCTAAGGTCAAAGTGGAATACCAGAAACCGTCGGGTCTCTTGCAACAACCTGAAATTCCGGAATGGAAATGGGAACGGATTACAATGGATTTTGTCACGCAACTTCCTAAATCACCAAGCGGGAATGACAAGATATGGGTGATTGTCGATCGTTGACGAAATCAGCCCATTTTCTTGCTATTAAGGAGACCGACACCATGGATCGTTTGGCTCGTCTTTATCTGAAGGAAGTTGTTTCTAAGCACGGGGTGTCAGTTTCTATTATCTCGGATCGTGACTCCCATTTTACTTCTCACTTCTGGAAGTCTTTGCACAAGGCTTTGGGTACCCAACTAGACATGAGTACAGCTTATCATCCACAGACTGACGGTCAGAGTGAGCGCACGATTCAAACTTTGGAAGACATGCTGCGGGCATGTGTAATCGATTTTGGCAAAGGTTGGAAGCTCATTTACCGTTAGTAGAATTCTCATACAACAACAGTTATCACACGAGCATCAAGGCGGCTCCGTTCGAGGCACTGTACGGGCGGAAATGCCGTTCTCCTCTTTGTTGGGCTGAGGTGGGTGAGAGTCAACTCACTGGGCCTGAACTAGTGTACGAAACTTCGGAAAAGATCGTACAGATTCGTAACCGTTTGGCAGCGGCACGGGATCGGCAAAAGAGTTATGCTGATCAGCGTCGCAAACCATTGGAATTCCAAGTTGATGACAAAGTACTTCTAAAAGTTTCACCGTGGAAGGGCGTCATACGCTTTGGGAAGCGTGGCAAACTCAATCCACGGTATGTCGGCCCATTTACGATCCTGGAACGGATTGGACCGGTGGCATATCGTCTTGATTTACCGACGGAGCTCGGTAACGTACATAACGTCTTCCATGTGTCCAACTTGAAGAAGTGTCTGGCTGACGAGTCTCTCATTGTTCCACTGGAAGAGATCAAGGTTGATGATCGTCTTCGGATTGTGGAAGGACCTGTGGAGATTCTGGATTACAAGATTCGTAGCCTACGTCATAGCAAGATTCGCATCGTAAAGGTTCGCTGGAACTCGAACCGGGGACCAGAGTACACGTGGGAACGGGAGGATCAGATGAAGTCTAAGTATCCTCATCTCTTTCCTAAGGAAGCGTTCGAGTCGAGATATGTCTCTTCTGCAGCTGAATGAATCTCGAGGCGAGATTCCTTTTAACGTGGGGATGATGTGACAACTCGGGTAAATCTCTCTTTTTTTTTTGTTTCTATTTTTGGTTTCTATCTTTTGTTGTTTCCTTCGTTATTCCTTTTGGTACTTGTGCAATTTTCGAGACGAAAATTCTTTTAACGTGGGGATGATGTGACACCCGGCAAATTCTGGTTAACAACGTTGTCTAGATGAAAGTCTACCTTAGCGAGTCACGCGTATATTGCACTTAACTGGGTTAGTTAAGTCGGGTTATGGTTCGGGAACTATCGGTTTAGTCTAGAAAATCATTGGATGTTGGTCTAGAGGTTCGTTAGATGTCAGTCCTTAACCAAGTGTACAAATGGTGACGATTTGTAGGATCGTCAGGTCATACGGAACATACAAGTCTCGAGTCCCGGGAATTGGTGAACGAGTGTGAATATGTGTATTTGCAAGTGTTATGTGTTTACAATCATTATGTGACTTGTCGGTATGTGAATATGTGTTAACATATGTTAAAACGGGGTTTAACGCGCAAAATACATCGAACCAACCCCTATAGGCGATTAGGGAGGCTAATCGCCTATAGGGCATGCATTTAGGGGAACATTACATGCGATTGGGGGGCTAATCGCATGTAATGTCATGCGATTAGGCCCAATTGCATGTAATGTCATGCGATTAGCATTCCTAATCGCATGTAACTGCTGCACAATCGCGTGTTACGTGCTGGACGACTAAAAACGACTATAAATACAATGTTTAACCTCCTAAACTTCATAATACAAACCCTAGTCGTCCCATAACCCGCCCCAACACACACACAACCTCTGGAACGCGATTTTTGATCAAAACACAAGGTTTCAAGCTTAATTCATCATTCTTTCACAAATCTAAGGTTTGGTTTCCATCCATGCAATCTTTATAAACGTTTTTATTCAATCCCTAATGGTCCAGACCTGTTCTAAAACGAAAAAGCTTTCTGAAAATCGTTAATAAGTGTTGTTAATCAGATTCTAACAATCATACATGTGTTATGTGTGTTTATGATTAAAATCTAGGGTTTTTATGATTCAAGATGTGTGATTAACATGTTATTAAGTTAGTTTCAGAATAATATTGATGTCATGATAATAAAATCTGAGTAATTGTTCATTAGGGTTATAGTTGTGCATGTTAAGGTGATGATTCGTGCTATGTGTATGGTGTTTGGACTACATGGGTGCATGCAGGGCTGATAATACGAGGCAAAATGAAGGATTTTAGTTTAAACATGTTTAGAATAGTTGTTGGGATGATATTGGATGGTTACACACGTTCTGGATCTGATTTGGAGCGTTAAACGCGCGAAAAACCGGAACAGCTGGGTTACTGGCGATTAGCAACCCTAATCGCCTATGTTAGGGGCGATTAGGAGGCTAATCGCCTATGTTTCATGCGAGTAGGGGCTAATTGCTAGTAGATACATGTCTTATGAGCTAATTGCTAGTAGATACATGTCTTATGAGCTAATTGCTAGTAGATACATGTCTTATGACCTAATTGCTAGTAATTACATGTGGTATAGCCCTAATTGCTAGTAATTACATGTGGTATAGCCCTAATCACCTATAAAGTCAAGGTTCACATGTCTTATGACCCTAAATGCCTATATTACATGCAATTAGCCTTCCTAAATGCCAGTTGACCAACCTAAATGCTAGTTGACTTTTCCTAATCGCGTGTACTGCTGCTGTAAGTGTAGATTAGCATCCCGAGACCCGATTTGACATCTAGGAACATGCTAGGAACCCCGTAACATATCTAATAACTTGGTAACATATGTTTGGATGTAATTATGTGATACGTGAGCTATGTGCTATAACTTGTTGTGCGTTAACGTATGTTAAGTGTGATTGCATGATTGTATGTTTGAGAGCGTAAACATAACACGGGGAGTCTCGGGTCACCAATGGGATGTCGAGTCTTGTACTTTGGGTCAGTTAAACAGTCACGGTGTTTTCAAACGAACTTGGTTATGGTCTGGACATCTAGGGACTAACTAACCTGCGGGTTATTAGTCTAAGTGCTTGTAACTGTCATATGTTAGGTCGCCGCTTTACGGGACTAGCATAGCTGCTGAGTTATTCGTATTACGAAGTAACGCAACTTAAGGTGAGTTTACGGCCCCTCTTTTAAACTGGTTTCACATTTTCGGGGGAGAAAACATGTGTTAAAACGATTATTGGGTAACTACTGTCATACTATGGGTTTCTATTGTGTACTACACGATCTTTGGAAGTCCCGGGGGGAACCATGAATGTGCGGGTTTGCACAACGGGGAAATGTGAATAGCGCTATTGGGAGTGACCAACCCCGCTCGTCGACTTGGAGGGTCGGCGGGTGCATATTGTCTCATACAGGAACAACAGGAACAACAGGTTTACTACATCGGGCACACATTTGGTTTATGAGTTAGTAATGGTTTTCCAATCGTGGTAGTAACAAAACATACGCCTAGCTAGCGTACACTGGTTTTCGATTTGTTATAGTATGGACAGGTTGACTTGGTACTTGGATTACAAAACCTGTAAACTCACCAGCATTTTTGTGCTGACGTAAACTTTTACATGTTTTCTCAGGTCGCTAAGGTAGCACGACTGGACTAGGGCGCACGCGTCTGCACGGCGTCTAGTTCGGGTTGCATGGTTTTACAAACGTTGAACATTGGTTTACTATTGAATATTGTTCTGAATAAGCTTCCGCTGTAAACGGGAATTTTAAACATTGTTTTGAAATTGCATTATGTTCATTTTAGATTTGTTTATTGTGATCGTTGGTTTGGATCCTGGTTTGTCATGCGCCTCGCGGTAAAACTCCGCAAGTGGATTTTGAGGGTGTGACAGTGTCACCGCTAGGAAGCGGTATACGGATAAATTTTTCGAAACAAACAACTTCGGCACGATGCTTTGCAAGCCAATCCATGCCTACTATGATGTCAAAACTTCCCAATTGCATAGGATTTAGATCTATGGAGAAATCATGGTCATTAAGATTCAAGGTGCAGTTTTTGATGAAAGGTTCCGATAATTTAGATCGTGCACAAGCAAGTAAAGGTTCAAATTCTAGAGACACAAAACTCTTATCCGCACCAGTATCAAAGAGTATAGAAGCATAAGATCCATTAAGAAGGAACGTACCGTTCACAACATCATTTTCAGTTTGAGCTTGGGCCGCATTGAGGTTGAAAGCGCGACCCCTTGGTGGTTGATTTTGAGCTGGAGCTTGAACTTGAGCTTGGTTGTTGCGGGTACATTGAGGAGCAAAATGCTAGGATCACCACACTCAAAACATGCACGACCATTGCCAATGGCTAGAGGAGGTTGGTTAGCGGCTCGGGGTTGGTTGGCAACCTGAGGTTGGTTGTTTGGGGTTCTAGGGCCGGTTTTGCAAGTTTGGACAAGGTGCCCATAGCGGTTACAATTGGTACAGAAACGGCAAGTAGAGGTTGGTGGGTGATGAAAATGGCACGTGTTACATTTCGGGAAAGAGCCGGTGTAGGGTTTCTTGGCAGGCACTTGGTTAAGGGGAGTTGGAGCTTGAGCTTCGGTGGATGGAATGGTAATGGCATAGTTTTGGTTTCGGATTTGCGTTTGCGGTTATTGTTATGGGTTGATGGGGTTTTGGCTTCCTTTGGTTTGTCGGTGGGAATGGTGGTGGTTTGATTGACGCTTTTGGTGGTGTTTGGGATAGTTAAGGTTCCATCTTTCACTTGGTTATCCGAGATTTTGGAAGCTAAACGAATGGCTTTTTCTAGGGTGGTGGGTTCGGCTCCTTCAACGATATCACGAACACTCGTTGGGAGGCCTTTGAGATACTTAGCTATGATTCTTTGAGTGGTGTTGAATTGGTGAGGTACAAGGACAAGGAGTTGCTTGAAACGATTGGTATAGGTTGGGTTATCACCACTGTTTTGCTTGAGTTTCCAAAACTCATCTTCGAGTCGCTCAATCTCTTGCGCGGGGCAGAACTCCTCAATCATGAGTTGCTTGAGTTCCTCCCACGGTAGCGCTAAAGTGGCTTCATTCCCACGTGTGGCTCTCTCGCTTTTCCACCACTCGACTGCCCTTGATTTGAAGACACTAGTGGCGTGACGAGTGCGGAGATCGTCAGGGCATTCGCTATTGATGAATATTAGCTCAATGTGGTCGAACCATTCGAGCATAGCGGTAGCACCATCGTTTCCCGTGAATGAGTCAGGTCGATGTAGGTTAAATTTCTTAAAGGTGAAAGTGGTGGTTTTGGAGGATTCGGCTTTGGAGTCAACTGAACCGTGTGGGCTTGCGGATGCTTGGATTTTGCTAACCACTTCGGGTATGACCTTGGCCATTTGCTTGGCCATGAAAGAGAGCATTTTCTTGTTGGTGCTTTGTTTTGAGCTTCTTCGGTTGGACATGGAAGACATCCAAAGGATAAACAAAAGGATTATGAGCTTTGATCGATGGTTTATTTGTATAAAGTTTGCATTTTGTCTTTGTTTTTTTTTTTTTTTTTGTTCAGGAGTTCTGGGAACACTGTATTGTCTAATAATCCCTTTAGACAAACATAATTCATCCAGAGTTTGTTCCTGAACTCTGTCCCATTATCACTTCTAATGGTTTTGACAGATAGAGAATATTGTTTCTCTACTTGTAGAATGAAGAACTTTATTATGACAAGGTATGTGCCATTCTCTTTTGCCATATGTTGTATTCATTTCTTACAAGCATGCAGGTTTAGTGGTAGAACCAGTATTATGTGGATCCATTTTAAAGAGTATTGATTTGTCAGATGACTCTTTTAAGTGATGGATGTTGATAAAAAGTGAACTTTTGATCTTTTTATTGAGTATCAATAAGAGCTTTGTGTCTGATTCTCAATTTGTTAGATTGATATGTGATCAGATAAACCAATGCTCTGATACCAATTGTTGGGATCAGTTTGCTCTTTTTGCTAAGTAAGAACTTGCTATCTTGACACTTAAGTGTTTAGCAAGCTCTTGTATATCAGATAATAAGCACAGCGGAATGTATAAGTTAAAGCAACACTTTTTATACTAAGGAAGAGTTATTACTCCCCCTAGATGATTGAAACTAATAAATGACAAGTATTTATTATGAATCTAAGCAGTAAATGAGAATTAAATACTTAGACAGATTCACAATAAATACTGAAATGGAATAGAACAGTGAAAGTGTTTGAAGGATTTTTCTATTAAAATCAATGTCTAAAATAGAAGGTTGAAGCCTCCTATTTATAGACGTTTACATACATGTATCTTGCCTAAAAAGCAAGTACAGAAACATCAGAAACAAGTTGCACAAGTTGCAACATTGAAACTATCAAATACAGCTAAAAGTAATAATAAACAATAAAACTACTGATGCAAAAGGCGGTGGAAAATATCTGATGCTAAGTGCTGATGAATGACAAACTACTGATGAGTAGTTTGTCTTCAGTACTTCTGAAGTGAACTTGTCTGGTTTGGACTTCAGAACTTCTGATGAAGTTTCTTCTTCAGCACTTCTCATATCTTCTCTTCAGCAGTTCTTTGTTTTCTTTTCAGTACTTCTATACTTAGCCAAAATGACAGAAGTGAATTAGACTAAGGTTTACAAAAGTGGTTTCACCAATCCTCTTTGTCCTAACAAGTTTGCATTTTGTCTTTGTTTTTTTTTTTTAGAAATAAATTAAGCATAACAAGCACATAGTGTCAAGTAGTTCAAGTAGTATGTAGTTTCACATTGTTTTACAAAGCATGACACATAAGTATAAACATGTATAGTGCATTTAGACAATATAAAGGAGCTTTGATTAGTGTTGGTTTGCGATTATTAGTATTGTTTGGAGATTGCGAGAGTACTTGAGATGCGAGTCTTGAGAGCCTTTGCGAGTAGTAAAAAAAAAATTAAAAAAAATAAATCGAATATATGTAGTGAAAACATAGCATGAAAACAACATTGAAAATATTACTAACATAAAATGAGGGGCTTCTTTTAAGCAAGCCATTGGAGTGTTCCGGAACGGAACTAAGACTAACCAAAGTGGTTCGAATTTACCTTTGAGTTTGAAAACATGCTTTGGCCTAATAGGTGGAAATACTCTCGCCGAAACTTTCGGTTAACGGTATTCACCCTTCCAGTTACTACATGTTGCTTGTCATTAGTAAATTTGAGACTTTGGCGAGATTTAAAAAAAATATCAAGGATTGAAACTAGTCGCTAAGTTGTGGATTTCACTCCTATCTTAGCGAGGTCGTTTCTTTGAGTGTGGTTTGTACACTTTGTCCAATGTGGCAAGAAAATTTATTCTAACCTTCGATTGGTAAGTGTCCACTAGAACGAGAATTGTGAAATTTCCACCAAGGTGATGATGTCACTCCTATCTTGGTGTAGTTTCAAAAACACAAGGAATTTACGCGGATTGAAAGTTATCACCAAAGTGAGGGTTTCACGCCTATTTCGGTGATTTCCTTTCGTTTGTGGTATACGAGTGTCTTCGAGTGTAGAATAATCCACCAAATAGGAAGGTAAATTTTTACGACCAAAGGAATAAAGTAGAAGCAAGATAGGGAGAACAAGTATATTAACCATGAAAAGGAATGGTCAAAAGGTACTTAACTATAGTCTAGGTCAAACATGGCAATTTTTCCTAATTCCCTATAGTCATGGCTCTGATACCAATCTATCACACCCCAACCGATGGCGGAATACATCGGGCGAGACTTGGGATAGATTGTTCAAAGACTTCATGACACTAGAATTCGTGACAATATGATTTAAAGATAAAATTTCATTCATAGCATAATTATCGTCTAAAAAGATAACAGAATACAAATTGTTTTCATGAAAAGAGAATTTCGACATCAAAATATAGAACTTAAACTAGCGTGAGTTTCTAGTCCAATCCTAAGTAGATTTCTTGAATATCCTGCATCAAACATTTCCTGCAACATATATAAAATATCCGTCAACACATAAAGCATTGGTGAGCATACTAGTTTTAGTTTACATACATAGTATTTTAGAATGGTTTACTCAAATCTCATACTATAGCATTGCACATACCTATCATACAAAAGACATAACTCAAACCCGCGAGTACCACAGCGTATACCTAACATATTCATGTTAGGCCGTTTAAATCTTAACAATGACCCATAAAGGGGGTGGTGTGCTACTCCTATAGCGCTATACATGTTAGTGGGCTAATAATAGTTAATGATTTATGTCTAAGTATCTAAGAATCATAAGCACGACAAGTAGCATATAAGTATGTTTAATAGATTGAGCATGTGTGTTTATGAAAGCATTAGTGTGTTCTGCATATGATACATGTTTACACCCCAAAAGTGATAAAGAGTAAAAAAGGGGACAAGTATGAACTCACCTTTGGGTGCGTTTAGTAAGGCTCCAAAGACGAGTCTTGGATGGTTAGTTCCTTAGCCTTGGTTAACTAGGATTAGAGAATAAAGGGTCTTAGGTTCGAGTTTAGATTATAGATTCACAAGAGTCATGCAAGCCTTTAAGGCAAACCAAGCACAAATTGCCTTTTGGGCAATCCGGATGGTCATGAGATTAAGTTAGACCAAGCACAAAACCATCATAGATGATTCGGATGGTATAAAGTTAGAAATGTGAATCCATTTGACGGGTTCATGTCATAACCACTTCGCTTATGGAATAAACGTGGGTTTTGGACACGGGATTTCCCCTTTCTAGTGTGGATAAATCCGTAGCACAAGAAGGGTCAAGAGGGTTGGTAAGGTAGGGTGTAACCACAAACCTTCCAAAGATTAATAATAAGCTAATAAGATAGAAACTTAAAAGTATATGTTTATATTATTATATAGTATAATTCAGAAAACAACCACCTTTGGGACCTCTTTTAGGTGCTCTACCCTTATCACACTTTTGTGGATAAATATGGGGAAGATCCTAGAGGTTTTTCCAAGGGGTTAGAAGAAGAAAAGAAGTGAAGAAAGAAGAATAAAGTTGGAGTTTATGAGAGAACTCACTTGGAAGTGGACTTCCACTCTTGGGATTTCTTAGGAGAATTGGGAGGTTTAGAGAGGATTTAGAAATGAGCAAGTGTTAGAATGGGTAGGAGTGGTGTATTTATAGTTGGGGTGAAGGGGTTGGGTATTTAATGAATTAATTAGGGTGGTTAGAAGTTAATTGGGTGGTAATTATATATTTAAAAGAAAAAAAATCATGAAAATAATAAAAAAAAAACGTACGGAAGTTTTTTTGAAGTGTTATATTTCTTTTTGTTACATAAAGTCACATGGCTTTTTGTCATATTATGATTTTTTTTAGTATTATTAAATATATACATATATATGTATATATATATATATATGTGTTATTAATAATAAGTATATATTAAGGTCTTAACTAAATGAGTTTGTTGTTATAACGCCTAAATTGAATAAGATAAATTATAATGACGACCCGTCACGAATTGGTAAGAGTATAAAAAAAAGCAAGTAAAGGCGAACTTGGAATTTGTTAAGTATAGAATTTAGAATATATGCAAAACTAAAAATCACGCGATGTTACATAAAGTTTGCGTCACATAGAATTTATAGAATAAATGAAATAGATTAAGATTAAATGCAATTAACAAAATACTTTTCCATTGATCATAAGCTCGGGATTACAAGGGTGTAAAAATGACAAGATACAAGAATACAAGGACTAGAATGGAAAATACGAAAAAATACGAATGTTACCGCGATTACGCGTAATCATGTGTCCTAGTCGCCTGTAACTGCTCCTAATTGCATGTTGCATCTTGGACGAGTAAAAACACCTATAAATACAACCCTTGACTTGTAAAACACCATTTGTGCAACCCTAACTCGTCCCAAGCCTCCCTCACACCATAATACACCTCTGGAACTCGTTTTTTGCTCTAAAACCCATCATTCCTAAGCTTACACTTCTTCTTTAGCAAGACCCAAGGTGTGTTATCTACCATAAGCCTTTGTAATGTTGATATCTTGGTTCCCAAAGGCCCAGATCTAGTTTTATCAAGTTTTTGTCTTTGAAAACCTTTGAAATGAGCTTCTAAAACAAGTCTAAACCTTTATACTTGCTCTATGTGGAGTTTTAATGCAAGAAACGGTTTTTAATGGTTAAAACCTGAATGTTTCCATGTATTTGATGTTTTACTGATGTGTATGAGTTGTAAAGATGATTTTCTACGATTTTGAGCAATTATTATGGTGTTTTGATGATGATATGCATTTTGACCCGTTTGAGTGATTCTTGAAGATTTAGGGTGTTATGATATGATTTGATGATTGTTTGATGTTAGGGTTTACACTAGAATGGTATAATAGTAGAGGAATGATGATTCGCAAGGTTGTAGGTGATGAGATCTGGTTATTTACCATTTAGGGAAAGATATGCATATTCAAATGTTACCTAGTACTTTGCCATTTTTGGAAATAATTGCAAATAGGGTGTTAGACCAGTGATAAATTGGGGCTTTTTATTTGGAATGGGTTGTTTAATAATTTGGGTTTGATGTTGGGTGTTTTTACATGTTTCGGATCTGATTTTGAGGGTTAAACACGCAAAAAGGGGCATTGGAACTGCAGGGGGCGATTAGTAGGGCTGGCATAACAGGTTACACGAACCTGTTAAGACACGAACACGAAACTTGTAAACACGAACACGACACGAAATCTAATCGTGTCATTTTTTTCAAACACGAACACGAACCTGTGTATAACAGGTTAACACGATAAGACACGACACGACACGATAAGGAACACCTACTAAAATAAGTTAACACGATAAGACACGATAAGACACGACAAGACATGATAAAAAAATGATAAGGCACGACAAGACCTGTTAAGACACGTACACGATAAGACACGAACACGAAACAGGTAAACACGAACACGACATGAAATAAACAGGTCTTAACGTGTCGACCTGTTATAGACACGAAACCTGTTAAGGCCAAACACGAAACCTGTTAAAATCGTGTAGGTTCGTATCAGGTTATCGTGTTCGTGTCTAAATTGCCGGCCCTAGCGATTAGGAGTTCTAATTGCCTGGTGGTTGGGCTATTAGCCCCTAATCGCATGCCTTTATAGGCGATTAGGCCCCTATTCACATGCTGAACAGGTGATTACAAATCCTAATTGCCTGTTGACTTTCCTAATTGCATGTTGACTTTCCTAATTGCCTGTTTGATTCCTAATCATGTGTTTTGTTGTTGTAAGTGTATTTTGACATCCCGAAACATGGTTTGACACCTAGGAACATGTTAGGAACCCCGTGGCATTTCTAATAACCTGGTAACACGCGTTCGGACTCGTTTATGCTATATATGACTCGTATGATAGATGCAATGAACATGGATGCGTGTTAAGTGTATAGTTGCATGTGATTGCTTAATTTCTCATTATTGGTTAACACGTGGGATGTCGGGTCACCAATGGAATGACGGGTCTTGTCTTGTGCGGTCGGTTTAATGGTCAAAGGTGTTTTCAAACGTACATGGTTATGGTCTGGACATTCGGGGAGTAGTTAACCTACGGGTTATTAGTCTGGGTACTTATATACGTCTCATGATAGGTCGCCACTATTTGGGGCTATCATAGCTTGTTGATTTAACTATTTTTCAAGTAACGCAACCTAATGTGAGTGTCACAGCCCCGCTTTTACTGTATTGCTTTCGGGGGAGAAACATGCTACATACTTACATTTCTTAAAGGTCATGTTATACTATGGTTATTATTGTTTACTATACGGGCATTTCATCAGGAAGTCCCAGGGGAAACCATGAGTATGTTGGTATACATAACGGGGAAATGTGAATAGATCTATTAGGCTTGACAAACCCCACTCGACGGCTCGGAGCCGGGCGGGTGCATATTGTCTCTAACTTTCGGGATCACCGATGATGACGGTAATTCATACATTCTTGGCACACACTGGGGTTACATGTCAGTAATGGTTTCCAACTCGTAGTAGTAAAGATACTTAACGTATAGCTAACGTAATTATAACATAGTATTAACGAAAATGATTTTTTCAAACTTATGAAAACTCTTTTGTAAAACTTGTGAACTCACCAGCATTATATGTTGACATTTTTGGCATGTTTTCTCAGGTCGCTAAGGTAGCAGTCAATGGATTAGGCGCACGGGGTCTTGCACGGGGTCTAGGGGTTCTAGTGCATGTTAAATAATGTTTCCAGACTACGTTATGTCTTTTGTTGTAAACAAGATATGCTTACGTTGTTGGTTTATGGTTCAAAACTTAATGTTTTGGTTTTCATATATTACATTTAGTGTTTGTTTATTGTGACCGTTGACTTGGATCCTGGTGTGTCACGCGCCTCGCGGTAAAACCCCGTAAGTGGAATTTGAGGGTGTAACAACGGAGATCTTCTGACCTGTCTCACCGTTAACTCTTTCGTCGAACCTGCTTCCAACCAAACCCACTTATCCCGTCCATTCCCACTGTTTTGCTGCAGCAGTGCCTGCAGACTCTACAGTTCCAGCATTTCCTCATTCGATCTCAGCCCAGTTATCCTAGTCACTTCCCAAGATGTATAATTTCCGACCCGTTTAAAACATTCAGCGACCTTTGCTTTTTTACATGTGCTCGCCTGAAATAATAATGGGAACACATCACATGGGTTACGGCAGGGGGTGTAAAATAGTGCCCAGTAGCATCAATGTCGTTAGTGACCAAAAAACACCGTAAAAGCTCGTAATACAAAAGAAATAAAAAAAAATTAATGAAATATAGACGTAGATACGTTGGACCATGCATGCTTGTTGCAGCGTGCTAATGTGCAAAAATTAAACCGAAACGTAAAAAAACAACGCACCCGTTATAGGTTAGACAACTAAAATAGAGGTAAAAAAAAGTTGAACCACATACACATATTGTGACGTGTTAACTCAAAACGTTTAGACAGAAACGTAAAACTAAAAAATTGTTAAACATAGAAAGTTTATGGGACAAAGTTTAAAGTTAAAAAAGTGTCAGGGTTAAATGTAAAAAATGAAAACGATTATGGTTATAAGTAAAAATGGTTAAAAGGAAAAAAAAAAAAAAAAAAAAAAAAGTAAAATTGAACCACAAAACATGATGTACAATTATCTCAATAACATATTTGTTAAGCATGAGAAGCAACACCATGAAGCATAAACAACTAGTAAATTAATAACATAGAGCTAAAAATATTACCATATTGCAACAATGCTACATCATCACCAATGTCCTCCAACAAAAAAAAACTCCTATAACAAAATAAAAAACAACCAAAACGTAGGCGTAATATCATTTAATCACACACGCCTGTCACGGCGTGTTAATGCGAAGAAATTAGATTAAAATACAAAACATTGAAAAGGATAACTAAGTGGACTCACGCATTAAACAATACACACATTGCACCATGTATGAAAACAAATAAGCTCTTAAAGATAAATCAACACACCCTACAAAATTAAAATAAAAACAAAAAAGTAGAAAATAAACAATAGTAAAATATAGAGTAAAGATCAAATACATATAGTTTTTTTGTAAGAACTGTGAGAATCAAATGGGGTAAAAAAAATTATTTTTTTTTTTTAGAATTTTTTTCCCATGTGCTTAAACATTCTTTCTAGATGAATAATACAAAAAAAATTAAAAAAAAAAATTAGTGTAATTACGTCATTAAGGTAAATACATTAGTTTACAATAGAGTAATTATGTAATTACTCTACACGTAATTACTCTACACCAATTTTTTTTATTTTATTTTTTTTAGTTTTCAATACTATAATACATGTTTAACAATATGGGAAAAAAAAAATTGAAAAATAAATACCCTCCTTTGATTCTCACAGTTCCTACTAAAAAAACTATTTATACCGGATCTTTCCCTGTAAAATATAATCTACACCTTCTTGGGCCAGTAACAATTTTTTCTTTCAAGAAACTCATCAAACATAAAATACAACACAACCCCTTTATGAACACAAACATCTAAATTAAAGGGGTATTGAATTCAAACTTTTACTAATTGGTCACTAATAATCTATACTTTAAAAATTCTCAACAACGATCCAAACTTTCAACGTATTGACCGACAACGAACCTTTGTTAACTGAGAACTAACTCAGTTAGTGGATGATGACGTAGACGCTGACACGGCCTGCTCATGCTGACGTGGATGATGATGTGGCATGCCAACATTGGCATGGATGATGACGTGGACGCTAACATGGCATGTCATGTCATCATCCACTAATTGAGTTAGTTCTAAGTTAACAAAGGTTCATTGTCGGCCAATACGTTAAAAGTTGGGATCGTTGTTAGTAATTTTTGAAGTACAGATTATTATCGACCAATAGATAAAAGTTTGGATTGTTAAAATCCAATACCCCTAAATTAAAACGAATGTGAAAGGGTGGTACACTTCACACATATTTCATTTTTTTTCTTTGATTTGTCTTTAGTTAAAACCACACTACCATTGTGAAATGGTGGTTTAGTTCACACATTTTTCATTTTTGCTTTTATTTATCTTTTAATTAAAACAATTACACTCTTGGTAAATGATGGTTTAATTAAAGACCAATTGTTTACTGATAATGACGTGTCACTTTAAAAATAACATGTAGTTAAAACCATGTTTTTAGTAGGATTGGTCCGTTCGGAGATGGACGATAGTATAAGAAACGATAAGATCAATGTGAAAGGTGAAATCATTTTGCATTTTATGTTAAAAATGTTCACATATATGTTATTTGAACAGTAACAATTATATAAAAAAAATCTTATCAAAACATATCTTAGTCCTACATTATCATATAAAAAAAATCTTATCAAAACATATCTTAGTCCTACATTATCATATAAAAAAAATCTTATCAAAACATATCTTAGTCCTACATTATCATATGATAAATTTGTTGACACGTTTAGTGGCACATATGTAACCCATCTTCAATTTCTATTCCATTCCAAAGCTATATATATAATCTGACACAATTACTATTACTATTATTAATATTTTAACAAAGTTGTAAACAATTCTTGAACCCGAAGGACAAAGTTAATTAGATTGTTTGAAGTATTAAAAAAAAAAAAAAAAAAAAAAAACACCCAATAAAATAACACATAACCGGGTTTTTTCTATACTCAGGTATTATATACCCAAGCCCATATCCTCCCCAACTCATAGGGTGCAATTCAATAAAAAAAAAAATTGTCCTCGCAACAAGACCCGATCCATATCCGAAAAACGATTCCAGGCCCATAACTGAACAAAATAATGGACCCGGAACAAAAAAAAAATGTCACATTTTTTGAGGTTATTATGCAAAAAAAAAAAAAAAAAAAAAAAAGAGCTTGGAACAAAAGAAAAGTGTGCGGCCTTTAAAAAAACCCGACCCGACCTGGTTATGGTAAATACCCGGTCAAACCCGTACCCAGTTCGATACAAATAGGCGCATCTTGGTTGTTTCAGCCCAATATAAAAAAAATCACCATGTTTTAATAATAACAATAATAATAATAAGAAGATAGATGGTTTTTTTTTTAGAGTAGTGTTTCAGCGGTAAATCTTGTGTTGCAAAGCGACCACTGCCCAGGATCGAATCACATAGCACCACACGGGTTTCTCCTTTCAAACCCAAGCGGTTATTTTTTCGGTGGAGCGTGAGATTCAAACCTGAGATCAAACCCGGGCAGGAACCCGCCAAGGAGGTAAACTTTCCCACCTCAAACTAGCTGGGCTGGAGATCATTAGTCAATTAGTTGTATCTTGTGATCATTTTTTTTTTTTTTTTTTTTTTTGTATAACCACACCAAGACGTTTATGTATTTGCTGAAAATGCAAAGCAAAACTTAAATTGGTATATGGATGGATCGTGACCCGTTTAGTTTACTTTAAGGTGGTTGTGTTTTTATGTTTCAACTAAACAACCCATGTCATAATATGGGTTAGTAATAGTATTAGTGGTATGTTCATTTCCCAAGTGTGTTTTTGTAAGAAAGTTTTTAATGAAAAGTACGTTAAGTTTCGAGTTAGGTTCAATACTTTAGGGATCGACGGGGTACTCAACCTATTTTAACAAGTACTTAACAATAACTATTATGTTTTGACCCATTACCCAACCCACTAAGTATTACACTTTCACAAGGCACAAGACAGTCAAATTGCATAACCATTGCTAAAAGCCACAAACATACATACACGTCTGGAATCATTTTTAACTGAAACTGTCTAAAATGATAATTATTTGGAATTGATGGTGTGACAAATGAAATTATGTTTGTTTAGAGGGTGCTTTCTTTGCAGCCTCAGCAGCAGCTTTTTCAGCTTCAATCTCTGCAACAATTGCGTCGATCTCATCTTCCTCGAGTTGCTTCAGTCCCTCCTTTGTCATCACACCAACTTCAATGTTCTTCCCCCCACTCTCAACAACCTTTCATTATTAATAATGTTATTGCATCAGCAAAGTTTAAAAGAACGGAAACGAGCCTTGAGGCGTAAGCCTCGAGGCGTAGTCAAAAAATAAATATAAAAATTATGTGTCTATAAAAATATAATAATACTTGACCTAGAAAAGTCTAAAACATCAAAACACACATCAAAAATAGAATAATTGACCCAAAAAGTCTAAAACACTAAAAAACACATCAAAAACACCCTAAACCACCTGAAGCGCACCCGAGGCGCACATTTTCTTAGCGCCTCAGCCCTTAGAGGCGTATGTACAATCTAAACGCCATGAGGTGCGCCTCAGACTCGTTTTCTTAGAGTTTCGCCTTGAGGCGCGCCTCGAGGCGTACGCCTCACCCGTTTTTTAAACCATGCGCATCAGTATACATATGATCTTCATTTACGCTATCATGTATAATATCGTTCATAGAGATTAGTTGAGATATAAAGAACATATTAGGGGTGTTTATGAACCGCTGAGACCAATCCAACGACCCACTGACACTGACACTGACACTGACCCAGACCGAAACAAGTCAGCAGGTTTGAAATGTAACGGTATGGCTGAGGTTTGGAACTTGGAACCAGCCCTTTAGCGTTTTTTTATTGGAATATGCTGTTATGAATATCAGAGTATGTATTTTATTCAAGAACATTCTTACACATTTAAAAATCTGTTATACAAATTAACAAATTTGAATAAAATATCAGCTCAAACGGCCAAACAAGGCTAAACGGTTGGTTCCAAGTTATGTATATGTATTTTAATCCTGAACCATTCTTACCATTTTAAAAACCTTGATACAAATTAATGATTTTTTATATAAAAAAAAATTAGTTCAAACCGCCAAAACTGAATCCTCAAACCGCTAAAACCAGCCGGTTCGGCAGACCCACCCAACCCAGCGGGTTTGGTTTGTCGTTTTCGAAAGCTATAGTTAGCGATTTAGCCCAAAACCGGTCGCGTACAGGACTGTGGACACCCCTAAAACAAAACGGCAAGACAGGCTATCAATACTTACTTCCAGCAGAGCACGAATGGCGAGTTTAACAGTTTCTTGGCCAGAGGTTTCTTTGTAATTCTTTTCAAGAAACTCCCTCATGGAATTAGAGTTCCTACCCGTAGCATTAGCTTTCCACGCAGAAAACGTACCAGATGGATCTGTCTGATACAGTGACGGAACACCCGTGTAAGGATCAAACCCCACAATCAAAGTTGAAAGCCCAAACGGCCTCACACCACCACTCTGTGTGTACTTTTGCTGAAGACCTGCAATGTAACGCGTGATGTACTCTACCGTCACTGGATCCTCAACAGTAAGCCGATGGCTCTGGCACTCAATTCGCGCGCGGTTTATGAGAACACGAGCATCTGCTTTAAGTCCAGCACAGGCCAATGCAATGTGATCATCTAGGGTTACAATCTTCCTAACTGATCTGAAAACATACAAAAAAAACTTAAAAAATAATAACCTATAATTAATCAATTATCCTTCTACTTAAAACTCATTAGATCCATCTGGTAAATTTGATTCTAACAGTATATGCAAATATTAAGATTCAATTTCTATCCAATTTTCAAATGATTAATACAATTAATGTTTGAGAGTTATGATCAAGTGGCTAAATGTGTCGAATCAGCAAATAACAATAACCAGTGATCAGTAGCAGAAGTTGAAACTAAATAAGCATAATCATACAAAAACTAACATAATCGGTAATGTGCATGAACCGTACAACTAGGTTTTAGGTATAATCACACTCATAGCATCAATCAACTACAATTGATTCTAAACAGAATATGCAATATTCAGGTCCAATTTCTATCCAATTGTCATATAATCATCACAATTACTGTTTGAGAGTTGCAATCAAGTGGCTATTTTCATGTCAAATCAGGAAATATGAACCGAAACCAGTGATCCAAAGGTAAAAACTGAAAGTTCTCACCATAAATCTACAAAATTGACAGATAAAACTATTCATGATCTTGGTTTTAAAAAGTGCTAGGCGCATAAAAGCGACAAGGTCTAAGAACAAAATCGGTGGGCTTTTCGTACCTGAAGCGTGCACTAATTATATAAAAAATATATATATATCCCATATATATCTCATAGGTTTTAGCTTCCTTTACCCAAAATAGAGATATAAATAAGGTTTTTATATGATTTTACCTATATGTACAAGCCAAAAAACACAAGGTACAACATGTTTCTGCGAAAAAACTCATTGAATACGAGAAGCTCGCGCCTCAGGGCCAAAAAAAATTTTCAAAAAAATGCGCTTTTTCTGCGCTTCCTGGAAAATGCCCAGGCGCAGATCCCTGCAATTCCTGTCGCCTTGTTGCGCCTCGCGCCTAGGCGCGCTTTTTAAAACCCAGTTCATGATTAACATAATTGGCAATCCATGATCCTTACAGCTAGGTTTTATCGTTTCAGGTCTAATCACAGTTCAATTGCTTTCAACAATTTACGATCAAGCGATGAAAGAAGCAAATCGAAGCTAAAACCAGTCATCGGTGGTAAAAAAAAACCGAAAGTAAATAAACTTAATACCACAAAAAACGAGAGACAACAACAATTTACAATTAACATAATCAGTAATCCACATGAACCGTACAACTAGGTTTTAGGTCTAATCACAGATCAATTGCATTTAGAGCTCACAAAACAAGTCTCTCATCATGTTTAACAGATAAGAGACGGCGTGATTAACATTTAACATGAGTATCAAACATGAATACTACTATTTCATGTCCATAATGTTTTATGTACCAGGAACGAGTAACGATACACTGATTTTAATTATTTCTTTTTAAAAGGTAAAAAAATGACATAATGCAGGAGACAAATTGAAGCTAAAAGCAGTGATCGATGGTAAAAAAAAACTGAAAGCAAATCAACCTAACACAACATAAACGGTAGATAACAATTATTAACGAATAACATAATCGGTAATGTATCTAAACCATACAATTAGGTTTTAGTTTTAGGTCTAATAATAATAAGTAATAATAACAGATCAAATATTGCATTTTATATAGTATATAATAGAATATACCTAGAGTCTTGAAGTTTGACGGTGGATTTTTTTTCAACGCCAAGAACGATGGCATCGGTGCCGCGAACACCAACGGCAGCGTTACCTTTGCGTACGGCTTCTAAAGCGTATTCGACCTGGAACAGGTGACCGTCTGGAGAGAACACCGTTATAGCTCTGTCGTATCTAGCCATTTATTATTATTATTATTATTATGGATATCGATTATGTTTCTTCTAGGGTTTGTAGTTAGAATTCCAACGTCTGGTTTTTCAAAATGTACCTATAGTACTAGTGTTGTCTGCCTTCTTTTGCAAGACAACTTCAGAACAAAAGAATATAAAAATGTTTTTTGTTTTATTAATTTAACGGGTCGGGTATGTGGGTTTAGTGTTTGGGTATGGGTATCATATTTGGATATTCGAAGGTTCAGTTCGGCTTATTAATTTAACGGGTCGGGTATGTGGGATTCCTCGCATAATCTATTTTACTATTTGTATATCACCCGCCTCCTGAACGTTTTACATCGGGCAATATCGAGCATATATTGAGTACTACAAATATCTATACGTTTCATTTTCATAGTGCCTAATACGGAGTGATTGAACGCAGGCCCGGCCCAAGCATAAATAAAAACAAGCAAGGGCTTTGAGCCCTCAAAATTTTAAGGCCCCATTTAATAAAAAATGTTTACATATCTATCTATACATATAATAAACCAAAGTCATTTTAATAATGACATGACATTCAAAGAGAGTATTCTCTTTATTGAGTGTGTCATGTATCATCCCATGTGGCAAGGTCTTTATTTTAAGAAAATAATAATTTAAAATTGAAAAACAAAATTAGATTTTTATCTCTAATGTTTCCTCCCATAACTTTTAAACGTTAATATCTTTTATATACGAGATTTTTTAAAGAAAAAAATTACACCAAATTAACGAGCGTTTTATTATCTTTCTAACGAGTACCATAGTGCTATATAAAAAACGGAGAAAAAAACGACTATTTTTTGTAACCCGACAGGTATTGTGTCAGTTTTGGAATTAGTTTAAAAAAAAGTGTGGGTTTGGGTCGGGCCTGGGATTAGGTGATACCCGACCCAATTACCCTTTTTTATATTGGAATATGATAACTTATGACAGAGATTTGTTTAAAATAATAATAATAATAATAATAATAATAATAATAATCATTAATCATATATTGGCAAGTCATTAATTATGTTGTCATATTGAATATTTTATTATGTCATATTAGATATTTCAACCCGGGACGCTCTCCAACAGGTAATTGCTATGTTTTCTTTTTCTACCATATTTTGAAATAGCTCAAATCTTATTGTATGCAGTTAAAGACATTTGACTGAATGTATTGGTGCTAAACAATCTATGTCCCCTTGAAGAGCTTGGGATCTTAATATTCTGTTTTAGGTGTTGATGTTGTAAGGTGAAATGGATCTTTTGATATTTTTTTAAAAAGTATCTAATGTAAGTTGATACATAGATGTCATTTTTATAGTTTAAATACTTCTAATTTTATTCACTTTACTTAGATTTCTCAACCCGGGACGCTCCCGGGTATAAGCTAGTCTATACATATAATAAACCAAAGCATTTTGATGACATGTCATAATATTATGCAATCTTTCTTTTAAGAGATGCCACATAGGATGTGATGTGGCAACTCTATACCAATTAAAAAAAAGGAATAAATATGGTTTAAATATTATTTAACATAATCTATTAAATGTCTAATCTACTAAATTTAAATATTAAAACTTTATTATTTTCTCTCTCATGTTTCCTCTTATAACTTTTAAACTTTAATATCTTTCATATACGAGATTTTTTAAAGAAAAAAATTACACCAAATTAACGAGCGTTTTATTATCTTTCCAACAAGTACCATAGTGCTATATAAAAAACGGAGAAAAAAACGACTATTTTTTGTAACCTGACAGGTATTGTGTCAGGTTTTTGAATTAGTTTAAAAAAAATTGTGGGTTTGGTTCGGGCCTGGGATTAGGTGATACCCGGCCCAATTACCTTTTTTTATATTAGAATATGATAACTTATGGCAAAGATTGTTTAAAATAATAATAATAATAATAATAATAATAATAATAATAATAATATTCATTAATCATATATTGGCAAGTCATTAATTATGTTGTCATATTAGATATTTTATTATGTCATATTAGATATTTCAATCCGGGACGCTCTTCAACAGGTAATTGATATATAGATGTCATTTTTATAGTTTAGGGGGTGTTTGGGATTGAGTTGAAAAATGACTTATTGACTTATTAGCTTTTTGGAAAAGCCAATAAGTCAATAAGTTGTTTCTAAACTCAATTCCAAACATGCTCTTAGATACTTCTAATTTTATTCATTTTACTTAGATTTCTCAACCTGGGACGCTCCCGGGGTATAAGCTAGTAATGTATCTATTATTAACATATATAAAAGAATTGAACATTGCTGACGTGGCGTGCAATGGTGTCTTCATCCTCTCCATGAAACTGCCACGTGGCATCATAATTGAAAGATTTTAATGTTTTTTGAATTATTTCCTTTTTTAATTAAAAAAAAAAAAAGATAAACATAAAACCCTAAATTTATCTCTCTATCTCTCAATTCTCAATTACTAAAATTAAATTGAGTTATTTTAGGAAAATAGAATTTAAAAACAAATTTAAATTTTTCTCTCTTATGTTCCTCCCATAATTTTTAAACGTTAATATCTTTTATATTCGAGATTTTTTAAATAAAAAAATTACACCAAGTTAACGAGCGTTTTATTATCTTTTCAACGAGTACCATAGTGCTATATAAAAAACGGAGAAAAAAATAACTATTTTTTTGTGGGGTTATGTTCATACAGAAAAAAAAACACAAAGTGTTCAGGTTATTCATTAATCATGTTTTTTCTTTTAAACCAGGTTCTTATCTACGATGTTGAAATTCAGCCCAATCGCCATGCTATCATTGGAATTTTACTCTTCTAAAGATGGATAGGTATACTTTATCAAGAGAAGTTAGGAGAACGAATCACGCAACACTGCAACACATGGTGTCACCTTATAACAAGGTTATTTTTTTATTTATTTAATTACAAGAGTAAAAATTATTACTATTAGTATTAATATTATTAGAATTGTTATATTTTTCAACCCCCATCATTAATTCTACATCTATATAAGTCAAAGTCAAATTATAACATATTTTAAATTACGTGAAGATGATTATATGTTGAATGTTATCCTTTTAATACTGTATTATGTTTAATATGGTTTATGCTTTTTATTTTTTTAACTTTTTAAATAAATGTTTTTTTAACTAAGATTGATTATGTTTAAGTTATTTACGCTTTTCGTGATTTGAGTTTTCTTCTTTTATCATTTTTTATTAAATCATATTAAATTTTTCAACCCCGAAACCTTCCCGGAGTAATCAGCTAGTATATTATATACGATTTGAGGATAAAGGCAACTACATGATTGTAGCTTGGTGCTATAATTATCCCCTTCACCGCGTGTCGTCTCAAGTTCTAATCCGAAAAGCCTAAACAAATTAAAATCCTATATATCATGTTACTTTATAATTTTTGGGGTGTTGAAATGGTACGTTCCTATACGAAAAGCCTAAACAAATTAAAATCCTATATATCATGTTACTTTATAATTTTTTTTTTTAATCGAAATCTTGTTTGTTTTGTTGGTTGATTGATGTATAACGATGATTAAGTCCAAACATCTATATCTATCTATATATATAAAAGAAAACGTATATGCTGACGTGGCGTGCAATGGAGGCCCCAACCTCCCATTGAGAGTGCCACGTGGCATCATAATTGAAAGATTTTAGTGTTTTTGAATTATTTTCTTTTTTAATTAAAAAAGATAAATATAAAACCCTAAATTCTCAATTACTAAAATTAAATTGAGTTATTTTAGGAAAAAAAGAATTTAAAAATAAATTTAAAATTTTCTCTCTCGTGTTTCTTCCCAAAATTTTTAAACGTTTATATCTTTTATATACGAGATTTTTTAAAGAAAAATAATTACACCAAATTAACTAGCGTTTTATTATCTTTCCAACGAGTACCATAGTGCTATATAAAAAAACGGAGAAAAAATCGACTATTTTTTTGTGAGGTTTCGTTTATACAGGAAAAAAAACACACACAAAGTGTTCATGTTATTCATTAATCATGTTTTTTCTTTTAAATCAGGTTCTTATCTACGATGTTGAAAATCAGCCCAATCGCCATGTTATCATTTAAAATACTATGAAAATGCAATGATTGAGAGATTTTGTGGTTACTTAACTTAAGCCATTTGCAATAGGTTATCACGTAAAATTAGATTTTTCAACCACGGGACCCTCTCGAGATAATCAACTAGTTATATATACACACACTACAAATATTTAGGATCATCAAAAGAAAGAAAAATACTATACTATATCTTGTTGCGGATACATTGGAGCTGGCCCAAGAGCCATTAATTGAAGATAGGGTTTTGGGCCTCCAAAATTTTGAGGCCCTATTAAAAAAATTATACATATGCAGATATGCTTAATATGGATATTAATATTTAATTTGATGACTTAAACTAACAATCAGTGGCGAAGGTTTGTAGGGGCGGGGAGGGGCGGCCGACCCCCCCGGATTTTCGCGCAGAAGTTCCGATTATATAGTATCCGTATAGAAAATTTTGAAAATATAGGGTTTCGACCCCTCGAAACTGGTTTTCGACCCCTCGAAACCAATGACTTCCGAACCCCCGGTGACCTCCGACCCCCGAACCTTCTGGTCAAGCTTCGCCACTACTAACAATGTTGTTGTTTAGTGTTGAGGGTCCTAAATGTCCCCGTTAAGACTCTAGGTCAAATCTAGGGATGGTAATGGATCGGGTTTGGGACAGGTTTTGGTAATCCCAACCCCATACCTGATTAGGTATGCTTATCTCAAACCCATCCCAAACCCGTCGGGTTTGTATCGGGTAATTACCCATCAGGTATCGGGTATACCCGCGGGTTTCGGGTAAACCCATTAATTTTAAAAACTTACCCATTTGGTGTATCTGACTAAAAACATGTCGGGTATCTATTGCGTGACTACTAACCAATACATTTAACATTATCAAATACGTATGCAAATGATTACAATGTATAAATATAAAATAGTTAAAGCATATAAAAGCACTAAAAGAGATAGATAACAGATATTATACACAAATAATTGGTGTTTTTTTTTTTTGAAGAAGATGACAATCTAGATAGACAACTAGATATATTATGAACACATATTTTAAAAGATATATAGGAAATTACATCGGGTATTTAATTGGGTAAATGGGTATACTTTATCGGGTAATTGAGTCGGGTAAATGGGTATATCATCAAATCCCAAACCCGTCCCAAACCTGCGAGAAAAATAAAACTAATCCCATACCCGGACCCATACCCGATTACCCGACCCAAACCCGTCCCAAATATGTCGGGTTTCGGATTTACCCATTAGGTTCGGGTTTGATTGCCATCCCTAGTCAAATCGTTCGAATCATGAAGCTTGGTTTTATAATTGATAATTTGATGTTTTTTTTTTCTAAGTGAACAGGCCCAAAAAAGATTCTATATTTGTGTGTAGAACTAGTGTTGGACCCGCGCTTCGCGGCGGGGTTTCAGGACAGTGTTGACGCTAACGTATAATCAATAAACATTGTTTTGTTGTATCTCTGAATAACTATATAGAATTACTAATTTAACGATTCGAGAGTTAGTTTCAATCAAATGAGTTTACAAATACCTATTATAATCATGTAGCTTTCTCGATTCATATAAAAAACTAAACTATCTCTAGAAAATAGTTGATGAGAAAATGAAAAAGCAAATCAAACAGATTTGAGTTGTTGAGAGTGGCCGATCTACACAGATCTGAGGCATTCAAGCCTTAATCGGTTCATCAGAACGTCGCCGAAACCTGAAGCGGCGACGTCGGAAGTACAACTTGATCGAAAACCCCTTCCCGTTTGATTGCTGGAAGGAATGAAGGAGTAGGAGATTATAATCTAGAAAGGCATAAGTTCGGTTAAAAGTAGACAATGAATGAAAGATGAGCAATGCAATGAATGATTAGAAGAACTAAAGAAGACAAATAAAAGCCCTTTAGTGGAAATAAAAAGAAAAGAAAAGAAAACCAACGTGGGAGAGTTTGATTGGAGTTGTCTACTGTTCACAATTGTAATTGTTGTTAGGGTGTGTGTAGTGGTGGATAGTTATGTTGGGGTTATAGGATTAAAATATTAAAAAGTAATAGAAAAGGGGTTATGTTGGGGTTATGGAAAAAGAGGTGTAGTGGGAAGGAAGGTTATGTTGGGGTTATAAATGATTGGTAATGATTGGTTAATTATTGTTTTTTATTTAAATAAGAATATTTAATACTTAATAATATTTCATTAAAAATAAAAATAATAATAAAAATAAAAATTTAGACTGAAAGTTTATTAAATTAATAAAATAATAAAAAAATTATTTAGTATTAAAAAATAAAATTAAAAAAAAAATTTTGAATTTCAAACGGTTACTGTTCCAAACCGTTTGAATTTCAAACAGTTTCCCTCCTACTTCAAAGTTTGAATTTCAAACTTTGCCCCCCCAAACGTTTAAATTTCAAAGTTTGAATTTCAAACTTTCCCCCCCTCCACCAAATCTCAGTCACACCTATAAATACCCCCCTCCTCCCAAATCTCAGTCACACCTCTTCCCTCTTCCTCATCCTTTCCTCATCCTGAACACAATGAATAATATGGGCAGTTTTCAAGCAGGAGCTGCCGGACCTTCTAATGTCCGGCAGTATGCTCGCCGGGTCCGGGGACGGGGCCGGCCCCGGAGACTACCATTCACCTCCTCTCCTCCTCCTCCACAGCCTCCTCTTCCTCCTCCTCCTCCTCCACAACATTGGATTTATCACCCTCCTCCTCCTGCTGCGGCACCACCAACCTTTCCTCATCCTGAAGTCGATGATGACTTCACGGATGAAGAATGGGCCTGGGCCATGGATTATACCATGGCTATTAATGAAATGGACCGACTGAGAGTGTCGGCCCCCACCCCCCGAATTGCTGCTGCTATCCCCTCCCCCCACCACCAACCTATCCCCTCCCCCCACCACCAACCTATCCCCACCCCCCAGAATACCCCCACCCACCACCACCAACCTATCCCCACCCCCCATAATACTTGCCCACTCCACCACCAACCTATCCCCACCCCACCCCGTGAATATGGGGACCCAACTCCTGAGGACTTGGAAGCCCTCAGGGAACTTGAGGAGGAGGAGCGCCTTTGGAGCATGCCTTCCCCTCGTGGGGAGAACTACTACTTCCCCTCGGATGCAAGGTCCGATGGGAGGGACAGCTCACGTTCCCTATCCCCTGAGTACTACACACTCGAGTGGGACAACTACTCTCCGTAGTGGGAGGTTTAGGTTTTAATAAGTAATTTAGGTTTATATTATGTCTTTATGTAATGTGTTTATGTAACGTTTTAATAAGTAGTTTAGGATTAGGAACTCTGTTTGTAATAAGTAATTTAGGATTGTAATTTTATGTGTTTATGTGGTTTAAATTTAAAATATTATGTAATCTTTTAAAATAAACTAACATTAAACACAAAAGATTGGTGAAAACGCATTAAACATAAATAACTAAAACATTAAACATTACAAATAGAACACAAAACATAAAACGTAACATTAAACATAAAGCCTAAACATTAAAAATTAAACATAGTGAAAACGCATCAGAGACCACGACAAAAGATTGGTGATTGAGAAGTCTGTTTGGTATTGTTGACGATAGGCGTCGTGTGTCAACTGAATTGCCATCTGTTCACTAACCCCTGGGTGCGCCTGCATCGCCGCTGAATAGACTACATGCCACCTATCAACGTTAGTTCGTATAGAATGCCACTTACTGTAGATCTGGTCAACGTTACGGTGGTTCGTCCCCGTGATTTGGTTGAACTCAGCCAACACATCCTGCCAAAAAGCCCGCCTATTGGTTGACGGAAGCTCCTTAACGTTTACCCACGCTCGCACTAACTCGAGTTGCTCTGTATTCGTCCAGGCTGCCATAGGTTTGGTTTTTGGTTTTTGGTTTGTAAAGAGTGTGTGTATGTATGAATTGTTTGTGTGTGTGAATTGTATATGTGTGTGTTTATGTTGTAGAAGATGAAGTATATATATATAGATAATAATTAAATAAATCAGTTTTTTTTTTTTTAATTTTTGGACCGTTCAACGGTCATATACACAATTCCCAATCTAAAACGCTCGCTATGCTGCTGCCGGACATCCACCAAAACGCCACCATAGCGCCTAGGGGGGCGGTGTTCCCGGCGCTATGGTAGGCTATAACGCCTCATAACGAGGCCACTACACACACTCTTATATAGAATAGAATTAGGGCTGGTTGAAGATGAAATAACTCTAAAGTCTATTTGGGTGGTTTAAGAGGGTTTCGTTTGAGACTTTTTTTTTTTTAATTGTAGGAGTGCATCTTTTAAAACACAGTGATTATTATGTTCGGATTCCGTGATTATTAACAATGAATCAAAATGATTACATGTACAAATTAGGGTATGTTTAGCAAAATTAGCTGGAGGCTGGTAGCTGGAAGATGTTAGCTGGTAGCTGGAAGCTTTTTAAATATATTTTGGTGTTTGGCAGAGTAGCTGAAGCTTTTAATAAAAGGTATAAAATAACCTAAATGGGCATAATTAAAAACTTGTAAATAAGGTTTTTATTTTATTTTTAAAATAGAATGGGTATTTGTGTCATTTACTAATTAAAAACTTGTAGCTAGTAGAGTTTTTTCTTAAAAGCTACTACTAGTAGCTTTTCACTATAGAGCTTTTTCTCTAACCTAAAAGCTTCCAGCTCCTTCAACCAAACAAGGCTTATTATTGGGTAGGAACTTTTTCTTAAAAACTTAAAGCTTGAAGCTCCTAAAAGCTCTCAAAAGCTCATTGCCAAACATACCCTTAATATGAATTTTGTCGTTTAAAAATGTTGAGCTTTTTAGGAAGGGCTCCACTTTTTATTTCATTTTGGGCCTCCAAATATATTTAGCCGGACCAGCCACTAAGAGCATCCATAATGGTAAAGGAAGTCAACTCTTCCAAATAACCACATTAGCATGTCATGTCATTCTAAACCCCACTAATTTTTACAAAAATAAACCATTTCAATCTGCCGCCTACACAATTATTTTTTTTAATTTATTGGAAAAGTGAGATTTGGGGCCTACCATATTCCAAACAGAGCGATCCACTCTGCCAAACCAAACCACCCATACGATGGTTCTCATCCGGTTGCCTTTCATCCGCTTTGCCAAACCTCTCCGAATCATTGCCATTATAGATGCTCTAAGAATAAGAATCTGTATATATATATTGCAAAGGGATTAATCCTACATGTCATATTCTTATGCAATCTCTCCTTTGGGAGATGCCACATAAGATGTGATGTGGTAAGTGTAAACCAATTAAAAAAAAGGAATAAATATGATTTAACCTAATCTATTATAATCTTTAACCTAATCTATTAAATACCTAATCTACTAAATCTAAATATTAAAACTTTACTATTTTTTCTCTCATGTTTCCTCCCATAACTTTTAAACGCTAATATCTTTTATATACGATATTTTTTAAAGAAAAAAATTACACCAAATTAACGAGCGTTTTATTATCTTTCCAACGAGTACCATAGTGCTATATAAAAAACGGAGAAAAAATGACTATTTTTTTGTAACCCGACAGGTATTGTGTCGGGTTTGGGATTAGTTTTAAAAAAAAAATTGTGGGTTTGGGTCGGGTCTGGGATTAGGTGATACCCGACCCGATTACCCGAAACAACATATCCAAATACCTGAACTATATACCCGATCATATACCCATGAATTTTTTAACGCATCACATAACCCTTAGACTAATGCGTTCGATATTTCAATAATTAACTTTTTTTTCTTATTTCATGTTAGGTTTTTTTAAAATGATCGATTACAAACTTTCGAATTCATTTGTAATGACACTAGATTTATACCCCGACGCAGAGATTCATTTTTTTTTATATTTGAATATGATAACTTATGGCAGTGATTTGTTTAAAATAATAATAATAACAATAATAATAATAATAATAATAATATATTTTATTATGTCATATTAGATATTTCAACCCGGGACGCTCCCGGGATAAAAACTAGTATATATATATATTGCAAAGAGATTAATCCTACATGTCATAATCTTATGCAATCTCTCCTTTGAGAGATGCCACATAGGATGTGATGTGGCAAGTGTAAACCAATTAAAAAAAAAGGAATAAATATGATTTAACCTATCTATTATAATATTTAATCTAATCTATTAAATAACTAATCTACTAAATCTAAATATAAAACTTTATTATTTTCTCTCTCATGTTTTCTCCCATAACTTTTAAACGTTAATATCTTTTATATATGAGATTTTCTAAAGAAAAAAATTACACCAAATTAACGAGCGTTTTATTATCTTTCCAACGAGTACCATAGTGCTATATAAAAACGGAGAAAAAAATGACTATTTTTTGTAACCCGACAGGTATTGTGTCGGGTTTAGGATTAGTTTAAAAAAATTGTGGGTTTGGGTCGGGTCTGGGATTAGGTGATACCCGACCCGATTACCCGAAACAACATACCAAAATACCCGAACTATATACCCGATCATATACCCATGAATTTTTTAAAGCATCACATAACCCTTAGACTAATGCGTTCGATATTTCAATAATTAACTTTTTTTTTATTTCATGTTAGTTCTTTTAGAATGATCGATTACAAACTTCCGAATTCATTTGTAATGACACTAGATTTATACCCCGGCGCAGAGATTCATTTTTTTATATTTGAATATCATAACTTATGGCAGAGATTTGTTTAAAATAAATAATAATAATAATAATATATTTTATTATGTCATATTAGATATTTCAACCCGGGACGCTCCCGGGATAAAAACTAGTATTCTAGTAAATGATTTCATATAATATCACATCACAAAACCCCTAAAATGTTGGTTTGGGGTTCTAAATGTTAAGCATATAGATAAAACAACCCATAATCTACTACTTGTTTCTTTAGTACAAACATAGATTCAAAGACAGGGTAGTAGATTGGAATAGGTGGTGTATTTTTTATTTAATGTAATTGTATTGGTTGTTTGGTTTTTGGTTGCTATCCCCTTCTTGGTGATAGCAATCCGTTTTTGTGGTAATAAAAGTTATTCTTCAAAAAAAAAAAAAATCTACTACTTGTTTCACGACAAATAAAACCCAAAAAGTACAGTATTGCTAACATATGCTATTACAAGAATTCCCCCAACCAAAAAGCAAAATTACAAAAATGTCACTAGTGTTGATTAAGATTAAAAATTAATAGATAGGTTTCAAGACATATATAACCACGCAAGTACAATATTGCTATCATATGCTATTACAAGAATGCCTTCACCCAAAAAGCAAAATTATAAAAATGTCATTCTACTATTCATTAAGTTTGAAAATTAATAGATAGGATTAGGTTTGAAAATTAATAGATAGTATAATTAGCCCCTAGCAAATGTTGCCATAAGGTTTAGTGACGGATTGTCTCCAAGATACAAAAAAGCAATATCACAAGGATTTTAAGTAATTACGGTATCATATTCGGATCTAACAAAATTTTGGGGTTCTAAAATGGTAAGTATCTTATGTAAACAAGACAAAAAGGAGTTTTAATCCCATATAGGTTACTTGTGACACTTACATCATTCGTTATGGTCTCATCCTGATGATGAGGAGGAGGTGATGGGAGCGTTAAACACCCTCCAAGGGGCGTAATTCGTAAATCAATTAAAGGGGAGGGACATTGGTGATGGCATGAGGAAGAACAAGGAGGTGGGCCCATTGGCTCTAACCAATCATGTTAAACCTTTTTTTTTATTAATTTTATTTAAAAAGTATTATTTTAATAAAGAGTTGATGGTAAAAAGTTGTGTGCACTTAAAATCCACATCAGTTTTCATACTCCAATGTGGGACAAAGTTCAATATCAAAACCTAGAATACTCCAACAAAAACCCAACATAATCACATAACTTTGAAAAATTGATTTAATTCCCTAAAGGATATGCTAGCTTCCAATTGTGAGGTCAAATTATTTATTTTTAACTTCAAATATAATACAGTTAGAGGTAAAATGTTGCTAGATAAATTCAGTTTAATTATAAATCACTTACACAAACCTCTCAGTAACTGTTATGTTTATGTTAAATTGATAATTATGATTGTGTAGTATGTTATGCAGAATCTATGAACCAAATGAGTTATTTTTGACTTATTAGATGTCAAATAATATTTGTTGATTATTTTATGCATCTTTGTAACAACCAATGTGAGAGTTAGGTTCTACACTTAGTTAAGGACAAAATGGTGGAAACCATAAGGTTGCAGTCTATTGGCTTTGTTAGATACGCATCCATGCCCACTTCTAAGCATTTGGCTTCATCTGATGACATGGCATGTGCTGTCAACGCAACGATCGGAATATGTGATTCTGATTCCATTTCTGCTCTTCGAATTGCTTTCGTTGCTTCATAACCATCCATCTTTGGCATCTGGAATGACAAACAGATAATATCAAGTTACAAGAATACACATCTACGAATATTTTGCTTAAATCTGTACACCAACATGCCTTACATCATACGAGCTATATGAGGCGAAAATTGATACGGGTCATATGAGTTTGTTAGTACTCACATCAGTCATTTATGTGTCAACCAAACACATCATATGGGCAATATGATTTGGCAAACGCCATTTCATTCAGGCCCTCATATGACCCATATAACCATTTTCCGCCTGTCATGCCCTCATAAGGCTCTCTGCTTATCGAATTGTTGTTTTGTTTTCTGTTGTAAATGAAACACGTACCTGACAATCCATTAGTATCAAGTCAAACGGTCGAGACTCGCAAGATTCCTCAACATTTTCTACTTCTTTCTGAATATTGAGAGCTTCAACTGCCTGCACACCATCTCCTACAACCACAACTTTAGCACCCATCTGAACAAGCATCATAGTAGCTACTTTCTGCAGTATTGGTGTGTCTTCTGCCAGCAAAATGTTTAAGCCTGCGAGATCCCTTTTACCATTCTTCACTTTCTGATCTTCTTGATGAATCTCTTGCTCACAGTTTGAACGATCATTTGTAAAAGACGTCAACCTACCCCATTCTGACCCGTCTTCAGTTAGCTCAGGGAAGCAGTTGCTAACCACTCCATAAACTGCAAAGTTTTCTTGATTTGTTTCTTCATTTTGTGAGCTTCCGGTTGAAGTAGTTTCTGTTATTTCAGAACCATTTGAACTTTTTGCGTTCGTTTGAAGACATTCATGTGCATCAGTATATTTTTTCGACTGCTCAAGACTGCTTTCTTTTATAACAGCTTCAATGATTTGAATCATTTTTGTCTTGTATAGTGGGCCGTTAACCATTAAGGAATGCCCTCGTCTACGAAGCTCAATCTTGATGGTATTAGAAGTATCATGATTCAGTATCCAAGCAAAGTTTGCTTTCCTGTTGAATGCGTCTAGGAAGTTGAGCTGCTCCTTCCATATGTCTGTGCTTATGTTAAGCATTCCAATATCAATTACTATGACAAAAACTGTCGTTTTAACCCCTTCCGTTCTTGGTGATTCAGTTTCTGAACGCTCGTACGTCAAGTTTTGTGCATAACTTGTTGGTTTAAAGAGCTCCTGAAGTACACGTGTCAGTTGATTCCACTCGTTCGCTTCCCAGATGGGTACTCCAAGTTTATGTAGCCAACGCGAAAGAATTGATCGGCTCATTCCTCCATTGAGTGCAAGCACTACCTGTTTTTTTTTTTTTTTTTTTTTTGCAGTATTTATCGTGTTAATTATGAATGATAAGAGCCACTTCACACAAAATATCAGTTATTACAAGATAATCATTTTGTTCACCTTCAAGTTATGTTGTGCAAATTTAAGTCTGCAGCTGTCTTTTGGTATATCTGCAGGTGTGCTGAGTAGAAGATATAGTTGCATTAGAGTCCCTGATCCGTTTTTCTTGACTACTCTTATGTCGCCACCCATCTTGTTAACCTGATATAAAATTATTCATGTTTATAAAACAAAAACAAATAGGTTCCACTATGCACTAACTGGTTAGAATGATTATAGTTCTTACCAGGGTTCTAACAATGCATAACCCAAGACCGGTTCCACCATGCCTGAAATCATAACGACGATTCGTAAATTTGTATAGCTCAAAGCGTAGATCAGATAATTGACCCGTGTTTAGTTGCTTACAGTCGAGTCGTTGAGGGGTCTGCTTGCTCAAAGCTTTCAAATACTGAGTCCCATTTGCTCGGATCGATTCCTATATGACAATAATAAAGATGGATGAGAACAAAAGATGTAACATTCTTTATGGTCTTGTGGGTTAGTAAGAATTAAGGTTCATACCACAGCCAGTGTCTTCAACTTCAAAGAAAAGAATCATTATGTTGTCACTCTTGCAGGTTTTTCTTTTGATCTTTTTCTGGTATGCGGACCATAACGCTCTCTGATCGACAAAGAAGTTCTCGTTGTTACTGAAAGAACTCAGATTCTCGCACCATCCTCTCAGAATAATGTATCCTGCTGTTAGTCAAATGAAAATATTAGTATACACTGTTAACCAATGGGATCAGGTAAAATGTAACTTGCGCTAGACATGTGGCCTTTAAGGGGGGGGGGGGTAAAAGCAAAAACTAGTGGAACTCGGATTCAAACCTCAGACCCTAGAGGGAATCAACCAACACCCTTGAAGGTTATGTGACAATTAACTAGAACAATTTTTAACACTTACATGTTGTAAACTTGATTGAGTTGCTGATTAAATTTGCAAATATTTGTACAACTCTACCCGAGTCTCCACGAACTACTTTCGGCATATCATCTGATGACATCAAACAAACAACAAAACATGTTATTAACCATTGATTGACAAACTCATCTTCCATATTCTCTTTTAGAATTAGATCTGATGATACTGTTATTTAAGTACCCGAGAGATCTATGATGGCTTCCACGTTGCGGTTCTTGCATTGCACAGAAAACATATCCACAAGTCCTTCAAGTTCTCTCCCCAAATTGTATTCAGCTTCTTCCAACACCAGTTTTCCAGATTCAACCTGTATTTATATCATCAACTAAATCGCTAAAATTTCATTATTTTAAGTTATATATCTGAAAAAAAGCAATTTGTTCGGTAACTTTACCTTACTAATATCCAAAATATTATTGAGAAGCCTTAGGAGAGCCGTTGAGCATCTACGAATTTGAGAAATTGTTGCGTATTGTTCGTTTGTTAGAGAATCATCACATAAAAGAATATCAAGCAATCCTATGACAGCAGCCATTGGAGTTCTCAGTTCATGACTGTTTCAAACATAAGCATTCATATCATCTGTTCTTCATCATGGATAAAATATAACAAACAAAAAGTGAATAGAAAGATTGTAATTAATATTAACCTCATGTTTGCTAAAAACTGACTTTTAAAATTGCTTGATGCTTCCGCCTTCCTTCGAGCATCTAAATGGCTGATTAGTTGCGCCCGTAGTTTCATTTCTTTTGATACTCCATTTGTTAATATGAAGATACAAATGCAGCCCACAACTAGTATACCTACAGACGCTGATATTAATATGATCAACGTCTTTATTTCCCTTGCGTCGACCTTCCCCATTATGTTCTTCCTTGGAATGCATAGAACTCCCACCTGCATAATCTCTTCTTTTAAAAATATATAAAATATTAATACCATCAATCCATCATATTCTAAATTGTGACATCCAGCCTCTCGTATCACCAATATTGTCCGTTTCACTCAACAGCAGGTCACGGATTACCCCCACTCAGGCACACCTAACTGTGGAGTTATTTCATCCGTATTTATGGCGCTCAAAAGGCGTTGGTGGTATTTGAGGGGGGGGGGCATACCTTTTGACCCATTATTTCTTTTGTGAGCGTAACTTAATAATGTGGGGTTTACATAAAATGTCACATAAATAAAATAAAAAGATAACATACCATAGGGAGTCTTGTTAAGTTCAAGAAAAATGAATCTATGTAATAGCGCTCGTTGCCAAGGGTGGCAGTAGCCGAGTGAACCTCATGGGTTAGTGGCAGCTTGTTGTGGTTTGTTTTGTTCAACCACTTGGCTGCAGACCGTATGATCTCATCTTGAGAATCTTCAGCCATCGTGAGCGTGTATCCATCGGATGAATTTCTCAACAAGGGTGTACTAGAAGAAGTAGCAAGCAACCACCCCTTTTGAGAAGTCAAATAAATATGTCCACCATGAAGATCCACCAGTTCTTTCATTAGCTGACCGACGCTATACAACGCAGTAGTAACTCCCACCACTGCCACTATACTTCCCCGATCCTCGTCCCAGACAGGTAAAGCCGCTGACAGCAATGGCGAGCTTGTAAATTTACTCACCGACACATGCCAAGAGGCTGCACCATCAGGCACTTGAGATATCCCTGCAATATTTATCAACTCATCAGGTGGGATCTCCTTCTGTTTTCCTGTCTTTCGACCCGTGTCAGGATCCAATGGTTCTCGGTACCAGATTGCTGATACATTACCATGTATCATCTGATCATTCCACCCTTGATGAGTTGAAGATTTGTTCATGCTATAAGGTTCAACCATTGTGTAGTTATATAAATTAGAGTATATGTAATAAGTATTCTTGTCTCGTAAGTCTCGATGAAATGCCTGAACGAACCCGTTTCGATACTTTATCGACATTGAGTTAAGCGCTCTTCGGCTCGAGAAAAGTGCCCATGTGACATCTCTCATAACTTCATATAGCTGAAACATATAGAATAATGAAAACCTCGTAAGATATTATGTATGAATTATAATGAGGATAATTACAAAGTCAACGTGAGCAAATTATATCAGGATAGGATCCAGCGGAAATAGATTTTAGGGCTGTTTGGTTGATTAAAAGCTGAATCATTAAGAGGTCTGAATGGTTAAAAGCATATGAATGATTAAGTGCTGAATGGTTCAGCTATGCACCAAGTCTAAATGGTTCAGCTCTTAACCATTTCATTCAGAGCTTTTTTTTAGGTTGAAACAAACAGTCTGAATGCTGAATCATTCAGAGCTGAATGGTTCAAAGCCTCATTAAGAGGCTGTCAAACAGGCCCTTAATGTGTGAAGCACTAGCATACAGCTTTTAAATATTGAAGTAGAGTAATTATTATCACGTTACGGTTTTTAAATAGCGTAATAATTATTACAGTATTTTAAAACTGTAGCGTGATAATAATTACTCTAGTTCAATATCTAGTAGTGTAATTACACTATATATAAAAAATGCCACCACGTGATTTTTCTCTTTACTTCTCACCGTAAAACCTATTTATATCTGACCCTAACACGATTATATATGCTAATCAAGGTAAATATTATACAATTATCTAGGTTACTTGAGGAACTTGTTAGAAAAATAGTGGAGTCCGCATGAATGATTTTGTTTGTGGGTGATTTTTGAAGCTATTTTGGTTTATGGGGAGTCTTCGATCTTTAAACATACTTTGACTTTTCAAGTTTGAGTCTCACACAAACAGACTTTTGGAAAGTTCCACATAAGCCATTTCCTCAAGTCCGCATGTAGGAGTTGTCTGACTCAAACTTGAAAATCATAGTGTGCCACATAACCCATTAGTTGAGACACAATTAAGAATTAGTGATGTTAGATTACAAACCTCTACTTGTTGTGCTTGGCTTTCACCTTTGCCATATTTTCTTATGACATACTCGGAGAGTTTAACTTGAGATGTGGTTATCTCAACCGTTGAGTTCAATATCTTCCACATGCGTAATAATGGACGTTGCAAAAGCTCGTGTCGAAGACCGTATGCCAAACTATTTAATGATGCTCTTGTGTACACTTTGGTGAAATGCCACGTTAGCAGTGTTAGTAGACCTATAAGAATTGCTAGCATTACCTGCGTAAATATATAAAAATATTATGAAAATTAACATAGCTTTTAGACCCATCCTATATTACTCGTTTATTTTTTTTACAGTAGGTTGTTTTGTAATAAAAAAATGTATTCTAAGCGTCTTTGTTTTTCTTTTTATACTTTTAGGCATGGTTTTAAAATTTTCAGGACTAGCTAGTTGGATAGTGGTGATCGACTAACTATGAATCGGGATTGTTGTATATAATGTTTATATGTGATATATATATTTCAAACTTAAACATACATACATACACACACAACTTTCTAAAACTTATATATAATCTTTCAAACTTAATAATCGGATTGGGTTAACAAGTATATTTTTTTTTAAATAATTCAAAGATTTTGTCAAATTTTGTATTTGACAGATTACCGATTTTAGGGGCCAATAAGTTGAAATCACATCGGCAACCTATCGATTAGCGGAGTAATTGACAATTAATCACCGTCTTGAACTAATTTTTTCAACAACTTTTCTAGGTAGTTCGCCGATGTGGCAGGCGAACTCAGTAAGTTGCTCGTGTGGCAAGCGTACTTGGTACACCATGGAACTTGTTGGTGTGGAGAACTCAACTTTGCAAAGTTTCGTGTGTTTTTGTCTGAGTTCGCTTACCGCACCAGCAAACTCCATGTAGCACACTTGCCACACCATCTAACTTGTGTGGCAAACGAACTACACAAGTTTGGTTGATGTGCTAAGCGAACTCTATCAAGTTTGTCGGAGTGGAAAACTCAACCTTGCATAGTTCCATTTCTCCTTGTCTATTTTTGCTTGTCACACCAACAAAGTTCACAGAGTACACTTGCAACACTATCAAACTTGACGAATTAGCTTGCTAGCAGACCATCTAAAAAATGAAATAAGTTTCAAAAAAACACCTAGAACTTCCAAAACATATTCATTTAATTTTGGACTGCTTTGTTACCATGATTGCAACACGCGCAACAAAAACACTGTAGCATCGAAACTCATCTTGATTGACATCGCTACGTGATCTTCTCAAACGCGTTGGTAAATGGTTTCTTCCCGATGAACTTAAACTAGCAGAAATTCGATCCAACATTCGTCTAACAAATGAGGCCATTGCAACTGGAGTGATCATGTAGTTGGCTAAATTATCAAAAAACAAGACCTTTTGATATGATCATTGGTCTCAACTTATTAATATATCGAATCTTACATATAGACATGATTAGTGGGGTGATGTGGATTGTGCACGCCGTACACACACTGACACTTGTATATTTTAAATGTGATTGTATTAATTGGAAGGCACCATCTAATATTCTAAGGGGGTAATGGGGTTTGAACATGGCTTTTGCACTTTAGGGGTACGATTTGATGATGATATGAGATCTTTATGTTTGGAGTTGTTTGATCTAAACAAATTAACTATAAAGAAATATCAAGACGAACAAAAAGACAAAATAACAAATAATATGGTACGTTTAATTGGTTCAATCGACTATATGAATAGGGGCGGGCTTGGTATCTACTGTTGACTAGATGGACTTTGATTTATATCGATTTTGGAACTATATATTTACAACTAAAGGGTGTTGAACATGTATACAATAGTCAGGTAAGTGTTGAATAGTGTATATCGATTTTGGACTACATATTCCACACCTGAAAAAAAAAATAGTGTATTTTTTTTTGGCAAAAATCCCGATCCCTCCTAGAAAAATAAATCTTAAATTCATCACTACTCATAACTAATCACCAATCTAAACTGATATTTTACCAAAGATAATATTTTATATATATATATATACTCTAAACCAGTTAGTCGGCATAGGAAGATTAAAAAGGTGAATGCAGGCTTTTGTTAGTTGGTAGTCCCTCTCAATAAACATGGCTCAAATCTATAAGAAGGTACCGTTTACCTTTAATGTACAAATCATTTTCACATGATTGTTTTCAAGGTTACAAAGCTTTTCCCTTTATTTCTTTCCCTAACAGTCAAAAAACCATTGGTGCTTAATGTATATTAATAAATCATAGTGTTTTAAAGAATAGCTTGTTGGTGAAACCTAATTAAAGGATGATGAAGATCATCATTCATAAAGTTAAGATCTGGTAGAGTTAGTGATTCCACCACTAAGTTTTTTTTTTTTAATTGTGGATTTAATCTCTATCCTAAATCTACTTTATTATAGAGTTTTTTAAAACAAGTTGGGATTATTTAACATATGGGTAAAATATGTCATAATATTTGAGATAAAACAAGTTGCTATTGTTGTATTAGAAAATGTATACAACAAATTTATATAGGCGCAACAATATACATAACGTAATTTAAAATAAAATAAAGTTGGTCATCACTGCGATGTTATCCGATTCATCACCCGGTAAAGAGAGTAGTTCATCAATGTAAGAGCTCCAACTTTCGAGTTATAGTGTGTTTTCTATGAGTCTTCGTACACGCATCAGTTACTATTAAAAGAATCATTAAAATAAATCACTAAGTTTTTTTTCATAAAATATTTCAACAATAACAGTGTATTTAATGTACTTAAAGAAGTGTTTGGTATTTTTTTTTTTTTTTAAGAAAAGATCTTTTCAGTTTATTTAAAACAAAATACGAAATTTACATCACAATAGAAGGTAGACGGGCAACAAGCTGCGCCGCCACCCCTTTCTGAATTGCGAACCCTAGTCTACCAAAGACAAATCCTTGCCCCCCCCCCCCCCCCCGAAGGTGAACTATTGCTGTGGACGACCCGTTGGACCCTGGTCAAAAAACGAATAGCTTCTGGCGCTAGGGAGCCAAAGGTATCAAAGGCCAAAGGGATAAAGACATGTTGGTTCTCTGCACAAGCTTTAGCATGTTTATCTACTTTCTTCGATTCCGCCTTTCTCGATGCTTGCCCAGCTACAAACCCTGTTTCCCTTAACCCAACCAAAGGAGATACCCCTGTGAGGTCCACACAAGCATGTTTCCCCCTCTCCCAACCAAAGACAAGTAGATCTGCTGGTCGCAGGGTGGATCTCCCTTCCGCAGGGTCGGTGAGAAAATTTACAGGGGCTATGATCATGTGGAGATTGATCTTGAGCTATCAACCTCATCTAAAATTCTTTTATAAAAGCCTGAAAGACGTCTAAAGAAAGTATGTATCACTAACTTTTCTTTTGATGAAACTGTTACTTTTGCGAAAAAGTTAGGAGTTAATAATATGGATAAATTCCAGGATTCTATGTTGAAGGCGATGGTTGATGAAGGTGTTCAACTGGTGACTCAATGAATGTGCTCTCCGCGAATATTCGAGGACTGGGACGCTCCGATAAGGGGGAGTGGATTTCAAACATTAGAATAAATAATGAAGTGGCTTTTGTTATGCTACAAGAATCGCAACTTGCTTCGTTACAGGGTGTAGATGTGGGTAGATATTGGGGTAGAGGCACTTATGAGTATGAGCATGTCAATGCTACGGGAAGGTCCGGGGGCTTCTTTTCTATTTGGGATCAAAAGATTTTTCACAAGTCTTCAGTTCAAAAGAATAGGTACTTTCTGGCGGTTCATGGTTTTATTAAAGGCAGTGGTTTGAAGATCGTTTTGGTTAACATCTATGCTCCTCAAAAGATAGCTGATAAGCGATTAGTTTGGAGGGATCTGGAGCGTCTTATGAATCAAGATGATGTTTATTGGATAGTGGGCGGAGACTTTAACTGTGTTCGGGATAGGAGTGAGCGGAAGAATACAAAGTTTAATGCCGCTTTGTCTAACGAGTTTAATGATTTTTTGGATAAGGTTGGATTGCATGAGTATGGGCTAAAGGGTCGCAAGTTTACGTGGGTGTCCGGTAATAAATGTTGTAGGATCGATCGGATTTTCGTTTCTCTAAATTTTCTAATTAATTGGCCTATGGCGGAGTACCGTGCCTTAGTGAGAGATAAATCGGATCATAGCCCTTTGATTCTTAAAGTGGAATATCGTAATTATGGCCCTAAACCTTTCCGGTTTTTTAATTCGTGGTTAGATCGATCGGGTTTTGATGACGTTATAAAGGTGGCGGTAAATTCTTCTTGGGAGTTTGCTGATGCGGACGTTTCTTTGTTGCGGAAGTTTAAACATATTCGGAACTTTATTTTGGAGTGGAAAAAAGACAAGACAAAGGTGGAGCAGGAGGAGTATCAATCTATTTTGGTTGATTTGGAGGAAATTGACAAGGTGGTGGAACAGCGTGATCTTTTAGAAGAGGAGCAATGGGCTTTTTGTGAAGGCAAGATGAGGATTAAAGAGTTGGAGGAATATAAATGTAAACATTTGAGACAAAGGGCTAGGGTTAAATGGGCGAAGGATGGCGATGAAAACTCGAGCTTTTTTCATGGGGTGGTGAACAAGAGAAGAGTTTCTAACTTCATTCCGGGCGTTTTTGTTAACGGGGTTTGGCAATCCAAACCTTCTATTGTTAAACGTGAAGTGTTTTTCTTTTTTCAGGGATAAGTTTATTGAAGATATGATAGAGCGGCCGTCCTTATAGTGTGATGATTTGAAGACTCTATCGGTGGTTGAAGCGGATTCTTTAGTCACGCCATTTTCGGTCAAGGAGATAAAGGAAGCGGTTTTTGATTGTGGTAGTGATAAAGCTCTGGGTCCAGATGGGTTTAATTTCCGGTTTATCAAGCGGTATTGGGATTTATTCGAAGAAGATTTCAAAAAGATTTTTCAACAGTTCTATGAGATGGGCAAATTCAGTCGGGGGTCGGGTCTTCTTTCATTACGCTAGTGCCTAAGGTTACTGATCCGGTGGATTTGGGAGAGTATCGTCCGATTAATTTAATTGGTGTGATAAGTAAGGTGATCTCCAAGGCTCTTGCAAATAGATTGAAGACAGTGATAGATTCGGTTACCCATGAAACACAATCGGCGTTTATTGCGGGGAGGTATATTTTAGATGGGCCGATGATTATCAGTGAAGTGATTGCGTGGGCTAAGAGGGTGGGAAGTAAGATGTTTATGTTTAAGATAGACTTTGAAAAAGCATACGATAATGTCAACTGGGATTTTTTAATGTCCATCATGAGACAGATGAGATTTCCGAAATTGTGGTGTGATTGGATATATGGGGTTTTGTCTTCTGCGGCGTCGTCGGTTCTTGTTAATGGTTCCCCGACGTTTGAGTTTTCTTGTAGTAAAGGTATACGGCAGGGAGACCCGATTTCTCCTTTCCTTTTTATTATTGTCATGGAAGCATTCTCTAGTCTAGTTCGACAGGCTTGTGACATTGGTGAGCTTAAAGGGGTCCGTCTTCCGAACGAAGGTCCTATTTTATCGCACTTATTATATGCAGATGACGCGATGGTTATGGGTGAGTGGTCAATGTCTAATTTTATTGTTTTAAGTCGTATCCTTAGTATTTTTCATTTGTGTTCGGGGTTGAAGATTAATATCCAAAAATCGACTCTGTTTGGTGTTGGGATTAATCTGGATACGGTTAGGGACCAAGCGACGTGGTTGCATTGTAGGTCGGGTGAAATTCCGTTTAAATATTTGGGAATTCAAGTGGGTGGGAATATGAACCGAATTAAAAGTTGGGATCCGATGGTTCAAGTTTTCAAGAAATGGTTATCCGGATGGAAAGCGCGTGTCTTATCCATGGGAGGGAGGTTGGTCCTTGCTAAATCGGTGTTAGAAAGCATCCCTTCATATTATTTTTTTTATTTAATTAAAGCCCCAGTAGCGGTGATAAATAAACTTGAAGGTTTAATTAAAAGATTTCTATGGGGAGGGAATGACGAGGTTGGTAAAATCCATTGGGTGGCATGGGACACGGTCGCTAAGCAGAAAAAAGATGGTGGTTTGGGGCTTAGCAAGTTGGCCGATTGTAACCATGCTATGCTTTTAAAATGGTTGTGGAGATTCAAGACGGAAGAGGGGGTCCAATGGAAACACGTTATTATTGCCTTACATGTCTCTAATCGAGATGGGATATGTATCCTTGGAATAAACAATCTACGGGGCCATGGAGTAAGCTAATTAAGGTGGGTTATAACACCAAAATGCAAGGGGTGTCGTTTGTTAACATGATTCAGGGTGTTCTTGGTAATGGGTTGGATATTCGGTTTTGGGTTGACGCTTGGATTAATGATGTTACTTTGAAGGATTTATATCCTAATCCTTTTCAACTCGAAAGCAACAAATGGTGTAAAGTGGCTGATCGTATTGGTATGAATTTAGCGCACGGGAGTATTGAATGGAATTGGAAAAGATATCCGGCTTCTAGCGTGGAAATTATGGAGTTGATCGATTGTCATAGGTTGGTCTCCACAGTTTGTTTGAGCGACAAGGGGGATACTTGGAAATGGAATGGTGGATCCAATATTTTGTACACTGTTAAACAGCTTCGCGAATGGCTTGGTAAGACTGCGATGGATGGGAACATTTTCATTTACAAGTGGTGTAAGTGGATCCCGTCTAAATGTAATGTGTTCATGTGGAGGGCTAATTTGGATAACTATTCATATAACCTTTTTTTAACGGCAAAAATCTTTTATTCATCTCCAAATATACATTAAATTGTAAAAGTAAGACACTAACACAATATAACACACGTGAAAACACCCTGTAGATATTGCTATTACAACAAAAAAAAATCTTTCAACACATTGTCATAAAAAAATGACTCATTTCACCCACTTCGTATTACTTACCATCCTCCTATGTTTGTACCCTAATACACCCATGAAAAAGCATTCCTCTAAAGGTATCATCAATTGAATACATGCACTATATTCATCTTTTTTGCGTTGTATCCCCCATTCTTATGGTTATTGTACACCTCATCGTTCCCGTAGATGCTTGGCTTTGTTGGCTTGGGCTTCTTATACACCTAGACCACTTTTTACGAATAGTCTTACCCTTTGACCTTCTTTACCCATTGAATCGAAGAAATAAATTTGACAATTTTTAACTCCGTTCATTGTCTGGTCATGTGAAATTGCGTGACAATAGTTTTAAAACAATGTATAATATTGAAACGTATCTATTTTTTATTTCTTTTCATAATTCAAAACATATAACTTTCTAAATTATATTACTTGAAATATATTATACTCTACTTAATTAGTCATCTAGTACTAGGATATTTTTAACACATTACTTATGTATTAAGAATATAAAGATTTTTTTAGAACCAAAGGACCGATTTGCGTCTAACCCCTTTATAATATGTTATCTAACATGCCCCATTTTCAACCTCTAAACTTTGTGAAGCAAGGAGTTGGTGCAAGACATGTCAAGTTACGTAAAGTTAACATGCCCAATTTTCAACCTCTAAACCTTGTGAAGCAAGGAATTGGTGAGAGATATGTCTAGGTAAAATCACCCACCATTTGGTGGTGGTATAGGGAAATGAAGATAAGAGCTTGAAGTCATTTGGTCTCAAGCTTGAATCTGGTCCAAAGCAATTTACTGCAGTAGGCATTCGGACGACGTGTTTTTCCCTAAATTAGTGGCTTTGTGGACTTTGGCTGCCCAGTAGGCAGCCATTTGTCCAGTGCTAACCCACTGACAGTTCATGTAATATTTAGTTAGACGTTAAAAATTATGTATAGGGAAAGTTATTTAACAATTTTCAATTCACTTTCTAGCAGTTTTGGATACACTCGACACTCTTGAATGATTATATAATTGTAAATCAAAGGCATGACGTGTCAAACAAATATAACAAATTGCTTGTAAAGGCATCATAAGATATCATTTACTTATAAGAAGTAATATTATTATCAGATGGGTACAGTGGGGAGCACCGACACTATCAGGGATGTGTATAATTCAGTTTGGTTATGAGCCTCAACTAAAACCGAAACCAAGTCATTGATTAATCTACTTTCTTCACCAATCGATTTTCGGTTAATCCGTTCGGTTTGATTGTCATTTTTTTGGCCAACCTTGTTAATTTTGATTTTAATTATAGATAGACACTCAAACACTCTTGAATAACTATATAACTATATTGATTATCGCGCACTTCGCAAACGCTTCTAAGCGTAACACATGTCCAACCAACCCAAAAACATGAAACAAATAGACCCCACATTTAAAAAAACACCTATCTGACCTGTTAACAACAAAAACACAACTTATTGAAACAAAATTTATGATGCAATTACAATATCACATATAACCAAGAAAATAGGCTATTACCAACAATCAATCTAAATAGCAGCACCTAATACCCTTGACCCATTTTGCAAACAAAATATAACCTAAAATTTGACCCTAAGATTTCTAGTTGTTTATAACTGCAAACACTACTCACAGGTAGTATGTTTTATATTTGGCTACACTTGTAAATTTAGGGCTGCAAACGAACCGAACGAACACGAACAAGGCCTTGTTCGTGTTCGTTCGCTAAGGAAATTGTGTGTTCACGAACAGTTCATGAACACTTACCGAACGAGTTTTTTTGTTCGTGTTCGTTTGTTAAGAGAACACTCGTGTTCGTGTTCATTTGTGTTCGTTTGTTAAGTTTGTTCACGAACGCACACGAACGTTAATGAACACAAAAAAGTGTTTATGTACATAAACGAACACCAAGAAGTCTTCTTAAACAGAAACAAACATAAACAAATCTATATTAACTTTCGATAAGAACAAAACATATACTTAGCAGTGAGCGTGAAGACTAAAAGTAAGGTTATTGATCTCAGATAGTCATATATTTACCTACATAAATTATTTGTTTATTTATTTATTTGGGTAAAATAAATAATATAAAAACTATAAAAATTAAAAACCCTATTAAACTATTGAACACAAACGAACACGTTATCGAACGTTCACGAACATAAACGAACGAACGCGGCCTCTGTTTGTGTTCGTTCATTTAACTAAACGAACGAAATTTTTTGTTCGTGTTCGTTCATTTATTAAACGAACGAACACAAACGAACTTCCTGCCGAACAGTTCATGAACTGTTCATTGAAAGTTCGGTTCGTTTGCAGCCCTACTTGTAATCGGCCTCTTTCAGATGCCCAAAATCATTCAGCAAATATTCTTCTACACTTAATAGCATAATTTAATAATGTCATTAGTGTTGTTTTCTTTTTAAATATGCCTCAAGACCAAGACCACCCTGAAATATAACATAAGTTTAAAATAAATAAAAAAATTGTGGCCAAGGTTTATGCTATCACAATCATCATTGGATCAGTTTTAAGTTATGGCACCTAGAAACCGAACCACACTTGGGTGGCGTATGTTTTGAATTCATTCAAGTTCATCTGTCAAAGACGCCCTGCACAAAACCTAAAATAGGTTACGTAAACAATTTAACAAACGAGGGCATACGTAATACCATTCATCTATATCAAGGTTTATGCGATAACATCAGGAAAGTCTCGGCAGCCGAGTGTCTTATTTTCGTGGAATCATTCTCCAGTCAAGAGGTTAAGGAAGCTGTTTTTTGCTGCGGTATGGACCGGGCTCCGGGCCCTGATGGGCTCAATTTTCGGTTCATTTTATATTACTAGGATGCTTTCGAAGCCGGTTTCAGGAGCCTAGCGGAATATTTTCATAGTAACGGTATTATTAATATTGGGTGCGTTTCGCCGTTCATTATGCTCATTCCCAAATCCATTGATCCTGATGATTTAAATGGTTTTCGGCCTATTAACTTTGTGGGTGTTATTAGCAAGTGTATTTCTAAACTCTTGGCTAGTCGATTAAAATTTTTGGTGGGTTCGTTTATTTCCTGTTCTCAATTGGCTTTTGTTAAAGGCAAGAACATTATCAACGGACCTCTCGTGGTGAATGAAACGATCACTTGGTGTAAAAAAGAATAAGAGAAGGCATTCATCCTTAAGATTGACTTCGAAAAGGCATACAACAACGTTTACTAGTGCTTCGTGATTGACTCTTTGATTCAAATGGGTTTTCCTAAATGTTGGTGTGATTGGATTTTAGGGGTTTTGAAGTCATCTAGGTCTTCTCTTTTGGTGAATGGTTCTTTGACTTTCGATTTTCCGTGCGGTAAAGGTATGCGGCAAGGCGATCCAGTTTCGCCTTTCCCATTTATTATTGTTGTTGAGGTTCTCTCTTGTATGTTAGATAAGGCTAAGGAGGTTGGGGGTTTCCAAGGTATTAGAACTCTGTGCGAGGGTCCTTTTATTTCTTACATTCTTTTTGCTGATGACGTGATTATTATTGGTGATTGGTTCGAGTCTAACCTAGTCAATGTGGTGAGAATTCTTTGGTGTTTCCATATTTGCTCAGGTTTGAAGATCAATCTCAATAAGTCCAGCTTGTTTGGTATTGGCGTGGAAGCGGTTGAGGTAGAAGGTTGTGTGGCGTTAGTGGGTTGTCAAACCGCCTGACCCCATTCAAATATTAGGGGGGTGATGGTTGGGGCCAACATGAACCGTATCTCTCACTAAAATCCAATCCGAGTTAGAATTATATCATGCTTTAGTTAGTTTCTAATAGGGATGAGATTGGTACCGTACCCGTACCAAATTTGAACAAAAGTGGGTACCGAGTACCATACCGAATATATAGGTACGGTACGGGTACGGGTAGGGGTATCGGTACCGTTATTTCGGTACGGTACCCGTTTTGGTACCATTTTGTTATTTTTTCTTTTTGAGTACTCGTACGGGTACCAAGAAGGTAAACAATTACGAGTATCAATACTATACGGGTACCAAATTGAAAATTTTGGTACAGGTACCAATATGGTACATGTACTGAGTGGCTCCCGTTAAAGTGCAATATTTTCGTGTGCCGAGCTTCGTTGGACAGTCTTCCTACAACGACGACTCTTAGGCGTCGAAACATGCTTGTCAACGAAGTCATGTGTCCGCTTTGTAGATCAAGAGACGAGTCCGTTGATCATTTGTTCTCTTCCAACATATTTGCGACTGTTCTTTGGCAACATATTTCTGATTAGTGCAGGGTGCAACGTTCTTTGTTTTTTCGCTCAAAGATGTCTTGGAGTTTCATAATTATGCAGATCTTCAGGTTCAGGGTGTGGTTAAAGATATTTCCCAGGGCATCGTTATTATTGGTTGCCTAAGAATTTGGAGAGCTATGAATGACTTGGTCTTTAGTAATAAGGTGGCTCGTATGCAGTGGCGGATCCAAGATATTTTTTCCACTGGGTTCACGTTCTTAGTGCTAGAATTTCGGTCAACTCGACTTTAGAATTTTCGGGTCGGGTCGGCAACTCCAGAGAACATAAATCCTCAGGGGCATATTTTTTTACGGGCTCGAACAGAGAACGTAAATCCTTGGGGACGCCTATATTGAAGTCTGAAGAATAATATAAAAACTAACCTTGACTTTGTCAAGAATGACAAGCGGCCCAGCAACTCCACAAACATTTCTATACTCTGCGCAGGCAGTAACGAATAAAACGTTGAAACATAAAACTTTATGTCAGGATAACAACATTAAGCCTAAATTTTGATTAGGTCTGCAACGATCTAAAGCATACATCCTTTTACAACTGTACTTGACAATACAAGCTTACCCATTCCGATCTCGAACGTTCCCTCTTCCATATCGCTATTGTTTTGTGCAACTCCCATATTCAACTAAGAAACCTACACAACTAAAAGCAGCTTACTTTAAAGACAATCTTAACATTAGACCCATGACATCTTTTAGTTAAAAAAGAAATGAAAACAATAACTGGGCATACATAATAGATTATTTTATTTATTTCCCCAACCCATTAGATAGAATGATGGATCAAAAAAGCAAAGAAAGATCCATATAACCAGTGGCTGCTATATAAGTATATAACACAGGAAGATAAGAAAACCCTAACAAGGGTTGGGTGGCTTTTTTAATAAATAAAAAAAAGAGAGAAAACCGCGTACAACATGTGTTGACCCAAAGACCTACACTTTAAAAGGTGAGATGCTTAACCACTGAGCCAGTCACAATGATATTGTAATGGGTTCGTGCCAAATATTCTTATGGGTTCATGACTCATTTTTCCTATATATTTCTACTAAAAATAGAAAACCAAATGGGTTCGCCTGAACCCAAAGGGCTCATACATGAACTGTATCTCTCACTAAAAGCCAGTCTGAGTTAGAATTATATCATGCTTTAGTTAGTTTCTAATAGGGATGAGATCGGTACCGTACCCGTACCGAATTTGAACAAAAGTGGGTACCGAGTACCGTACCACATATATAGGTACGGTACGAGTACGAGCACGGGTATCGATACCGGTATTTCGGTACGGTACCCGTTTTGGTACCATTTTGTTATTTTTTTTATTTTTGAGCACTCGTACGGGTACCAAGTAGGTAAACAATTGCGAGTATCAATACTATACGGGTACCAAATTGAAAATTTTGGTACAAGTACCAATATGTTACGTGTACCAAATAGGCAAAATTGATACAAATACCAAAAAGACCGTAATACGAAGTAAAACATATAATCAAATTCAATAAATTTTAAAATGAGAACTTTTATAAATGACAATTTGTTAAACGCTTAAATAACGTTCAAAATACTTATCCAGTTAAAACCTTGGCACTTCCGGATAATAATGGATCTGATAAATATAAATTCCTTGGACAGTCGTCCTATAGCGACGACTCTTAGGCGTCGAAATATGCCTCTCAACGAAGTCATGTGTCCGTTTTTCGTAGGTTGGTCGGTTTTTATGAAGTTTACTTTTTAAGCAAAAATAATAATAAAATAAAATTGGAGAATTATCCAATCCATATTTACCGAAATATGTCTGTCAACGAAGTCATGTGTCCGTTTTTCGTAGGTTGGTCGGTTTTTATGAAGTTTAGTTTTAAAAATAAAAAAAAATTAATAAAAAAATGGAGAGTTATCCAAATCCATATTTAGCGGAGTAATAAAAACAGAAAGTTATCCAATCCATATTTACCGGGGTAATAAAAACAGAGTTATCCAAATTACCCGCCAAATGTATATAAAGCAACATTAGTATCATCATCATCATTATCATATTCTTTTATTTTCTTCTTCTTCTACTGCTACTCTGATACTGCAATCTCTCTCTCTCTCTCTCTACGCACAATCTTTCTTGTTCTTTAGCAATAATAATCATCTTCATCCTGTTCTATTCCCATGGCTTACATTCTCTCTGCGATTGTTCCGATACATATTATTGCATTGTTGAATCTTCGATTTTCTGGTTCTGTTTCCAGGTCCGACGATGATGCTGTAAGTCCATTCTTTCTTTTTCTATTTTATTTCTTTTTCCTATTTTAATGTTGATATTAGTTGTGTGTTTAGCAGAAATTAGGGCTTTTGCTCCGTGATTTCTCTTGTATTATTAATTAGGGCTTTTTTGTTCTGTTTTGCAGTAAGTCCATGACTGTCTTGTGTTCTTGATAAAAACAATTAGGGCTTTTGTTCTGTTTTGCATGATTTCTTTTGTATTATTAATTAGGGCTTTTTGTTTTTTAGTAGGGATTTAAGGTTTTTGGGGCTCTTCTAGAGTCAATGACTGTCTTGTATTCTTGATAAAAGATTAGGCGACTTCTTGTTGTGTTACATCATATCATAGCTAGACAACCAGGTAGGTAGGTATAAGGAGTTGATAATATCTCTTCATATGGTAAAACAAATCACGTTTACCTTCTTTGACCACTCTCATAGTTGTTAATAGCCAATGGCGGTAAACAATGACAATCTATACCGGCCACTATTTTATAAATGACGATACACCAGAATCTTTTTTTTTTTAAAATATTTTATATGTATTTGTATCAAAATTCTTCGGTATACACGCTTTTTTGTATGGATATTTAACAAAACCCTAAAGTCCAGCTATTTTTTTTTTATCTATATTCAATCGCTATTATGTAGATTGTATTAAAATTCTCTAGTATATACGCTATTTTGAATGGATATTTAACACAACTCTAAAATCCAGCTATTTTATAGCTATATTCAATCGCTATTTATATAAAAACAAACAAAAAAAACCTAAATTCCTGCTATTTTTCATGCTATGAAGGCGCCAAACACATATAGCGATGATCCATCGCTTCGCTACGATATTCGCTAATGAGCGCTGTTAACATCTGTGATCGCAATTGCTCTTGGTTACATTGGTGCAATATGAATGTCTGTTTTATTGGTCCAATAGGTCATTAGACTCGTGATTTGTGGTTGTTTAGTTATCGTAGCAATTATATTATCTCTATATCTAATGCACTATTACAACAAGTAACTTAGGCATTCATATATATATATTACATACACACACACATACTAGGTATTGCCTGACATCAGCAAGTATTTGTGAATATTGGATGTCATCAAGACTACAGATTGCATAGAAACTATTTGTGATGATGAGAATATAAACAGCCTATTAAAAAAATCTATGAAGGACGATCATGTCATTTTACTATTGTATTTTCACATTTTCAATTATTAGATTTTGAAAACATTTTATTAATCTTACCAAACAAGTGACTGTGAGGTTTATAAATCATTTAAAAACATTATGCAATGAAAGTCATGTACCAATGAACAAATGCAAAGTTTGACCATCTTGGTTGCACTTTACCTGTCATCAACAAGTGTATAGAAAATGCAGAATATAACAGAACTTGATCATAAATCTCAAGACTAATAAAAGGCACTTGATCATTTATATGACTGAACCTCAAAACTTAAAAGGCACTCTTCATTTTAAAAGATGATATAATAGAATATGAAAAATTATTACATGATATAATAGATTATCATTGCCCCTAGTGATTTCTAACTTTTTGGTATTTTTTTTTATATCAGGCTTTTGCAGCCGTGTCAGGGTTCTTTTCTGACACCATTTCCACCTATCTCGGCGTGCTTTGCGGGTGGATCAAGTCATTCAGCAAGATTTTTCACTGCAGCAAACCGCATGATTCTGTTCCTGCGCTTGTTGCAATAAGGTGTACACCTATTCCTATTTCTATTCCTATCCATCCTGATGATTTTGTCGAAAGTACACCCATTCCTATTTCTATCCGTTGTGATGGTGATTTTCTCGAAAACGCCAATTGTCGCATAGCTACCTTGTTAAAGGAGCTAGAGGCAATTGAGCTTCGATTTCCTGCCATGCGTTCTGCTATAGACAATCTGTGTACTCAAAAACCCATAAAACTCCCAATTCAATCTACCCAAAAGCCCGTAAAAGTTCCTACTCTCGTTACCACTAGACATTCTTTAAAGCTTCCAAATTCTCTGACTACCAAAAGGACTGTACAGCAGCCGAATCTTACTACCCCTAAAAACACTTCAACGCTGCCAACTAAAGCTACCACCAAAAAACCTTCAAAGCTGCCAAGTCGCGCTACCAGAAAACATGTTGAACTTCCAGTCCCATCTACAATCCCCTGTACTCGAAAGCCCGCAAAACTGGCAACTTCTGTAACCACCAAAAAAACTGTACAGCAGCCGAATCTCACTACCCCTAAAAACACTTCAACGCTGCCAACTAAAGCTACCACCAAAAAACCTTCAAAGCTGCCAAGTCGCGCTACCAGACAACCCGTTGAACTACCAGTACCATCTACAATCCCCTGTACTCGAAAGCCCGCAAAACTGGCAACTTCTGTAACCACCAAAAAAACTGTACAGCAGCCGAATCTCACTACCCCTAAAAACACTTCAACGCTGCCAACTAAAGCTACCATTAAAAAACCTTCAAAGCTGCCAAGTCGCGCTACCAGAAAACATGTTGAACTTCCAGTCCCATCTACAATCCCCTGTACTCGAAAGCCCACAAAACTGGCAACTTCTGTAACCACCAAAAAAACTTTACAGCTGCCGAATCTCACTACCCCTAAAAACACTTCAACGCTGCCAACTAAAGCTACCACCAAAAAACCTTCAAAGCTGCCAAGTCGCGCTACCAGACAACCCGTTGAACTACCAGTCCCATCTACAATCCCCTGTACTCGAAAGCCCACAAAACTGGCAACTTCTGTAACCACCAAAAAAACTGAAAATCAGCCAATGCCCCCTACCATAAAAAGACCTAGATGGAAGTGATGTTTCATGAGAACCAGAAACAGGTGAGTATTTTTGAGGTTATCCTATGCTGATTATTTAATATTACATAATCATATGCAGTTGGTTATCCTATGCTGATTATTGAATATTACATAATTCATGTAGTTGGTATTGGAGTGTTTTGAACTTCAGCCAGATACCAATGTCTTCTGGAACCTGATTCTTATTTTTCTCAAGGTATGTTTTATACTTTTATTTAGTTTTGAATACTCAAATGTTGATAATTGTGCATTTTTGAAGGTTTTTGTTTTTTTTTTTTTTGTTTGTAATGGAAATAATTAATTCTTTAATGTTTTTTTTCTGCCAAACAACTGGATGAGGTAAAGCTTCATACAGCATAGCTTCTGCCATGGTTCGCCCATTTCAGATTGTACTGCAGAAGGGCTAAAGGTAACTACTTCTTTATCATATTCAAGTTGTCAGTTTATCAACTGCTAACATACTTTATTTGCCTTTTATTAGGCTGCACTTTTACTTTCAACGTTGCCATCAGAAATTGTTGATGAGCCATTGGATGCAGACCGGCTGTATGATGCTGTGAATGTTATTCTATCTTTACAGGTAATTTTAGTTGTAATCTTTCCAACATACGTAGTCTCGTTGATTCATAATGCTGTTTCCGGTCTCCTAAATATCATTTCAGAACTCAGATGGTGGTTTTGCAACATATGAACTGACAAGATCCTACAGCTGGTTAGAGGTATGCATGCACTATAAATTTAATTATCATTAAACACGTAATCTGACATTTTTATTTGTTTCGACAACTCCGCTTTCAGTTGGTAAATCCTGCTGAAACTTTTGGTGACATTGTTATCGACTATCCGTAAGATATCAAGACCTTATTTCTAATATTTCTCTAATACGGTTGTGGATCTTTTCGACCAACTGCGAATGGTTATTCAGATATGTGGAATGTACCTCTGCTGCAATTCAAGCTCTGGTGGCATTTAAGAAATTGTACCCTGGCCATAGGAAAGAAGAAGTAGAGCGTTGCATTAATAAAGCTGCTGCTTTCATTGAATCAATCCAAGCATCAGATGCTTCATGGTTTGTGTTGCACCTTATTATTTAGTGAAATGATCCTACATATGCATAGCATTTGATCAGAACACTTTGCAATACACGCACTAGGTACAACTGATGGGCGGTTTGCTTCACGTATGGCACATGGTTTGGGATCAAAGGGCTAGTGGCTGCTGGAAAGAACTTCTCTAATTTCTCTAGCATTCGCAAGGCTTGTAACTTTTTGTTGTCCAAACAACTTGCTTTGGGCGGATGGGGAGAGAGCTACCTCTCTTGTCAGAACAAGGTAATTGGAATGTAGTCAACATTTGACTTATTATGTTCACATCACGCCTGCTTCAGTTTGTATTACATAATGCAGTAATATGCTAGATGCTCTTGTCAAGTTCGTGTTTAAAGAAGTTTTAATTTAATGGTTCATGCAAACTGGATTTTTAGGAAGAAGCAGCTCTTTTTCGTGGGATAGGGTCCGTTTCATACAGCATAGCTTCTGCTCCACACCCTGCCAAAACACTATATCAGGTAACTTTAGGTTTTAAGATTATTTATTTTATATTCTGTTTTTACATTGGTAGATTTTGGTAGTAATAAGATGGTCTTGTAATTCACTAATTCCTTAAACAACCTGAAAAAAATTCAAACACTCCAAAACATGGATTGTCTAATTATGACAACTAAAAGTAGCAAGAGCACATCCAAATCTTATATGGACATTTTTTACAATTGATTATTGGATATGCTAATTATTCAATATTACATAATCACGTTCGTAAGGCACATCTAAACACGTCATAAGTCAATACATTTGGGCATATAGTAAACGAGTCAGTAGGTCAACTTATAAGTTCTACTAAAAGGGTACACTCAAACGTGTTTAAAGTTGCCCACACTCCGACCCAGAGAGGAACGTGCCCACGAGGGCACCACTAGATGTTGTAGATGAACCTGCTAAAGACGAAATTGTGTATGTCATAGGTGACCACACCATGGGATATCCCCTACACCCACTGCACTAGTGATCTTCTTTCTCCAGGCTCCAGTGATGAGCTGTCAGCCCACGTTTGTGTTCTCCCACTACCAGCAACTACACCGCTACAGGTACTCTGGTACGATGACTTGTTTTATGTCTTTCGTTTTATTGTTTTTGAGCATTGAATTATAAGCTCCATAAAGAAACCCTGTTAATTTGGTTCACAGATCAGGTAAATGCAGACGTTAGGCAAGTTTTGGTGGATTCATGCTGCTAATCAAGGTTTGCATTTCATGTTTGAATTTTGACTTTACATAATGTGTTGAATTATAAGCCCCACTAAGATGGTGTTTGGACTCGTGCTTCAGAGTTGGTTTGGTGGTTATTGACACTACTCTATAACCACTTTTTAAGGTCTTGATAAAGATGTTCTACTTCACATTATTACATAATCACCTTCTAAAGGCACATCTAAACACCTCATCAGTCATACATTTGGGCTTATAGTAAGCGGATCAGTGGGTCCAGTTAATAATAAGTTCTGCTAAAAGGAAACACTCAAAACGTGTTGAAAGTTGCCCAAACCCTATAGTGCTATACTCAATATCTTCTTTCTCCAGGCTCCAGGGGTGAGTTATTATTCCGCGTTTGTGTTTCCCGCTACCAGCTATTACACTGCGACAGGCACTCTGGTAAGATCACTTGTTTTATGTCTTTCTTTTTATTGTTTTTGAACGTTGAATTACAAGCTGCTTAAAGAAAACCTGTTAATTTGGTTCACATATCAGGTAAATGCAGAAGCCGGGCAAGTTTTGGTGGACTCATATATGCTAATTCAAGGTTTGCATTTCATGTTTGAATTTCGACTTTACATAATGTGTTGTTATGTGAGGGTGTCAATCTTAACGGGTTGAGTTCTACCCGAACATGACGCGTATTTTTATTCGTCACTAAAATCAACACCAATCTGCACACACTTCAAATCGTGTAACCGAAGCACGGCCCGTTTACCTAAATGTGTCAAATGGGTTGGCATGTAGTGATTAAGTTGTAAATGTGTTCATCGGGTTGGTGGGTTAAAATGGGTTAAACAGGTTGGTGGGTCAACCTGTTTAATTAATCAGGTTGGCGAGTCAACCCATTTAATTAAATGGGTTAAACAAGTCAACCGAACACGACCTGTTTTGGGCCGTGTTGGAAAACACGAAAGAAATCATTTTCACAAAAATCGCCGTTTGAAATTATAATTTTGTTCTTAGTATAACCGTTTAGTTAATTAATTAATACTGACTATCTTAATTTCTCTATTAAAGTTTTTGTTTTTAAAATAAGGAATTTATCTAAATCTACATATCTCCACATAAAAGAAATTTATAATCCGATTATGATATTATCTTATTTAACATCATACAAATATACTCAAAATTATTTTTATGATCCACATTAAATTTAAAGTATAGATAAGTATACAACATATCATATTAGTAAAATCTCTTAAATTTCCATTATTATGAATTATGATACTTGGTAAGGTAGGGGGTTCATTGGTAATCGGGAGGGAACCGACTGTGAATTCCAGTTTTTCTTATTTCAAAGGTGTTGGAACTCATTGAATGCTAAATGGGGTTTAGGTTTTAGGGTTTAGAGTTTAGGTTTTAAAGTTTAGCTTTCAGGGTTTAGCATTAGAGTTTAGTTTGGGGGTGTAGCATTCGAGTTTAAGGTTTAACTTTAGGGAGTTTAGTTTTGGGTTTAGCATTAGAGCTAAAGGTTTAACTTTAGGGTTTTAGGTTAGGGTTCGATGAGCCTTCCAAGGCCACTGGAATGAGTTCAATTGGGGTTTGTTTGAGCCGGTTCCTCACTTTTTTAGAGTTTCTGATGACACCGCCTCCCCCCGGAACGGTTTCAAACTAATGATGGACAGTTGTAATTTTGTCTGAGGCATGGATATACCTGGGCTATGAAGAGGCATGCCACTGAGCCCGAATATGCCGTCATTAAAAAAGAATTAAGATATACTTAACCTTACCATGAGAATTAACCTTACTATGAGAATATTATATAAAAAGATTATGATTTTAAAAATAATAATCAACCTTTACAATCATATGATATAAATGATGGGTTAAAATTTTCTCTTGAAATATAATCGTTTTGACTTTTTTTTATATATAAGATATTGTTTTATGTCAATATAGTGTAATTGAATATCATGTATAAAGTAAACATATTATTTTATGTATTGTATGTATGTGGATATTTGTGTACACCCCATGATCTCAGACCATGGTTTGGAAAAATCATTGCCTGTCCGGGGTCTTGAACCAAAGTTTTGAGGGTATGAGGACAATCCGGGTCTCGAACCATGTTTGAGCTGAAAAGGTTCACTCTGGAGTCTCAGATTATGGGCTGATATTTGGGTTTGTGACAAACCTGAAATAAAATAAAATAAAATAAAATGAAACAAGCACCCTCAAAATACCTCTTCTAAAAAAATTTCTTGATTTGGGCTGTGTTCATCTCAAATGGGTCAATGGGTCGAACTGATAAAGTATGTTAAAAGGGAAGCAGTCAAAACATTACATAATTCATATGCAGTTGGTTATCCTATGTTGATTATTGAACTTCAGCCAGATACCAATGTCTTCCGGAACCTGATTCCTATTTTCCCAAGGTATGCTTTATACTTTTATTTAGTTTTGAATACTCAAATGTTGATAATTGTGCCTTTTTGAAGGTTTTTGTTTGTAATGGAAATAATTAACACTTTAATGTTTTTTCTGCCAAACAACTGGATGAGGTAAAGCCGCCTCATACAGCATAGCTTGTGCCATCTGCTCCACACCCTGCCAAAACACTTAATTAAGTAACTTTAGGTTCTAAGATTATTTATATATTATATATTGTTTTTGCATTTGTAGATTTTGGTAGTAATATCCACTAAGATGGTGTTTGGACTTGTGCTTCAGAGTTGGTTTGGTGATTATTGACACTACTCTATAACCACTTTTTAAGGTCTTGATAACTGTGAGGTATGTTGTTTAGCCGATGCACACACTCACCTTTTATGAAGATTAATTTTATTAATTTTTACCATTTGACATTTTAATTTTGTGGGTCACGTGTATATAGTTTGAGAATGAGTTTCTGATTGTGTTATCTTCATTGGTTCAGAGCTTGACAGCCGTTGAATTCCGTAGCAATTCCTTAACTAGTCTCTCCCTTGCTGGTTGCCGTGGTATTACATCTCTTGAACTAACTTGCCCTTATCTTGAGCAGGTGTCTTTGGATGGATGCGATCATCTTGAACGAGCAATCTGTAGTCCAGTAAGTGACTTGTTTATTGCATATGTTGAATGACATTCGACTCGTATATCTTTTCGAAAGGTTGAGACTCTATTTAAAAATCTTATTTTTCTTCTGTTAGGTTGGCCTTCGATCTCCTAATTGGGAATTTGTCCAAAACTAAATACACTCAAGATTGAAGCACAAACTATGGTGTTGCTTGAACTCAAGGGCTGTGGTGTCCTATCAGGAGCGTCTATAAACTGCCCACTGTTAACATCTCTAGATGCTTCCTTTTGCAGGTCATCTACATTTACTCTTCTTTCTCTGTATCCCTCGGTTGAAATTCATCAACAAGATGCTAACGCTTTATCTTTCACAAATGCAGCCAACTGAAGGATGACTGCTTATCTCCAATGATCGCCTCGTGCCCTCTCATTGAATCACCAATTCTGATGTCTTGCACATCTGTTAGTTCTGATGGACTCGCATCTCTCCGTTGGCTTCCTAATTTGACATCACTTGATCTTTCCTACACATTTTTAACCAACTTGCAACCAGTATTCGATTCCTGTTTCCAGTTAAAGGTTAGTGTTATACTGTTATTATCGCTTATTTTTTTTTTTAAATTTCCGATTTTCGGCTTACTACTTTTATTTATCTGTTGAAGGTTTTGAAACTGCAAGCATGCAAGTATCTCACAGACTCGTCACTTGTACCTCTTTACAAAGAAGGGGCCCTCCCTACACTGCGGGAATTAGACCTATCATATGTGTCAGGCTTCCTTAGAAGAGCTGCTTGCTGGCTGTACTCATTTAACTCATGTCAGCTTAAATGATTGTGTGAATACATTTGGGCATATCTTCTTTCTCCAGGTTCCAGGGGCGAGTTATTATTCTGCGTTTGTGTTTCCTGCTACCAGCTATTACACTGCTACAGGCACTCTGGTAAGATCACTTGTTTTATGTCTTTCATTCTATTGTTTTTGAACGTTGAATTACAAGCTGCTTAAAGAAAACCTGTTAATTTGGTTCACAGATCAGGTAAATGCAGAAGCCGGGCAAGTTTTGGTGGACTCATATATGCTAATTCAAGGTTTGCATTTCATGTTTGAATTTCGACTTTACATAATGTGTTGTTATGTGAGGGTGTCAATCTTAACGGGTTGAGTTCTACCCGAACATGACGTGTATTTTTATTCGTCACTAAAATCAACACCAATCTGCACACACTTCAAATCGTGTAACCGAAGCACGGCCCGTTTACCTAAATGTGTCAAATGGGTTGGCGGGTAGTGATTAAGTTGTAAATGTGTTCATCGGGTTGGTGGGTTAAAATGGGTTAAACAGGTTGGTGGGTCAACCTGTTTAATTAATCAGGTTGGCGAGTCAACCTATTTACGTAAATGGGTTAAACAAGTCAACCGAACACGACCTGTTTTGGGCCGTGTTGGAAAACACGAAAGAAATCATTTTCACAAAAATCGCCGTTTGAAATTATAATTTTGTTCTTAGTATAACCGTTTGGTTAATTAATTAATACTGACTATCTTAATTTCTCTATTAAAGTTTTTGTTTTTAAAATAAGGAATTTATCTAAATCTACATATCTCCACATAAAAGAAATTTATAATCCGATTATGATACTATCTTATTTAACATCATACAAATATACTCAAAATTATTTTTATGATCCACATTAAATTTAAAGTATAGATAAGTATACAACATATCATATTAGTAAAATCTCTTAAATTTCCATTGTTATGAATTATGATACTTGGTAAGGTAGGGGGTTCATTGGTAATCGGGAGGGAACCGACTGTGAATTCCAGTTTTTCTTATTTCAAAGGCGTTGGAACCGACTCATTGAATGCTAAATGGGGTTTAGGGTTTAGAGTTTAGGTTTTAAAGTTTAGCTTTCAGGGTTTAGCATTAGAGTTTAGTTTGGGGGTGTAGCATTCGAGTTTAAGGTTTAACCTTAGGGAGTTTAGTTTTGGGGTTTAGCATTAGAGCTTAAGGTTTAACTTTAGGGTTTTAGGTTAGGGTTCGATGAGCCTTCCAACTTCCAAGGCCACTGGAATGAGTTCAATTGGGGTTTGTTTGAGCCGGTTCCTCACTTTTTTAGAGTTTCCGATGACACCCCCTCCCCCCGGAACGGTTTCAAACTAATGATGGACAGTTGTAATTTTGTCTGAGGCATGGATATACCTGGGCTATGAAGAGGCATGCCACTGAGCCTGAATATGCCGTCATTAAAAAAGAATTAAGATATACTTAACCTTACCATGAGAATTAACCTTACTCTGAGAATATTATATAAAAAGATTATGATTTTAAAATAATAATCAACCTTTACAATCATATGATATGAATGATGGGTTAAAATTTTCTCTTGAAATATAATCGTTTTGACTTTTTTTTATATATAAGATATTGTTTTATGTCAATATAGTGTAATTGAATATCATGTATAAAGTAAACATATTGTTTTATGTATTGTATGTATGTGGATATTTGTGTACACCCCGTGATCTCAGACCATGGTTTGGAAAAATCATTGCCAGTCCGGGGTCTTGAACCAAAGTTTTGAGGGTATGAGGCCAATCCGGGGTCTCGAACCATGTTTGAGCTGAAAAGGTTCACTCTGGAGTCTCAGATTATGGGCTGATATTTGGGTTTGTGACAAACCTGAATAAAATAAAATGAAACAAGCACCCTCAAAATAACTCTTCTAAAAAAATTTCTTGATTTGGGCTGTGTTCATCTCAAATGGGTCAATGGGTCGAACTGATAAAGTATGCTAAAAGGGAAGCAGTCAAAACATTACATAATTCATATGCAGTTGGTTATCCTATGTTGATTATTGAACTTCAGCCAGATACCAATGTCTTCTGGAACCTGATTCCTATTTTCCCAAGGTATGCTTTATACTTTTATTTAGTTTTGAATACTCAAATGTTGATAATTGTGCATTTTTGAAGGTTTTTGTTTGTAATGGAGATAATCAACACTTTAATGTTTTTTCTGCCAAACAACTGGATGAGGTGAAGCCGCTTCATACAGCATAGCTTGTGCCATCTGCTCCACACCCTGCCAAAACGCTTAATTAGGTAACTTTAGGTTCTAAGATTATTTATATATTATATATTGTTTTTACATTTGTAGATTTTGGTAGTAATATCTACTAAGATGGTGTTTGGACTTGTGCTTCAGAGTTGGTTTGGTGATTATTGACACTACTCTATAACCACTTTTTAAGGTCTTGATAACTGTGAGGTATGTTGTTTAGCCGATGCACATACTCACCTTTTATGAAGATTAACTTTATTAATTTTTACCATTTGACATTTTAATTTTGTGGGTCACGTGTATATAGTTTGAGAATGAATTTCTGATTGTGTTATCTTCATTGGTTCAGAGCTTGACAGCCGTTGAATTCCGTAGCAATTCCTTAACACTAGACTTTCCTTGCTGGTTGCCGTGGTATTACATCTCTTGAACTAACTTGCCCTTATCTTGAGCAGGTGTCTTTGGATGGATGCGATCATCTTGAACGAGCAATCTGTAGTCCAGTAAGTGACTTGTTTATTGCATATGTTTAATGACATTCGACTCGTATATCTTTTCGAAAGGTTGAGACTCTATTTAAAAATCTTATTTTTCTTCTGTTAGGTTGGCCTTCGATCTCCTAATTGGGAATTTGTCCAAAACTAAATACACTCAAGATTGAAGCACTAACTATGTTGTTGCTTGAACTCAAGGGCTGTGGTGTCCTATCAGAAGCGTCTATAAACTGCCCACTGTTAACATCTCTAGATGCTTCCTTTTGCTGGTCATCTACATTTACTCTTCTTTCTCTGTATCCCTCGGTTGAAATTCATTAACAAGATGCTAACGCTTTATCTTTCACAAATGCAGCCAACTGAAGGATGACTGCTTATCTCCAATGATCGCCTCGTGCCCTCTCATTGAATCACCAATTCTGATGTCTTGCACATCTGTTGGTTCTGATGGACTCGCATCTCTCCGTTGGCTTCCTAATTTGACATTACTTGATCTTTCCTACACATTTTTAACCAACTTGCAACCAGTATTCGATTCCTGTTTCCAGTTAAAGGTTAGTGTTATACTGTTATTATCACTTTTTTTTTTTTTTTAAATTTCCGATTTTCGGCTTAGTACTTTTATTTCTCTGTTGAAGGTTTTGAAACTGCAAGCATGCAAGTATCTCACAGACTCATCACTTGAACCTCTTTACAAAGAAGGGGCCCTCCCTACACTGCGGGAATTAGACCTATCATATGTGTTAGGCTTCCTTAGAAGAGCTGCTTGCTGGCTGTACTCATTTAACTCATGTCAGCTTAAATGATTGTGTGAATACATTTCGGCATATATTAAACGGGTCAGTGGATCCAGTTAATAAGTTCTGCTAAAAGGAAACACTCAAAACGTGTTGAAAGTTGCCCAAACTCTATAGTGCTATACTCAATATCTTCTTTCTCTAGGCTCCAGGGGCGAGTTTTTATTCCGCGTTTGTGTGTCCCGCTACCAGCTATTACACTGCTACAGGCACTCTGGTAAGATCGCTTGTTTTATGTCTTTCATTTTATTGTTTTTGAACATTGAATTACAAGCTGCATAAAGAAAACCTGTTAATTTGGTTCACATATCAGGTAAATGCTGTTTTGGTGGACTCATATGCTGCTAAATCAAGGTTTGCATTTCATGTTTGAATTTCGACTTTACATAATGTGTTGTTATGTGAGGGTGTCAATCTTAACGGGTTGAGTTGTTCTAACTTCTACCCTACCCGAACATGACGTGTAATTTTATTCGTCACTAAAATCAACCGTAATCTGCATACAGTTCAAATCGTGTAATCGAAGCACGGCCCATTTACCTAAATGTGTCAAATGGGTTGGCGGGTAGTGATCAAGTTGTAAAGGTGTTCATCGGGTTGGTGGGTCGACCTGTTTAATTAATTAGGTTGGCGAGTCAACCTATTTAATTAAATGGGTTAAACAAGTCAACCAAACACGACCTGTTCTGGCCGTGTTGGAAAACACGAAAGAAATCATTTTCGCAAAAGTCATTTGAAATTATAATTTTGTTCTCAGTATAACAGTTTGGTTTATTAATACCGACTATCTTAATTTCTCTATTTGTAAAGTTTTTGTTTTTAAAATAAGGAATTTATCTAAATCTACATATCTCCACATAAAAGAAATTTATAATCCGATTATGATATTATCTTATTTAACATCATACAAATATACTCAAAATTATTTTATGATCCACATTAAATTTAAAGTATAGATAAGTATACAACATATCATATTAGTAAAATCTCTTAAATTTCCATTATTATGAATTATGATACTTGGTGAGGTAGGGGGTTCATTGGTAATCGGGAGGGAACCGACTGTGAATTCCAGTTTTTCTTATTTCAAAGGCGTTGTAACCGACTCGTTGAATGCTAAATGGGGTTTAAGTCTTAGGGTTTAGAGTTTAGGTTTTAAAGTTTAGCTTTTAGGGTTTAGCATTAGAGTTTAGTTTTGGGGTGTAGCATTAGAATTTAAGGTTTAACTTTAAGGAGTTTAGTTTTGGGGTTTAGCATAGAGCTTAAGGTTTAACTTTAGGGTTTTAGGTTAGGGTTCGATGAGCCTTCCAAGGCCACTGGAATGAGTTCAATTGGTGTTTGTTTGAGCCGGTTCCTCATGTTTTTAGAGTTTCTGATGACACCCCTCCCCCCTGAACAGTTTCAAACTAATGATGGACAGTTGTAATTCTGTCTAAGGCATGGATATATACCTGGGCTATGAAGAGGCATGCCACTGAGCCCGAATATGCCGTCGTTAAAAAAGAATTAAGATATACTTAACCTTACCATGAGAATTAACCTTACTATGAGAATATTATATAAAAAGATTATGATTTTAAAAATAATAATCAACCTTTACATTCATATGATATAAATGATGGGTTAAAATTTTCTCTTGAAATCTAATCGTTTTGACTTGTTTTATATATAAGATATTGTTTTATGTCGATATAGTGTAATTGAATATCATGTATAAAGTAAACATATTGTTTTATGTATTGTATGTATGTGGATATTTGTGTACACCCCATGGTCTCAGACCATGGTTTGAAAAAATCATTGCCAGTCTGGGGTCTTGAACCAAAGGGTATGAGGCCAATTCGGGGTCTCAAATGGGTCAATGGGTCGAACTGATAAAGTATGCTAAAAGGGAAGCAGTCAAAACATGTTGAAACTCTTTCTCAATTTCTACATCCTATTAAACCTATATTAAGACTACAAAAGTACAAAAGATGGTTTGGCTGTGCTTCCTTTTGACCCATACTAAAAGCCACACGAATCTGAATCGGCCCGTTCTCTAGCCTGTGAAATGTGCAGTATCTGCCCTGTGTAATGAATTTCTTAATTCTTATTCTTTAATCGTGTTTCGTCCTTTTTGAGCTGGTTTCTGGATTAAATGATGAACCAACTAAAGAACAAGTAGGAATTGAATAACCTTCAAAGATAATTGACAGACCACCACCTCCCCAAAATGAAGAAAAGGAAGAGGATAGTTCAGGAAACGTTAGGGAAGAAAATGAATGGGATAGGCTTCGAGAGTGAGGTAAGTTGTACAATCTATTATTATTATTATTATTATTATTGTTATTATTGTTATTATTGTGTCTGTGTCTGTGTCTGTTTGATCAGAAAAAAATGTAACCTAAATAGGCACATTCATAAGTAATCGGAAGTCGAAGTTGTTATTTTTTTAATGGTCTGGGCTTCACAAACAATAAGGTTCACCTTGAGCACATCATGAGTTTTATATGCTAAAGTATAAAACAAAGAAGATGGTCCACAAATAGAATGTTAAAAGTGTGTTCAAAGACAATATCTGGGCTCTTTTGGCATTCATATGCTTTTTTTTTTTCATTACTGTTAAGTTTTAATTAGAATGGTACATGCAAACTGGATTTGTAGGAAGAAGCAGCACTTTTTTGTGGGAAAGGGTAAGAGAAGCCGTTTCATACAGCATAGCTTCTGCTCCACACCCTGACAAAACACTATATCAGGTAACTTTAGGTTTTAAGATTAGTTATTTTATATTCTGTTTTTGCATTGGTAGATTTTGGTAGTCATGTCCACTGAGATCATAAGATGGTTGTTAGGAACAAGAAAATCAATGGCTGGTTTTATTGAAATAATATGATAGTTGGCTGATTTGAGAGGGGCTAGTCTCCAACACAAAAACACTGAATCAAAATAAACAAGACATGTCCCAATAGAATAGGAATGAAATACTTAAATAAGAACTATAGTAATTATTAATCATAAATTCCAGCACATGAATTTAACCTCTTGACTTTGACTAGGTTTTGACTTGAACTTTAAACCCCTAAAATTCGGTCCATCTAGATGTGATTAGCAGGTTGGTATCAATGGTCTTGTAATTTATTAATTCCTTAAACAGCCTGAAAAAAAAATTAAAACACTCCAAAAGGCACATCTAATTACGACAACTTCAAGTAGCAAGAGCACATCCAAATCTTATTTGGACATTTTTTACAATTGATTATCGGATATGCTAATTATTCAATATTACATAATTACTTTCAAAAGGCACATCTAAAAACCTCATAAGTCATACATTTGGGCATATAGTAAACGGGTCAGTAGGTCAAAGTTAATAAGTTTTGCTAAAAGGGTACACTCAAACGTGTTGAAAGTTGCCCAAACTCTATAGTGCTATACTCAATATCTTCTTTCTCCAGGCTTCAGGGGTGAGCTGTCAGCCTGCATTTGTGTTCTCCCGCTACCAGCAACTACACTGCTACAGGCACTTTGGTAAGATCACTTGTTTTTATGTCTTTCATTTTATTGTTTTTAACATTGAATTACAAGCTCCATAAAGAAAACCTGCTACATGTCAGGTAAATGCAGAAGCTTGGCAAGTTTTGGTGGATTCATATGCTGCTAAATCAAGGTTTGCAGTTCATGTTTGAATTTTGAGTTTGCATAATGTGTTCATCGGGTTGGTGGGTTGTAAAAATGGGTTTAACGGGTTCGTGGGTCGACCTATATAATTAAACGGGTTAAACAAGTCAACCCAGATACAACTTGTTTTGGGTCGTGTTGGAAAATACAAAATAAATCATTTTCACAAAAATCATTGTTTGAATTAAAATTTTTGGTTCATTAAATACCATCTTAACTTCTCTATGTGTGAAGTTTTTGTTTTTCAAATAAGGAATTTATCTAATTCAACATAAAAGAAATTTATAATCCGATCATAATATTATCTATTTAGATTTGACTTCATATAAATATACTTGAAATTGTTTTTATGATCCAAATTAAATCTAAAGTATAAATAAGTACACTAACATATTCATATTTGCTAAAATCTCTTGAATTTCTATTATTATGAATTATGATACTTGGTAAGATAGGGGCTTCACTTGGGAAACGGGAGGGAACCGACTGGGAATTCAAATTTATCTTTCCAAAGGCATTGGAACCGACCCGTCGAATGCTAAATAGGGTTTTGGTTTTAGGTTGAAGTCTAGCTTTCAGGGTTTAGCATTAGAGTTTAAGGTTTAATTTTAGGGAGTTTAGTTTTGGGTTTAGCATTAGAGTTTAAGGTTTAACTTCAGGGTTTTAGGTTAGGGTTCAACGAGCCTTCCAAAGCCACTGGAATGAATTCAATTGGGATTTGTTTGAGCCGGTTCCTCACTTTTTCTTTGGAGTTTCCCCGATGACCCCCTGGTTATGGTTTGGTGCCATCCTCAAGTGTCAAAACTACTAGTGGACGATTGTAATTCCGTCCTAGGTATGGATATATATATATCTGGGCTATGAAGAGGCATGCCGCTGAGCCTGAATATGTCGCCGTTAAAAAAAAAAATCTACTTAGCCTTATTATGAGAACATTATATAAAAAGATCACGATTTTAACAATAATGATAAACCTTTATAATCATATGATATAAATGATTGGCAAATTTGTCTAAAACTCTCTTCTGATTATTTAGCTATACATGGGTTTTTCGTAACTATGTTGAAATTGAATGAAATTGAATCTTTTGATTTTTTTTTTCTTCATAAGATACTGTTTTATGTCAATGTAGTGTAATTGGATATCATGTATAAAAAAGCATATTATGTACAAAATAAACATATTTAATTAGCTCCTCGATGCTTTTCATTACGTTATTTTGTTTGCTTAGTTTTCACCGTTTATGCATTGTGTGTATGTGTCCAAGAGTAGAAGAAACTTGTATCTCGTGTATCAATTCTATTGTTAAGAGATATACTAAGACATTTTTATCATACATTAATATCAAAATTATCTTGAGATAAAGATTCCCTTTTTATTAATATCTTTAACCCACGTATACATCGTAATTTCTTCCTTTTTTTATAAATTGTGTTTGCTTCGGTTTTAATAAAAATTTGTGAGGCACAAATTAAAAGTAGCCCTATGTACTTGACAACCCGGACGAGCAGCAAGAGAACGAACCAAAATAACCCAAAGCCATAATGATCACTGTCTTGATTCGATTCCTCCTCCGCCTCTATTTGTAGCGACCTGCCGAGGTAGGGTTTTGGTATCCCACTTTGGATTGACTCTACTGGTATTAAGGGAATGAGATTGAGGCTTGGTTATGCATGTATCACAGGGAAGGTACCACTCAAAACTTTTGGTTGAAAGGGTCAATGGGGTATAGGTCACTCGAGTCTTACATTAAAATAGACTCTACTAAATTAGCACATTTGATAATAGCATCCACCAGCGCCGTCCCCAGACTCCTCGAAATGTTTTGGGTCTGGGACGAGTAATAAAAAGCATGCCCTATAATATAAACTTGGTAATCTACATAAGAAAACACAATACGGTATTAAATTTGTTTAGGATTTTTAATGTTAATGCTAATTTTTTTTTATTGTTTTAACAATTTGAGTAGTTGACCTGTTTTGTTTTCGTTTAGGTTTATAATCTTACTTAGGTTTAATTGTTTAAACTAGTTGAGCCTTATATTATTTGGGTTTAAATTCAATTTTTTGAAAGATATATATAATAATATAATTTTCTTTTTGAAATATACAACTTGAACATTTTGTGTTCTGTTCCCTCCAACATTGAATTTATTCGATTTCTTAGTTACATTAGAAAACCCCTCTTTATCACTTGTATTACACTTGTATTAGCAGTATGCCCGCTAGAAGGTTGGTTAAAATCCTTTGAACCCGAGTCAAATCGGGCAGGGTTTGTGATTGGGTTCAAGTTGTGGGCCTCCTCTTCAACCATGGTATCAACAATGGACTTATTTTTGCAAAGCTTAATCAAGTGACCAAAGACATGGCAGTGAGAACACAAAGCCGGGTGTCTTCAATGTTGTTTATTTTGATTTGCTCAGCAAAAGTTTTCCTGCATCCTTTGTTTGTGTTCTAGATGGGCTCAAAAGGGGCTACATAGTTCAGGTTTAGCTTTATGCTTTTGGTTATCAGAGACAGGGGCGGAACTTGGTTTTTGAATCGGGAGGGGTCAGACTCAATTTTTTTCTATCGGTAGTGGCAAATTGGTGGGGGCCGGACTCAACCCGGACTCAATTTACCTACGAAAATTGCAAATTTATACTACTGCGCCAAAAAATGGGGGGGTGGCAGGGCCACCTCTGACCCGACATATCCTTTTCCCCTGATCAGAGAACGTAAATCCTTGGGGACGCCTATATTGAAGTCTGAAGAGTAATATAAAAACTAACCTTGACTTTGTCAAGAATGACAAGCGGCCCAGCAACTCCACAGACATTTCTATACTCTGCGCAGGCATTAACGAATAAAACGTTGAAACATAAAACTTTATGTCAGGATAACAACATTAAGCCTAAATTTTGATTAAGCCTGCAACGATCTAAAGCATACATCCTTTTACAACTGTACTTGACAATACAAGCTTACCCATTCCGATCTCTAGCGTTCCCTCTTCCATATCGCTATTGTTTTGTGCAACTCCCATATTCAACTAAGAAACCTACACAACTAAAAGCAGCTTACTTTAAAGACAATCTTAACATTAGACCCATGTCATCTTTCAGTTAAAAAGAAATGAAAACAATAACTGGGCATAGATAATAGATTATTTTATTTATTTCCCCAACCCATTAGATAGAATGATGGATCAAAAAAGAATGACGTTGTGTTTGCTCAGGCTAGTTCGAGTGTTTACAAGATTGTGGCGGATGTTAAGTCCTTGGGTTTTCTATGGTTTAATAGTCGTTCGAGGATGGGTAAAATATGTTGGAGAGAATGGTGTAACTTTGATATAACTTGATGTATTGGTTTGTGGTTATCTCTAGCTTGGAGATGGCCCGTTTTGATTTTTAATGAAGTTCACCTTTCAAAAAAAAAACCACAAATGTTTTAATATAATTTTATCATGGTAAAACATTTTATAATGGCTAAAAGCCTAAAACTGTGTGATCTAAACAGAAAACTACACTTAACTAGCATTTAATGTCAACTTTTTTAAGTTTAATTTAAAAGCAATCACTAAATATATACTAATCAAGTTTTATAACTATTCATATAACCTTTTTTTAACGGCAAAAATCTTTTATTCATCTCCAAATATACATTAAATTGTAAAAGTAAGACACTAACACAATATAACACACGTGAAAACACCCTGTAGATATTGCTATTACAACAAAAAAAAAATCTTTCAACACATTGTCATAAAAAATGACTCATTTCACCCACTTCGTATTACTTACCATCCTCCTATGTTTGTACTCTAATACACCCATGAAAAGCATTCCTCTGAAGGTATCATCAATTGAATACATGCACTATATTCATCTTTTTTTGCGTTGTATCCCCCGTTCTTATGGTTATTGTACACCTCATCGTTCCCGTAGATGCTTGGCTTTGTTGGCTTGGGCTTCTTATACACCTAGACCACTTTTTACGAATAGTCTTACCCCTTTGACCTTCTTTACCCATTGAATCGAAGAAATAAATTTGACAATTTTTAACTCCGTTCATTGTGTGGTCATGTGAAATTGCGTGACAATAGTTTTAAAACAATGTATAATATTGAAACGTATCTATTTTTTATTTCTTTTCATAATTCAAAACATATAACTTTCTAAATTATATTACTTGAAATATATTATACTCTACTTAATTAGTCATCTAGTACTAGGATATTTTTAACACATTACTTATGTATTAAGAATATAAAGATTTTTTTAGAACCAAAGGACCGATTTGCGTCTAACCCCTTTATAATATGTTATCTAACATGCCCCATTTTCAACCTCTAAACTTTGTGAAGCAAGGAGTTGGTGCAAGACATGTCAAGTTACGTAAAGTTAACATTTCCAATTTTCAACCTCTAAACCTTGTGAAGCAAGGAATTGGTGAGAGATATGTCTAGGTAAAATCACCCACCATTTGGTGGTGGTATAGGGAAATGAAGATAAGAGCTTGAAGTCATTTGGTCTCAAGCTTGAATCTGGTCCAAAGCAATTTACTGCAGTAGGCATTCGGACGGCGTGTTTTTCCCCCAAATTAGTGGCTTTATGGACTTTGGCTGCCCAGTAGGCAGCTATTTGTCCAGTGCTAACCCACTGACAGTTCATGTAATATTTAGTTAGACGTTAAAAAATATGTCTAGGGAAAGTTATTTAACAATTTTCAATTCACTTTCTAGAAGTTGTGGATACACTCGACACTCTTGAATGATTATATAATTGTAAATCAAAGGCATGACGTGTCAAACAAATATAATAAATTGCTTGTAAAGGCATCATAAGATATCATTTACTAATAAGAAGTAATATTATTATCAGATGGGTACAGTGGGGAGCACCGACACTATCAGGGATGTGTATAATTCAGTTTGGTTATTAGCCTAAACTAAAACCGAAACCAAGTCATTGATTAATCTATTTTCTTCACCAATCGATTTTCGGTTAATCCGTTCGGTTTGATTGTCATTTTTTTTTTGGCCAACCTCGTTAATTTTGATTTTAATTATAGATAGACACTCAAACACTCTTGAATAACTATATAACTATATTGATTATCGCGCACTTCGCAAACGCTTCTAAGCGTAACACATGTCCAACCAACCCAAAAACATGAAACAAATAGACCCCACATTTAAAAAAACACCTATCTGACCTGTTAACAACAAAAACACAACTTATTGAAACAAAATTTATGATGCAATTACAATATCACATATAACCAAGAAAATAGGCTATTACCAACAATCAATCTAAATAGCAGCACCTAATACCCTTGACCCATTTTGCAAACAAAATATAACCTAAAATTTGACCCTAAGATTTCTAGTTGTTTATAACTGCAAACACTACTCACAGGTAGTATGTTTTATATTTGGCTACACTTGTAATCGGCCTCTTTCAGATGCCCAAAATCATTCAGCAAATATTCTTCTACACTTAATAGCATAATTTAATAATGTCATTAGTGTTGTTTTCTTTTTAAATATGCCTCAAGACCAAGACCACCCTGAAATATAACATAAGTTTAAAATAAATAAAAAAAATTGTGGCCAAGGTTTATGCTATCACAATCATCATTGGATCAGTTTTAAGTTATGGCACCTAGAAACCGAACCACACTTGGGTGGCGTATGTTTTGAATTCATTCAAGTTCATCTGTCAAAGACGCCCTGCACAAAACCTAAAATAGGTTACGTAAACAATTTGACAAACGAGGGCATACGTAATACCATTCATCTATATCAAGGTTTATGCGATAACATCAGGAAAGTCTCGGCAGCCGAGTGTCTTATTTTCGTGGAATCATTCTCCAGTCAAGAGGTTAAGGAAGCTGTTTTTTGCTGCGGTATGGACCGGGCTCCGGGCCCTGATGGGCTCAATTTTCGGTTCATTTTATATTACTAGGATGCTTTCGAAGCCGGTTTCAGGAGCCTAGCGGAATATTTTCATAGTAACGGTATTATTAATATTGGGTGCGTTTCGCCGTTCATTATGCTCATTCCCAAATCCATTGATCCTGATGATTTAAATGGTTTTCGGCCTATTAACTTTGTGGGTGTTATTAGCAAGTGTATTTCTAAACTCTTGGCTAGTCGATTAAAATTTTTGGTGGGTTCGTTTATTTCCTGTTCTCAATTGGCTTTTGTTAAAGGCAAGAACATTATCAACGGACCTCTCGTGGTGAATGAAACGATCACTTGGTGTAAAAAAGAATAAGAGAAGGCATTCATCCTTAAGATTGACTTCGAAAAGGCATACAACAACGTTTACTGGTGCTTCGTGATTGACTCTTTGATTCAAATGGGTTTTCCTAAATGTTGGTGTGATTGGATTTTAGGGGTTTTGAAGTCATCTAGGTCTTCTCTTTTGGTGAATGGTTCTTTGACTTTCGATTTTCCGTGCGGTAAAGGTATGCGGCAAGGCGATCCAGTTTCGCCTTTCCCATTTATTATTGTTGTTGAGGTTCTCTCTTGTATGTTAGATAAGGCTAAGGAGGTTGGGGGTTTCCAAGGTATTAGAACTCTGTGCGAGGGTCCTTTTATTTCTTACATTCTTTTTGCTGATGACGTGATTATTATTGGTGATTGGTTCGAGTCTAACCTAGTCAATGTGGTGAGAATTCTTTGGTGTTTCCATATTTGCTCAGGTTTGAAGATCAATCTCAATAAGTCCAGCTTGTTTGGTATTGGCGTGGAAGCGGTTGAGGTAGAAGGTTGTGTGGCGTTAGTGGGTTGTCAAGCCGCCTGACCCTATTCAAATATTAGGGGGGGTGATGGTTGGGGCCAACATGAACCGTATCTCTCACTAAAATCCAGTCTGAGTTAGAATTATATCATGCTTTAGTTAGTTTCTAATAGGGATGAGATTGGTACCGTACCCGTACCAAATTTGAACAAAAGTGGGTACCGAGTACCATACCGAATATATAGGTACGGTACGGGTACGGGTACGGGTAGGGGTATCGGTACCGGTATTTCGGTACGGTACCCGTTTTGGTACCATTTTGTTATTTTTTCTTTTTTGAGTACTCGTACGGGTACCAAGAAGGTAAACAATTACGAGTATCAATACTATATGGGTACCAAATTGAAAATTTTGGTACAGGTACCAATATGGTACATGTACCGAGTGGCTCCTGTTAAAGTGCAATATTTTCGTTTGGCGTGCTTCGTTGGACAGTCTTCCTACAACGACGACTCTTAGGCGTCGAAACATGCTTGTCAACGAAGTCATGTGTCCGCTTTGTAGATCAAGAGACGAGTCCGTTGATCATTTGTTCTCTTCCAACATATTTGCGACTGTTCTTTGGCAGCATATTTCTGATTAGTGCAGGGTGCAACGTTCTTTGTTTTTTCGCTCAAAGATGTCTTGGAGTTTCATAATTATGCAGATCTTCAGGTTCAGGGTGTGGTTAAAGATATTTCCCAGGGCATCGTTATTATTGGTTGCCTGAGAATTTGGAGAGCTATGAATGACTTGGTCTTTAGTAATAAGGTGGCTCGTATGCAGTGGCCCAGCAACTCCACAGACATTTCTATACTCTGCGCAGGCATTAACGAATAAAACGTTGAAACATAAAACTTTATGTCAGGATAACAACATTAAGCCCAAATTTTGATTAGGTCTGCAGCGATCTAAAGCATACATCTTTTTACAACTGTACTTGACAATACAAGCTTACCCATTCCGATCTCGAGCGTTCCCTCTTCCATATCGCTATTGTTTTGTGCAACTCCCATATTCAACTAAGAAACCTACACGACTAAAAGCAGCTTACTTTAAAGACAATCTTAACATTAGACCCATGTCATCTTTCAGTTAAAAAGAAATGAAAACAATAACTGGGCATAGATAATAGATTATTTTATTTATTTCCCCAACCCATTAGATAGAATGATGGATCAAAAAAGCAAAGAAAGATCCATATAACCAATGGCTGCTATATAAATATATAACACAGGAAGATAAGAAAACCCTAACAAGGGTTGGGTGGCTTTTTAATAAATAAAAAAAAGAGAGAAAACCGCGTACAACATGTGTTGACCCAAAGACCTACACTTTAAAAGGTGAGATGCTTAACCACTGAGCCAGTCACAATGATATTGTAATGGGTTCGTGCCAAATATTCTTATGGGTTCATGACTCATTTTTCCTATATATTTCTACTAAAAATCGAAAACCAAATGGGTTCGCCTGAACCCAAAGGGCTCATACATGAACTGTATCTCTCACTAAAAGCCAGTCCGAGTTAGAATTATATCATGCTTTAGTTAGTTTCTAATAGGGATGAGATCGGTACCGAAAATACCCGTACCGAATTTGAACAAAAGTGGGTACCGAGTACCGTACCAAATATATAGGTACGGTACGAGTACGAGCACGGGTATCGATACCGGTATTTCGGTACGGTACCCGTTTTGGTACCATTTTGTTATTTTTTATTTTTGAGCACTCGTACGGGTACCAAGTAGGTAAACAATTGCGAGTATCAATACTATACGGGTACCAAATTGAAAATTTTGGTACAAGTACCAATATGTTACGTGTACCAAATAGGCAAAATTGATACAAATACCAAAAAGACCGTAATACGAAGTAAAACATATAATCAAATTCAATAAATTTTAAAATGAGAACTTTTATAAATGACAATTTGTTAAACGTTTACATAACGTTCAAAATACGTATCCAATTAAAACCTTGGCACTTCCAGATAATAATGAATCTAATAAATATAAATTCCTTGGACAGTCTTCCTACAACGACGACTCTTAGGCATCGAAATATGCCTGTCAACGAAGTCATGTGTCCGTTTTTCGTAGGTTGGTCGGTTTTTATGAAGTTTACTTTTTAAGCAAAAATAATAATAAAATAAAATTGGAGAATTATCCAATCCATATTTACCGAAATATGTCTGTCAACGAAGTCATGTGTCCGTTTTTCGTAGGTTGGTCGGTTTTTATGAAGTTTAGTTTTAAAAATAAAAAAAAAAATTAATAAAAAAATGGAGAGTTATCCAAATCCATATTTAGCGGAGTAAGTTATCCAATCCATATTTACCGGGGTAATAAAAACAGAGTTATCCAAATTACCCGCCAAATGTATATAAAGCAACATTAGTATCATCATCATCATTATCATATCATCTTCTTTTATTTTCTTCTTCTTCTACTGCTACTCTGATACTGCAATCTCTCTCTCTCTCTCTCTACGCACAATCTTTCTTGTTCTTTAGCAATAATAATCATCTTCATCCTGTTCTATTCCCATGGCTTACATTCTCTCTGCGATTGTTCCGATACATATTATTGCATTGTTGAATCTTCGATTTTCTGGTTCTGTTTCCAGGTCCGACGATGATGCTGTAAGTCCATTCTTTCTTTTTCTATTTTATTTCTTTTTCCTATTTTAATGTTGATATTAGTTGTGTGTTTAGCAGAAATTAGGGCTTTTGCTCCGTGATTTCTCTTGTATTATTAATTAGGGCTTTTTTGTTCTGTTTTGCAGTAAGTCCATGACTGTCTTGTGTTCTTGATAAAAACAATTAGGGCTTTTTTTGTTCTGTTTTGCATGATTTCTTTTGTATTATTAATTAGGGCTTTTTGTTTTTTAGTAGGGATTTAAGGTTTTTGGGGCTCTTCTAGAGTCAATGACTGTCTTGTATTCTTGATAAAAGATTAGGCGACTTCTTGTTGTGTTACATCATATCATAGCTAGACAACCAGGTAGGTAGGTATAAGGAGTTGATAATATCTCTTCATATGGTAAAACAAATCACGTTTACCTTCTTTGACCACTCTCATAGTTGTTAATAGCCAATGGCGGTAAACAATGACAATCTATACCGGCCACTATTTTATAAATGACGATACACCAGAATCTTTTTTTTTTTAAAATATTTTATATGTATTTGTATCAAAATTCTTCGGTATACACGCTTTTTTGTATGGATATTTAACAAAACCCTAAAGTCCAGCTATTTTTTTTTTATCTATATTCAATCGCTATTATGTAGATTGTATTAAAATTCTCTAGTATATACGCTATTTTGAATGGATATTTAACACAACTCTAAAATCCAGCTATTTTATAGCTATATTCAATCGCTATTTATATAAAAACAAACAAAAAAAACCTAAATTCCTGCTATTTTTCATGCTATGAAGGCGCCAAACACATATAGCGATGATCCATCGCTTCGCTACGATATTCGCTAATGAGCGCTGTTAACATCTGTGATCGCAATTGCTCTTGGTTACATTGGTGCAATATGAATGTCTGTTTTATTGGTCCAATAGGTCATTAGACTCGTGATTTGTGGTTGTTTAGTTATCGTAGCAATTATATTATCTCTATATCTAATGCACTATTACAACAAGTAACTTAGGCATTCATATATATATATTACATACACACACACATACTAGGTATTGCCTGACATCAGCAAGTATTTGTGAATATTGGATGTCATCAAGACTACAGATTGCATAGAAACTATTTGTGATGATGAGAATATAAACAGCCTATTAAAAAAATCTATGAAGGACGATCATGTCATTTTACTATTGTATTTTCACATTTTCAATTATTAGATTTTGAAAACATTTTATTAATCTTACCAAACAAGTGACTGTGAGGTTTATAAATCATTTAAAAACATTATGCAATGAAAGTCATGTACCAATGAACAAATGCAAAGTTTGACCATCTTGGTTGCACTTTACCTGTCATCAACAAGTATATAGAAAATGCAGAATATAACAGAACTTGATCATAAATCTCAAGACTAATAAAAGGCACTTGATCATTTATATGACTGAACCTCAAAACTTAAAAGGCACTCTTCATTTTAAAAGATGATATAATAGAATATGAAAAATTATTACATGATATAATAGATTATCATTGCCCCTAGTGATTTCTAACTTTTTGGTATTTTTTTTTATATCAGGCTTTTGCAGCCGTGTCAGGGTTCTTTTCTGACACCATTTCCACCTATTTCGGCGTGCTTTGCGGGTGGATCAAGTCATTCAGCAAGATTTTTCACTGCAGCAAACCGCATGATTCTGTTCCTGCGCTTGTTGCAATAAGGTGTACACCTATTCCTATTTCTAATCCTATCCATCATGTTGATTTTGTCGAAAGTACACCCATTCCTATTTCTATCCGTTGTGATGGTGATTTTCTCGAAAACGCCAATTGTCGCATAGCTACCTTGTTAAAGGAGCTAGAGGCAATTGAGCTTCGATTTCCTGCCATGCGTTCTGCTATAGACAATCTGTGTACTCAAAAACCCATAAAACTCCCAATTCGATCTACCCGAAAGCCCGTAAAAGTTCCTACTCTCGTTACCACTAGACACTCTTTAAAGCTTCCAAATTCTCTGACTACCAAAAAGACTGTACAGCAGCCGAATCTCACTACCCCTAAAAACACTTCAACGCTGCCAACTAAAGCTACCACCAAAAAACCTTCAAAGCTGCCAAGTCGCGCTACCAGAAAACATGTTGAACTTCCAGTCCCATCTACAATCCCCTGTACTCGAAAGGCCACAAAACTGGCAACTTCTGTAACCACCAAAAAAACTGTACAGCTGCCGAATCTCACTACCCCTAAAAACACTTCAACGCTGCCAACTAAAGCTACCACCAAAAAACCTTCAAAGCTGCCAAGTCGCGCTACCAGACAACCCGTTGAACTACCAGCCCCATCTACAATCCCCTGTACTCGAAAGCCCGCAAAACTGGCAACTTCTGTAACCACCAAAAAAACTGTACAGCAGCCGAATCTTACTACCCCTAAAAACACCTCAACACTGCCAACTAAAGCTACCACCAAAAAACCTTCAAAGCTGCCAAGTCGCGCTACCAGAAAACATGTTGAACTTCCAGTCCCATCTACAATCCCCTGTACTCGAAAGCCCACAAAACTGGCAACTTCTGTAACCACCAAAAAAACTGTACAGCTGCCGAATCTCACTACCCCTAAAAACACTTCAACGCTGCCAACTAAAGCTACCACCAAAAAACCTTCAAAGCTGCCAAGTCGCGCTACTAGACAACCCGTTGAACTACCAGTCCCATCTACAATCCCCTGTACTCGAAAGCCCGCAAAACTGGCAACTTCTGTAACCACCAAAAAAACTGAAAATCAGCCAATGCCCCCTACCATAAAAAGACCTAGATGGAAGTGATGTTTCATGAGAACCAGAAACAGGTGAGTATTTTTGAGGTTATCCTATGCTGATTATTTAATATTACATAATCATATGCAGTTGGTTATCCTATGCTGATTATTGAATATTACATAATTCATGTAGTTGGTATTGGAGTGTTTTGAACTTCAGCCAGATACCAATGTCTTCTGGAACCTGATTCTTATTTTTCCCAAGGTATGCTTTATACTTTTATTTAGTTTTGAATACTCAAATGTTGATAATTTTGCATTTTTGAAGGTTTTTGTTTTTTATTTTTTTTGTTTGTAATGGAAATAATTAACTCTTTAATGTTTTTTTCTGCCAAACAAATGGATGAGGTAAAGCCGATTTATACAGCATAGCTTCTGCCATCTGCTCCACACCCTGCCAAAACACTTAATTAGGTAACTTTAGGTTTTAAGATTATTTATATATTATATATTGTTTTTGCATTTGTAGATTTTGGTAGTAATATCCACTAAGATGGTGTTTGGACTTGTGCTTCAGAGTTGGTTTGGTGATTATTGACACTACTCTATAACCACTTTTTAAGGTCTTGATAACTGTGAGGTATGTTGTTTAGCCGATGCACATACTCACCTTTTATGAAGATTAACTTTATTAATTTTTACCATTTGACATTTTAATTTTGTGGGTCACGTGTATATAGTTTGAGAATGAATTTCTGATTGTGTTATCTTCATTGATTCAGAGCTTGACAGCCGTTGAATTCCGTAGCAATTCCTTAACTAGTCTCTCCCTTGCTGGTTGCCGTGGTATTACATCTCTTGAACTAACTTGCCCTTATCTTGAGCAGGTGTCTTTGGATGGATGCGATCATCTTGAACGAGCAATCTGTAGTCTAGTAAGTGACTTGTTTATTGCATATGTTGAATGACATTCGACTCGTATATCTTTTCGAAAGGTTGAGACTCTATTTAAAAATCTTATTTTTCTTCTGTTAGGTTGGCCTTCGATCTCCTAATTGGGAATTTGTCCAAAACTAAATACACTCAAGATTGAAGCACAAACTATGGTGTTGCTTGAACTCAAGGGCTGTGGTGTCCTATCAGGAGCGTCTATAAACTGCCCACTGTTAACATCTCTAGATGCTTCCTTTTGCAGGTCATCTACATTTACTCTTCTTTCTCTGTATCCCTCGGTTGAAATTCATCAACAAGATGCTAACGCTTTATCTTTCACAAATGCAGCCAACTGAAGGATGACTGCTTATCTCCAATGATCGCCTCGTGCCCTCTCATTGAATCACCAATTCTGATGTCTTGCACATCTGTTAGTTCTGATGGACTCGCATCTCTCCGTTGGCTTCCTAATTTGACATCACTTGATCTTTCCTACACATTTTTAACCAACTTGCAACCAGTATTCGATTCCTGTTTCCAGTTAAAGGTTAGTGTTATACTGTTATTATCGCTTATTTTTTTTTTTAAATTTCCGATTTTCGGCTTACTACTTTTATTTATCTGTTGAAGGTTTTGAAACTGCAAGCATGCAAGTATCTCACAGACTCATCACTTGTACCTCTTTACAAAGAAGGGGCCCTCCCTACACTGCGGGAATTAGACCTATCATATGTGTCAGGCTTCCTTAGAAGAGCTGCTTGCTGGCTGTACTCATTTAACTCATGTCAGCTTAAATGATTGTGTGAATACATTTGGGCATATCTTCTTTCTCCAGGCTCCAGGGGCGAGTTATTATTCTGCGTTTGTGTTTCCTGCTACCAGCTATTACACTGCTACAGGCACTCTGGTAAGATCACTTGTTTTATGTCTTTCATTCTATTGTTTTTGAACGTTGAATTACAAGCTGCTTAAAGAAAACCTGTTAATTTGGTTCACAGATCAGGTAAATGCAGAAGCCGGGCAAGTTTTGGTGGACTCATATATGCTAATTCAAGGTTTGCATTTCATGTTTGAATTTCGACTTTACATAATGTGTTGTTATGTGAGGGTGTCAATCTTAACGGGTTTAGTTCTACCCGAACATGACGTGTATTTTTATTCGTCACTAAAATCAACACCAATCTGCACACACTTCAAATCGTGTAACCGAAGCACGGCCCGTTTACCTAAATGTGTCAAATGGGTTGGCGGGTAGTGATTAAGTTGTAAATGTGTTCATCGGGTTGGTGGGTTAAAATGGGTTAAACAGGTTGGTGGGTCAACCTGTTTAATTAATCAGGTTGGCGAGTCAACCTATTTACGTAAATGGGTTAAACAAGTCAACCGAACACGACCTGTTTTGGGCCGTGTTGGAAAACACGAAAGAAATCATTTTCACAAAAATCGCCGTTTGAAATTATAATTTTGTTCTTAGTATAACCGTTTGGTTAATTAATTAATACTGACTATCTTAATTTCTCTATTAAAGTTTTTGTTTTTAAAATAAGGAATTTATCTAAATCTACATATCTCCACATAAAAGAAATTTATAATCCGATTATGATACTATCTTATTTAACATCATACAAATATACTCAAAATTATTTTTATGATCCACATTAAATTTAAAGTATAGATAAGTATACAACATATCATATTAGTAAAATCTCTTAAATTTCCATTGTTATGAATTATGATACTTGGTAAGGTAGTGGGTTCATTGGTAATCGGGAGGGAACCGACTGTGAATTCCAGTTTTTCTTATTTCAAAGGCGTTGGAACCGACTCATTGAATGCTAAATGGGGTTTAGGGTTTAGAGTTTAGGTTTTAAAGTTTAGCTTTCAGGGTTTAGCATTAGAGTTTAGTTTGGGGTGTAGCATTCGAGTTTAAGGTTTAACCTTAGGGAGTTTAGTTTTGGGGTTTAGCATTAGAGCTTAAGGTTTAACTTTAGGGTTTTAGGTTAGGGTTCGATGAGCCTTCCAACTTCCAAGGCCACTGGAATGAGTTCAATTGGGGTTTGTTTGAGCCGGTTCCTCACTTTTTTAGAGTTTCCGATGACACCCCCTCCCCCCGGAACGGTTTCAAACTAATGATGGACAGTTGTAATTTTGTCTGAGGCATGGATATACCTGGGCTATGAAGAGGCATGCCACTGAGCCTGAATATGCCGTCATTAAAAAAGAATTAAGATATACTTAACCTTACCATGAGAATTAACCTTACTCTGAGAATATTATATAAAAAGATTATGATTTTAAAATAATAATCAACCTTTACAATCATATGATATGAATGATGGGTTAAAATTTTCTCTTGAAATATAATCGTTTTGACTTTTTTTTATATATAAGATATTGTTTTATGTCAATATAGTGTAATTGAATATCATGTATAAAGTAAACATATTGTTTTATGTATTGTATGTATGTGGATATTTGTGTACACCCCGTGATCTCAGACCATGGTTTGGAAAAATCATTGCCAGTCCGGGGTCTTGAACCAAAGTTTTGAGGGTATGAGGCCAATCCGGGGTCTCGAACCATGTTTGAGCTGAAAAGGTTCACTCTGGAGTCTCAGATTATGGGCTGATATTTGGGTTTGTGACAAACCTGAATAAAATAAAATGAAACAAGCACCCTCAAAATAACTCTTCTAAAAAAATTTCTTGATTTGGGCTGTGTTCATCTCAAATGGGTCAATGGGTCGAACTGATAAAGTATGCTAAAAGGGAAGCAGTCAAAACATTACATAATTCATATGCAGTTGGTTATCCTATGTTGATTATTGAACTTCAGCCAGATACCAATGTCTTCTGGAACCTGATTCCTATTTTCCCAAGGTATGCTTTATACTTTTATTTAGTTTTGAATACTCAAATGTTGATAATTGTGCATTTTTGAAGGTTTTTGTTTGTAATGGAGATAATCAACACTTTAATGTTTTTTCTGCCAAACAACTGGATGAGGTGAAGCCGCTTCATACAGCATAGCTTGTGCCATCTGCTCCACACCCTGCCAAAACGCTTAATTAGGTAACTTTAGGTTCTAAGATTATTTATATATTATATATTGTTTTTACATTTGTAGATTTTGGTAGTAATATCTACTAAGATGGTGTTTGGACTTGTGCTTCAGAGTTGGTTTGGTGATTATTGACACTACTCTATAACCACTTTTTAAGGTCTTGATAACTGTGAGGTATGTTGTTTAGCCGATGCACATACTCACCTTTTATGAAGATTAACTTTATTAATTTTTACCATTTGACATTTTAATTTTGTGGGTCACGTGTATATAGTTTGAGAATGAATTTCTGATTGTGTTATCTTCATTGGTTCAGAGCTTGACAGCCGTTGAATTCCGTAGCAATTCCTTAACACTAGACTTTCCTTGCTGGTTGCCGTGGTATTACATCTCTTGAACTAACTTGCCCTTATCTTGAGCAGGTGTCTTTGGATGGATGCGATCATCTTGAACGAGCAATCTGTAGTCCAGTAAGTGACTTGTTTATTGCATATGTTTAATGACATTCGACTCGTATATCTTTTCGAAAGGTTGAGACTCTATTTAAAAATCTTATTTTTCTTCTGTTAGGTTGGCCTTCGATCTCCTAATTGGGAATTTGTCCAAAACTAAATACACTCAAGATTGAAGCACTAACTATGTTGTTGCTTGAACTCAAGGGCTGTGGTGTCCTATCAGAAGCGTCTATAAACTGCCCACTGTTAACATCTCTAGATGCTTCCTTTTGCTGGTCATCTACATTTACTCTTCTTTCTCTGTATCCCTCGGTTGAAATTCATTAACAAGATGCTAACGCTTTATCTTTCACAAATGCAGCCAACTGAAGGATGACTGCTTATCTCCAATGATCGCCTCGTGCCCTCTCATTGAATCACCAATTCTGATGTCTTGCACATCTGTTGGTTCTGATGGACTCGCATCTCTCCGTTGGCTTCCTAATTTGACATTACTTGATCTTTCCTACACATTTTTAACCAACTTGCAACCAGTATTCGATTCCTGTTTCCAGTTAAAGGTTAGTGTTATACTGTTATTATCACTTTTTTTTTTTTTTTTTAAATTTCCGATTTTCGGCTTAGTACTTTTATTTCTCTGTTGAAGGTTTTGAAACTGCAAGCATGCAAGTATCTCACAGACTCATCACTTGAACCTCTTTACAAAGAAGGGGCCCTCCCTACACTGCGGGAATTAGACCTATCATATGTGTTAGGCTTCCTTAGAAGAGCTGCTTGCTGGCTGTACTCATTTAACTCATGTCAGCTTAAATGATTGTGTGAATACATTTCGGCATATATTAAACGGGTCAGTGGATCCAGTTAATAAGTTCTGCTAAAAGGAAACACTCAAAACGTGTTGAAAGTTGCCCAAACTCTATAGTGCTATACTCAATATCTTCTTTCTCTAGGCTCCAGGGGCGAGTTTTTATTCCGCGTTTGTGTGTCCCGCTACCAGCTATTACACTGCTACAGGCACTCTGGTAAGATCGCTTGTTTTATGTCTTTCATTTTATTGTTTTTGAACATTGAATTACAAGCTGCATAAAGAAAACCTGTTAATTTGGTTCACATATCAGGTAAATGCTGTTTTGGTGGACTCATATGCTGCTAAATCAAGGTTTGCATTTCATGTTTGAATTTCGACTTTACATAATGTGTTGTTATGTGAGGGTGTCAATCTTAACGGGTTGAGTTGTTCTAACTTCTACCCTACCCGAACATGACGTGTAATTTTATTCGTCACTAAAATCAACCGTAATCTGCATACAGTTCAAATCGTGTAATCGAAGCACGGCCCATTTACCTAAATGTGTCAAATGGGTTGGCGGGTAGTGATCAAGTTGTAAAGGTGTTCATCGGGTTGGTGGGTCGACCTGTTTAATTAATTAGGTTGGCGAGTCAACCTATTTAATTAAATGGGTTAAACAAGTCAACCAAACACGACCTGTTCTGGCCGTGTTGGAAAACACGAAAGAAATCATTTTCGCAAAAGTCATTTGAAATTATAATTTTGTTCTCAGTATAACAGTTTGGTTTATTAATACCGACTATCTTAATTTCTCTATTTGTAAAGTTTTTGTTTTTAAAATAAGGAATTTATCTAAATCTACATATCTCCACATAAAAGAAATTTATAATCCGATTATGATATTATCTTATTTAACATCATACAAATATACTCAAAATTATTTTATGATCCACATTAAATTTAAAGTATAGATAAGTATACAACATATCATATTAGTAAAATCTCTTAAATTTCCATTATTATGAATTATGATACTTGGTGAGGTAGGGGGTTCATTGGTAATCGGGAGGGAACCGACTGTGAATTCCAGTTTTTCTTATTTCAAAGGCGTTGTAACCGACTCGTTGAATGCTAAATGGGGTTTAAGTCTTAGGGTTTAGAGTTTAGGTTTTAAAGTTTAGCTTTTAGGGTTTAGCATTAGAGTTTAGTTTTGGGGTGTAGCATTAGAATTTAAGGTTTAACTTTAAGGAGTTTAGTTTTGGGGTTTAGCATAGAGCTTAAGGTTTAACTTTAGGGTTTTAGGTTAGGGTTCGATGAGCCTTCCAAGGCCACTGGAATGAGTTCAATTGGTGTTTGTTTGAGCCGGTTCCTCATGTTTTTAGAGTTTCTGATGACACCCCTCCCCCCTGAACAGTTTCAAACTAATGATGGACAGTTGTAATTCTGTCTAAGGCATGGATATATACCTGGGCTATGAAGAGGCATGCCACTGAGCCCGAATATGCCGTCGTTAAAAAAGAATTAAGATATACTTAACCTTACCATGAGAATTAACCTTACTATGAGAATATTATATAAAAAGATTATGATTTTAAAAATAATAATCAACCTTTACATTCATATGATATAAATGATGGGTTAAAATTTTCTCTTGAAATCTAATCGTTTTGACTTGTTTTATATATAAGATATTGTTTTATGTCGATATAGTGTAATTGAATATCATGTATAAAGTAAACATATTGTTTTATGTATTGTATGTATGTGGATATTTGTGTACACCCCATGGTCTCAGACCATGGTTTGAAAAAATCATTGCCAGTCTGGGGTCTTGAACCAAAGGGTATGAGGCCAATTCGGGGTCTCAAATGGGTCAATGGGTCGAACTGATAAAGTATGCTAAAAGGGAAGCAGTCAAAACATGTTGAAACTCTTTCTCAATTTCTACATCCTATTAAACCTATATTAAGACTACAAAAGTACAAAAGATGGTTTGGCTGTGCTTCCTTTTGACCCATACTAAAAGCCACACGAATCTGAATCGGCCCGTTCTCTAGCCTGTGAAATGTGCAGTATCTGCCCTGTGTAATGAATTTCTTAATTCTTATTCTTTAATCGTGTTTCGTCCTTTTTGAGCTGGTTTCTGGATTAAATGATGAACCAACTAAAGAACAAGTAGGAATTGAATAACCTTCAAAGATAATTGACAGACCACCACCTCCCCAAAATGAAGAAAAGGAAGAGGATAGTTCAGGAAACGTTAGGGAAGAAAATGAATGGGATAGGCTTCGAGAGTGAGGTAAGTTGTACAATCTATTATTATTATTATTATTATTATTATTATTGTTATTATTGTTATTATTGTGTCTGTGTCTGTGTCTGTTTGATCAGAAAAAAATGTAACCTAAATAGGCACATTCATAAGTAATCGGAAGTCGAAGTTGTTATTTTTTTAATGGTCTGGGCTTCACAAACAATAAGGTTCACCTTGAGCACATCATGAGTTTTATATGCTAAAGTATAAAACAAAGAAGATGGTCCACAAATAGAATGTTAAAAGTGTGTTCAAAGACAATATCTGGGCTCTTTTGGCATTCATATGCTTTTTTTTTTTCATTACTGTTAAGTTTTAATTAGAATGGTACATGCAAACTGGATTTGTAGGAAGAAGCAGCACTTTTTTGTGGGAAAGGGTAAGAGAAGCCGTTTCATACAGCATAGCTTCTGCTCCACACCCTGACAAAACACTATATCAGGTAACTTTAGGTTTTAAGATTAGTTATTTTATATTCTGTTTTTGCATTGGTAGATTTTGGTAGTCATGTCCACTGAGATCATAAGATGGTTGTTAGGAACAAGAAAATCAATGGCTGGTTTTATTGAAATAATATGATAGTTGGCTGATTTGAGAGGGGCTAGTCTCCAACACAAAAACACTGAATCAAAATAAACAAGACATGTCCCAATAGAATAGGAATGAAATACTTAAATAAGAACTATAGTAATTATTAATCATAAATTCCAGCACATGAATTTAACCTCTTGACTTTGACTAGGTTTTGACTTGAACTTTAAACCCCTAAAATTCGGTCCATCTAGATGTGATTAGCAGGTTGGTATCAATGGTCTTGTAATTTATTAATTCCTTAAACAGCCTGAAAAAAAAATTAAAACACTCCAAAAGGCACATCTAATTACGACAACTTCAAGTAGCAAGAGCACATCCAAATCTTATTTGGACATTTTTTACAATTGATTATCGGATATGCTAATTATTCAATATTACATAATTACTTTCAAAAGGCACATCTAAAAACCTCATAAGTCATACATTTGGGCATATAGTAAACGGGTCAGTAGGTCAAAGTTAATAAGTTTTGCTAAAAGGGTACACTCAAACGTGTTGAAAGTTGCCCAAACTCTATAGTGCTATACTCAATATCTTCTTTCTCCAGGCTTCAGGGGTGAGCTGTCAGCCTGCATTTGTGTTCTCCCGCTACCAGCAACTACATTGCTACAGGCACTTTGGTAAGATCACTTGTTTTTATCTTTCATTTTATTGTTTTTAACATTGAATTACAAGCTCCATAAAGAAAACCTGCTACATATCAGGTAAATGCAGAAGCTAGGCAAGTTTTGGTGGATTCATATGCTGCTAAATCAAGGTTTGCAGTTCATGTTTGAATTTTGAGTTTGCATAATGTGTTCATCGGGTTGGTGGGTTGTAAAAATGGGTTTAACGGGTTCGTGGGTCGACCTATATAATTAAACGGGTTAAACAAGTCAACCCAGATACAACTTGTTTTGGGCCGTGTTGGAAAATACAAAATAAATCATTTTCACAAAAATCATTGTTTGAATTAAAATTTTTGGTTCATTAAATACCATCTTAACTTCTCTATGTGTGAAGTTTTTGTTTTTCAAATAAGGAATTTATCTAATTCAACATAAAAGAAATTTATAATCCGATCATAATATTATCTATTTAGATTTGACTTCATATAAATATACTTGAAATTGTTTTTATGTTCCAAATTAAATCTAAAGTATAAATAAGTACACTAACATATTCATATTTGCTAAAATCTCTTAGAATTTCTATTATTATGAATTATGATACTTGGTAAGATAGGGGCTTCACTTGGGAAACGGGAGGGAACCGACTGGGAATTCAAATTTATCTTTCCAAAGGCATTGGAACCGACCCGTCGAATGCTAAATAGGGTTTTGGTTTTAGGTTGAAGTCTAGCTTTCAGGGTTTAGCATTAGAGTTTAGTTTTGTGGTTTAGCATTAGAGTTTAAGGTTTAATTTTAGGGAGTTTAGTTTTGGGTTTAGCATTAGAGTTTAAGGTTTAACTTCAGGGTTTTAGGTTAGGGTTCAACGAGCCTTCCAAAGCCACTGGAATGAATTCAATTGGGATTTGTTTGAGCTGGTTCCTCACTTTTTCTTTGGAGTTTCCCCGATGACCCCCTGGTTATGGTTTGGTGCCATCCTCAAGTGTCAAAACTACTAGTGGACGATTGTAATTCCGTCCTAGGTATGGATATATATATATCTGGGCTATGAAGAGGCATGCCGCTGAGCCTGAATATGTCGCCGTTAAAAAAAAAAAATCTACTTAGCCTTATTATGAGAACATTATATAAAAAGATCACGATTTTAACAATAATGATAAACCTTTATAATCATATATGATATAAATGATTGGCAAATTTGTCTAAAACTCTCTTCTGATTATTTAGCTATACATGGGTTTTTCGTAACTATGTTGAAATTGAATGAAATTGAATCTTTTGATTTTTTTTTTCTTCATAAGATACTGTTTTATGTCAATGTAGTGTAATTGGATATCATGTATAAAAAAGCATATTATGTACAAAATAAACATATTTATTTAGCTCCTCGATGCTTTTCATTACGTTATTTTGTTTGCTTAGTTTTCACCGTTTATGCATTGTGTGTATGTGTCCAAGAGTAGAAGAAACTTGTATCTCGTGTATCAATTCTATTGTTAAGAGATATACTAAGACATTTTTATCATACATTAATATCAAAATTATCTTGAGATAAAGATTCCCTTTTTATTAATATCTTTAACCCACGTATACATCGTAATTTCTTCCTTTTTTTATAAATTGTGTTTGCTTCGGTTTTAATAAAAATTTGTGAGGCACAAATTAAAAGTAGCCCTATGTACTTGACAACCCGAACGAGCAGCAAGAGAACGAACCAAAATAACCCAAAGCCATAATGATCACTGTCTTGATTCGATTCCTCCTCCGCCTCTATTTGTAGCGACCTGCCGAGGTAGGGTTTTGGTATCCCACTTTGGATTGACTCTACTGGTATTAAGGGAATGAGATTGAGGCTTGGTTATGCATGTATCACAGGGAAGGTACCACTCAAAACTTTTGGTTGAAAGGGTCAATGGGGTATAGGTCACTCGAGTCTTACATTAAAATAGACTCTACTAAATTAGCACATTTGATAATAGCATCCACCAGCGCCGTCCCCAGACTCCTCGAAATGTTTTGGGTCTGGGACGAGTAATAAAAAGCATGCCCTATAATATAAACTTGGTAATCTACATAAGAAAACACAATACGGTATTAAATTTGTTTAGGATTTTTAATGTTAATGCTAATTTTTTTTTATTGTTTTAACAATTTGAGTAGTTGACCTGTTTTGTTTTCGTTTAGGTTTATAATCTTACTTAGGTTTAATTGTTTAAACTAGTTGAGCCTTATATTATTTGGGTTTAAATTCAATTTTTTGAAAGATATATATAATAATATAATTTTCTTTTTGAAATATACAACTTGAACATTTTGTGTTCTGTTCCCTCCAACATTGAATTTATTCGATTTCTTAGTTACATTAGAAAACCCCTCTTTATCACTTGTATTACACTTGTATTAGCAGTATGCCCGCTAGAAGGTTGGTTAAAATCCTTTGAACCCGAGTCAAATCGGGCAGGGTTTGTGATTGGGTTCAAGTTGTGGGCCTCTTCAACCATGGTATCAACAATGGACTTATTTTTGCAAAGCTTAATCAAGTGACCAAAGACATGGCAGTGAGAACACAAAGCCGGGTGTCTTCAATGTTGTTTATTTTGATTTGCTCAGCAAAAGTTTTCCTGCATCCTTTGTTTGTGTTCTAGATGGGCTCAAAAGGGGCTACATAGTTCAGGTTTAGCTTTATGCTTTTGGTTATCAGAGACAGGGGCGGAACTTGGTTTTTGAATCGGGAGGGGTCAGACTCAATTTTTTTCTATCGCTAGTGGCAAATTGGTGGGGGCCGGACTCAACCCGGACTCAATTTACCTACGAAAATTGCAAATTTATACTACTGCGCCAAAAAATGGGGGGGTGGCAGGGCCACCTCTGACCCGACATATCCTTTTCCCCTGATCAGAGATGCCATAAATCCTTGGGTTTGACGAGTCGATTCCAATGTCATTGAAATGAGTTCAACTAGAGTTTGTTCGAGTTGGTTACTCACTCTCTATTAATTTTCTAACCAGATCAACCCAAACTTACCTAAATTACAAAATTTTCTAACTAGAGATGATTTTTATTAATTATAAAAACCAAAACCAAACACATAACGATAGGAGAGAGTTAAAAACTACGTACACAAAAATTAATACAAATTAATGTGATTGAGCCATTTAACCCGCTTATAAGGTTAACTCAATATGTTACCAATTTAATTTGTTAACTATCATATAATAAAAACAGGCCTTTTTTAAGTTAAAATGATCAGTCCAAAACAACAAAAATAAACACTTATCTGGGCATGTTTACAGTTTAAACATCGGTGCATTTTGACAGTGGTATAAGGAGATGCATAGATGTATAATTTAAACTCATGACGTTAACATTGTTGTCAACATGAACTAATCATTCATCTAATGACCTAATAATGTGTAAAATCAAACTTGTAATATGAAAGTACGAATTTCCATAGGACCCAACTCGACAACTAGAGCTGAGGGGTCAACTGGTCCACCTCTAACTATCGGTGGTTCGCTCCCACTTTTGCCTTCAACCTTCCATGGCATCCTCTTTATTGCGGACTTGTCTTGGTTTGCAGATAAACTTGTTTCTTTTATTGACTTGATCTGTAAATCATAATGATTCGATATGGTTAGTTGTTTACGCTAGCACCATAAGTTGCTTATTTTGAAACTATTGGTGTCACGGTGTACCTTTTTTGAAGCGAACACTTTCTTCAATTCGACTTTGACTAAGGTTGAATGGTCAACGTCCTCACTAGCCTAAATTCATAACATGTAACAAAATGAGTTTAAGAACTTAATTAGAAATGAATAGTACTTTTGTTTACCTAGTTTAAGTTGCATAATATTTTGTGAGTTAATTTTGTTATGAAGAAAAAAAACTATGCGTAGTGATCATTTTTATTATATTATTGTTTGTGAAGTAACACTTGCCTATTTATAAAATTTATTATATAAATACCATAATATATTAAAATAAAAGAAATAATATTAGACATAAAACTTAATACATTACAAAACACAATTTAATAACACACAACTAAGGTCAAGTTACCTCGTATAGATGTGCTAACCGAAGAAGCACACTTCCATCCTCTAATTCCTACATAAACAAAGGTTAGAGATTGAAGACGTGTGTGTGAATCGTTGTGTAACGACTCAAAATGTTACCTGAAGTGTAATTAGCGCAACGTTAGGTGGTAAAATGTAGTTCGGGTCCATTGTTGTTGACCTTGTTGAGTGTGAAGCTTTATAATTATCTTGATTCTGTCAAGTAAACGGTTGTTACTTGTAAGATTATGATATATGAATAAACTATCACATGAGTGTTGGAAAGCAGGTCAGGAAGCCTAACCAAAGGGAAGTGACTCGCGAGTCGCGACCCAACCCGTCCATTTGCCACCACTTAACATACGTAAATATACACACCTCTTTCAAATGGTATGCAAGCATACACATACCTCATGAGTAAAGGCTAGGAGGAGAGGTGAATAAATCTCTTGGCCTATTGTTCTACGCCACCGTGATCCGCTACCAAGGTGGTCAATGCTCATATAATAATTCCCTCGAATCTGAAACGAGGTTGCATTATGAGGTTTTACTGTTCTAGTATTCATTTTATATCATTTTTTTTTCTCTGTATGGGTCCCATCTTCTTAGATGGGACCCAAAATACCGGCTAAATGAAAATATCAACGTTTAAGCTACCATACCACAAGTCCTTGACATGCGGTCTTATTACACACAATCTCGTCAAGGGCTTCACCCACTCCTCTATGATCATCATACAGCATACGCCTTTGAAAAAAATATATAGTCACTTTTATACACATGTATAAAAATACTACATATACAAGACTCAGAATCATAGAAAACAGGAATCTACCTGTGAAACATAATCTCCATTTGCCCATCATTGATGCTAGCTCCACCAGTAGCGCGATCAACAAGCACGGACAACTCAGTTTTGTTGTCTGTTGTGAACATCCCAAGATTGAGCTGAAAATAACACACTTTACAAAACACACATTTGAAACTATTGAACCATGTCTTTTTTAAGGCTTCCTAGAGTTACCGGATAATAATTTCCAGCCACGGGTTGGGTGACTTCAAGAGGCCAGTCTTCTCTGTAATCCCGTATCTGATATAAAAATCAATAATTACTTCCCCAACAAAATGTTAGCAAGATTAAGTGTAGAAAATATAGAAAACATGTATCAGGCTTTTACCCTCTTGAGGAAGTCCCTTCCGTTAGAATCGGTATAGAACACCTTGTTGGTGGCCATATCAGCTGTAATTCTTGTAACTACTTCTTTTGCAATCCCATCATCCATTGGAATAGGACCGATCTAAAATCAAATTTCTTCTTTATTTTTCATATATGCATATAGATTTAGCCAAATTTTCTATAAAACCAGAACTGTCAACGGCCACTCTTATATTGAGGTAAAGACTTCCATCCGTTTACTTATGAATGGGAAGATTCAGGGTATATTGTATCTCTTAATGGGTCAAACAAGGAGGAAAAGAAATAGCTTAAAAGAAAGCGGGCTGAATAGATAGAAAGTCGCTCAGGATAAAAAGCGTTCTAGAATAAAAAGTGTTTTAGGACAACCCAACTCACTTCGGGACATAAAAAGGTGACCCATTTGGAGATATCATGTACAAGTAGACATAAAACAGATGAATTATACTTACAGTGAACTCGAATTCAGCATGCTCTTTGTCTTTGTAAAGTCTAGTCACCTGAAAACAAATGATCAAAAGAAAACACGCCACCTTTTGTTTTTAACGTCTAGTCTTCCCTTTTGCAGAATAAAGATACTGACCTGATAGATCCACGGGTTGAATTGTTGGTGAACCTCTTCGACAAGTGGTCCACGAATGACTTTAACAGGTACCTAAAAGTGAACCATAGTATAACATGATGAAGACATGGCCCGACCCATTGCTTTCTTAACAGAAAAGCGGGCCAAAAAGACAACTATTTTTCAAATTTTAATACGTACTGATCTTGAAACAATAACTGGTGATGATCCGTTCGGGTGGAAAATGTATGCTCCGGAAGGCTATGGGAAAATACAAAATGTTTAGGAATAGTAAGATACTATGAATAGCGAGGTAAGGTAAGATGTTTTAAGTTTCATTATGTGGGGCCCATCTCTGTCGAGGAAGTGGGACCCACAAATGAAACGGGCCAATATATTATTGTACCTGGTTACCAGCTCCGCTACCATACCAAAGATAGCTTTGCTGTATTGGTAAATCAATCTGAAAAATCCAACAAAAACAGTTTAAAAAAACCAGAAAACCGTCATGTTTTAAATTTTTTTTTACTGATTAAAAACAGAACTTACCCCGGTTCTAGAATTAGTAACTCTTTTTAGTTGTCCAGACTGCAACGAAAATATCATCTTCAAACTTCCTGATCCGATTTCAGTAGTGTCATTTTGTGGCGTATCTACCACAGAAATGTATTGTCCTGAATTTTCAACATAATTATAAATGAATGCAACGATCATAATCATTATTGACACGAAAAAGGGCATAAAAATACCTTTTCCAGGTGTTTGAGTGACAAAGTAAGTGTTCCAACCCAAAGGTGGCACAGATGCTTGAAACAAAAGCCAATATTTTGGGTCATCTTTGGATGAAATTCCTAAATAAGCCTCTGTGTAAAAGCTCCTTAGGTTGCTTGTTATATTATCAATTTCTATGAATTGTGCTTCAATCGTATTGCCCTCGTTGTCTTGGACAACGAAGTTAGCATCTTTGACCTGTTAAAACAGGTAACGGGTCAAAACGGGTTCAGTTGACCCCAAAACGCTTTTTTTTTATCCATTCTTCAAAGTATAACAAATGCTGAAACCATTTTGATTAAAATACAGACGTACGGGGATCCTGATAACTTCCGTGCGATTCCATCCAAGAGCATTATATGCGACAATAACCTGAATAAGAACAAGATTTCTTTAATCTAGTTATCATAATAAATAATTGATGTTTATATTTTAGAAGTTGGATTACCAAACTCTTCCCGGAAGGGATGTTTTCCGCTGGAGGGCAAAACTTATATTGAGCAGTGGACACTGTCACATAAAAAATAACTGTCATATGAATCGTTACAAAAACTAAGGAACAAAACTAGTGATATTAATAAAAACTTAAATATTGAGTTCAAATCATCATCACCTGGCTAAATGTGGATGTGGTTATGGTGCAGTTAGATGTAGAGCTAGTTAAGCATGATAGAGCGGAATTGACAACAGCCTCGGCCTGTGGAAATCACAGAAGACGAATATGCATAAAGCTCATACTTCAGTTAGATAGAAAGTGTTCAACGTAAAAGATTAATTACAATATTACCTCAAGAGCTCCAATTGCTAAGCGTTTTTGGTAGTCGTTTGTTGTATGCTGTTTAGCAGTACCAGTAACAGCATCATGGTGTTGCGCAATTCCTAAAGCATCTCCAAGACTGAAAGTGTTTGGACCGTTATTTCGCCTTCCAACCAAAAACTCAAGCTGCCTTGATGCCTGATTAATTTCTCACCAAAATGTCTTAGATTTATTTTGTATTTCATTTTTATTATTATTATTTTTTTGCAATTGTTGGGAATAAGTTTTCTACAAATGGGAAGTTAGTAAAACATCACATTTCATAGTTTTACCAAGTAATATCCGCTCAGTGACCGTATGTATCCTTTGAGGGCAGGGCGACTTGTAAAATAACCCGTCCAGTAAGAATCTCCATTATTCGCGTATCTTCAACATAAAACAGGAACTTTAATGAAACTTGGTGAATATGATTAGATTTAAGTTTTAAGAAGGTTTTAAAAGAAACTAACGGGAAATAATCATGCGTTTTGAGTGGCCAAGATATATTTGAAGCGAGTTTTGCATCTGTATATATAGATGGAGTGGAATATAAAGCATTTACTCGACCATCCTGGAATTATAAACATATTCAAATCCATCTTACGTTACGATTATAACGTGATACTGAAAACAAGAAATGGGATAGAATTACTATTGTTATTCTTGTACCATGTTAACATAGTGAATTAGTTTGTCCATCTGCTTAAACCAAGATTCTGCATATTGGTACTTAAAGTCCTCTCCCATTGTCCACATAATATGATTTGTCCTTGTTACATTTGCCTATTTTTTGTATTTCCAAAAAAATATAATTATTTCAAAAAAAATCAATTTAATTAAAATAAAATGAAGAAGCTTACCTGAGTGAGTGAAGCATTAATGAAATCATTAACTCGTTTCTCAACATTCATGTTAAAGAGAAGGGGTTCGTCCTGTGATTTCATCATCGTAAGAAACAAAATCGATTGAGAACAACAATACCAAATCTTTCAAGGGGTGGCGCAGTGATAAGCGCCTAAATTCCCTCTAGAAAAGGTCTTAGGTTCAACCCACTTGTTAGCAGGGTATTGATGAGTCCCGTGAGTTCTCCCTAACGGACTCATGGTCGAAAACAATAACATCCAAATTTGTAGTAGAAAAAATACTATATGCATTCTAATTTGAATGTTAGCAGCCGAACCTGAACGGGCTCAAAATCTCCACTAACTTCAAAATTAAATCCATCCGGGGGGCTGTAGTGTCTAGGAAATACATTGGTAAAGATCTGAGATGATGAACCGAATGTTTTTGAGCCACGCCATACAACTTCAAGACTTTTATCACCCTTCCGTTTTGCTCTGTCTTGATAATCAATTCGTGCAAAATGTAGTGAATCAAACCCGAGCTGAATAACAGCAAAACCATTCATTCACCATTTTACCAAACCATAAAATTACTACAAATTTATTTGATAATAATAATAAACTAAGAATATAGAACTACCTCTGCGCCTAAAAGATAAGCTTGAACTGCAGAATGCCCAAACGGATCAATCTGCCAACCAGCCCGAGGAGTTACATTATTAAATCATGGCCCAATGTTGTTTGATCAATCATGTCTATGTAGTGTGTAGCTGCTTCATCATGCATGCACCACCCTCCATTTCTAGCCCAGTAATTAATCCAAACATTAGCTTCCGACTACTAAAACTCAGCAAATAACCATATAAAGATTATATATTAACAAACGCGTCTAGATCGCGTACACAAATTCTAATTGGCCCGCAGAAACAAGCTTTTTGACTAGATCTTTGATCCCCTCACTTTGAATTAGCCACCATCTTCTGAAAAACGCCTGTTGTAGATTAATATCTTGTAAGTAGGTATATTGATCTGATTGTAACTATGTAAATATTAAACATATGTTTCTGTTCATGTATTATAATTATTAGTCATAGGATTTAGTTTAGTTAGTAAGTTAGAATCTGCATATGGGTCAATATGGTTCAAGAAAGAAAGGATGCAACAACTCTGATGGGTCGAAATGGATATTGTCCGAAGGCTGCTGCATGGTTAACAGAACAGGATCAGAAGCATACTAATGGGTCAAGACACAAAACAAGGCTGCAGCAAACTTAGAACATAAAGGCGGGACATGAAGTGAAATGACATCAATACCCTTGACGGTTAAACTGTTTATTTGGCGGGAGACACGACCTTTCGAACAGAAAACAGTTATTTGCGACATGATCATTCGAAACATATATGTAGTACTTGTATGCATCATAAGTTAGTTATCAAGATTGTATCCAAACAATCCACCCAATTCTTGTAAACCTATTCTGTCCGAAAACATTTATTAATATAATTCGCTTATCTTTCGATTGTTCTTGATTGTTTCATATCATTATTGTGTTCTTTGTTCATATATTTCCGCTGCAAATCTGTTCTGGGCCAACAATCACACAATAATCACAAACAATTTTGAGTGTTTGGACTGAAGAGTGATTATAATATGACTTTTGACAATTATGTCTCTTCAACTCAATACAAAAACAGATTAACTTAACACAATACCATTTCTGCAAATATAAACTTCCTGTTTGGATCCCGAAGCAGCGACATGACAACCGAATCAAGCACATTTTCAACACAAGCAACCTGTACAAGTTGGATCATATATTCAATAAAAAAACACAGATATAACAATCTGCAGGTATCAATACATGCTTCAAATAAAAATAAAAATAAATGAACCTGTATACTATTATTTGATCCAATAAAGTACTGATCAACTGTCTTCAACCAACCCACATCATCATGTGAATGTGGAACCAAATGAACATTTAACTTCCCCTCAACTATGCCACCACCAGTGTTATATCCACAACTCAACTCACAACAAAGAATAACACAAACCACAATTAGCCAATAAAAACTGGAAAGTTTTAACAAACTATGCATCTTTTCCACAAATTCACAGGACCCTTATCTACAGCCACATGTATAATGCTATACACAAAGAATAAAGTCAAAAGTATAATGTCTTTTAGTCATTAGTTTGGTAGGATACAAACAAAACAAACACATCATTGCTCCTTACTCCTTAGCCGGCAGATTTAGTTTTCATAAGATTGGGTAAAGAGATAATAATACTAAAGTGATTGGGGGTAGTTGTATAATGTATTCTTTGACTTCTGTCCAAAAACATATGATCTTTTTTAAGATTTTATGGTCAGGAGTTTTATCTTTGTAGCATGATTGTGTATTTAAATATTTAAGTTTTTTTTAAGGTGGGAGGGGTGCCACCCGTGAAGAATCTGGGTACCTTTCATCGCATCAATCACAGCCCGCCACTTGGATTACCCACAAACCACCACCCATGAACCCCTTTCACCGACTGCACCACCCGTGACCTCTCTCTCTCTCCTCTGCACACTGTGAACTAGGGTTGTAAACAAACCAAACGTTCGGCGAACAGTTTGTTAACAGTTCGGCGGGAAGTTCGTTTGTGTTCGTTCGTTTAATAAGTGAACGAACACAAACAAAAAATTTTGTTCGTTTAGCTAAACAAACGAACATAAACAGAGGCCGCGTTCATTTGTTTATGTTCGTGAACGTTCGGTGACGTGTTCGTTTATGTTTGTTTGTGTTCGATAATTCATTAGGGTTTTTAATTTTTTATATTTAATTTAAGTACTTCAAATTTCATAGTGATAGATTATTTAAGTGTATCACATGTTAATATTACTTTAACTATTTTGATTAACTGTTATTTTTTGTGGATTAAACGAGGATTTCAAGTTTAATATGATACTATGTGTTTTTATAAGACATTATGTGATCAAGATTATGTCACGTATATTTGGATAATTTGATTAGTATATTCTGGGCGGATAATGTTAGCGATGAAAAATGCTAATTTTTAGAATTTAATGTGTTAGTTTATGCTTGGTTTTGTTCAGTAATGCCTATTTGTGTTCGTTTACGTTCATTTGTGTTTGTTTGTGTTCGTTTTTGTATAACACCTAAATTTAGCAAATAAATACAAACGAACTCGAACAAAAATCTCGTTCGGTAAGTGTTCATGAACAGTTCGTGAACACGTTATTTCCTTAACAAACGAACACGAACAAAAAATCTCGTTCGGTAAGCGTTCGTGAACCGTTCGCGAACACATTAATTCCCTAACAAACGAACACGAACAATGCCTTGTTCGTGTTCGTTTGGTTCGTTTACAGCCCTACTGTGAACTAGAACACAGAAATGGTAACCCTGCCTACACGGAATCCACTACCCGGGTCACCGGCGGCGATAAACCGTGGAAGTAGTGGGGTAGCAGGGGCCATTCCAGGTCCCCGTCCAAGATCACAAGATACAACATAAAATGCTTATTTAATAAAAGATGTGTTATTTGTAATTAAAATAATAATATTTTATAGAATAAATAGATAATAATAATTATTATTATTAACAAGAATTATTTAGTTACTTCAGGTACTTTAGTGTCTGATGGTTCTTTTATTAATATTATTAATGTTTACGCGCCTCAGTGTGCGGGGGCTAAAAAGAGGTTATGGGGAGAGTTGTCTGATGTAGTGAGAGGTTGTATCGGTATGTCGGTCCTGTTGGGGGATTTTAATGCAGTCAGGGCTCCGGAGGAACGCTGGAACTCGGTTTTTAATTTCAGTATTGCAGCTGATTTTAACAGGTTTATAAATGATTTGGGTCTCATGGAGTATTTTATGAGAGGGTATAAGTATACCTTTTTGACAGGAAAAGGTAGAGATCATAAGATGAGCAAGATTGATAGGGTTTTGGTTTGCAATGATTTTTTCAATAGATGGCCTTCAGCTTGTTTAAGGGCGTTGCCTAGAGAATTGTCGGACCACTGCCCGTTGCTTTTAACTATGGTTGATACTAATTTCGGTTCGAAGCCTTTTAGATGGTTCAACTCTTGGCTTAGCAGGGATGATTCTGAACAAGTGGTGGTTAATGTGTTCGAGTCTTGTATTGTTCAGGGGAAGCCGGATGAAATCATTAATGCTAAGTTTAAAATCTTGAGAAATCGTCTTAAACAATGGTGGAAGGAAGTCATTATAAAGGAGGGGGTGGAGATGACAAAAATGAAAGAGGAGTTGGAAGATCTAGAAAGGGTCATGGAGTATAGGGATTTAGAGGAAGAGGAAGTTTGGGTGTTGGAAGAGTGTCGAAAAGGGGTGGCGTTTCTAAACCTTTGTAATAATAGGGATGTTAAGCAGAAATCAAGGGTTAGGTGGGCTATTGATGGGGATGAGAACTCGACTTTCTTTCATGGGATTGTTAGTGGGAGAAAGGCATCAAACTCGATCCCGGGGTTGAGGGTAGAGGGTGAGTGGGTGTCAAAGCCTACGTTGGTTAAGAAGGCGGTGTATGGGCACTTTAGAAGACATTTTGCGGAGGACAGGAAGAATAGACCTCTTGTGATGTGTGACAACATGAAGCGTCTTTCGGTGGACAGTGGGGATAGCTTGATTCGTAGATTTTCCAAAGATGAGATTAAAGAAGCGGTTTTCGATTGCGGTTCGGATAGAGCTCCGGGTCCGGATGGCTTTAATTTCAGATTTGTAAAGTTCTTTTGGAGTTTTTTGGAAGATGATTTCGTGGACCTTTTTTATTATTTTCATGAACATGGGGTTATTAGTAGGGGTTGCAGCTAATCATTTATTACTTTGATTCCAAAGTCTAAAACCCCGGTGGGATTATCAGATTATAGACCTATTAATTTAGTGGGGATTATTAGTAAAGTTATTTCTAAGGTTCTGTCGAGCCGTATGAAAGGTGTATTGGATATGATTATATCGGGTACTCAGTCAGCGTTTCTTCAGGGGAGATTTATCTTGGATGGTCCACTATTGATTAATGAGACTATTGGGTGGTTAAAGAAGACAGGCAAGAGGGCGTTTTTGTTAAAGTTAGACTTTGAGAAAGCATATGATAACGTGAACTGGGGTTTTTTATTATCTACACTGGATAATATGGGGTTCCCGGGTAAATGGTGTTTGTGGGTGAAGGGTGTTTTACAATCTGCTCGTTCGGCGGTTCTAGTTAACGGGTCTCCTACGTTTGAATTTCAATGTGAAAAAGGAGTTCGACAGGGTGACCCGCTTTCTCCATTTCTTTTCTTGGTGGTTATGGAGGTGCTTCATTGTTTCCTTGATAAAGCGGTGGGTTTGGGCGAGATCAAAGGTATTGATTTCGGGTGTGAGACCAAGACTATTTCACACCTATTTTATGCCGATGATGCTCTTATAGTTGGCGAATGGTCTAGAGGTAATCTCGAACAAGTTGCTAGAGTGCTACGTGTTTTCCATGTGTGTTCGGGTTTGAAAATAAATCTTCATAAGTCTTATGTTTATGGGGTTGGGGTGGTGGATTACGAGGTGGACAATTTAGCGAATCTTATTGGATGTAGGGTGGGGTCTTTACCGTTCGATTATTTAGGGATTCGGGTCGGGGCGAACATGAACCGGGTTTGTCATTGGAATACGGTTATTGATACAATACAAGATAGATTATCTTCTTGGAAGGCGAAGACGTTATCTATGGGGGGAAGGTTGACTCTTATAAAGTCCGTGCTTTCTAGTTTGCCTATTTACTACTTATCTCTTTATAAGGCTCCGGTCACGGTGTTGGAACAAATGGAGAGGCTTATGAGAAACTTATTATGGGCCGGATCGGATGATGTCAAAAAGATGCATTGGGTGGCTTGGGAGGTGATTACCTCTCCCAAAAAAGAGGGGGGCTTAGGTATTTCTAGGATGTTGGATGTTAACTTGGCGCTTCTTGCTAAGTGGGCTTGGAGATTCACAATTGAGATGGACTCTAACTGGAGGGGTATTATTGAAGCTATTCATGGTGGGAGGGGACTTTGGTGTTTTCTCCCGATTAAGAGAGCTATCCCGGGGTGTTGGAAGTTTATTGTTAATGTCTTACAAAATATGCGATTGGGAGACAAATCATTGCATCAATTGATTAGAGGGGTTTTTGGGAACAGTAAAAAGATTCGCTTTTGGTATGATCATTGGCTTGGAGATGTTATCTTAAAAAGTCGGTGGCCATGCCTTTACAAACTTGATCGATGTAAAAGGTGCAAGGTGAATGAACGGTTGAAACAGGAAGGGGCAGAATTGACGTTTGCAGGTGAGTGGATTAGGCAGCCCAGTTCTGTTGAAGAACTCTCTGAACTGCAGGATTTGATGCGTCTCATTCACGGGTTCAACTTCAGCGGTTGGGAAGATTCTTGGGTCTGGAACGATGGGTCTAACGGCCCTTTTTGGTGGATGAATGTAAAAGTCTGTACAGAATCAATGATAGGGTGTCAAATGGTTTTTCTCTAAAGTGGGAAGCGTGGATACCTATAAAGATCAATCTGTTTTCTTGGCGAGCTGGAAGGTATAGTCTTCCTACGCGGATGGCTTTGACGAGACGTAGAGTCAACATCCCAGATACGACATGTCCGTTTTGCAGTTTGTGTGATGAAGACATTAATCATTTGATGGTTGGTTGTGGTTTTTCCTTTGGTGTGTGGAGCTTGATATGCAAATGGTGCAAGTTAGTTCCTTTCTTTGCATATGATTATGATGACTTATTGAAGTTATACAAAAATGTTCATGTCGGAAAATGGAGGAAAAAGATAATTAGGGGCATAGTCATGATAACGGCTTGGGTTATTTGGAATGTTAGGAACGAGAAGATCTTCAATAATAAAGACACAAAGGTGGCGGATGTCGTGGCGGAAGTGAAGTCCAAGGCTTTATTATGGCTTAAGCATAGGTCGAAATTTAAAAACATTGTTTGGAAGGATTGGGCTACCTATCCTTTGTATATGTGTATTTGATTTGGCGGTTCTCGGTTTGAGAGCTTGCCGTTTTTAATGAAAGTTAACGTTCAAAAAAAAAAAAAACTAGTGAGAAGGCTCACGCGTTGCGGCGGGTATTTATGCTTTTTTTCCGCACGTTGCGCGACATGTTTCACGTTTTGCAGCACTTTGTATTGGAGATAATTTATTCTCCATGTTTTCTCACCTTGTCCACTATTGTCTCTTCCATGCTTTCCTCCATACATTATGCCCCAAAGACTAGCACCTTGATTTGTGCCTCAAGACTAGTCAAAGAAATAATTGTAGTCAAAGTCTTCCAAGCTTTTCTCATGCCCAAGATTAGCCTATTACTTATTTTATATTTTTCTTTTATGTATTTATAGGAGGTTGTTTCCTCCTTGTTAATGTATCAAAAACAATTCAATCAATAACAAACACTTGTTTCATCTCTATACTATCTAAACAAATCATCTCTATACTATCTAAACAAATAATCCACTTGCCGTTTGAGAGTCGCCGACTAGAAAACCGAGCAGCCCTCCGACTGCAAGGCTCAAACAAATAAAACCAAATAGAAAATCGCTTCCGCTATATTTCTATATGGTAACAGAGCAGTGTTCTTGATCCTGGAACAATCTGCTAAAAAATGTTTTTCTATTTTTTTGAAAGGAGATGAACTAAAAAAAATAATACTTAGAGGATTCACATTAAGTTACCCTTATCTTTGTGAGTGAATCTTTCATATTTTGGGATGAGATTGTAAGTGGAGGAGATAAGGAACATACTATATCTTCGATATATTCTTGGAGGATCACAGTTTTCCTTAATTTATTTTTTTAATATCTGTTGAAAGTGATTCTAAGTGAATGAGAGAGAAAAAATAATGATAAATGTATAAAGAAGTATTATTTAAAGAACAAAAGAGCCCAATACACTAATCACATCTTACTAGACTATCAAACTTTTAAAATATTTCCCATGTTTCAAGCATTTTAGATTCATATACTTAGAGGATTCACATTAAGTTACCTTTATCTTTGTGAGTGAATCTTTCATATTTTGGGATGAGATTGTAAGTGGAGGAGATGAGGAACATACTATTCTTCGATATATTCTTGGAGGATCACAGTTTTCCTTAATTTATTTTTTTTAATATCTGTTGAAAGTGATTCTAAGTGAATGAGAGAGAAAAAATAATGATAAAGAAATTATTTGAAGGGGAGTGTTCGAAAAGAACGAAATATTACTTGGCAAGTTGAGCGTTCGTGATCTTCACGCTCCAACTTGAGGGGGGGGGGGTATTAGAGATAATTTCTCCTCATTGTTCTCCTCCACCATGCTCTTCCAAGATTTGTGCCTCCTTCCATTATGTCCAAGATATTAGCCTCCATGTATTATGGCCAAAGACTAGCACATTGTCTTATACCCCAATATTAGCTACTTCCTATTTTATGTTATTTCTTTATGTATTTATAGAGGATGTTATCTCCTCAGTTGAATGTACCAAACAATTCAATCAATAAGAAATACATACTCCTTTCATATCTTATTCTCTCTACATTCCTTATACAAAATCCACCTAGCCATTTTGAGAGTCATTGGCGTTTAGAAACCGAGCAGCCCTCCTGCAGCAGGGCTCAAACAAATAAATAAAAACCAAATAGAAAATTGCTTCCGCTGAGATTTCTATACTTTGTTTGTTTTTCAACGTTTCGTTTTATGTTTGGTTATGTGCCTTGTGTGGAATACCTACGTAATGAATTCCCATGAGTAAGGAATGAAAAGAAGTAACGTTTAGTAAAGGAATGGTTCTTATGCAAATCGTAACCGTAGGAAATAATGGGCATGATTTTGTCCATTTCAGGTGGGGCCATGTCTTCTTAAAGTTCCAAGGGAAGGGTGATTGTCGATGTACTACCAATGAGTGGTATCACTCAAATTTTGGCTGGTGCTTAGCAGCTTTGGTTGAAGCATAGTATCACTTGTTATATTTATTTCATAGTGTAAGTGAGGTAGTTAGATTGGGTCGGCCTCTTTTTTACCCATTAAACATTCTGGGTAGATGGTTACGTTGTAACACGGAGAAAATATGTCATACCTAATCAATGTGTGTTACATTCTGGGTATAGTGTAAATATATCGTTTTAAACACTTGATACAAGTGCATTGTTAATCAATACAAATTAACAAGTATGAACTTCAATCCATTGCAACGGGTGTTGCATAACATTACACATAAAGTCAAAATTTGAAGCAGATGAACATTTTAGGATTTCTCCTTTAATCCACTACAACGGGTGTTGCAGCTTGTGGATGTTGTCCATAGGACACAAGGAGATTTGATTTATAAATATTAAAAATTTTGATTTATATTCTCAATCAAGCAACTTCTTACCTACCAAAAATTTCAATGATTGGGATCACATACATTGTCATTTCGTATAGACATGTTCTAATTTTTCATCTTTATTTTTATAAAAGAAATGCATGCAAACATATTTTTTACTATATAGAAGTTTTAACAAAAAAAGGGCAAAGTCGGTACCCAAGCTGAGCAAGCATGGTCTTGGGTTGTCGTTCCAAAAAAGGGGATGATATGTGTATATTAAAATTTTAGATTAACTTCCAACAACTAAATCATTGGTTTTAGTTTCTCAATGCTATCAGCGGTTAGTGATAATACAACACAATATCAAGGTACACTATTTCCCATTTACTATACTTATGCATCCAATCCATTTGTTGGCTGTATGTTTCTTACTAATATTATTAACAAGAACTAATTTGAATTTGAATTTTTAATTAGGAAAAAAAAGACTAACAAAGAGAGGAAGACAACCTTATTAATGATCAAGGAACCATTTAACTTATATATTTTAATTGTGAATTTAGCTTTTAAAAGACCTGTTTTGGCATTACTCAGTTCTTTCTAACGTGTTCCATTTAGGTACCCACTGACAAAAAACTTCTAAATCTCTCATGGACATTGCTCCAAGGTTCGTCCGAATATTAACTGAGTATGCTCGTAAGAAATAAACATCACTAATATCTCATTACTGCAAGAGTAATAGCAAATTAGCAGCACAACATACGGAGTCGAATGACTCAAATGAAAAGAATCTTGTACAGAGTAATAGTAACACATCTTAATAACTTGCCTAACATCATTTTAAAAATTCTTTTTCACAAAGAGATATGTTGACTGTTGGTGTCTTGATCTTTTCCCTGTATGTAGTCAATAAATTTGGTAAGTTTAGTGTATCAACATCCACCTTTTGTCACACATTCATTCATTTTACTAATCAAACTATAATAATTCATAAATATAATTAAGAAAGAACAAAGAGAAACATAAATAAAAAAAATTTAACCCAAACTTACCTCTCTCCAGATTTTTTCCTCAAAAAGAAGCCACCCAACTTGTATCTTGTAGTTGGAAGTGAATTAATAAGATCTTCAGAAAGACCCCGACTCTCAGTCCCAATAGCCTCGCCTAAATCAAGTAATTCCTGCACGAATTAAACAAGGTATTTTAAATCCGTTCTTGCCGTAATTTATTAAGAAAACCTTAACATTAGCATTAACCAATGAACACTAAATAGCAAACCTCGTATGTCATATTGTCTGGATCGATATCATCCTGCCAAACAACCTGCAAAGCACACACATTAACCTTTTGTTGCCATGAGTGTATCATAGACAAAATACGGTCAAACTGTCAACTAATAAAGCTAATTCTTAGATTGGATTATAAACCTGATTATGGACTCAAGGCATTCATAAAGGCCCATGAAAAAAATCGAACTAAAAAAGCATACCAGAGAACTTGAAGCACGGTTTGGACTATACTACCTGCGACATTAAAAAAAATGGCATAAGTAAATCTGATCATCAACTAAAGTTGATATGAAAAATCAAATTAGCTACATAAGATATGAGTAAAGATTAAATTAACCACTACATGCAAATTCTAGCTTAACTTCCTAAAGGACAGCTACTTTTGGTTTATATGTATAAACATACACACACACACATAAATATAGAGGTTTGTTGAAACATAACCAAAATTAAGTAGAGAAACTACGAGAAGCACATAAATGCTTTTTAATCGTGGTGTTAAAACTTGTGGAACAAATAATAATGGAAATGGGTCAAGTTTTTCTTCTTCTTCAAGAATTCTTTTATGAATCCTCTTCTTTATTTTTCTTGTATTTTTTTTCTAGTCTTTCAAATAAGGCACAAAGTCTTCTATGTATACAAGACCTAAGGATGAGTGAAGAGACTAACTTAATTAGAGCCATAAACTCTAATAAAGTGAAATAAAGAACTCTACTCAAGAGTCTTCTTAATAATTTCACTAAAATCAATTAAATTCCATTTATCATATTATTAAATTTTTGTAATTTCCAACATTTTCTTGAATGAAACATTCATTGGTAACATTGATGATGAAGAAGGAAAACCATAAGGCAAAGGATATTTGTGAGGGTAGGGATGGAAGAAGGAGAGTACTATTGTAAAAGTGTTTTGATATTGTCAAGTATGAGGTGGGTAAAATGTCTACATTGCCCCTTTAAGTGTCTTAATTGTCACGACTATCCCTATAATACCCTTGAATTTCATGCTTTAATATGTTGTGCATGTTGCATTTTAAATTGTACGAAAATACAAATTACTAAATGGTACATCACTCATCCTTTATAAAGTAGTCTAGAAGTATAGATAGGGCTATCGACACACACCTAAGCTAAGTTTCAATTGAAAACTCTAAAGTTTTAAACTAAAACATAGCATTTTACTTCTTCGTTTTTCCTATGTGATTATTAAATTATATAAATCCCTATTTCTAGCAAAATACAAAAGCAAATTTAATCAAATGTTTTATTTTTAATAGAGTAGATTTTGCAATATAAAATGGAGTAGCGGCGCAGCTTGTGGCCCGTTTACCTACGTATCACTTGTAATTGGTTGTTTTTGGTTTAATATAATTTATCCGTTTTATAAAAAAAATAAAAAAATAAAAAAAATAAAAACTAAGAATCAAATTGTTAAAATGTTAACATATATTAAAACATTTATTTTCTCTCATTTACAATTTTATGTTCTTAATGGTCTTATAAACTGTGTTTGCATTTCATGTGTGATGGGCTGGATGAGCTGGATCTAGATTATAGAACTTGTAGAACTCATGGAGTAATGGACTGGAAGAGCTCTTGGACCATTAAGTGGCCCATACATTATTCAGAATCCCAGCCTACTATTTGAATATTCGGTGACTTATTACGCCGCTAGCTATATAAATATAGCTTAGATATTTTGAGAGGGTTAAGATCATTATCTTCTCGAATCAGTCTAGTCGTCTATAGATCCTTAATATCTTGTTAGATTATTGTGTTGATAATATGTGTTGAGCGTGAGTGTTATTGTAATGAGTTTTTTCTTGTATTTGTTCAGGATTCCTGTTAGATCCATATTTTGTGACACAAGTCAATTGAAACTAAAAACAAAAAAAGATAGAAAATCAAATCTTGACAACCCAAATATGAAATTAAATCCCAAATATAATCTGAAGGTATTCTTTTAAGTTTCAGTTGACTTGAACCTTAATAAAAACCTTTTTTTTTTTTTTTTTACATTGACTTTCATTAAAAACGGTAAGCGCTCAAAAAGCGAGCACCGCCCCAATTACATACCCATGTACAACGGGTACTTAGCCCAATCCTTCCAAACTATACACTTGAATTTCGATCTAAACTTTAACCACAAAAAAAGCCTTTGATTTCACTTCAGCCACCGTCTTCATAACTTTCGTTTCTTTGCCTTGGAAAATTTTTTCATTCCTCGCATTCCATATCGCCCAAATGCCAATCAAAACAATACCTCTAAAATCTTTTTCTTCCACTTACCGCCATGTACCTTCTTATAAAGAAGCAGAAGATCATTGAAATCATAAGCAACAAACGGGTCTAACCTGCACCACTTACGTATGCCGCTTCAGACTCCATATGCAAAGCCACAATCAACCAAAATATGTTTTAAATCTTCATTAACTGATCTGCACATCTGACATAACCCATCCGAATGTATACCCTTCGCCTTGCCAAAGCATCACACATAGGAAGTCTATCGAGATCGGCTCTCCAAGCAGTTAGATTCACCTTTAGAGGGACCCATCTCTCCCATTGAAGCTTAGAATCCCTCGGCGCAAAACTGTTCCCAGCTAAAGCTTGTTTACAGCTAGCTACTGAGAAAGCCTCGTCCCCCCCCCCCCACACACACCCCAAGACCAAGAATCACAACAATCACGAAGAGAACAAACCATTAACATCCTTTCCAAATCCTGAATTTCGGACAATTCCTCGACAGTTCTTGGGTGCCTATACCATCTCCCTTCAAAAGCCAAACCATATGTACCTTGTTTTATTCTATCTTTGATTTTACACCTCTTATTTTTTTTTTCAAGTTTGTATAAACATGGCCATCTATTCTTTAAAATAACATCACCACACCACAAATCAAACCAAAAATTCAGCTCAAACCCGTTCCCCAAGACCCCCCGAACATCTGAAGAATCGACATACCTTGAATGTTCTTGGCCAAAGCTGAAACTAAAGTCTTCCAACAACCAGGAAGCGATCTCCTAATCGGAAGCCCATACCACAAACCTCTACCACCATGAATACTAATCACTAAATTCCTCTACATTGCTTCATTTTCTATCTTAAATCTCCATCCCCATTTTGCCAACAAAGCCAAGTTAACGTCTCTCAACCTCGAAACACCCAAACCACCTTTATATTTAGCCGTAGTGACCACTTCCCACGAAACCCAATGTATTTTGTTGATATCTTCGGTACCCGACCATAAAAACTTTCTCATCATGGCTTCGATTTGATCCACAATTTTTATTGGCGCTTTATACAACGACAAGTAGTAAATTGGTAGACTTGAGAGTACCGATTTAATAAGAATCAATCCACCGGCCAAAGATAATGTTTTAGCCTTCCATGCCGAGAGTCTATTTCGAACTGTATCAATGACCGGGAACCAATTACAACATCTAGCCATATTGACACCAACCCGAATACCCAAGTAATCAAACGGTAACTCCCCTACCCGACACTCAACAATATTAGCCATTTGGACGACTTCATTTTGGTCCACACCAATCCCGTATAAAAACAATTTCTTTAAATTAATTTTTAGCTCTGAACATAGGTGGAAAACTCTAAGCATTGGAGCCACAATCTCCATATTATCTTGTGACTAAGGGTGTTCAAATTCGGATAATCCGAATTTCGGATATCCGAATTTCGGATAATCCAAAATTTCGGATAGTCAATATTGGGATCCGAATCCGGATCCGAAATTTCGGATATCCGAAATTCGGATAATCCGAATTTCGGATTTGGATTCGGATCATCCAACGGATAATCCGAAACTTAAAAAAAATAAAAAAAACGTTCTCCTTTATGTCTAAAATGTGAACCTGTTAAAAAAACAAAAAATCGAAGTTAGATAAACGAAACTGGAACAAAAAAATGTAAAAGAAACTTACCGTTTGGTGGACGGGGCTGTGGAGGTCGGAGACGAGGTGGACGGGGGCTGTTATAGAGAAGAGAAGAGGGAGCGGCTACTATGGATTGGAGTAGTATGGACTTAGGGTTAGGAGGATTAGGGATTTAGGATTGTATATTGTGTTATGTAGTGTATATAATATTATATATTTATATATTTATATATATATATATATATATTTAATATTTAGATTCGGATAATCCGATTATCCGAAAATTTTCAAAATCAGGATCCGAATCCGAATCCGAAATTTCGGATTATCCGATTTTCGGATATCCGAAAATCGGATTATCCAAAACCTCGATAATTCGGATTCAGATTATCGGATTTTTCGGATTCGAATTCGGATTCGGATTTTTTTGAACACCCCTACTTGTGACCATTCTCCCACTATTAATGCATCATCTGCGTAAAACATATGAGACAAAACTGAAGCATCTTCATTGAACCGAATTCCTTTAAATTCCCCTATTGAAATCTCCTTATCAAATAAACAATGAAGCATCTCCATTACCACAAGAAAAAGAAAAGGCGATAATGGCTCTCCTTGACGAACTCCTTTTTCGCATTGGAATTCAAACGTTGGAGACCCATTCACTAAAATAGAAGATCTAGCCGATGTCAAAATACATTTCACCCACATACACCACTTGTCATGAAAACCCATCTGTTCTAGAGTAGAAATAAGGAATTCCCAGTTGATGTTATCATATGCCTTCTCGAAATCCAACTTTAGCATAAACGCCCTCTTCCCGGTCTTCTTGAGCCACCCTATCATTTCATTGATAATCAACAGATCATCTAAAATAAATCTCCCTTTGAGAAAACCCGACTGAGTATTTGTAATCACCGAGCCCAAAACCTTATTCAATCTAATGGCCAAAACCTTCGAAATCACTTTACTAATAATCCCTACAAGATTCATGGGTCTATAGTCCTTCAAACCCACTCGCGTTTTAGATTTCGGGATTAAAGTAGTAAAGGACGAGCTACACCCTCTACTAATAACACCTTGCTCAAAAAAATAATCCAATATCTTTATGAAATCATCTTCCAACAAACCCCAAAAGAACTTCACGAACTTGAAATTAAACCCATCCGGCCCGGCGCTCTATCTGAACCACAATCAAAGACCGCCTCCTTTATCTCCTCCCGGGAAAAATTCCGCACCAAAAAAATCTCTATCTCTGGGCTGCAAAGTCTTTAAATTAGCGCATCTTAAACTGGGTCTAAACATGACATCTTCAGCAAAGTGTAGACGAAAGTGTTTTAAAACCATTTTTTTAACTAAGGCCGGTTTATAAATCCAGTTCCCTTCTACCAACAAACCCGTATAGCATTCGACGCTTTTCTCCCATTGATGACCCCATGAAAGAAAGCGGTGTTCTCATCCCGTCCATAGCCCACTTAATACGAGATTTCTGCTTCAAGTCCCTGTTTTTATAGATCTGCATATTATCTAAACCCTTTTTGCATTCCTCCCAAATCCATTCTTTCTCCTCCTCAAGGTTACGGGATTCTAAAATCAATTCCAAATTCTCAACCTCCTCTTTAAGCCAAACCATATCTTCCCCTTCTTTACGAGTGAATTCCTTCCACCAATCTTTCAAACAGTTTCTCAAATGACAAAATTTTGCATTAATGAAAACTTATTTGAGAGTTTTATGAAATAATTATTGTTTTTCGTTTTATAAAATTTATATTAATATCTAGTTGGTTTTATATAATGTTTTAAATTGATTTTTTTAAAGGTAAACATCAATAAACACCAACAAAAATGGACATCTCCAAGCTAGAGATGGCCGGTCAATACAACCGTTACATCATAGGAAAAGAAAAAATACAACAATTCCTCCAATCTACCGAACCCTCCTTATGTCTACTTGACTACTCGTATACCAAAGGTATCCCAATGATTTTATATCTGAAACTACTTGAACTACGTTCGCCTCATACCCATTAAAAATCATTTCGTTCCTAGCCTTTCATATACGCCAACATGTCAAAATAATTATACCATATAGAATTCGTTTCTTAGCCTCCGACCCACCCCAGTAATTAACTAAGTGCAGCAAATCGTTAGTCAAGAACACACAAAAACGGGGTTATGTTGCACCAATTCGCGATAGCATTCCAAACTCCACCCGCCAACCTACAAGCCGAGAACAAATGGTCCGATGTTTCTTCTGCTTCTCCACATAAAATGTATAAACCATCACCCAAATGATATTCCTCCTTCGAAGAGCACAATAAGTCGGAATCCCATCCATTCTCGCCCTCCACATAAATATATTACATTTGTTCAGTATCCACTGGCACCGGCTATAAACCGGATTATCATCATGCACCTCATCACTTTTTAACCATTTGCGTATTTCCTTGACCGAGAACTCTTTGTGCGAACCTTGGTTCCAAGCCCATTTGTCTTCCTTTCTTTCTAATTTTACAGCTGAAAGTAGTATGTGACAACCAATCAATTCAGCGACTTCAGCTTCGGACCCACAATACTCCTTCCCATTCCATTGAATTACATTGTTTTGACCACCACTACTAATTCTATCCGTGACCTTAAACCATTTGTTTTCCTCAAGCCGAAATAAGACGGGATATAAAGTCTTTAACGGTTCACATACTAACCACAAATCAATCCAAAACCTCACCGTCATACCATTACCCACAATACCCTGAATCATATTCACAAAACTATTACCTTGTATCCTCACCTGAGATCCGAAAGACACTAATTTAGACCACGAACCTGTGAACTGTTTGTTACATGGAAGTGCTTCCCATCTTCTTTTGGATCCATGAACCGCATCAATTACCTTCCTCCAAAGCATATCATATTCAATTCGATATCTCCATAACCATTTTAACAGAAGCGCATTGTTACTATCCTCCAGCTTGCTAAGACCCAAACCACCATCTTTTTTTGACTTTGTGACCTTTTCCCATGCAACCCAATGAACTTTATTCCTTTCGTCATTACCACCCCAAAGGAATCTTTTGACATTAGTCTCGAGCTTATTAATAACCTCCACGGGAACTTTATATAAGGGAAAAGTAATACGATGGAAGACTTTCAAGCACCGATTTAATAAGTATTACCCTCCCCCCCCCCAATGCGCTTTTTGATCCATGAACCGCATCAATTACCTTCCTCCAAAGCATATCATATTCAATTCGATATCTCCATAACCATTTTAACAGAAGCTGTGACATCCGTCACTTTTTCATTATATTTTTATTTTTATATAATAATAATAATAATAATGATAATAAATAATAATAATGATAAAAAAAATTTATGTTGGTTTAAACCTTAAACCCAACATTCTTTTCTTATTTTGAACCCAACATAACCCAATCCCTTGACAAATCTGAAGCCCAACAGCTGAGGCCCACCTAGAAACCGGCCCATCCCTTTGTCCTTCATCTTGGTCCAGCCCAACTCCCTTTCCCTCATTTCTGTTTAAAAAAAAAAAAGAAGAAGAACCTGCTGCGGGCCGGACTCGAACCCGAGCCGGTTCAAAACACACACGCACACCACAACCACCTAAGCTACACTCAACTTCTTGGATTAAACCCAACTCAAATTTTATTTAACCCTTTCTAAACAAACCAAAACTTACCCTCCTTATCTGCTGCTGCTACGCGACCAGACCAGTCAGCTTCAAAGCTGAAATTTTGGAATCAAATCTCACAAATTATGGCTTGGGTTTGACTGACAAACGACTACACATCAATCCGGTGCACAATTAACGCGTCTAACAACCAATTCTTTCCAAATTAATAATAATCACGCGTTAATGGGTCAAAACTTCTAAATTCTAGATCACGAGTCGTTGGTATAAATTGATACCTTCTACACAAGCTTAACTCGCTGATAATCCAACCCCTATTCTCATTTTCTGTTGATTTTTCGTAATGATCAAGAATTAGCTCGCGTTTGACTTTTGGTTTGACCGAGCATCAAATCACGATTTCGTATCTTGTAAGTTTGTTTTCTTTCGTGGGTTTTAATCTTCGGCACATGACGAGCAATAGCCCCATGAATCCAGGGGCTATTGGTCTCTAATTCGTGTGATTGAAGAATCTAGGGTTCGAAATCTTTGATTTGGGAAGAACACACTCGCAGAAACTGAGTATTTATTTTAAACATACACGAATCCAACACAACCACTGATCTAGATCAAGTGGTTGTGTCTATTGTTGTTAAACTGAATCACACAGGTTCGAGTCCCACCATAAACATATTTTTTTGTTATTCTTTTATACTTATATTTTCTTTATTTTTTTAAAAATCATTTTAAAGTACTAAAACTATTTTATAAATTCTACAAAAATTCATTTTATGTTATTCCAATGATAAACTTTGCTGTCCAATTTTTAGTTTTTCAAAAATAATTTATTTAATATATATTATAAATATTACAAGTTTATTCAATGAAAATTTATAAAATTCAATAAAAATATCTAAACGAGTTTATAAAATTCCACAAAAATTATACAAAACTTTTATAACAATAAGAATTTCAGAAATTATTTTTAATTCAGAAAAACCGTGCATTTTATATTTTTAAATAATTTTTGTTAGTTTTAATCATAAATAAATCATAATAAATTCATTTTACAATATTTTTGTACCAAAATTTTACATAAATTATTTCTATTCATTTGGAACAGAAATACAATTTTTAATTCAGAAATTCCTTAATTTTAATATTTTTAGATATTAAAGTCATATTTTGACAAATTGAAATAATTTGATTAAATATTCTATTTTCAAGAAAATAATTTTATAAAAATTATTTTCATACTCAAAACCTTATGTTGTGACTATATTCAACTTAAAATTTTACAAAGAGACATTTATTTATTTATTTATTTATTAAATTTCTTATAATTAATAAACAAATTGTTTATTAATCAAATAAACGTTTATCCCCAATTCGAAGCCCTAGAAAATACTTATAGACTAGATAGACTTAGACTTATTTGTTACATTATACATAGGGTGACACTTGATAACGTTGGATTACACTTATTCAATTATACAAGACTTACCACCTCGCTAATGTGAGTATTACTTATCCCATTTTTCGCTTTTACAATTTTTGGGGTGATTCATGCACAACTATACAAAGCGTTCATATTCATTTACACATACATTTTTATTCATTTACAATTCATATACGTGTCTTGATTATCTTTGTGCTTATGCCTGAACATGAACGTAGCTTACATACAAAATCATACATACAGACATAACTTATGTTATGGTGCTCTTTACATACAGACATAACTTATGTTATGGTGCTCATTTAGACGTAACTTATGTTACGGTGCTCATTTAGACATAACTTTGTGTTATGGTGCTCTTTTAGACTCACACGTGTTGAGGTGCTCATTATCAATTACATTGTACAAACTTTACATGTGATCTTTGTCTTGTTTGGTTACTTGCGTGTTTACATAATGCCTTGGTGATGCTAGACACATGAATTGTACTACTTTTCAAAACTTATACTATACGTACAAAACTAAGTAGTACTCACCAACATTCATATGTTGACAAAATTATTTTCGTGCATGTTTCAGGATGAGCTGCTTGACGCTTCACATAGGACTTTGGACTTAGATTAAATCAATCAATTATCTTTATTTTGTTGTCTTGTATTTAATTTCACATGTTGTAAAACAATATTCAATAATCATATATTTACATTTTAGTACCATGAGCTTTTGAACAATCGTCACTACGTGGCACCTCGATGATTCCGCCATCGGTCGGGGTGTTACAGATTGGTATCAGAGCCATGGTTATAGGGAACTAGGTTATTAGATAAAATGGCCTAGACTATAACCGAACTTTCATGCATAATATTTCCTAAATTGCCTTACCCTCATTTCCCTCTACTTTCCTTCCTCTATCTTTCTCTTCTTCTCCATTTCTCCTCATCTTTCATCCTAGTGCATAGAGATGGTGTCTTACAAGGAGTGGAAAGCCTACATCACCATGGAACGGGAGTAGTACCTTTCATGAAGACACTCTTAGGCATAATGCCTACTCTTATTCTGCTCCTTCAAAGTTGTTGAACTTTAATGAGTGTGATAAGGACACGTGCAATCTGGAAGGGTGGATGCCTGTACACTGGGTTTTCTGGCATAGGCAAGCATAGCGCATAAATCCATTTACGGACCTGTTATGCTTACCTGGGGATTCCTGGAGTGAGTGTCCACTTATAGGCTAAAGCATGTCTTCTTTGATCACCATTGGGTTCAACTCCTTTGAAAAGTCAACGTTCTTGTTGGGCTTTACAGCTAGACAAGGGCACTCCAAGCATTTATGCAAGTTTTTCAATAATACTCTCTCGTTTCATATACAGTATCCCGTATATCATGATTTTCATATATTGCTTACAAGTTCATACTTTCATAATCATTTGTACAGTTATACACTCACATTTTCTAATCTCATGATTATTCATTGACTACCTCATAGATGTCTGCTCGCCGCATGCTCCGTGATGCCAGCCAACGCCCTGTTCGTGCTTCTGGACGACGTTCTGATCATCGCCTCGCATCTTTAGTCGCCGAGCAAATTGCTGCAGTGATCCCAAACCTTGTCAGTGAGATAACCCAGAATAGTAACAGTGCCAACACAGGGAGTACGACTCAATTTCGGTGCACTTTCAAACACTTTAACTCCTGCAACCCCACAAAATTCACTGGTGAGGAGGGTGTAACTGGCCTCCTCCAATGGTTTGAAAGCATGGAGAGCACCTTTGTGAACAGTGAATGTCCTGATGAACTCCGCGTTCGCTATGCTACTAGTGTCCTTCAAAAGGAGCGCTAACCTGGTGGAATGGCGAAAAGCGCAATCGAGGAGCGGATGTTGCTTTATCTTTATCTTGGGCTGAAGTTAAGGAACTCATGATCGCCAAATTCTGCCCTAGGAACGAAATCAGGAAACTAGAGGAAGAGTTCCATGGGTTGAAACAAGACAGTGGTGAGAATCTTGCGTATAATACTCGATATCACGAACTTAGCATACTGGTTCCACACATGGTCACCCCGTCTCTCGAGCAATCGAAAAATATATCGAGGGATTACCAGACCCTGATTCAAGACGTTGTCACTGGAGGCAAAGCCACTACGGTAGAAGAAGCCATCCAGCTTGCAGCCACTTTAACAGACAAACACGTAAGGAAAGGAAACTTGGTTAGGAAGAGCACCAAGACGTCTACTGAGAAAACCACCAATTCTGTTGAACAATCTAAGACTGTCTTAGCAAAGGCCGCCACTACTGCTTCGAACTCTAAGAAACGAATGGGCGATAATCAGAACCATGTTGTTGTGGATCCTGTAACTCAACCCCCTATCAAGAAAGCCTACACGGGAATCCATTCTCAATGCAACACTTGCAAGTATCATCATCCTGCAAATCTTCCATGCCGTCAATGCACTAGATGTGGAAGGTTTGGACACTTTGTCACCACTTGTCGAGTAATGGTTGGGACACAGGGTAATCATCAAACAGCTGCCCAGGAACCACTACAGATTACTAACGTCGAGCTTGCTATCATTGTAGAGACCCTAACCACATGCGACCTCAATGCCCTAAATTGAATAATGTAAACCTGGTGGCACATGGACGAGCTTTCAATATCAATATCAACAAAGCAGGCGGTCAGGATGACGATAATCCCACTGGCTAAGCCATGGATGGAATCTTCTTAAGACTCGGAATCCAACACTTGCGTTTTCATTTTCTTGATCCTAATTATCATTTTGTACCCAATTATGTCATACTCATTAGCATATAACATCTAGAAATTTCCTTGCATACTATTGTGTACGAACACTAATTGGAAATTTATCATATTGATTACGTTTATTTTAATCATACAAGACTCTACCTTACATTTATTTGAAACATTTGGACTTAATTTTCATGAAAACCAAACTACTAAAAAAAAAACTCGATACTTGATCATACAGAGCTTTTCAAAAAAAAAAAAACATCATTGGTTATTACATGAAACTTGATTTTTCCCTTAATTTGACTATTCATTGAACATCTAATTATTCATGATACTCGTAAACATTTAATTATTCATGATAACACTTACACTTAATGGTTGTAGTACTTACAAACTTGCTTGCATGTGTGTATGATCCACACAACTCAGATAAACATTTCATTTAAAGGGCTCCTCGGACGAGTGGTAGCCCATACTTAGATACTGTTATGCTTACAAGTCGTTGCAAACCAATGCAATTGACCTCGTTATTACATAGCCTCATTTCATTGATAAACGTGTTGTTATGTCATCTTCTTGTGAAACTTATTTGCTTTGATGTGTGTTAGATTAGGATCATAGAAGGACATAAAACCCTAATGTAAGGTAAATTGATGATTCCGGTCCGGAACGTAATCATGAATTTACAGGTGCGTTAAGGTAGTGTGAAATTCTATTAGAGTTTTTGGGAAGACGTCCAGTACGTTTTCAAGGTATCAAAGGTGTGGTGGGTTAGCTGCGGTACACCCTGTATACAAACACTAATGATGCATTGAAAGTGAGACTGGAAGTTGGACCAGAAACAAACTCTAGTTACTTGGTAGTTCATTTAGTTTTTCTATAGTCAATCAACTCATGCAATTATTTTATGAGTCTTAAAACTCGAAGTTTAGTGTCTTACTAGATTCTTATTCTTATTATTCAAAATGAACCTAATCCAATCCTTAACTCACACCTAGCAAACCTCTTATCCAAATCATTCAAATAGTTTTTTCCAAACCACAGTTATCTTAAGTTTTACCCAAACCTCCATAACCCTATGTTTCTAATAACTTCGGGACGAAATTTCTAAAAGTAGGGGATGCTGTGACATCCGTCACTTTTTCATTATTTTTTATTTTTATATAATAATAATAATAATAATGATGATAATAAATAATAATAATAATAATGATAAAAAAATTTTTATGTTGGTTTAAACCTTAAACCCAACATTCTTTTCTTATTTTGAACCCAACATAACCCAATCCCTTGACAAATCTGAAGCCCAACAGCTGAGGCCCACCTAGAAACCGGCCCATCCCTTTGTCCTTCATCTTGGTCCAGCCCAACTCCCTTTCCCTCATTTCTGTTTAAAAAAAAAAAAGAAGAAGAACCTGCTGCGGGCCGGACTCGAACCCGAGCCGGTTCAAACACACACGCACACCACAACCACCTAAGCTACACTCAACTTCTTGGATTAAACCCAACTCAAATTTTATTTAACCCTTTCTAAACAAACCAAAACTTACCCTCCTTATCTGCTGCTGCTACGCGACCAGACCAGTCACTTCAAAGCTGAAATTTTGGAATCAAATCTCACAAATTATGGCTTGGGTTTGACTGACAAACGACTACACATCAATCCGGTGCACAATTAACGCGTCTAACAACCAATTCTTTCCAAATTAATAATAATCACGCGTTAATGGGTCAAAACTTCTAAATTCTAGATCACGAGTCGTTGGTATAAATTGATACCTTCTACACAAGCTTAACTCGCTGATAATCCAACCCCTATTCTCATTTTCTATTGATTTTTCGTAATGATCAAGAATTAGCTCGCGTTTGACTTTTGGTTTGACCGAGCATCAAATCATGATTTCGTATCTTGTAAGTTTGTTTTCTTTCGTGGGTTTTAATCTTCGGCACATGACGAGCAATAGCCCCATGAATCCAGGGGCTATTGGTCTCTAATTCGTGTGATTGAAGAATCTAGGGTTCGAAATCTTTGATTTGGGGAAGAACACACTCGCAGAAACTGAGTATTTATTTTAAACATACACGAATCCAACACACCCACTGATCTAGATCAAGTGGTTGTGTCTGTTGTTGTTAAACTGAATCACACAGGTTCGAGTCCCACCATAAACATATTTTTTTTGTTATTCTTTTATACTTATATTTTCTTTATTTTTTTAAAATCATTTTAAAGTACTAAAACTATTTTATAAATTCTACAAAAATTCATTTTATGTTATTCCAATGATAAACTTTGCTGTCCAATTTTTAGTTTTTCAAAAATAATTTATTTAATATATATTATAAATATTACAAGTTTATTCAATTAAAATTTATAAAATTCAATAAAAATATCTAAACGAGTTTATAAAATTCCACAAAAATTATACAAAACTTTTATAACAATAAGAATTTCATAAATTATTTTTAATTCAGAAAAACCGTGCATTTTATATTTTTAAATAATTTTTGTTAGTTTTAATCATAAATAAATCATAATAAATTCATTTTACAATATTTTTGTACCAAAATTTTACATAAATTATTTCTATTCATTTGGAACAGAAATACAATTTTTAATTCAGAAATTCCTTAATTTTAATATTTTTAGATATTAAAGTCATATTTTGACAAATTGAAATAATTTGATTAAATATTCTATTTTCAAGAAAATAATTTTATAAAAATTATTTTCATACTCAAAACCTTATGTTGTGACTATATTCAACTTAAAATTTTACAAAGAGACATTTATTTATTTATTTATTAAATTTCTTATAATTAATAAACAAATTGTTTATTAATCAAATAAACGTTTATCCCCAATTCGAAGCCCTAGAAAATACTTATAGACTAGATAGACTTAGACTTATTTGTTACATTATACATAGGGTGATACTTGATAACGTTGGATTACACTTATTCAATTATACAAGACTTACCACCTCGCTAATGTGAGTATTACTTATCCCCTTTTTCGCTTTTACAATTTTTGGGGTGATTCATGCACAACTATACAAAGCGTTCATATTCATTTACACATACATTTTTATTCATTTACAATTTATATACGTGTCTTGATTATCTTTGTGCTTATGCTTGAACATGAACGTAGCTTACATACAAAATCATACATACAGACATAACTTATGTTATGGTGCTCTTTACATACAGACATAACTTATGTTATGGTGCTCATTTAGACGTAACTTATGTTACGGTGCTCATTTAGACATAACTTTGTGTTATGGTGCTCTTTTAGACTCACACGTGTTGAGGTGCTCATTATCAATTACATTGTACAAACTTTACATGTGATCTTTGTCTTGTTTGGTTACTTGCGTGTTTACATAATGCCTTGGTGATGCTAGACACATAAATTGTACTACTTTTCAAAACTTATACTATACGTACAAAACTAAGTAGTACTCACCAACATTCATATGTTGACAAAATTATTTTCGTGCATGTTTCAGGATGAGCTGCTTGACGCTTCACATAGGACTTTGGACTTAGATTAAATCAATCAATTATCTTTATTTTGTTGTCTTGTATTTAATTTCACATGTTGTAAAACAATATTCAATAATCATATATTTACATTTTAGTACCATGAGCTTTTGAACAATCATCACTACGTGGCACCTCGATGATTCCGCCATCGGTCGGGGTGTTACAGAAGCGCATTGTTACTATCATCCAGCTTGCTAAGACCCAAACCACCATCTTTTTTTGACTTTGTGACCTTTTCCCATGCAACCCAATGAACTTTATTCCTTTCGTCATTACCACCCCAAAGGAATCTTTTGACATTAGTCTCGAGCTTATTAATAACCTCCACGGGAACTTTATATAAGGGAAAAGTAATACGATGAAAGACTTTCAAGCACCGATTTAATAAGTATTACCCTCCCCCCCCCCCCATAGATAAAACACTAGCCTTCCATCTCAACAAACGCTTATGAAATACCTCTACAACCGGGTCCCAATTAGTAATGCGACTCATATTAGCCCCCACCTAGGTTCCCAAATATTTAAAAGGATAACACCCGGTCTACAAACCCAACCCGTTTGCATAAACCATAACCTCCTCCGTACTCTTGCCTATTCCGAATAAACTCGATTTGTGTAAGTTAATTCGGAGAGAGCACAAGTGAAAAATACGTAGGATCCTCTTCAACGCATGGAAATTAAATTGAGACCACTCACCCATAACCATGGCGTCATCGACATAAATGAGGTGAGACATAACCGGCCCACCATTTGGGAGGCGAACACCATTGAAGGAACCACTATCACTAGCCTTCCGGGTCATACAAGAAAACGCCTCCATCACTAATATAAATAAAAATGGAGAAAGCGGGTCCCCTTGTCGAATACCTTTACCACATCCAAACTCAAACGTAGGCGATCCATTAACAAGAATGGAGGAATGAGTCGAAGATAAAAACCCCTTTAATCCACCTTTACCAAACATCAGGAAAGTTCATTTGTCACATTACCGATAATAGGAACTCCCAATGAACATTATCATAGGCTTTCTCGAGATCAATTTTGAACAAAAATAATTCTTTTCCCATCCTCTTAGCCCACGACAAAATTTCATTAATTATTAACGGACCGTCGAGAATATATCTCCCCGATAAAAAAGCCGATTGCGTTTCGTGAGTAATAATCCCCATCACCTTTTTAATACAATTTGCAAGGACCTGAGAAATAACCTTGCTGATGACACCAGTGAGATTAGTCGGCCGATACTCACCAAGGTCAACGGGATCATTAACCTTAGGAACCAAAGTAATAAACGACGAACCAACACCCCGATTAATGGTACCTGTAGCTGCAAAATTCTACATAATTTTAAGGAAATCATCATCAAGCATCGACCGAAATCTTTTCACAAACCGAAAGTTGAATCCATTCGGTCCAGGGGCTTTGTCACTACCACACTCGAAAACAACATCCTTAATTTCTTTTGATGTGAATGGCGATATCAACACTACCGCGTCCTCATCATTTAATCTTTTTATCAATTGATCTCACTTGATCACTATATTTTCCGTATATGTCGTTTAGATCAGAATATTGATTTACAACTTGTTGTATGTCTTGTTTCTCGTTTGTCTTGATGACTCAGTTAATGTTAATGGATAACTTGAGTATTGGATACCTTGTATGTGGTATATGGTTTTGGTTTTTGTAAAATAACTTTCATTCAACAAAAACGCCACAAAACGGTCCTCAAAATAAGGACCCCTGGCAAACAACGAAATTACATCAAATCCAAAGGATGCTTACACCATACATAACAATCCAAATTATTTAAACTAGGTCTAGATCTATGACGAATCCACAAAAAGGAGGTCGATTTAATGTTCTCCAAAACTTCAATGGCTCGCCTAGACTTGTCTTTGAAAATTCGATCATTCCATTCATTCCAAAGCATCCACATAGCGGTAAATACTATACCTCTAAGGATGTACTTTTGCGACTTCGACAATGGTTGTGAGTCCACTATATTGATTATATCCGGCACATCAAAAGCGATAAAAGGGGTAAATGACACCACGCGCTAACTCTACTCCAAATTTCTAAAGAGTAACCACATCCGGTAAGCAAATGCATAGCCGTTTCTTGACCCGTTTGACAAAAGACACACGAAACATCCTGCATAGGAACACCGCGTTTAGCTATCTCCACACGAGTAGGAAGACGGTCTTTAGCGGCTCTCCAAACCATTATCTTGCACTTCAACGGAACCCAACCCTTCCACTTTATCGACACCGAACTAGGCATATAATATGCTGTAGATAGAAGTTTCTTTGCCGACTTGACCGAGAATAAACCATTGTTATCTGCTTTCCAACTCCAAGCATCATTTCCCCCTCTCCAATGGAACTCATGTATGTCTTCTAGTAAGTTAAACAATTCGGCCACTGCTTCATTAGAACATGGACTGTACCTCCATCCCCAACTAAGAACTTTGATGCCATTGTCTATCCTTAACCGATCGCAAACCCCCACCTATTTATTTGATTCCAAACGAAACAAACTTGGATATATAAAACAAAAAGGACGATCACGCAACCAAGTATCACCCCAAAAAGAAATCGCCAAACCATTCCCCATAGAACCCACAAAATAGCTATTGAGTTCCCATTTGGAAGCATTTTTTTGCCAATTTTGACGATATTCTTCCAACATCCGCTTGCCGAATAAGAGCAAGGCATCGTCGACCACATCCGAGCCGATCCGTTACACGCCAAAATAATTTTCTTCCACAAAGAGGTTGCTTCCATTTTGAAACACCATGACCACTTGAGAAGAAGAGCTTCATTTATGACTTGTAGTTTCGAAATTCCCAAGCCTCCATCCTTTGTAGGAGATGTAATAATGTCCCAAGCGACCCATGGTATCTTCCTCTCAACACTACACCCCGCCCACAAAAAACGCCGCATAATAGATTCTATATTATCGGTCACCGCTTTAGGCGCTTTATAAATAGAGAGGTAATATAAGGGAAGACTTTCAAGAACCGACTTGATTAGTATTAATCGACCGCCGATAGATAAGCATCATCAAAATAAGATTTATATTTTCCTAATCAACTTTGCACTAACATAGGCACATTATGTTTTAATTTATTCGTATGATTATATGAAAAAAGTATATCTATATAGCAAATTTGATCAGAGTTTAACTTTTATTGTTTTTTTTTTCATTTGACGTGTTCATGTAAACCATCTATATCTATATCTATATCTATACATCTAATATTTAAAAGCAATGTGGGACACATGGCATTCCCACATTGCAAGTTCAATTCTCTCTCCTCCTCTCATTAAGCCACATGGCACCTTGTGGGTTTTTATAAAATTTTCGTTTTTTAATCAAAAATCATTCATCAATGGTAATTTATTTCACATTAATAACTTTCCAATTTGTTAATCATAAACCTATTCAAAAAAACCACCGTATACATTATTTTCTCTGACTAATCCTTCTTTCATCAACAATCCTTCTTTCATCTTCCTTCGTTGAGATTTGTTTTATATCTTGAGTTTGATCTTATGCCTCAGATCTTATGTTACTGGCGTTCAACAATCAAGAAACCAAACAACCAGATCTAAATAACATCTTCCTATTGTCTTCCATCTTCAATGGAAAGGTATGTTTTCATCTCCTCTACGTTCTGTTTTAGCGCCTAACACCGTTGATATTCAATCAATGCTTTAAAGGTTTTATGTTCCTTTTTATTTATGTTCTATTTTGATATTGTGTTTGTGTACGTATATGGTGAGGAGGTTGACGAGGATGACGGGGCTGGAAATCTTGCAATTGAAGTTGATAATCCATGGTTAGGTGGCTATACTCATCCCTAAAGCAAGAAACAAATCATCAGTAAACATTCTTTAAACTAGAATCCTAAAACTTCATAAATTGAAGTGGGTTTTGATGTCTTTATCAGTTCATGTTAATTTCTCTGTTTAGGGTTCTTTTATTTCATACATAATGCTATGTTTTGGGAAGTAATAATATTTTTGGCCATTGATTGATGTAGGTTAAAATCTGTTCTTGCATACTAATGCTCTGTTTTGGTTAAAATCTTTTCTTGATTGATTTAGTTATGATATAGATGATCAACTTTAGTAATATTAGTTTAGTTATGAATAATGGGGCATGGTTAATTGTTTTTCAGTTTTAGTGTTCATTGATTTCATACATATTGCTATGGTTTGGGAAGTAATAATCTTTTTGACGATTGATTCATGTAGGTTAAAATCTGTATATATTTTTAAGTTTTGGTGATTGATTGATTTAGGTTTCAATCTTAAAGAGTATGAAGTCAAATCCGTTTGATTTCATTTATTGTTGTTCATACTAACATTTGTGATAAATCTTGGTCATAAAACTATTTACTTGCTCATACTAACATTTGTGATAAATCTTGGTCAAAAATCATTAATTAACTTAATTAGGTAATTAATTCTGATTATTGTGGTCAAAATCAAATTTAAAAAATTCAAAGTCATAACCAACTACTTAAAAAAAATATTCTTTCCTTATATAAATACTCAATCATACTCTTTTACATATTTTTTAAATTAATCAGTTTACATTCCATTAAAACTGTTTCATTTTGCCTATTATATACTAGTGTGCCTTATTATAATAAATAAACATATGTGCACTTATTAATCTATACTCACTTTGCATAAAGATTACTTCAAACCATCTCCATCTGTATATATACTTCGAAGTTCATGCACACATTTTTTCAAGCTATGCATTTTTTTTAATATCTGTTTGTTTGTGTTTAACATTTATGTTAGTTATGTATACATGTATGTAGCATATTTATTTAGTGAAATTCTGTTAACATTTATATATCTGTTTTGATTAGTATGCGATTTGATATTCTTTTTTTTTCATTAATACGACTTGCTATGTATGGTCGTAAGACTATGAGTTGGCTGTTCGTATCCAATGTGTTTATTTCTGGATCTTTCACTTATAATTTCTAATATTTAAATATGTAAGTAACTTACTGATGAAGATTATAATTTTCATATTAGAAATAATGCAGACAAATTTTCTCAGAAGCTGGAGTTCTCAGATGACAAATTTGAGATGACATTTGCTACAATTTAATTAGGTAATCTATTTATTCCATATATTTATCTCTTTTTTTTTTAACATAAAACAATAAATGAGAATGAGAAAGGAAACTGACATAAATTAGAAACATATTAAATTTCCTTATTACATTCAAATTACTCACTTTCTAAATTTAGTGTAATTTATATTGGTTATAAGTTAAATTTCGAATTTTGAATTTCAAAATTCAAGTTAAAATCTATTAATATATATATAAAAGAAAATGTATATGCTGACGTGACGTGCAATGGAGGCCTCAACCTCCCCTTGAGAGTGCCACTGTCACACCCCGAATTTCCTTAAGGGTTGATCTCTTTAATACTACGCAGCGGAATATATACTTCTAAGACTCTTTGAACTCCAAACGCCATTTCTAAACTCTAAGGTTTCCAGTTCCAAGATGTTTGCCTATTCCAACCATGCCATTGCCAAAATCTAAACCTGAAAGACATACTTAAAGACGTCAACATAAAGTTGGTGAGTTCATGGTTTTATATTTGTACTTTGTAAACCCATATTCAATAACGTGATTTCTTCCCATTAATCACCCAACCTGAACCATCCTGTTCAATAAGGAGATTTCTTATCATAGTATAAAATGTATTTGAAAGCAAAAGTAGTAAAACAAAAACGTTCGATGCCAACATGTTTTTATAAAATAAAAAGCGATTGTCGCATTTACTGGTTTTAAAGAAATTACTCATATTTCTTAGCTTTTTAAAAACAAAAGGCGTATGATTTCGGTATTACTAGAATAGAATCAAGTAGGGTTGCAAATTCTACAAGCATGATGTATCCAAAGGCTTTTAATCAATCCATAACTTTGTTTCCTGGGGTGCCGTTCTTATCCAAGAGGGACTTGCTGATGTTTATGTTCATTTTTCAATCAGATCCCATGACCATCAATACAATACCTTGATCATGAAAACGGGGGAGTCAACCCAATAGTACTACAACATAAACAACGGCCTATTCTGAAGGCTAATGATTAAAATGTGCTGGGAGTGTGAGTGGCAACCTGTTGGTTGACACTGGTGTCACGAAAGGGTCGTAGCCACCGGTGCACAAACCAGAGGGCATCAATTATTCTGTATTTCCAGTTTTATTCATCATACCTGCATGTTAATCCCTTTATAACAAAATATGTATAATCCCTTTATCTCTTTTTAAAACCAATTTGTATAATCCAATACAAATTATCCCTTTTTGTACCAATCTATACAATCCATTACAAATTATCCCTTTTTATACCAATATGTATAATTCAATGCAATTTATTCCCTTTTATACCAATCTGTATAATCAAATCTTTGTTACGTTTTATAGTTAACAGGTTTTCATAAAACAAGTATTGTTTTCATAAAACAAGTATGTCTTCCACCCCGAAAACAGTTATAAAACAGTAAAAAGTGGGGGCATGAACTCACCTGGATATTCCTGCTAAGTTAGCTATCAATGCTTGAATCGTTAATCACTCTTTCGTGTCCTAATTACCAGCAAAGACACTTTAAAATCTAACACGAAAAGTCTATTATCCAACTATCTAGATTCGTATGTACGAATCCGAGCCTAGAAAGTGGTGTGACTCAAAAAAGATTTACGTTTTTCACCAAATCACATTAACCAAAGATTTTAGCTATATGTCCATACACATATTAACATAGTAAAATCTATCACATAGATTCACATAATCTATCCAATTTATCCACATATACCAAATACACCGTCTTAACGCCTAGTAAGACATTTTTCTAGCACTTTCATCACATGCAAGTTCCCAATACCACATATCAACTTATGTACATTATATTAACTTAATTCCCATCCTAGGATCTGCTTATAGATCACAAAACATGACCAAATTTGCTGTTCTAAATCAGCCTCATAATCTAGCATTTACGTGCCTCAAAAACCACATTTTGGCGACTTCTAACACATAGTTTTGCACTGTAAGCGTTTGTTAACAGGGCAAACCTATTATATATCCTAAATGATGACTTTTATACACATTTTAACACTAATCAAGTTATTTTACATAAGACCTGAAAATGAATACTTTTAACTCATAAATTAGTCGAAAACGTGCATTTTCGCGCATCTTTTGCAAAGATAATTAGGTTTTTGCATTAGGACATTTATCAACCCTTAATGATACATTATTTTCCTTCAAAATAACCCTCAAAAACATGCTCATTATCAGATTCATAAAAACCTACTTAACAAGTTCATTTTACACAAAGTATCCACTTTTTAGTTACTAGTCATCAATTAGAACCCATCAATAGTCATTAATTGCCTATTACTTGAATCCTAACATGATTTTAAATCCAATTAATCTTTTACATCAGATCTGTACTAAAACATAAATAGATCATCCATGAAATCATATTTCCATCAAAACAGTCAACACTCATGTTCATATCCATCATCTAAACCTCATTGTAACTATCAAACTTAAAACCCCTTAACTATTTTGACCAAATAGTCAAAATAATAATAATCAGATCTAAACTCATTGAAAATCATTTTGCATGTATCATCCATCACTTAATCTAAGCATCTATCAATCAACACAAACAATCTTACATACATATACATATATACGACACATGCACACACACTTTTCACACCTTTTTCCATTTCTATTGTTTATTTTATGAAATCTTTTAACAAAACCCATTTTGTTTGGTGAAAGGCTTGAGAAATCAAAATCAAAATAGAAATCTAACAATATTTCATAAGGATTCTCACCTTTGAAGATCATATGATAAAAAGATGGGTTTTGATGCTTCCTACACTTTCTTTCTCTAAAATCTTGTGTTTTCTTGAAGGATTATTGCTCCAAATCATAAAATAAGGTTGAAACAACAAGGATCCAGCCATGAATCTTGAGGTATAGTGTTTAAAACAAGAGAATATGAGAGAGAGAGAGAGATACGGTTGGGAAGATGAAGGAAATGGAAGGTTTGATGTGAATTGTAAATGGGAAATGGTGTATTTAAAGACCCTAATCTTGTGTGATTGGTTCTTGTGGGCGGTGCACATGCAAAGTGCAGGTTTTTGTCTCCAAATTTCGAAAATGGGGAGGGTGGGTATAAGGGTTGGGTGATATTTTATAAATATTGGGTATTTTAGGTGATTTAGGGGTATAAAAACTATAAAAATTCACCCTAAACTAATTTGTTATTACCCAATAAATCATGAATCATTATTACCCACTAAACCTTATAATTTTTAGTGCCTAACCAATATATTAGGTGTTTGACTCTTCACTAGTTCGAAAATTGCTGGCTAAAAGCGCACATACGCGCTATACCGAGCATTGCGCGATAAAAACCTTAAATCAACGTTCTTATATGTTTTGACTAAATTTTCACCCATAGAATACTATTTTATGATATTTTATGCTATTCTAATTAATTCATGGGTTTCCCCAGTGTTTCAGGTCTTGCACACACGTTAAAACGACAAAACACGCAAGTATTCGCCAAATGCGACACAAAAACTACCAACTATAGTTATTATTAGTTTAGCTAATATTTTCACTTTTGTAAATATTAATACATGCTAAGCTAAGTATTATGGGTCAAAAATAGACTTCTTAAGGTTAACCGGGTTGTCACTATCGTCCGGTACAGGTATTTTATCGCCCCGCGATACGATAAATCCTAAAATTATCAATAAAACCTTCATAATACTCTACATTTTACTAATGTTTTCCCATGACTCTAATTATCACAAATTAATTCCAACACTCATTTAGGTATTTAATATCTCATGTCTAATACCTTAGCACGGATAACGTCCTAAAAAGCCGGGTGTCACATTCTCCCCTCGTTTAAGAAATTTCGTCCCCGAAATTTTCGTCAAGTCACTACTAACTTCGGCTTGGACGGTAATAAACGAGAATAATTTAACTTCAGTTGATCTCCTCTTTTCCATGTAAACTTTAATCCATGACTAGAATTCCATCCGACCTTGACCAATCTTGATATTATTCCATCTCAACTTCTGGAATTTCTTGTCCGTAACTTCAACGGGTTCCTCGACAAAACGCAATTCGTCGTCGACATTAACCTCCTCTGGCGGTATCACAAGCGCCTCGCCAGACAATCATTTCTTCAAATTACAAACGTGAAACACATCACGGGCTCCAGAAGTTCTTGTTGTAACTTAAGCCATCATAAAACTAGGCCTACCCTTGCTATGATCCCAAACTGTCCAATGTAGCGAGGGCTAAGCTTTCCTTGCCTACCAACCTATTAACGCCTTTCCAAGGCGATACTTCCAATATAAACTACTATCTCGCCTTCCATGTTCGGTCACCAATAATGCTCCATTAAATCCTTATGCATGCTGCCAAACCCAGGGTGTACCGAATACTCCGACTTACAGGTCTCAACCATAACCAATTCACGCATACTCCCATATACCGTATCCAAACACAATCCAATAGGTACACAACCTCAACAACTTTCAAACTCCAATCTATTATCCTTTAGTACAAGCGTTCGCTCTTCAGATTCCTCTTCCTTCCAAGCTTCCTATCGTGCTCTCCTGACTTGAGCTATAAGGCTCATAAGGATTGTCAAACCTAATGCACAACACGCGATGGTTTGACCTCTTTCCTTTCTACTTAAAGTATCCACCACAATGCTCACTTTTCCAAAATAACAACAAATTTCACAATCACAATCGTTGAGTAGCTCAACCCATCTTTGCTACCTCATAAAATGCTCTTCTTGATCAAAAATATGTTGAAGACTTCCATGATCCGTAAAGATCGTACACTAAGTACCATAAAGATAGTGTCTCCAAATCCTGAGCGCAAAAATCACATCTCCAATCTCCAAGTCGTGTGTCTTGTAATTCACTTTGAGTACTTTTAGTTGTCTTGACGCATAAGTTTGCATCAACACGCAACCTAAGCCTTAATGTGAATCCTTACAGTTTGCCCCATAACCATCGTTTCCATCGGGAAAAGATAGTGTTGGCGCACTACACAACTTTTTACTTTAACATCTGAAAGGCTTCATCTTGCTTTTCAATCCCATTTATACTTGTGTCCTTTTTGGGTTAATAGCGTCAAAGGCTGCGCCATCTTGGGAAAATTACCAACGAATCGTCGGTAATATTCAGTAAAACCCAAAAATTGACGTATCTCTGCGGGAGATTTAGGCACATTCAACTCCTTGATTGCCTCTATCTTCGCTGGGTCCACTTGAATGTCTTTCTCACAAATGACATGACCCGCGGAATAAACTTCTCTCATCCAAAAATCTCACTTTGCGAACTTCGCAAATATCTTCTCGCTTTTCAATAATTCTCAAATAAGTCTCAAGTGTCGTTCGTGATCCTTTCTAGTTCGTAAATGAATAAGTATATCATCGATGAATGCTATAACGAACTTGTTTGAACATGGTTTACGAACCCTATTCATAAGATCATAAACATTGCCGGTGCATTCGCTGATCCAAACGACATAACTAGAAACTCATATTGGTCGCATCGCGTCCTAAACGCGGTCTCCATTGTATTCTCCTTTACAATCTTCTGCTGATAATAACCAGATTCCAAGTCAATCTTTGAATAAAGCTCGATCCTCATGCTGATCGAATATACCATCAATTCCAGGCAATGTGTATCGATTTTCTAATAGTGAGTTTATTCAACTCCCTATAACCAATATACGTTCTAACCGTTCCGTCCTTCTCCTTTGACGAACAACCCTAGTGCTCATCACTTGATCCTTGGGAAGCATAACTTGATATACTGAAACCTTTTTCTCCAACAATTCTTGCAATTGATTCGAAGGCTCTTGCATTTCTGGAGGTGTTAGTCGATAAGGAAACTTAGCGACTGATGCGACACCGAGCACAAGATCTATTCGAAATTCCAACTGCCTTGAAGGCGACATACCAGGCAAATAATCTTCTGGAAAAAAAACTTCGGGATGTTCTCTAACAGCCGGAATTTCCTCAAATTCCTTTCTCCCATCCTTAGTGTTAACAACACAGGCTATAAATGCAAAGTATCCTTTCCGCAGGAGCTTTGCGCCTTCATTACATTATCCATCTTTAACGACTTTTCTCTAAGTCACCACGTATGACCAAAATCTCATTGTCCGATACGGGAATACGAACCAATCTCCCATGACATACGACCTCCGCTCGATTCTTAGATAACCACCCCATTCCTTTATGATAGTTTGTCGAGAGCCACCAACGCTAACGGGGAGAAGCGTAAAACACAATCGAAATATATAACCAGGTTCCTCTACATGAACCTCGGAAGCTCAAGAAACGAGATTATCAAAATCTTAGGATGGGTTACTAAAACCGGAGTCGCAATAATACGAACAGGTGAAAAATCAATAATCAAGGTCGCAAGTAAAATAATAATCAACAAATAACCAAATAATCTTTATGCCTTACGCATATACCCTCACGATAGATCTTCTTAGGACCTTCTTGTGCCTGTAAGCTCGCAATAACATGATGTCAATGTTATCGAAAATTTACCTCGCAAGATCACCCTATTAATATCCATCATGAGTTATATCATAAGCACTCATAAATTCACATAGCTACACATATATAATTACTGATGTGTGTAAATGTATATATAAAAATAACACAAGCTTTAATTAAAACGACTCACCTAAAAACTACACACGCACGGCAAGTGTACCGGTCGCAAAGCAGTAAACAGATAAGACCGAGTATCGAACCCAAAGACGCGAATGCAACTCAAGATCACAACCTATACCGAATACTAGCCTAAATAAATAAATACTTAAATGGGGGGTTAAACTAATAACTAAAAACTTAGAAGAAACTAAATATAAATAAAACAACCTCGACTGCTTATGGGAACTAGGAGCTAGGAGAAATCGGATAGGAAGAAGGCTGGTAACCTGGGTAGAATCCCTAGACTCTGGTTATAAAAGCTGACCTATGTAATCCGGTTGGAGACACTGTTCTCATCTAACAAACCTCCTGTCAAGGATAGTCGACTAGACTCAAGGCGGGACAAGTGTTGAGATGCTAAAATGAAAGTGGATCGCCCCAGCGAAACCAAATCCCACAGTAATCTTTTAATCAACCACTCTTGGATCGAAAACTCCCAAACTGTGAAGCAGACTTAACTAATACGAATGAAATCCTAGGAAAACTCTAAACACGAATAAGTAACCGGTCTCGCCCCAGCGATAACCAAACTACCAAACAATGCCTAGTTAGTCAACCTAGCAATCCCGAATTATATTCCTAACCTCCGGGAAGGGATTGCACACCTTAGCTAATTGATTTTTAAAAACCTGTTAGACTTGCGCTATTCCTAACTGCAAGAACTAGCTCGACAACAAAAGTTAATCAAACTAGAATGATTTCTAGATCTAGGGGGTATTCCTATGTGCCTAGAACATCAAAACCAACAAACAAGTAATCAAATCAAAAAGCGCCAGCACACAAATATTCAAAATCAAACATAAAAATTAAATCATGTAACCCAACACATCCAAAACGGAAAACATAAGTCTTTACTTAAAAACCAAACTCTAGTTCATCATCCCAAGTCACCAATAATAGGTTTAGCCTATAATATTTAAAGACATCACAAAATAAATAAAAATAGTTTTAATCATGTCTATAGAAAAAATAAATAAAAACTAAACCTAACCCAAGGCTCGTTGGCTCTTGATCTTTACCGTGCCCGTGGCCTTTTCTCCTTCCGTGCCCTTTCGCTCGTCACCGTAGCTTGGTCGGTAGCTTGTTTGCTGTGCGATTGAATTGTTGTCGTAGAATGAATGTATTTCTTTTCATTAATATGCCGTAACACATTATATCAATCCTATTTTTTTTTACCGACATAGTATTTTTTTTTGTTTAGGTTTTGGCTTGGGCTTCGGCCCAAGTCACTTGTCTTTTTTTTTTCTTTTTTTTTATTATTATTGTTATTACATGTTTTTTGGCTCGACCAAAGTTTCTCGTTTACGCTCCGACGTTCATGAACATATGCCTTCAAGTGTCCGTGTCTCAGTTAAAATTCTTTCCTTTTGAGCTTATTTTCCACGAACACCTATAAAATAATAAAATAAATAAATACCTAATAAAAATGACACAAAACGAATAAAAACTTGACCAAATAATATACAAAATACATAGGAAAATAGATGTGTTTTACGACACATCAATTACACATATGTATAACGTATGTAACGTTAGTCGTGCGTGCCATCCATGATGCCGTTCCTGATCACGTTCCTACTTGCGCCATATCACCTTCACGACGAGTCTCCAACAACAATTCTCCAACGACAAATCTCCTACAACTTAACACGAGTGTGCGTCCTTGCCACGTCCAGGCTAACGTCGACACCCGTTGGCGATTCATACTATTTTCGAGGAATACATATATATACTTTACATATACTTACACACAACATATAATCAAGTAGATTGTTCCTCGTAACTATGGAACACTGACTCAGCTAAATTCTTTGTGAAGATACACTTTACTATACAGAGGGATAACTCACCGGTCACTCATAAGATATGCCTAGTCATCACTAGCTATTTTACCTTCCTATTCACCATTATAGTAAATACTCACTAATCACATACAGAAATGTTTCTTATGTCGTAGAAACCTACTCTGAGCTAATGTAATTTCATACACTAATATTCTTTCACTTATTTGGCAATGGTTGGATACTTTTATTTCCTCGGCGTTCACGCTAAACATTGTGTCTTAGTAACCTTGGTCCCTAGTCTAAACAATACACTGGTAAAGCCTAAATGCCTCTAACGACACTCAATTCGCTAAAACCTATGGTTCTGATGCTATCGGTCAAAGCCCGATGTAACTCGTATTGTACTTTGTTCGCTTTGCCCGCTCATGTAACACCCCAACCGATGGCGGAAACATCGGGGTGCCACGTATTGATGATTGTTTTCAGTAGCACATGGTATAATATAAATTTTAAATAATTTATTCAAACATAAAATCCAAAATGTGAAATGATGTCTAAGAATTCAAATACATTATATCAAATAACAACTTCAATAACTTCAAATAAAACTTCAAGTAAAATCCTCATGCTAACTCAAGCCTCAGCTTCATTGTTACCTGAAACATGTTAATTTTGAAAGTATTTTGGGTCAACATAAGTTGGTGAGAATTACATAGGTTTTTGATAATAAAATGAATAAAATGTTGTGCAATTCATGTGTCATGTCAATCTAGCCCATATGTGAGAACATACTAGAAATAAATCGAGTGCATAACCAACCCTGATGACTGTTATAAAATGATACATACCATACACTCATGGTCCAATTGAATATGTTATGCGATAACAAACACCCACGTAACCTTTGTAGGAGGCACGTATCCGGGTGGGATTGTCAGTCCAATAGATCTATCAATGTATACCGTCGGCTGATCAATGTTAATGATTATGCTAGAATGGTGCTTACTCTAATCATGCTCAAGACATATTGCAACATAGAAAACACATAGACACATTGATGATTGAATTGCAATGATAATGTTATAACATGTTTCACCCCCAAAAATGGTGATAAATAAAAGGGGCTATGTAAAACTCACCTTAGCAAATGTTAAACTTGTTGAAAAGATGAAATAATAGTGTTGCCCAAAATGATTCCAAATATCACCCTATAATAAGGTAATATATAATAAGTCTAAGTCTAATTAACTTATAAATGTATCCTAGGGTTTCGATTTGGAGATAATCAATTGTTGAATTTAAATTAAAATGTTAATTAATAAAGGACAAATTGATAATTAATAAAAGAAAGTCTTTTTATAAAATTTGAATTTTGAATGTACACATTAAAGTGTTTGAAGTATAAAAATAATTTTTATAAAATTATTTCATTTAAAATAGATTTTTAAATCTATTTATTATAAATTGCCAACAATTAACTTTAATATTCAAAAAATACTAAAATTATAGAATTTCTATTTTAAAAATCATATTTCTGTTCTAAATAATTAAAAATAATTTGTATAAAATTTTGGTGCAAAAATGATGAAAATTGGATTTATTATGATTTAATTATGATTAAATCTAACAAAAATTGATTAAAAATATAAAATAATTGATTTTACTGAATTAAAAATTATTTCAGTAAAGTTTAACTTTATAAAAAGTCAGGATAATTTTTGGAGAATTTAATAAAATTATTTTGATATATAAATGGATTTTTATAAATATAATAGTATAAAAATGATTTAATTATTATAAATATTAAATAAATGAATTTCTGAAAAATAAAAATTGTAAATAAAACTTTTATCTCAGATTAAACAAATATAATTTTTTTAGAATTTATAAAATAGTTTTGATATTTTAAAATGAATTTATAAGATTAAAAGGTTTAATATATATATATATAATAGTTGTGTTTTAAAAAAAATAAAAGAAGCAAAAAGGGGCAGTAGCCGGGACTCGAACCCGGGTACCTTCTGTTGCAAGCCCAGGTCACAACCACTTGGCCTAGGCCAGTGGTTGTGATATTCCCTGATCAAAATTAATTAAATACACTGTGCCCAATCAGTTTATCCCCAATTATACAATGAACGAACCCTAGAATTAACAATTGGACAAATCAGACAACTTGAGCCCGATTAATGTTGGGGCTTTTGTTGTTTGATCGCCGACTAATAAAACCCACAGAAGATCAAGGACTCACAGTGATGAATTGAGTTCGTGTGCTTGGTCAAACCAGAAGTCAAACAACGAACAAGATAATTATAATTAGAGTGTTTCAGAGATAATTGGAGGTTGAGAGAGAGTTGTGAGCGAGTAATCAAGGATCGTAGGTGGTCTATTTATACAGAGGATCAAAGGGTTGGGTTAATTGGAAAGTTGACCACGTTTTAATATCATACGCGTAGGGTTTTGAAATTAAGTCAATGATTCGTTGTAATTGACGTGTAATTGAGTCACACTGGGCCGATAATCACACGAATTTACCAATTATAGATCAATTACCAGTTATGCACGAGCTTGAATCAAACGCTAAACCCACAGTTGACTTTCCTTGTCAACTGTGAAGGTTTTTAAATCGCGTTTATAATTATTGAAGATCCGGGTTTATTACAAGTTGAAAGCCAGCCCAGCTGGTTAAGTGTTGTGATTGCTAGGGCTTTGGCGCGGGTTCGAACCCCGGCCAGAGCATGTTATTATTTTTTGACATAATTTTCAACACAACACACATATATAATATTATATATATAGTATTAGGGTTTTAATAACGCGACAAAAATAATAAATGCGAATATAAGATGAAACTTGACGTTTTATTAATGACGAACGTGTAACGTACAAGTTTTAAATACGAAATGTTACAGCTCAACAGTATTGGACTGCGATTAGGCTCATGGTTTCGCATTGGTTTCATCCCGAAGAGATTAACCAACACTCTTACGATAGAGAAAGTATCCCACCCCCTATATGGAAGTGTTTGTTACCCTTCTCAATCGACGTGGGACCTTATAATCCTGTAACATCCCAACCGATGGTGGAATCATCGAGGTGTCACGTAGTGACGATTGTTCAAAAGCACATGGTACTAAAATGTAAATATTATTGAATAATCCAAAATTGTCTTACATGGAAATGGAAAATACATTGTCTAAATGGAATGTAAATATTGAAATAACTGAATTAAAATAAAGCACTAAATGTTCCTTGCTAAAGCACTAGATCAAACTGCACCTGAAACATGTACAAAAATAGGTTTGGTCAACATATGAAATGTTGGTGAGCATTCCTAGTTTTGATATATATAGTAAATTAAAAAGATATACAATTTAAGTGCAAGCTACAGTGCAAATATGTAAACTATGTATCATACAAATGAGCGAAATCAATCCTGTGACTGTATAATGTACTGTATGAACGGCGGTGTACTTATCCATTAAGTGGATAATAACTTAACAATGGCCACGGATTCTCCGATGAAAAAGGGGGAGAATCAATCTAGGCGGGTTGTCAATCCAAATAGCGCTATCCAATGTTAAGGTCGGCTTGTACCATGTTAATGATTTCACTAAGTACAAATGTAATCCACATGTATTGTCTAAGCATAAAGCACGTTGTAAGCAATGCACATAGTACTAGAATTGTATTGTAAAAATGTAAACTTGTATTTGAAATTTGTAATAGTGTACATGTAACACCCCAAAAATGAATAAAAGCAAAAAGGGGATAGGAATACTCACTGTTCACGTAATAGCTTGGGATTTAACTGGACAACGAGATTTGAATTGATATTACCCCAAATGATCAACCTAAAGAATTTGATAACGTGTAAGGGAAATAACTCTAGGATACATGTATTTCTAGGGTTTCGAATTGGGGATAAGTATTTATTTGATTAATGAACAACTTGTTTATTAAATATAAGAAATTTAATAAATAAATAAATAAAAGTCTTTTTGTAAATTTTTAAGTTGAATATAGTCACAACATAAGGTTTTAAGTTTGAAAATAATTTTTATAAAATTATTTTCTTGAAAATAGAATATATAATCTATTTATTTCAAATTGTCTAAATATAATTTTAATATCCAAAAATATTAAAATTAAAGAATTTCTGAATTAAAAATTGTATTTCAGTTCTAGATAGTTAGAAATAATTTATATAAAATTTTGGTGCAAAAATATTGAAAAATGAATTTATTATGATTTATTTATGATTAAAACTAACAAAAATTAATTAAAAATATAAAATGAGCGGTTTTTCTGAAATAAAAATATTTTCTGAAATGTTTAAGGATATACAAGTTTGGGATAATTTTTGTGAGATTTAATAAAATTGTTTAGATATTTTTATTGAATTTAATAAATATAAATGAATAAACTTGTATTATTAATAATATATATTAAATAAATTATTTTTAAAACTAAAAATTGTAAAATGAACTTTACCATTAGAAGGTCATACAGTATTTTTTGTAGAATTTATAAAACACTTTTAGTATTTAAAATCTATTTTAAAAGATTTAATATATTAAGTATATATATAAAAATGGCAAAAAAAATATTTGTTGGTTATGGAAATCGAACCCGGGCCTCTGGCCGGTTCGGGTTTTATCACAAGCGTGGCCACCAACTGAGTCACACCCTGAGAACGAATTATATTGGATTGAAATTAATTATATAGGTTAGAATGTGTTGGTTTTGTTAATAGATTTAAATAAGAAAAATAAAACATTGTTGTGGGATTCGAACGTTGGCCGTAGGCCGGTTCAAGCTTCACAAACAAGTGGGTAAACCACCTGATCTAGATCAGTTGGTTGTTTACTTTCTGTTCTAAAATAATTATATACGCTAACAGCTTCATGTGTTCTTCCCCAATTCTCCCCAATTCGTGCCCTAATTTACCAAACTGATTCAATTCGTGTTCAATAGCCCCTGAATCTTTGGGGCTATTGTTCACAAGGTGCCGAAGGTTAAAACCCACTAAAAAAAATGAACTTACCAAACCGTAGTCGGGTATGCGAGCTCGTCAAAGAAAAACGTCAAAGAGACGATCAGAAAGGCTTCAATAACAAGTTGTTAACAGAAATTAGAGGTGAAGAAAGGATTTTCGGCGAGTTAGGATTGTACAGGAACGTCCAATTTATAGTGTGAGGGTCGGATTGTGGATTTGGTAAGGATTGACTCGAATTGAATGTGTTGACGCGTCGTGTGATGTATTTTGGAATGGATTGGAAATCTTGGTGTAAGTTTAATTTTGATATGATGTAATTGGTATCGCGGTTTGCTCCATCTTGGAGCGTCCGCTTTTTGTTAATGAAGTTTAAGTTTCAAAAAAAAAAATAAAAAAAAATAAGGTATGTATCTATGGTATGTTTTCTTCTTTTATCTCTACTTGCAATTCAGGTCAGTCATTCTATCTTTATCGATCTTTATTTAATTTCCATTTATCATATTTCATCATTATTATTTATATTTTAGCGAAGTGTTGTTTTTATCGTTTCAGTCGTGGTTTTCAGCTATTTCAGCCCTGTTTTCAGCTGTTTCAGTGATGTTTTCAGCTTTGTCAGTGCTGTATTCAGCTGTTTAACGTGGTTTTCAGCTGTTTTAGCCCTATTTTTAGCTGTTTCAGTGCTGTTTTCAGCTGTTTCAGCACTGTTAGAGCGTTTCAGTCATCGTTTTCAGCTGTTAGAGCGTTTCAGCGCTGTTTTCAGCTGTTTCAGTGCTGTTTACAGCGCGTTTTAGCACTGTTTTCAGCTGTTACAATGTTTCAGCGCTGTTTCAGCAGTAGTGTGCAGCAGTAACAGATTATTATCATGTTTGCAGCATAATGTGCAGCATTAACAGCATCAATGACATACACACAACACAGCTTAGCTTCCTGATTGATAGCATACCTCGAAGCGCCAAAAGCTAGGTTAAATCCCCCAAAGCAGACAACGAAGAAACCTCCAATTGGAAGAAAAACAGCCGGATTAAACACGATTGTAGGCGCCATCTATGAAGTAATGGGAAATTTGAAAACCATAAGAAAGTATGTTATAACTCTTATACATAGATAATACGAAATCCTTTGTTACATGATTTTCTTTCATTTGATGTTAGTGCCCTCTTTTTTTATAGTTGAACCTTTTTAAACTGCATTGGCATTATTATTTGGCGTATGTTGATTTTCTGAAATTACATTGCATTTAATTCCTAGACTTTTGTATGGTTATTAATTGGGGAGAATTAGTGAAAAAAGATGTCAACTTTTATTTTATATGCAGAATCGTTGGTGTAATTTTCCTTAGCACCGGTGAATCCGTGATTGCGCTGAAGGTCGTCAACTCTAGGTAAGTCCGATAACTATGTTTTTCGGTCCATGTCCGATTTAGATCGCCTAACAAACTCCTCCGTCATGAGCAGATCTCCGTTTGCAAGGTAAATTTATCAAAATCTTTGTATTTTCTTGGAAACATAGGGTTATCAATCTTGATTCTAGACGGTTCTTTGATGGTCAGGTCTGGTCTCAGACAACTTTTGTCAGCAAACCCTACAGTCTTGCTTAAGTTGTCGTTGTTGGTGTCGGTGTAAGGTACAACTATTTGAAGTTAAAACAAATTATAGTCTTGCTTAAATTTATTTTTAATAGAAAGATAAAGTTTTTCATTATTTTAAAATTTAGGTAGTAAAATCATTATCTACTAAACATGTAAATTTTGGGTTTGTTTGATTACATACTTTTGATAAGATAAGAAGTTTTTTTAACACATCTTTAAGTTGATTATTTATTTATTTATTTTATAAATTTTGAATATTCGCATGTCTAATCGGGTGTTTATTATGTTTTTTGCAGATGCAAAGCGATTAATCGGGAAGAGATTTTCTGATCCGTCGGTGCAAAGTGACATGAAACATTGGTCGTTTAAAGTTGTCCCGGGAGCAGGAGACAAGCCTATGATTGTTGTCTCCTACAAAGGCGAAGAAAAACAGTTTTCTGCTGAATAAATCTCTTCAATGATTTTAAACAAGATGAAGGAAATTTCCGAAGCTTTTCTAGGGACCACTGTTAAGAATGTTATGTTCTCATAATCCTCAACGACAAGCGACATTAAATATTATTAAATTTCAATCCCAGGACACTCCCGGGTAGTCAGTTAGTTTAAAATATTTAAATTCGAATTATACAAAATTTCAAATTTTGAGTTTTGGATAATAATGGTAAGAAATTATACATAATAATTATTCTTTTAATTACACATTTAATAAAATTCAAAGTCTCTACATAAATAGTGTCTACTCTCCAATTAAGACATTAATTGATCCTATTAATTGTGCTATATTATTCTAATATTAGTTTAGCTTATATTGGTAATCAATTAAATATTGAATTTCAAATTTCAAATTTTAAATTATATTTCGAAATGTTTAAATTCCAATTTGACAAAATATAAAATTTTGAATTTTGGTTAATAATAATAAGAAATTACACATACCAATTATCCTTTTTATTTATACAGTTAATATGATTCAAAGTCCATACATAAGTTGTGTCAACTCTTATTAATACTTTAATTGATCCTATTAATTGCCCTATATTATCATAATATTAGTTTATCTTATATTGGTAATCAATTAAATAACAAATTATCAATTTCAAATTTCAAATTAAAATTCGAAATATTTAAATTCAAATTAGACAAAATTTCAAATTTTGTTTAATAATGGTAAGAAATTACATATACTAATTATCCTTTTAATTACACATTTTGAATGACTTGATCTTTAAAAAATTAGTTTTTTGAATTAAAGTTAATAATGGTAACCATTACACCTATTTATTATCTTAAAATTGTGATTTCCTAATATATTTAAAGTATAACAATTAATAATTTTGGTTTTAACTTTCTCAAATTAATTACAAGTAAAAATTATTATTTTAAATACTAGACTTAGAAATTATAGATTTCTGTTAAACTTTCAAATTTTGATTACTAGAATTTGAATTGATAGATTTCAATTAAATTAGTTACAAGTTAAAATTTAACAAATAATAGATTTGAAATTTAACAAATAATTAAAATTAGAGATTTCCTAATGTATTTAAAATTTAACAAATAATAGTTTTTGAAATTTAACAAATAATAGTTTTAGTTATAAATTTCTTAAATTAGTTACAAATTAAAATTCAAATTTTGAATATAAGAATTTCAAAATTCAAATTAAAATTTAAAATATTTAAATTCGAATTATACAAAATTTCAAATTTTGAGTTTTGGATAATAATGGTAAGAAATTACACATAATAATTATCCTTTTAATTATATATTTAATAAAATTCAAAGTCTCTACATAAGTAGTGTCAACTCTCCAATTAATACATTAATTGATCCTATTAATTATGCTATATTATTCTAATATTAGTTTAGCTTATAATGGTAATCAATTAAATATCAAATTTTGAATTTCAAATTTCAAATTATATTTTGAAATGTTGAATACAAAATATAAAATTTTGAATTTTGGTTAATAATAATAAAAAAGTACACATAGTAATTATCCTTTTATTTACACCGTTAATATGATTCAAAGTCCCTACATAAGTTGTGTCAACTCTTATTAATACATTAATTGATCCTATTAATTGCCCTATATTATCCTAATATTAGTTTAGCTTATATTAGTAATTAATTAAATAACGAACTATCAATTTCAAATTTTGTTTAATAATGGTAACAAGATTCCAGTGAAGTTCCAAAGGCGTCAATTCCCAATATCCGTATGTTTCACAATGACCACCAATAAAAGCCAAGGACAGTCTCTATCGAAGGTTGGATTGTATTTAAGAGACCCCGTATTCTCACATGGCCAACTTTATGTCGCATTGTCAAGAGTTAAAAGCAGGGCAGATGTGAAATTACTTATACTAGATAGTGATTGAAATGTCAAGACTAAAATAAAAAATGTGATGTATAAGGAAATATTTATTGATATTTGAATAAAATGTGTATCCCTTTCTTTTGAATTTTAATAAAACATTTCTACTATATTTTGTTTATAGGTTTTACCACTCAAAATAATTGTAAGTTGTTGAACCGCGTGTTAATGCGGGCAAAAGTCTAGTATATAATAAACCAAAGCATTTTTGATGACATATCATAATATTATGCAATCTCTCTTTTGAGATATGCCACATAGGATGTGATGTGGCAACTCTAGACCAATTAAAAAAATGAATAAATATGGTTTAAATATGATTTAACGTAATTAATTAAATATCTAATCTACTAAATGTAAATATTAAAATTTTATTATTTTCTCTCTCATATTTCCTCTCTCATATTTCCTCTCATAACTTTTAAATGTTAATATCTTTTATATACGAGATTTTTTAAAGAAAAAAATTACACCAAATTAACGAGCGTTTTATTATCTTTCCAACGAGTACCATAGTGCTATATATAAAACGGAGAAAAAAACGACTATTTTTTGTAACCCGACAGGTATTGTGTCAGGTTTGGAATTAGTTTAAAAAAAAATTGTGGGTTTGGGTCGGGCCTGGGATTAGGTGATACCCGACCCAATTACCTTTTTTTTATATTAGAATATGATAACTTATGGCAGAGATTTGTTTAAAATAATCTATATCTATATCTATAATAACTTATAATAAAAGAATTAAATATTGATGAGGTGGCATTCAATGGAGGCCAAAGAATTGAATATTGATGAGGTGTCATTTAATGGAGGCCTCAACCCTCCTTTGAATGTGCCACGTGGCACGTTGAGGTGAGAGTTTTTAATTTATTTTTTAGTTTTGTTTTTATCCATTCTCCTACACTTATCTAACCCTAATCTCTTAAAAAATTTAAAAACAAATTTAGATTTTTCTCTCAAATGTTTCCTCCCATCATTTTTAAACGTTAATATCTTTTATATACGAGATTTTTTAAAGAAAAAAATTACACCAAATTAACAAGCGTTTTATTGTCTTTCCAACGAGTACCATAGTGCTAATTAAAAAACAGAGAAAAAAACGAATATTTTTATGGGGTTTTGTTCATACAGGAAAAAAAAACACAAAGTGTTCAGGTTATCCATTAATCATGTTTTTTTTTTAACCAGGTTCTTATATACAATGTTGAAATTTAGCCCAATAGCCATGCTATCATTGGAATTTTACTCTTCTAAAGATGGATAGGTATACTTCATCAAGAGAAGCTAGGAGAAAGAATCGCGCAACACTGCAACACATGGTGTCACCTTATAGCAAGGTAGTTGCTAGCGTGGCGTTCAATGGTGGCCTCAACCTCCCCTTAAATGTGCCACGTGGCACAATGCAAAAAAATTTAATTTTTTTAGTTTTTTTGTATAAATTAAATATAAATATATTAAAATAATAAAATCCTATAAAAGAAAAAGTAAAATATAAGATTAAATTTATTAATCATTTACTAAAGAAACTATATTAATAATTGGTAAATTATAAAACAAATTAAGGAAACGTTAATAAAATAAATTAAGGAAACATAAAAGATAAAAAGATATTGATTAACATAAAAAATATTTATATTAATCTATTGAGTTACTTTATGAAAAAAGAATTTATAAACAATTGGATTTTTCTCTCTCATGTTTCATCCCATAATTTTTAAACGTTAATATCGTTTATATACGAGATTTTTTTTAAAAAAAATTACACCAAATTAACGAGCGTTTTATTATATTTCCAACAAGTACCATAGTGCTATATAAAAAACGGAGAAAAAAAACGACTATTTTTTGTGGGGTTTTGTTCATACAGGAAAAAAACATAAAGTGTTCAGGTTATTCATTAATCATGTATAGGCAAGCCGTTAATTATGTTCAAACCAGTAAATATGAATTCTATAATATTAGAGTTATACATTGTTTAAGGTTAGGCGTTAACATTGAATATACATTGTTAATTGTTTTAGGTTAGGTGTTACCCGAAACTTTCCTGCATGTAATTGTAAAGCACATCAGCCTATTTTGTATGTAAAATTAATATGCCATATTAGATTTTTCAACCCCGAGACATATATAAAAGAATTGATGTTTGTTGGCGTGCCATTCAATGGTGGCCTCAACCCTTCTTTGAATGTGCCACGTGACATAATAAGGTGAAAGATTTTTTTTAATTTTTTGTTTTTATTATATTAAATCTAATAAAAAAAATTAAAACTCTATTCCTATCTTCTTTATTCTTCATTCTTTATTGTTATCTCTTCCATTTTTTAATAAATTAAATATTTTTTTTAAAATCATATATAACATTTTCTCCTCCCGAAAACCCTAAACCCCTCTTTTCCCTCTCACCACTTCTACCACCACCTGCGCATTACATCTTCTTCACCCTCAATGATATTATTATTATCCACACAAAATCTAGGGTTTCTCTATTATTTGTCCTCGGGTATTCAAAACATAACATAATAATATGAACTCCAAAAATCCCTACACCTATTCGAATCTCTTCAAGCTTGAGGTATTCCATTTTTTTGTTCTTTATTATTATTATTATTATTATTATTATTATTATTATTATTATTATTATTGTGGAGGATCTGATTCTGAAACTTGCGTCTAATTTGGAAAATGTGATTTATTTATTGACTTCATATTGTATATCTTTACCCCATCGTAACATATTTATTATAATGTATAATAATATAAAATTGTATCGTCAAATATTAAAAATAACCTGGTTTCTAAACTTGAAATTATGATATTTCTTGAAACCATACCTATAAAACTATATATATTATGCACTGAAATAATGATTAAAAAATATTATATAAATTTAGAAGATGGTGGAGAAATTATTGATACCCCTCAAAGTATTTTGTTATTTTATTTTATTTTCATAGTTGACATAATGAATTATTCATTTTTTTCAATACGTTTAGTATGTTTTCTTTTTTTATCATTTTTTTATTAAGTTATATTAGATTTTTCAACTCCGGGACCTTCCCGAGGTAAAGCATTTTTAATGACATGTCATAATATTATGCAATCTCTCTTTTGAGAGATGCAACATAGGATGTAATGTGGCAACTCTAGACCAATTAAAAAAATATGATTTAAATATGATTTAACATAATCTATTAAATATCTAATCTAATAAATGTAAATATTAAAACTTTATTATTTTCTCTCTCATGTTTCCTCTCATAACTTTTAAATGTTAATATCTTTTATATATGATATTTTTTAAAGAAAAAAATTACACCAAATTAACGAGCGTTTTATTATCTTTCCAACGAGTACCATAGTGCTATATAAAAAACGGAGAAAAAAACGACTATTTTTTGTAACCCGACATGTATTATGTCAGGTTTGGAATTAGTTTAAAAAAAATTGTGGGTTTGGGTCGGGCCTGGGATTAGGTGATACCCGACCCAATTACCCTTTTTTATATTAAAATATGATAACTTATGGCATAGATTTGTTTATAATAATAATAATAATAATAATAATAATAATAATAATAATAATAATAATAATAATAATAATAATAATATTCATTAATCATATATTGGCAGATGTCATTTTTATAGTGTAGATACTTCTAACTTTATTCACTTTACTTAGATTTTTCAACCCGGGACGCTCCCAGGGTATAAACTAGTAATAATAATAATAATAATAATAATAATAATAATAATAATAATAATATATTGGCAGATGCCATTTTTATAGTTTAGATATTTTTAATTTTATTCACTTTACTTACATTTCTCAACCCGGGACGCTCCCAGGGTATAAACTAGTATCAATATTAATAAAACAAATTTCTATATAATATTACAATTGAAAGTTTACACACATCTATATACAATGTACCGTCTTTATAAAATCGTGACTTTTAACATAATTTTTATACTTTTGGTCATTTTCACAATTAAGTGCCAATTTTTTCAAAATCCACGATAAACGATAAAGAATTGATTACTTGAACTAGCATCCAAAAAACAATACGCATGCCTGACTAATTTAATTTAACCAACGATTTTATAACGTAGAATAGTAAAAACCATAATTTATTATCGTTCATCTTAAATTTATATTCTTTTTAACAAAATGTTACAATTGGACTTAGGTAGGGATGGTAATTAAACCCGAACTTGATGGGTAAACCCGATACATTTGGGACGGGTTTGGGTCGGGTAATCGGGTATGGGTCCGGGTATGGGATTAATTTTTATTTTTTTCGCGGGTTTGGGACGGGTTTGGGATTTGATGATATACTCGTTTACCCGACCCGATTAGATACCAAATATAATTTCTAGTATATGTTTTTAAATATGTATGCATAATATATCAAAGTGTCCACATCTAGACTGTCATCCTGTACTAAAAATTACCAAAAAATAGTGAATACTATTTGTTATTTATTTCTTTAAGTATTTTTAAGGAAGGTGAGAATGGTCCGTATTTGAACTGGAATTGGAGGTCTTTGCCAGACTCATTCGCTGAAGTACAGCAGCTCTTTGACTGCTGTGAAATGTTGTTCGGCCAGAGGTTGGGCGCTAATATGGACTCGTGGTTCTGGGACAATGGTCCCTTCAATGGTTTTGACATTCAAGTGGTGAAGAAATGGATAGATGGGGATCGTTATGTTCAGCCGGATGCATCATTCAAATGGTGTAGGTGGATTCCAATAAAATGTAATGTTTTTATGTGGCGTATGCTCCGCGATAGAATCCCAACAAAGAAAGCGCTTCAAAGAAGGAATATGGATTGTGGGTCTATTATGTGTAGTCTTTGTGAGGAACAGGAAGAAACGGTAGATCATTTATTCACTGGATGTAGCATGGCGTGTAACGTTTGGTATGGTATCTCGAGATGGTTGAAGCTGCCTCCGTTTTTCTTCTTCTCGAGACAGGATATTCTTCAGGACACGGACTGGCCGCCGCGGAAGAAGAAGGTCATTTACGGGTTGATGATTATTACTTGTTGGCGGATTTGGAAGGCGAGAAACGAAAAGATTTTTCAAAACAATGATCGGACGGTGGTTAACTTGGTTGCTGAAATTAAAGCCATTGGTTATGTTTGGTTTTCTAATAGAAGTAAAAAGGGTGTAATGGGTTGGAAGGATTGGCAAGCATTTGATTTTGATGTAACATAATGTGACATTGGTGTTTGTTAGGGTCTTCGTCTTGGAGATTCCGGTTTGTGTTTGTTTGTTGAATGAAATTTGCCTTAAAAAAAAAAAGTATTTTATATTTTTACATTGTAATCATTTACATATATATATTTATTTAATAATGGTAAATGTAATTGGTTAATAGTTACCTAATAGATATCCGTCGGGTCTTTGGTCGGCTATACTCAATAGGTAAGTTTTTAAAATTAATGGGTTTACCCGAAACCCGCGGGTATACCCGATACCCGACGGGTAATTACCCGACACAAACCCGACGGGTTTTTGGCCGGGTTTGGAACAAGCATACCTAATCAGGTATGGGGTTGGGATTACCTAAACCCGTCCCAAACCCGACCCATTGCCGTCCCTAGACTTAGGATGCTACAAAGTACAAACACATCGACAGTGGTCATTTTTTTTCCAGAAATATTTATTTGCAGTCCATAAACTAAATACTATTAAAAAACTTAAAAAGATTTCCAGAATCTAACCCCATTTTTATGGAACTTAGGATTCATACACCCTCTATTTAGGATTCATACACCCTGGCCCATATCACTTACTAATAGTAGGTTGCCACATATCCCAAAATGTGATGTCACACCCCCAGAATGTGACGTCACAGAGTGTATGAATCCTAGAACCCAATAAAAAAGTGTCTTAAACCATGATTCCTATGATTTTAGACTTCTCTATCTATCTTTCACCTGCACAAACAATTCTCATCCCAGCTACTACAACCTGCAACCCCGTAAACGATGAGGTGGCGGTGGTGCTGTCACGTGGGTAGGGGTATCTATTACCACTACTCGATATGACACCAGCCACCCTTAGGCCATTTGTTATACACATCCTACAAGGGCGGTCGGGATGCTACCCGAAATGGCCTTGGGTACCTTACTACCTCCACGTGTTCACCGCTACCGGTGACCCGTATAGTGGGTTCTAGGTAGTCTCTGGTATCATTTCCCGGTTCTAGTTCACATCTGCGAAAGTGTGTGCGGAGGATATAGATAGAAGCAAATGAGAGAGGGGTTGTCAGGTGGTGTCGCCGGTGGGAGGGGTTCTCGGGTGATGATGCTTGAACTTTTAGATAGTGGGGGCCGAAAGTCACGAGGCCCAATTTTTTTTTTTCAAATCGGTGGGTGCTGGACTCAATATATACAAAATTTCTAGACAAAAATGAGGAAATTTATACTATTGGGCCAAAAATCGAGGAGGCCTTTGCACCCCCAGGTCCAACTTAAGCTTCGCCCCTGGTGTGAGAATACTCCTGATGACATATTGGGACTAAGGTGATGGAAGAGTTACCTGAATGCTTCACGGGTGAAGCAACTCCCCCTAAGTACTTGATCGTCACATTAGCATATCCTCAGGTTATTTATCTTCATCTCTTAAACTATGTTATACTCAATCACTTATCTCTCATAACTTAGAGCATGTTTGGCTCTCCATTTCCTTTTTTCCTTTTGACTTCTTCTCCCTCATTTTCTCCTTAATCTCATAAGTTAGAATTTCTAACTTATAACTTTTCATCTATTTTCTCATTTTCAAAGTATAAAATCTCCCAAAACTCCTTTTCCAACAATTATCCAAACACTTTATTTTCTCCTTTTGACTTTTTCAATAAGTTATAAGTGATAAGGAGGTGTGGAAATGGAGATCCAAACATAAAAAGTCAGTACATCATTTCAGTTAATTAATTATGATCTAAAAATATATACAGTATGACGGCTTATTAATCATTCCTCATAATAATTTAAAACGCAAGTACAAACATTCGTAAACGCAAGTTGTAACAATTTCTGACGTAAGTAATAAAATGATCCCAAACTACACAAATTAAAACGCAATATACACGTACTTGAAATCAGAATAACAATATCAAAACTCTAGCACAATTATTGATACTTAGCAACTGATAGCAAACCTGATTTCGAAGTTTTTGCAGGTCGATCGTTGTTCTCCTTTGATCGTCACTCATATTCGATTCCTGTTAAGTACCATTTTATTCATTAATTTCTTATTGTAAAACACAACTAATAATTGCACGCAATACTTTTACCATTTGTTATATACATACCTGATTTCTTCTTCGATGTCATTGTATAGTAGATTATTGTGTTTTTTTTGGAATAGATCATTAAAAAAACCCCTAATATTAGATTTGTTTTGTAGATGCTGGACGATTTTTGAAGTTGGTTAGTTATTTTAGAAACTGCTATATCAATTGAATGAGATTTGTAATTTGCCCGCTTTTTTTATTTTTCGTCCAATTACTAATATGCCCTTAATCATGTTTTCGACAAATTTAATGACGCGTGGTTTTTTATGATCGTGCCCTTAATTATCCACTTTAACCGGCGGCTGAAATTACTTATCATCCTTCTTACGCGAAAGCGCTTTTTACGTTAGCCCCACCCATATAAATAAAACAAATTTATTTTTTATTACATTAAGGAACAATCTTCTATATAATATTACAATTGAAAGTTTACACACATATATATACAACTAGTTTTTATCCCGGGAGCGTCCCGGGTTGAAATATCTAATCTAACATAATAAAATATCTAATATGATAACATAATTAATGACTTGCCAATATATGATTAATGAATATTATTATTATTATTATTATTATTATTATTATTTATTTATTTATTTTAAACAAATCTCTGCCATAAGTTATCATATTCTAATAAAAAAACGAATTTCTGCGCAGGGGTATAAATCTAGTGCCATTACAAAATATTATATAATGTCAAATAAATTTGGAAGTTTGTAATTGATCATTATAAAAAGAACTAACATGAAATAAGAAAAAAAAAGTTATTCATTGAAATATCGAACGCATTAGTCTAAGGGTTATGTGATACGTTAAAAAATTCATGGGTATATGATCGGGTATATAGTTCGGGTATTTGGGTATGTGGTTTCGGGTAATTGGGTCGGGTATCACCTAATCACAGGCCCGACCCAAACCCACAATTGTTTTTTTTAAACTAATCTCAAACCTGACACAATACCTATCGGGTCACAAAAAATAGTCGTTTTTTTTTCTCGTTTTTTATATAGCACTATGGTACTCGTTGGAAAGATAATAAAACGCTCGTTAATTTGGTGTAATTTTTTTCTTTAAAAAATCTCGTATATAAAAGATAATAACGTTTAAAAGTTATGGGAGGAAACATGAGAGCGAAAATAATAAATGTTTAATATTTACATTTAGTAGATTAGGTATTTAATAGAATAGGTTAAACCATATTTATTTCTTTTTTTTAATTAGTCTAGAGTTGCCACATCATATCCTATGTGGCATCTCTCAAAGGAGAGATTGCATAATATTATGACATGTAAAATTATTAGCTTTGCAATATATATATAGATAGATGTACCGTCTTTATAAATCGTGACTTTTAAAATAATTTGATTTGCTAAAAAACTGAAATTACCGAATCAAGTTTTTATGGCTTTTCCACAACAACCATGTTAAACGTGTTAGTGTATGTGTAGTGGTGGGGGGTTATGAGGGTTATGAGTTTTAAAATATTAAAAAGTAATAGAAGGAGGGTTATAAAAAAGAGGGTGTAGTGGGAAGGGGGGTTATGGGGTGTTATAAATGATTAGGTAATCATTGTTTTTTTATTTAAATAATAATAATTCAACACTTTCTTCTTTCTTCTCTCATTCACCTACCATATCCTCTTTCATCCAAAACTTCCTGAGTTCCTTCAAACCCCTCCAACTTTCTTTCATCTAGGTTCTTCATCAACATAATAATAATAATAATATAAAGGTGAGTTGGTTTTTTTCATTATCTTCATCTTCATAATCATAATAATAATAATAATAATAATAATAATAATAATAAGTCAAAGCGCTCGTTGTATGCATAACGCCTTGCCCCAAAATGCCACCATAGCGCCGCGCGGAGGCGGTGTTCCCCGGCGCTATGGGGGCCAAAACGCCCATATAGCGCTCGACTACACACTCTTAGAACCATCTTCCATAGATTGATTGATCCCAATTATATTTTTTTATACTTTGGGTCATTTTCACAATTAAGTGCCAATTTCTTCAAAACACACCATAAAGAATTGATTACCTCTACGGGTTCACCGCTGTCGGTGACCCGAATAGTGGGTTCTGAGTAGTCTTTGGTACCATTTCCAAGTTCTAGCTCACTTCTGCAAAAATATTAACATAAATATTTTATCTTTTTTATTTGCCTGACACAGCCGACTGACAGAAAATGTCAGTACATCATTTCAGTTAATTAATTATGATCTAAAAGTATCTACAGTATGACGACTTATTAATCATTCCCCATAATAATTTAAAACGCAAGTGCAAACATTCGTAAACGTAAGTTGTAACAATTTCTGACGTAAGTAATAAAATGATCCCAAACTACACAAATTAAAATGCAATATACACGTACTTGAAATCAGAATAACAATATCAAAACTCTAGCACAATTATTGATACTTAGCAACTGATAGCAAACCTGATTTCGAAGTTTTTGCAGGTCGATTGTTGTTCTCCTTTGATCGTCTCTCATATTCGATTCCTGTTAAGTACCATTTTGTTCATTAATTTCTTATTGTAAAACACAACTAATGATTGCACGCAATACTTTTACCATTTGTTATATACATACCTGATTTCTTTTTCGGTGTCATTGTATAGTAGATTATTGTGTTTTTTTGGAATAGATCAGTAAAAAACCCCTAACATTAGGTTTGTTTTGTAGATGCTGGACGATTTTCGAATTACTAATATGCTCTTAATCATGTTTTCGACAAATTGAATGAGATTTGTAATTTGCCGCTTTTTTATTTTTTGTCAAATTACTAATATGCCCTTAATCATGTTTTCGACCAATTTAATGACACGTGGTTTTTTATGATCGTGCCCTTAATTATCCACTTTAACCGACGGCTGAAATTACTTTTTATCCTTCTTACGCGAAAGCCCTTTTTACGTTAGCCTCACCCATATAAATAAAACAAATTTCTTTTTTATTACATTAAGGAACAATCTTCTATTTAATATTACAATTGAAAGTTTACACACATATATATACAATGTACCGTCTTTATAAATCGTGACTTTTAACATAATTTGATTTGCTTAAAAACTGAAATTACCGAATTAAGTTTTATGGCTTTTCCACAACAACCATGTTAAACGTGTTAGAACCATCTTCCATAGATTGATTGATCCAAATTATATTTTTTTATACTTTGGGTCATTTTCACAATTAAGTGCCAATTTCTTCAAAACCCACCATAAAGAATTGATTATCTCTACGGGTTCATCGCTGCCGGTGACCTGATGTAACACCCCAACCGATGGCGGAAACATCGAGGTGTCACGTAGTGACGATTATTCAATAGCTCATGGACTAAAGTGTAAATTTGAATACATTGATTAAATAATTTATTACATTGAAATGAAATACAACGATTCTAACTGCCAACTAAATTGTAATACAATGAATCAAAATCTAAATATAAATCCGAAAGCTTAAAGGATGCATCTCAAAACAACCTGAAACATGTACAAAAATGATTTGGTCAATACAAAAAAATTGTATTGGTGAGCATACCCTGTTTGAATAAATATGGTAGGAAAAGTGTTTAGCAATTCATGTGCGGTACCATTTGCAATTATGTAATAAGTAATATCCGTTCAAAATCAACCCTATGTAAAGAAAAGCAGATATATATAGTATGCGCTAGTAGTAATGTAATACATAGCAATGACAAGGACTCTCAACAGAGTCACAAGGGTATATACCATAGTACTATTCATTGAAATGCTAGGCCCTCAAAGGTTAATGATTTTGACAAGTCATAGACACACAAATTAACATAAAGCAAACACACATGAGAATTGCATTTAGTAAAAGAAATAGAAACTTGATTGTAAGTACATGAGTCACCCCAAAATGTAAAACAGTAAAAAGGGGAAAGATATACTCGCAGTTTGCGAAAGCGATCAAAATCCACTTAAGCGGTCGTGAGCTAAGTAATGGGAATTCCGAGGAATTCAACCTATAATGTGTAAGAATACTAATAAGGAAGTGTCTAAAAAGTCTAAGGTAACTAGGGTCTAAGGCATTAGGGTTTGCTAAGTCGATTTGGGGAAGTAGAGTGTTTATGATAAGTCGCGTTAATGTAACAGTTGTATATCACAAATAATATATGAAAGGTTGTAAATGTGGTTTAAATAATATAATTATTACCAATTGAGTATTTAGTTAAAAATATGTTTAAATAATTAAGACAAAATAATTTAATTAATTACTTTAACTAATTATTGTAAATAAATACAATAATCATAAATATTGAAATAAATAGTTATGAGTTACTCAAAGATCCATTAACGATAATAAAGACTTTCAATCATAAGACATTTCTATTTTATAAGAAAATATTTATAAAATAGATGTTTAAATAGTGTAAATAAATAAATGTTTAATTATATCTAATTAAACATAAATAATGTTAATAATACAAGACATGACTCAAAAATACTATTTTTATAGAAAATGGATGCTTTCTGATGTAAAGTAATGAAAATAATTTTCTCATAATTTTTATAAACTTATTTATATTTAAAACTGATTTAATGAGATTAAATCATGTTTAAATGATTTAAAATAGGAAAATCAATAAAAATAAATGTTTTCTGAACCAATAATTTTTATTTTAGTTCAAGATCATTAGAAATAATTTATCAAAAATTTTGAGACTAAAATCATTAAAAATGAATTTTTAATCAATTAAATATGATTAAAACAAATTAAATCAATAAAAATAAGAAAATAAAATATTTTTCAGAAACTAAAAATATTCTAATTTTCTATAAGTTATCAAGAAGCTATAATTAAATTTTCATAATTTTTGGATCAAAAATGAATTTATTATGAATATTTAAAGATTTGCATATATTATAATAATTGTAAAGAAAAACAAACAAATGAAAGGAAAATGAAATTTGTTACAAAAAAAATAATCTGACCATGCCTGGGTTCGAACCCAGGCGCTCTGAATGCAACAACACACCCCAAACCATTATACCACCATAAGTCTTTGTATTTTATTTAGAGATATAAATATAAAAATATTAGTTCCAACCCACCTTCTTCCCCAAAATCATCCTACATAAACCCTAACCCTACCCTAAGATTAATAAACCACGGTTCAATAAAATTAAACCACGAATTTATGGGGCTTTTGAAAAGGAAGGATAATAGAACGAAACGGCATAAAGAAAATAACCTTACAACGAACGATTAGCGGTTGAAAATGCGAAAAACAGGTCCGACATAAAACTCCCTTCTTGAACACTTCAGGTCACGATTTGGGTGTTTTTATTGTGGGTTTATGTCTTGTGAAGGTGCAGAAGTCTAATGATAAGGTCCATTTATATCCAGAGTGGTTAACAGTCGAGTATTGATGTGATTAAAAGCTCGGCCGGTTACACTTAATCTTGCTCGTTTTAAGTCCAATTAAACGCATTTAAAACCTGTTTTATATATTTAAAATCGATAATTATAAGGGAGAAACGTTCGGGATTAATTAAAACGAGTTAAAAGGGGTTTAAGAGATCAATTGGGTTTGGCCGGAATTTAAATCCGGTGGCCGGAACCTGTGGCCAGAAAACCGTGAGGGAGGGAAGAGGGAAATTCAGATTTGAAGTTTCAAGTTTTGTCAATTTTGGTCCCTCAACTATAACTAGGTTAGTTTTATTATAGTATAGTTAGTTTTCCCTTTATAATACACTAACCAAGTTAATATAATTAAAAAAAATGTTTTTAAAGCTTTATAAAACTATTTTTTTTATACAATCTTTTACGAATACATTTCACCTACGCATTTGATTAAAACTTATACCCGATCTATAATTAGTATAAATGATAAAAAAAAATTTACTTCGCTTTAAAATTTATTTTGAAAACGACAAAATTCACAGAGACTATAATGGAAATAATTGAAGGGCTATTATTGTCAATTTGACGAAAGACGAGGGTGACGGATGTCACACCTGAATAGTGGGTTCTGGGTAGTCTTTGGTACCATTTTCAGGTTCTAGCTCACTTCTGCAAAAGTGTGTGCGGAGGAGATAGAGAGAAGCAAATGAGAGAGGGTTTGCCAGGTGGTGTTGCCGGTGGGATGGGTTCTCGGGTGGTGATGCTTGAACTTTTAGATGGTGGGGGTCGAAAGTCACGAGACCCAATTTTTTTTCAAATCGGTGGGTGCCGGATTCAATATATTCAAAATTTCTAGACGAAAATGGGAAAATTTACACTATTGAGCCAAAAACCAAGGAGGCCAGGCCAGGTACCCCAGGTCCAACTTAAGCTTCGCCCCTGGTGTGCGGATACTCCTAATGACAGATTGGGACTAAGGCGATCGAGGGGATACCCGACTACACACACACACCAATAACACAACCGACAACATATCAACCAACTACACACCCACCAACTACACAATCCCCCCCCCCCCAACATTTGAATATTACGAACCACAAGATCCTGACTATTTGACCACCGAAGAATTGGTTTACGCATATGATTACGTAATGGCTCTAGTACAACTAGGAACAATACGACTTGGAGATTTTGTACGAGTGCCGGAGCGTGTCAATCCTCCTATAGTGCGAAACCCACCGGTCCCGGTACAAAACTACCCGGACGAAGGTTATGAAAATGATCCCGGGCCGAATACGTAAATAATTCGGATCAAGAAATGTATTGCCTGATATACGTTAAAATATACATACTTAAATCCCCGATTAAGCTCCCAAATTACGCGTTTTCGACCATAATTGCACGAATTCGGTACTTAACCGCTTCATATGTTTATTGCAGGTCTTAAACGACGTCCCACGAGCAAAGTCGAAGAAACCGGCCGAAAATCGGACAAGACGGAAAGTTTCTGCAAAATCAGGCAAGTCTGGAAATAGTGCACGGTCGTGCACCCCAGGTGCACGCCCGTACGGGCTCATTTTGCTCGGACACAGACGAGTTGCACTGCCAGTGCAACCTGGAGTGCAGCTGATGTTCTCGGGCACCCTGATCAGCACTACCGTGCGGGTGCCCGTGCGGCTCAAGTTCTCGGGTGCACTGCCAGTGCACCAGGCAGTGCACTCCCAGCACCCGGCCACCACCATACCCGCACGCCCGTGCACCCTAGGTGCACGGCCGTGCGGAATATCTAGATATTTCCAGAAACGACTCAGCCACTTGCCCACTTGCACGTCAACTCATCTTGATAAAGTGCACGGCCGTGCACTTTAGGCGCACGGCCGTGCACAAAATCAAAGTTTCTATAAAAACAGAGCATAACCCACTGATCAAATATTGGGTGATCTCTGGGCGATTTAGGGCGATTTTCTGGACCAGGGAGCTGCTGCAAAGGCGAGGAACAAGCTCGGGAACTCATCCGAATCATCTATCATCATCCAATCCATCACATTCAAGTTTTATGGTTTGATCTATTAAGCTTTTAGTTGATTCAAATCTGTTTATTTTAGCTTGTTTGTGTTGTGTATGTATTACATTATAGTCTAGTAATCATGTTTAGTAATCGTTAGTATGTAATCATGTTTTGTATAAATTTGGCGTTTTTCATGTTTAGATCTTGATGATCATAGCGCAACCTTGTTTCGTTGTTGTTGGATTTGTAGCTGTATTTGAATGACTTTGGCGATTGTCGAATGTATTAGGCGGATAAATGTAGAAAAACCGTCTGTTTATTCGTCCAGTAGTAGACTAGTTAACTTGTTAAATAGTTTATGCCATGAAACTGTAACCGGGTATTGGTTTGGTTAAAGTCGGTCGAATAACGGTTAAAAATGCGTACCGGCACGTAAAAGGGTTTTAAAAGCCTAATGGTGTCGTTACTGGTCTTTGACAAGGTTAATGATCTTTGGTAGTTATTTTGGTAAAAATAGCGATCTTAGTAGATCTGGGTCCAAAGTTGGTAAAATGGAATAGGTTGTGAAATGCTCTACTTTATGCTAGTTTAGGTGGCTGTATTGTGTATTCGGTATCGCTTTCCTGAATTAGTGAGGTTAGAATACTCTTAACAGATGACAAACTTATCTTTAGAAGATCTGCATGAGATCATATCAGCTGCTCGCTAATAAACGACTTGAAGTGGTTAACGTGTGTATTCGTGTTAGCTTTCTGTATAGTTGTCATGTTAGGATGCCTGAAAGGGACACTAACTGTCGGAAAATGGGAATGTTGATCACACGCCTGTATTACTTATTATATGTAGATGACATGCTTGGATTGGTATATTATAGTATATAGTTATATTTTGTATTTGGAGTCTTACATATGTTATTTAGATATTTTAGAATTAATTTAGTTAAAACAACAAACTTTCACTATCTTTTCTTACTGGTAAATCGGGGATAGAGTTTTAGTACCATTGCTCCGCGCGCGTCCATGGATCGATATCTGGTTCTTATCTACACATTACTACATATATGACAGTGTACACTTGCCCTATTGTGTGTGTTTTAATATTAAGGTCTAAACCATTTTTATAAATATTAAAGCAAAACGTGTGTTATTTCATTGTAAAATTATGTGTATATTCGCACACGTCATTGCCCGACACCCGAAAGTGAGGGATATCAATATCACTACGAGAGGTCGGGCGGGCGTGATAGTGATCGTGACGTTTTCTTCGCCCGAGTCAATTGCGTATTATTTCTTTTTATCTATGTTTAAGTGGTATTTTAATTAGGTTTATGTTTATGTTTAATTAATGTTTTAATTATGTTTGTATTTTGAGTGTTATTTTTAACGGTTAACTTTCATTAAAAATTAAACAACATTAAACATTAAACATTAAACAATAAACAACTTAACCATAAATTATTAAACATATGGCGCAACATTCGCCATGTCGCAAAATGGATGAAGTTAGTCCTGTGTGCATGGTAATAGTCGCGGCGCGTGACTTGGATTGGAATGTCTTCTTGAAGATTAGGATGCCTCTTCATCGTGGCTTCATAGAGGGCGTTCCATCGGATACATCTGGACCAAAGAGCAATCTGATGCGCGGTTGCACGCATCATGTTTATTTGCCAGTTTTGTATAGTTTTGAGTCGTTTAGATAGTATTTTTATTAGTTTTAGGTCAGTACTCTATTATTTTAGTATTGTATATATTTTATTACTTTATGGTTGTTTTTACTATTAATTAATTTATTTTATATTTTTGGTAGGTGATCGCATAGAGCGGAGCTAAAACAGTACAAATTATATTCAAGACCCGAACACCCGAGTCGAAAGCACGGGGTCATAATACCATTTATAATAATAGTATATTTAATAATGATAATTATAATAATAATAGTAGTAAAAAAAAGAAAAAGAATTGGAATTACGTGGGAAACCCCAAAGCACATTCTTGGGGACAGAAGTAAAACAACAACAAAAATTGCAATGGGCCTTATTTGATTTTACAAGAATTTTTAATAGAATTGGGCTGGTCTTGATGCATGATGGAAAATAAATGGTGGCCACAAATGAAGTCGGTGGGGTTTTGAATTAAAAAAAAAAAAAAAAAGAGGTCGTATATATATCATTTGGGGGACGGCGACAATTTTGATACAGGGCAGAGGATTATTATTCTAAAGTCGCAGAGGAGAAAAAGAAAGAGGGATCCAACTTTTGAAGACTCAAGCTTCATGGCTATGAGTGGCTAATCCCTTTATATTACACTGGGGTTGTAGGCTTTTGATATCTAGGGTTTGAACACATTGGGTATTGTTCTTAAACTTTTGTTTATGTTATTGTGTGCTTGAATTAACCGTGTTAATTGGTGATTAATCTTATGCTAAACTGATTGTAGTTAATTGATCTTGTGCCAATTTCTCGTGAGATAAGCATGATTCCTTACGTTAACACAAACATAGGATTGTATGTTCTAGGTAATGAAGTATATATAATCTATCTTGATATTGATAAAACTTGATGCCTAAGCCTATTGAACAATCACTCCGTTAGTGCCAATTACATTATTATTGTTTACCCAATTGTTAAAGCCCTAGTATTCAATTGTCGAATCCTTAGTGTAATCTTTTTAATCCAATTCTTTACAAACATCACTTTTATTTATAATTTCAATTAAAATTTTAGTGTTATAAACAACAACTTAAAATAAAAAATCTTAAATGAACAAAGTGCACTCTTCATAAGTCATATAGCATCTTCATAACCAATACTTTCCAATCAACTAAACAATACTCGCTGACCACATGCTCCTTGGATTCGATACCTTATTTACCCTAACTGTTAATTAGGTTTTGCATGACCCTAACGACAGGTCATCAAATGGCGCCGTTTCCGGGGAGCTAGCGCGCTTAGTGTTTAGAGATTAGTTGATTTTGTGATAATCTGTTTAAGTGTTTGTTTGGTTTATTCTCTATTTTTTTCTTTATTACGTGGGTGTGTTACTTGTGCAGTTTACAGGTAGTGCATGCGTACAAGACATTCGGGGAGGACATCTCCTTTAGTGTTTGAACCAGAAATCGAAAGAGTAGTAAGAAGAAACCGACAACACCGGTTAGAGGAGCCGATTCCTTCTAACCCTCAATCACCACCTACACATCAGCCTTTGTCGTTTGGAACCGTTCAAATGGCAACCTCAAATCAAAACCGCCGTTCGGGTGAAAACCGTATACCACCCACTCCACCACATCCAAACTGAACCCAACACCCACAACAACACCCACCTTCTCAATCAAACTATAACCAAATTCCCAACACCCGAAATGTCAATCAAGGCCCCTCTGTATCAAACTGTGGCAATCCCACATTCGACCCTGTGAACAGATTTAATGAATCAAGATATGATGACCTTGAGGATAACATTGAAGAACTGAGAGGAAATATCAACGATGATGAACCATTTAGTGTTCCAAGTTATCAGTCATCAGAGCGAGTCAGTGTTCACACGTATCATTCGGGGGAATATGAACAGTCGTAAAGGGAGTATACTGAAGAAGAAGATGGTTGGGGGTATGGCAATGGTAATGGTAGTCATGAAGATGAAGAAGACTACCAAAGTGATCATCACTCCAATGTGGATGCACACCAGAATGTGGGAAATGAAGGGTACTATAATCATGACTTTGTCAATCGACCGAGGCAAAACCCAAGAGGGCACCGAAATCATCAGGGTAATTATTATCGGGATGCACATTATGTTGGTCAAGCAAATAGAAAGCCCCTTGTGAGAAGGCAACAGAGAGAAAAAGAGGTTGATGCACCCCGAAGAAGGCCTCATGTTCCAATGCAAGGGGTTAATAGTCGGTTTAGACCACTTGCCTCTGAGAATGAATCACCCATTGTACCTCCACCTCCAGGAAGAAGATCTTTCGATTGTAAACCGAACTATATCAACATTCTTCCTCATTTTCATGGGATGGCTACTGAAGACCCATATGATCATCTTTCTGAATTCAAAGCAATGTGCGGTACTATGGGAGGTCACAATTTCTCCTTAGATGAAGTTCAGTTAAGGTTGTTCCGGTTCTCCCTCAAGGATAAGGCAAAGACTTGGTTTCTTACTTTGCCCGCACACATCATCTATACTTGGGGAGAGATGCAACAGGTGTTTTTTGATGAATACTTCCCTAGTTTTAAGACGGATGGGGAACGATTAGAGATTTGTTCCTTTCAACAGTTACAAGGGGAACCACTTCATGAAGCCTTCACTCGTTTTAAGGAATTAATTCGGAAATGCCCACACCACAACATTGAATTATGGGAATTGGTTAACAGCTTTGTGAACGGGTTGAGCAAGGAGGAAAGGAAATACCTAAAGTCCACTAGCAATGGGACTTTATTATCTAACCTGGAGCAAGAAGATTGGGATTTTTTGGAGAGAATGAGTAAGAACTCCAAAGCTGAAGAATCCGCAGACAGAAGAACCAAACACCCCATTTTAAAGTCTCTTTCAGATGTGGATACCAATGCAAAAGACCGAATTGCTACTTTGGAAAGAGAATTGGCTCGTATGAAGAAAAGGGAAGTATCATCGGGGCCATATGCGGTGTGTGGAGTATGTAACGAAATGGGTCATAAAACTGATGAGTGCCCGAAAAATTCGGTTCAAGAAACTGCTGATGTAAATCAAGTGTATGGAGGGGAAAAGAAATATGACATGAACTCCAACACTTATCATCCAGGTTTAAGGAACCATCCTAATTTCAGGTATGGTAATGCTTCAAATCAGATGAATCCGAATTTTCAATCAAACAATCAAGGGGGTAACCAAGGTGGATCATATCAGAACCGCCAAGGTAACTATAATCAAGGTGGTGGTTATCAAAGAAACTATAATCAAGGTGGTAATTATCAAAGAGGGTATAATCAAGGTGGTTCGTCAAGCAATCAAGGTGGAGGTGATGAATCTTTGAGTTCAAAGATGGATGCTTTAATAAACATGATGAAAGAGAACAACAAGGCAAATGAGGTGAGAGACAAGTCTCACGAGGCTCTAGTGAAACAAGTGGGACAACTTGCAGAAGAGATGGCTCAATTGAGAGGAAGCACGAGGAAGCTTCCTAGCGATACCACTATCAACCCGCAGCATCAAGGTTCGAGTTCAAAGAACACTCAAAGCGTGCACATAAACGCGGTTAGTTTTATTTCGAAGGATAAGGTTGTGGGTAATGAAACAACTCCACCACAACAATTTGTTGATGGTGTAGTGGAGGAGGTTGGTAGTGATGATGAGCAGGAAGAGGAAAAATTTTCGCAAAACAATTTTAAAGTTAAAAATTATAAAAAATCCTTTTGCGAAAATTGCTTAAATGAGATGGCTACTAAGACAAGTGTGGGGATGGAGACTAATAACATCCCATACCCTGCAGCTTTAGTAGACCCAAACAATGTGTCAAGCATTTATAAGTGGAGCCCACCAAAGGACGAGAGGTGGGAAAATTTTAAACAAGTCAAAATAAATTTACCACTTATTGATGCAATTGAAAAGGTTCCTGCTCATGTCGAATGTGTGAAAGAGTTGAGCAACCGAAACAAGCACAACAAGTTGCCCGAACACTTAGGGGCACATGTTTGTGCTGTTTTGTCGGATGCTCTTCCCCCTAAACTTCAAGATCCAGGAGCCCCATTGATTCCAATTCAGGTTGGAGAATTTAAAATAGAAATGGCGCTCCTAGATCTTGGAGCATGTGTGAGTATATTGCCTGGGAGTCTGTTTGACCAATACGACTTTGGTCCACTACATGAAATTAACACCACGGTGGTGTTAGCTGATCAGACTCCCACGCATCCAAGGGGGATGGTGAATAATGTGTTGGTTAAGGTAGAGGATTTCTACTACCCAGTTGATTTTTTGGTGGTAGACTATGTAAGTAGTGCTAAAAACACACAACCCACCGTTATACTGGGTAGGCCGTTCTTAGCAACTGCGCATGCTATTATAAATTGTGCTAATGGAACGGTACGCATGAAGTTTGGTGACCGTGAGTTATGTTTAAATGTATATCCAAATTTGTCTAACTCGGTTGTTGATGAGAAATGTCCCAAAAATTACATTTTTTATAGTGGTGGCCCTCTTGTAAAAGAGGATCACCCAAAAGAGGATTTTTGTGTGGTTAACGGGTTTGGAGCAGTCAAGAATAGCACGGTAAAAGGAAGAAAGACGAAATTGAAGAAACCGCCTGATTTGGACAATGAAACAAGAACAGAAAAGATGGTTGACCCCGTTAGGAACACCTTAAAGGACCTAGCGGAACGTAGGAGGGTTGCATCTTTAGAGGCGGAGGGAGGAAGGCATCCAACTTGACCACCATGAGGGTAGTGTATTTGGTCTGGCTGAAGACCCTAAAACTTAGCGCTTTTGGGAGGCAACCCAAAAAAAAAAAAATCAGGTATGATTCTTGTACAGTTTGTATATTTATTTATTTTGTTTTATTTTTCTTTTATTTTTAGTTAGTATTTTGAGTCTCTTTTGATTTCTGGGAATGCTTTGAGTTTAACTTGCAATCAGATAACTTGCCTGTACTCAATCTCCATTCAGGCAGGGTAAATCTGTACACCATCGATGTATCAGGCATCCTAGAATTTTACGTTTTTATTTTTCTTTGAGTCTTAGTTCAGGTTTGTCTATCGGCCGCGAATGAAATGCTATACGGTTCGATTGGGAGGAATTCTAGAGACTCATACGCGCACTGCCTATATCCAGGGGAGTCTGTTCCTTTTACTGTTGTATTTTATTTTTATTTCTGCTTTATTTTATTCCTAGCTCACATTGAGGACAATGTGTCGTTCAAGTGTGGAGGTGGGGAAACTTCGTTTTTATTTATTTTTGTGTCTTAAAAAAAATTCAAAAAAAAAATGAAAATGTCTTGAAAATTGTTACTAAAAAAAACATTCTAATTAGACATAAAAGCAGCTTTTTCGGTACCTACCAGTTGTTTCTTGATTATTTTGGCAGTAGATTCTTAGTCATGATCTAATTTGTGGAAAAGTAGTATGAACCGTTATCAGCAGGTGTTTTTAAGAAAAAAGTTTAGAATTGTCTGACTAGATTTAACAAGCTATTGATAATAAATGCATGCACACATCAGTAACCCATTTCCCCACGTTTGTGAGATCTTGAGCCTACTAGTTGATAGATTGATTTATATATATTTTCGTTTGTTGAGAGTAGGCCAGATGTTTCTCTATTGCAGAACTTGTGTGATTTGATACATGCCGAGGTTGTAGACTAGATATGCACATAGATGATAAAGGCAATTTAGGATTACCCTTCTCGTTTGATACCCGTGTATTTGTTTACGTGATTAACCTGTTTACCAACAATATTACCCCTAGTAGCCATGTTGAGCCTTTACTTATTCGTTTGTTAAACCCAAATCAGTTTCTTAAACTGACCTTTTGTGTCACCAGTGTTACTTGACAATCTAAGTGTAGTTATTATGATGTTTAGTATTTATTCGCTGAAAAAAAAATCAGTCAATTCATGAGACCGATATACCAAAGTAGGCGATTGAAAAAAAAAGAGTGAAAAAAAAAGATATAAAAAATTTTTGTTAGTATTGTGTAATACGGGTTGAAAATAACCCGCAATTTTAGTTATTGTGTTTAGTATGAATAAAAGATTGTCATGGGTCGGTACATGTCTTCGTTTTAGCCACTTGTTAGCCAAATATTTCCTACCTTTACCTTAAGCCCAAAACCCGTAAGTCCTTTAGATATGTGCATTGCTTACAGTTGAGGTGTGATTGTCATACAAGCCTATGATAACAGAGTTGCATACTTGGTTTTTGAGTGATTAATACTAGCGCATTACATGCTAGTCCAGATATTAAACCGAGTGGAGTGAAAAATTGTGAGGGGTGTATTGCATGAAAATAAAAACCGGAAGCATGTTAGCTTTAGTCGGGTAAATTCTGTTTTTTTTTTTTTTTATGGAAATCAATTTGACTTGCTGAATTAACACATCTAATGCTGATCTGTAAATGGGGTATGACTTTGGACCTTAGCTAAGGTATGATAGGGCGACTGGGGTGCTAGTCCGTGATAATGTCTTGAGCAGGGTGTATATAATTTTTTCGAGACGAAAAAAGGTAAGTGTGGGGGTGTGATGCGCGGTTGCACGCATCATGTTTATTTGCCAGTTTTGTATAGTTTTGAGTCGTTTAGATAGTATTTTTATTAGTTTTAAGTCAGTACTCTATTATTTTAGTATTGTATATATTTTATTACTTTATGGTTGTTTTTACTATTAATTTATTTATTTTATATTTTTGGTAGGTGATCGTATGGAGCGAGGCTAAAACAGCACAAATTATATTCGAGACCCGAACACCCGAGTCGAAAGCACGGGGTCATAATACCATTTATAATAATTGTATATTTAATAATAATTATAATAATAGTAGTAGTAAAAAAAAAGAAAAAGAATTGGAATTACGTGGGAAGCCCCAAAGCACATTCTTGGGGACAGAAGTAAAACAACAACAAAAATTGCAATGGGCCTCATTTGATTTTACAAGAATTTTTAATAGAATTAGGCTGGTCTTGATGCATGATGGAAAATAAATGGTGGCCACAAATGAAGTCGGTGGGGTTTTGAAAAAAAAAAAAAAAAGAGGTCGCATATATATCATTTGGGGGACGGCGACAATTTTGATACAGGGCAGAGGATTATTATTCTAAAGTCGCAGAGGAGAAAAAAGAAAGAGGGATCCAACTTTTGAAGACTCAAGCTTCATGGCTATGTGTGGCTAATCCTTTTATATTACACTGGGGTTGTAGGCTTTTGATATCTAGGGTTTGAACACATTGGGTATTGTTCTTAAACTTTTGTTTATGTTATTGTGTGCTTGAATTAACCGTGTTAATTGGTGATTAATGTTATGCTAAACTCATTGTAGTTAATTGATCTTGTGTCAATTTCTCGTGAGATAAGCATGATTCCTTACGTTAACACAAACATAGGATTGTATGTTCTAGGTAATGAAGTATAGTTTAATCTATCTTGATAAAACTTGATGCTTAAGCCTATTGAACAATCACTCCGTTAGTGCCAATTACATTATTATTGTTTACCCAATTGTTAAAGCCCTAGTATTCAATTGCCGAATTCTTAGTGTAATCTTTTTAATCCAATTGTTTACAAACATCACTTTTATTTATAATTTCAATTAAAATCTTAGTGTTATAAACAACTAGGGCTGTGCAACGGTTCAGAACCGGACCGAACCGGACCGAACCGTAAACCGTTTATTTCAAAATATGAGAACCGGAACCGGAACCGATAATTACTAAACGGTTCGGTTTCAGAACCGGGTGAAACGGTTCTCATGAAACGGTTCTAGGCTGGAACCGGTTGTCAATAAAATCCTAAAATTTACATTAACAATTAAATAAAAAAATATAAAAAAAACAATAATTTTTCTTAAAAAAAATCATCAACAGTTTGTGTTAACCATGGCTACTAAAAGTATAGCAGTTTACGTATCAAAATATGTTTTGTTCGGATCAGATCATTCTTTTTATATAGATTAAACGAGTCAGAACAAGCTGTGCTGACCATCACATAAGGCAACAATCTACATTCCTACCAAGTTAAACAATTTAAAAGTGTTAAGAACTATAAAGATGGAAACAACATATTCTATTTCAAACTAATAATAGAATATTTAAATATTTAATTTAATTCTAAACGGTTCTAATGGTTCTAACGGTTCTTAACCGGACCCGTCGGTTCTAACCGGAACCGAACCGGGAACCGATTATGCCAAAATATGAGAACCGGAACCGGAACCTATAACATTAAGTCGGTTCGGTTCTAGCGGTTCCGGGTCGGTTTCACGGTTTTCGCGGTTCGGAACCGTTTATTGCTCACCCCTATAAACAACAACTTAAAATCAAAAATCTTAAATGAACAAAGTGCACTCTTCATAAGTCATATAGCATCTTCATAAGCAATACTTTCCAATCAACTAAACAATACTCGCTGACCACATGCTCCTTGGATTCGATACCTTATTTACCCTAACTACATAAGTTAATTAGGTTTTGCATGACCCTAACGACAGGTCATCACAATTCACTTACTAACGAGCGAATCCTTGGGGCGGTCAATTGTGCTGGTTATTTCATTGAATACCACCGACACCCATTTACAAAACGAAGTTTTCTGGAAATCGGCAGCATGAAGAAATGTGTTTCTCACTATCAAGTATGCCCTTATTAACACAATTTCTCATTTACATTCCACAGGACCATTTTAACGATACGATTAAAGTATGATAAACGGTTTTGGTGTGATTTTGGTATTGAAGTTATGAGGTTTTTATAGAACAAAATATAACGGTTACTTTTCTTGAATTATGGTTGCAACGGTTACTTTTTAATAACGGTTAGAAAATTAATTACCGTCTGAAAATTAAAAAAATGATTACTTTTTTGAATTTAAATGAAAATATAAATGAAAGATTCAGTGTAATGCTGCCTTTAAAAATGTCTTTCAGTTAAGTAAATCATTGAAGTGATGTGGCAATGCATGAGTGGTTAAAATAAGTTAAAGAAAACTAAGTTCTAGAAGTGTCCTTCTCCCCCTCGGAACTTACTCTTTTTTATATTATTTTAAATAACCATTCCTTTTGAATTTTAAAAGCCTCACCCTACCCTCCCCACCCGTCCCCCACCTGCGTTGCCTATAATTATTAACACAATGATGAACCACAAATTAAGGATCAAGTATTCATTCCTTTGTGTACAGTTAACAACATGGAACACTTTGAAGAACACAACGATGAAATCACATCTTCACTCAGTAAGCAAATTACTCACTCAAAATTAAACTAAAATCCATATACTTAAATTGAGTTATGCTAAACGTACCCTTTTCACTAGCTAGATATCATTTTTATTTACTGTTATATCAAGTTTTAGATAGAGAGGTACGTTTAGTCTCACCCATACATTTATCATTTAAAAATATGCAGTTCAAAACAACACACGTATCATTCAGCAGGAGGACGAGAATTCACCGATAGAGCAGGTTGCACTAACCGTACCCGTAACCGACAACCCGAGTTTACCGGTTGTGACATTCAGAACATGGGTACTAGGAACAGTAGCATGTGTGTTGCTGTCTTTCCTTAACCAGTTCTTCTGGTACCGTCGTGAGCCATTATCCATAACGTCTATATCTGCCCAGATCGCCGTCGTGCCACTTGGCCACCTTATGGCGGCGGTGATCACGGACCGGGTTTTTTTCCAAGGGAAGTGGTGTGAGTTTAGTCTGAACCGGGGGCCGTTTAATGTGAAAGAACATGTGTTGATTACTATATTTGCCAACTCTGGTGCTGGGAATCCCTATGCCATTCATATAGTGAGTGCTGTCAAGATATTTTATGGGAAGACGTTGACTTTTTGGGTGGCGTTGACTGTGGTGGTGACTACTCAGGTGTTGGGCTTTGGGTGGGCTGGCATTTTTCGAAGGTATTTGGTTGAGCCGGCTGCTATGTGGTGGCCACAAAATCTTGTTCAGGTGTCTCTTTTCAGGTACTTCCAAAATGGTCCATAAATTGATATGACATTAGTTGTGTGGTTATTATATTAAGATAGGCAAAACTGATTGGATGGGTTGGGTGACGGGTCAAATTGGGTTACGGGTATAAAGGGTTTTGGTTAAAAGTAAGGGCATAAACGAGCTAAGCAACTCATGAGGTTCTTGAGATCGGTTTGTTAAAGGTTGAATCAAGCTGAACTTAAACGACCTTGAGCCTAAAAATAAGTTCAATTAGTTAATGAGAATGAGTTAAGCTTTACTTATTGAGTTTGAGTAGACTTGCAAGTCTAAATTAGCCCATAGCACCATAGTTTATATAGCTGTTTATTAATTAATGTATTAATGATAATATTTATTTATAATATTATGAGCCGCCCAATAACAATAAATATAAATGTATATAAATTAATTAATAACTAATAAACGTGCCGGCTTAAAGCTTAAAATATTAACAAGCCGACCTCAAATTTTAGAAGCAAAACTTGAAACAAGCCAGGCTCTTGCTCTCGTGAGTTAAACGAGCCGACCTCGAGCTTAAATTAGCTCAGGTTAGGGTCTACTCGTTAACACACTGAACAATATGGCTTTTGACCAAAAAAGTATCAACATAAATAATTCAGGTACTTAGGGGAGTTGCGTCATCTAATACTCCCCTAATATTCACCCTTATCCACCCTCACCCCCACACCACTGGGCCAAAGCCTCAGTGGTGGCCACTGTGGCGAGATAATATAACTTTTAGACTCTCAAAAGGTGAATTCAAAAGTTTGGTATTGTTGTTGGTCATTTACAGGGCATTACACGAGAAAGAGACAAGGCCAAAGGGTGGGCTTACTCGTAACGGGTTCTTTCTCATTGCATTCGTTTGCAGTTTCGCTTACTATGTTCTCCCAGGGTACCTTTTCCCAATGCTTACATCGCTCTCATGGTTATGTTGGATCTTTCCCAAATCTGTACTAGCCCAACAAATCGGGTCGGGCCTTCATGGTCTTGGTGTAGGTGTCATTGGGCTAGATTGGTCAAGCATATCTTCTTATCTTGGTAGCCCCCTAGCTAGCCCATGGTTCGCCACAGCGAACATTGCAGTTGGTTATGGTCTAGTTACTTATGTTATAACCCCCTTAGCATATTGGTTCAATGTTTATGAAGCCAAAAGGTTTCCAATATTCTCAGATGATCTCTTCAGTTCCACAGGACAATCATACAACACCTCAGCCATTATTGACTCGAATTTCCACTTTGACTCGGATGCATATGATCAAGAAGGTCAAATTTACCTCAGCATCTTTCTTGTCATAAGTTATGCAGCGAGTTTCGCGTGTCTCACTGCGACTGTGGTTCATGTATTCATCTTCCATGGAAGGTTTGCATCTTTTTTTCTCTTCCCTTTTGATTTTCTAATCCTGGCAAAACAAATTGGTCAAATCATGTATATTGTTCTATCCTTACAAATTTATTAAGGAAGTACAAATATCTTTTATATTAAACGTGTGATCATGGTTGCAAAAGTCGCTAGGCGCTCCCTAGTCGGAGTCGGGAGTACTCGGGGAGTTCTCGGCCTAGTCGGAGAGTACTCGGGGAGTACTCGGCCTAGGCGTAGGGTATTCGGTCCTCGGCGACCTACCTTGTAGCGATTACTCGGGGAGTACTCGGCCTTCGAGACCTTGTTTTACAACAGAGCGTGTGATCTGTTATAAGTACATATACTTTTACGCCTGACATACATGACAACAACTCATTTGTTGGTTTGGGCGCATAAGTACATGTACTTTTGCGCCACTTGACATATAAGTCAACACGTCACTTTTTTTTTGTTGAAACCATGTGAAAACGTGTTCCAACAAAAATAATTCAGGTAGAAATGACTCATCACGAAAAAACAAGTATTAAAATGGGTATTCTTCGACACTATGTACCTTTCAAGCGTGTGTCACGCATTTTATGCAAAGTTTTAATGTTGTTTTAGAGAATTACGGGAGCTAAGCAAGTCCGCCTTTGAAAAAAAGAACATAGATGTACATACCAAGCTTATGAGACGATACAACCAAGTTCCCGAGTGGTGGTTCACTTGCATTCTGTTAACAAACATTGTAGCAACGTTGTTTGTGATCGAATACTATAAAAGCCAACTTCAAATACCATGGTGGGCGTTCTTGTTAGCCTGCGGCCTGGCTTTCTTTTTCACACTTCCGCTTGCTGTCATCACCGCAACAACAAACCAGGTATCTTCAATTCAATATTAAAATAGCTAGATTACTTATGTTCAGACCGAATTCTAACATGGTAATCTTGTTATTCGTTGCAAAAAGACGCCAGGCCTAAATGTGATAACCGAATACATCATAGGATATTTGTATCCTGGATACCCTATGGCCAACATGTGCTTTAAGGTTTATGGATACATAAGTGTAAAACAAAGTATTTTGTTTTTACAAGACTTCAAACTCGGACATTACATGAAGATTCCACCAAGATCAATGTTTATGGCTCAGGTTAGTTTCTATACCTTCATATTTATGTTATAAAACTTGTTTTTATCTGTCCCTAATATAGTTGCCAATTTCATCACAGGTATTCGGTACGCTTATTTCAGCATTGGTACACTTAGGAACATCGTGGTGGCTAATGGACACAGTCCCAAACATATGTGACCGAGCCTTGCTTCCCCCAGGCAGTCCATGGACCTGTCCAAGCGACCATGTTTTCTACGACGCCTCAGTCATATACGGTCTAATTGGTCCCCGCTTGATCTTTGGTGATATAGGCTACTACAACTCCATAAACTGGTCCTTTTTAGTGGGTGCATTGGCTCCTATTATCGTTTGGCTCTTGCACAAAGCTTTTCCGAGCCAAAAATGGATTACATTGATCACAACACCGGTTCTTTTGGGTGCAACAATATACATGCCTCCAGCCACTTCTGTAAACTATAATAGTTGGATAGTTGTTGCATTTTTGTCTGGCTTTGTGGTTTATAGGTATCATCACGAATGGTGGGGACGCCATAACTATGTGTTGTCCGGGGCGTTAGATGCAGGGTTGGCATTTATGGCAGTGTTGTTGTATGTTAGTTTGGATATGGAAGGTGTTGGTTTGGAATGGTGGGGAAGTGCACCCGACGCTTGTCTGTTGGCTTCGTGTCCGGCTGCTCAAGGCATTTTGGTTGATGGATGCCCGGTTATTTCATAGCAGTGGCGGGTCAAGGGGGAGTGAAATCAAGAAAGGCTTTCGGCCTCCACTTCGCTAGGACCCCAAAATTATAAAATACAAGATTATGTGGGCAACCGATAATATCATAGGAAAAAAAATATTTTATTTAATAAAAAAGGCCTCAATTTTATTAAGTGTTAGTTGGCTCAAAAACTAAGAGCTGGTCCTGAACATTAATAGTGCAATAGATGATACTAAACTAGTTTTTATAACTATGAAGAACTATATAAATTGTTAACTAAAGCAACTCAACAAAGAAACGAGTAGGATTAGATCGATTACATGTTACCAGTCCAAGAACTATATATCAAATGTCAATAGGCTAACTTAACTTATATATATGATGGTTTATCCAAGATGAGTTTGAATTAGGGACTTAGGGTAAAAGTTCACTTTTTGGAATTTTATAAAATAAAAATCATGTAACTGGTCCAACTGTCTGCGACTTACACTGTGTTTTAGAGTTTCATTTAAAGGGGAAGAGAAAGGACTAGGAAGGAAGTGGGGGAAAAATGTGTTCCAGACAATATAGAGCTTTTTGAGGTGATTTTTTTAAAGCGATTAAAATGCATAACTGGACCGTTGCACTATATGGGTACTAGTTTGACTGGCCGGTTCATTCTAATCCTAAAAACGTTTGACTGGCCGCACCTTCCACCTTAATATTAAAAAGAAAAAATATCACCAATCGACGCCGTCTTTACGAATCTGTCATCTTGCACAACTAAAATAAAAGAAGCTATATCAAACGTGAAGCAGCGAAGAACTTGTCACAAAGGTTATTACCAACGTATGACCAACAAAAGAAGAGAAAATCGATATTCACCAAAACCGCTCAAACAAAAATCTTGATGACTTAGTTTACAAAATTTGACCTGCTACTAGATTCAAACATCTTCACAAACATTGAAATACGCAGATTGAAAAATATAAGTTAGATCGAGGAGTATTAGGGGGAAGGGACGCTCCACTGAAGATGTTTTCACTTCACTGATTTCTACCAATCCTGCACTGCCACGTCCACTACTAGCACCACTGGAAACCCTCCACAGATCCACTACCAGCACCACCGACGACAGTGTTACTGTGCTGCTAGTGAAATACCCGTGAGCATTTCTTGTTGTGCCCCATCCTCTCTAACAATACAAACTAAAAAAGTAGAGGAAGCTGAAGGTAATGGCCTATAGTGGTCCTCACTAAGGTTCACCCATGTGTGTAAGGTATCCGCGGTTTATATCAGTTTTAAGATTTAATAAAACCTTAAGTTACACTTTTAACTTTGCAAACCAATAATTGGATTGTAGTTTAGAAATGTTTTGACTTTTTTTATTCAATTCATGGGGAGTAAAATTTAGCTTGTGACTGGTAGTCGGAATCACATTAACATTTATATTTGCTTAATCATGGTAAATATGATGCGCACTGTTTCAGTGAAGTGATGTGACAGTGTAAAATTGATAGAAATCAGTGAAGTTGAAAAAAAAAAACAAAATGAAGCGCCCCGTCCCCTTATTTTTATTGAAAAGTTTGAAAATTTTATGTGTTAACTCCGATTCTCTTGATTTTACCAAAAAGTAATATCCGCTAAATGTTTACACCCACATCTTGGATAAAAGGTATCCGGTCGCGAATATGTACCTCATACAATGCGATATGTCATCCCCTAATATAAAAACAAATAATAAATAATAATATTACCATCAATGGCCGTCGTCTCCTTAGACATATTCGTCACCAATGACTTCAAACAATCAAAAACCTCGAACACGTGACCCACTTAGAATCATCCTATTGTCACACAAAAGATTCCATTCTAAGATCCATCCACTCAACTTATTCACTCACTGCTCAACGAAAACTCAGATTCAGTTAAGTAACTTAACTTAACCAGGAGATGAAACAATCACAACAACAACAACACGACCATGAAATCACATCTCCTCTTCGTAAGCAATTTCAATCAACACTTATTCATTTTCCTTATTCATTTTTATTCATTTCATTCATATAATAATAATAATATGCAGTTTCTAACAACCCCATATTCACGGATCCACATCTCACGCGCCGTCACCGCCGCGTGAAGAGAACTCACCGATAGAGCAGGTGGCACTAACAGTACCAGTAACCGACGACCCGAGTTTACCGGTTGTCACATTCAGAACATGGGTACTAGGAACAGTAGCATGTGTGTTGCTGTCTTTCCTTAACCAGTTCTTCTGGTACCGTCGTGAGCCATTATCCATAACATCTATATCAGCCCAGATCGCCGTCGTGCCACTCGGCCACCTTATGGCGGCGGTGATCACGGACCGGGTTTTTTTCCAAGGGAAGTGGTGTGAGTTTAGTCTGAACCGGGGGCCGTTTAATGTGAAAGAACATGTGCTGATTACTATATTTGCCAACTCTGGTGCTGGGAATCCCTACGCGATTCATATTGTGAGTGCTGTCAAGATATTCTATGGGAAGACGTTGACTTTTTGGGTGGCGTTGACTGTGGTGGTGACTACTCAGGTGTTGGGCTTTGGGTGGGCTGGCATTTTTCGAAGGTATTTGGTTGAACCGGCTGCTATGTGGTGGCCGCAGAATCTTGTTCAGGTTTCGCTCTTCAGGTACAGGTTTTGGGTTATTCCGGTTTTTGATGTTTAAAGGTCTAACTGAAACTGGATGTTGATATAGTAATCGGTTTTCGAATATGGGTTTGTTTGGGTTGGGTTAATTGGGTTAGGGTACGGGAGAAATCGGATTAGATCAGGTCAGTTTAATCTGGTATGGTTTTAAATTCATAGTTATCAAAGCGCCTAGGCGCATAGACCGAGCCTGGAGCCTAGGCGCAAGGTGCATAAAAAACGAGGGCTTTTTATAATTAGGCGCGTGGTATAAAATACATTTTTTAGGGATTTTAGAGATGTTTAGACTTGTTTAGGGCTACATTAGGATGTTTTAGGGTTGTTTAAGACTTGTTCATAACTCATTTAGGATGTTTTAGAGGTTTAGGCAACTTTTAGCCTGAATTTGACCGGAAATCAGGCCCGATAGTGCGCCTTAGTGCCTAGGCGCGCGCCTCACTGGGCGCACCACACTTGGTGCTGCGCCTGGTTGCGCCTTGCGCCTAGGCGCGCTTTCGACAACTAATTCATGGGCCTAGTGCAAATATGGGTTATAAAGCCTAGTATTTATCTGTCACATGATACGGGCCATAAGGGTTATACAGGCCAAATGATAGGACGCAAAATGGTCATATGGGTCATATGATTTGACTGTCATACGACCATGTGACTATATTTCGTCACATCATACAGTCTGCGTTACATATCGGTGGTGTCTAGAATCTGGATAGTGTGTTTATATAGGGGCAAGCATTATATATCTTGAATAATTATTTTGAATACTTCTGTTCATAGATGCCTAATTAGAATCTTAAAATTCATTATTTGCAGGGCGTTACATGAGAAAGAGCCAAGGCCAAAAGGCGGGCTGACGCGCAATGAGTTCTTTCTCATTGTTTTTATTTGTAGTTTTGCTTACTATGTTCTCCCAGGATACCTTTTCCCTATGCTTACTTCGCTCTCGTGGATATGTTGGATCTTTCCTAGATCTGTACTAGCCCAACAGATTGGGTCAGGCCTTCATGGTCTTGGTGTTGGTGCGATCGGGTTTGACTGGTCTAGTATATCGTCTTATCTTGGGAGTCCTCTGGCTAGCCCATGGTTCGCGACAGCCAACATTGCTGTTGGCTATTTTCTAGTTACATATGTTATAACCCCTTTAGCATATTGGTTCAATGTTTATGAAGCTAAAAGGTTCCCAATTTTTTCGGATGATTTGTTCACCTTCACAGGCCAATCATACAACACCTCGGCTATTGTTGATTCTAACTTTCACTTTGACTCAGAAGCGTACGATAAAGAAGGTCAAATTTACCTCAGCATCTTCTTCGCTATGAATTATGCAGTTAGTTTTGCGTGTCTCACTGCGACTGTTGTTCATGTGTTTGTCTTTCATGGAAGGTTTGAATCTTGTTTTCTTTGATAATCTTTTTTGAGGTTTTAAGCTGAAGTTTCAATGTTGTTTTAGGGACCTGTGGCAGCTGAGTAAGTCAGCGTTTCAAGAAAAGAAAATGGATGTGCATAGTAAGCTTATGAGACGATACAAACAAGTTCCCGAGTGGTGGTTCTTCTGCATTCTGTTGACCAACATTGTAGCAACATTGTTTGTGATTGAATACTTCAAAAGTCAACTTCAGTTGCCGTGGTGGGCGTTCTTGTTGGCCTGTGGTCTTGCATTCTTTTTTACACTTCCTATCGGTGTCATCACCGCCACAACAAACCAGGTAACTTCACATGTCTGCTTGAATGCATAATGATGTCATGAATTTATTATCTATAATCTTGTACTAGATTAGAATCTGTACATAGGTATATTCGAGTTTATACCAGGATAGGTTGATGATGTTCTCAAATCTCAATTATAACACGGTATGTTTGTATAAACAGACGCCAGGCTTGAATGTGATCACAGAGTACATCATAGGATACTTGTATCCAGGGTACCCGGTGGCCAACATGTGTTTTAAGGTTTACGGGTACATTAGCGTGAAACAAGGTATCGTCTTTTTACAAGACTTCAAACTCGGGCATTACATGAAAATTCCTCCAAGATCAATGTTCATGGCTCAGGTAAGCTTTGTCCCTTCATTCCACTCACCGGTCAAGTTAAGTAAAAAATTCCTAAGACCCTTCCCTTATAATCGTTTATGATCAGGTATGTGGTACCCTGATATCAGCATTCGTGCACTTAGGTACCGCGTGGTGGCTAATGGACACAGTCCCCAACATATGTGACCGAGCCTTGCTTCCCCCGGGCAGTCCCTGGACCTGCCCAGGTGACCATGTTTTCTACGACGCCTCAGTCATATGGGGTCTCATTGGTCCCCGCCGGATCTTTGGTAATCTGGGCTACTACAACTCGATAAACTGGTTCTTTTTAGCAGGCGCATTGGCTCCTATTATCGTCTGGCTCTTGCACAAAGCTTTCCCGAGCCAAACCTGGATTACATTAATCACAACACCGGTTCTGTTAGGCGCGACAATTAATATGCCGCCTGCCACTTCTGTAAACTACAACAGTTGGATAATTATTGGGTTTCTGTCGGGTTTTGTGGCGTATAGGTACCATCATAACTGGTGGGGCCGCCATAATTATGTGATGTCAGGGGCGTTAGATGCAGGATTGGCGTTTATGGGTGTGTTGCTGTATGTTAGTTTGGATATGGAGGGCGTTAGTTTAGATTGGTGGGGAAGTAAACCCGACGGTTGTTCATTGGCTTCTTGTCCGGCTGCAGCAGGTATAGTGGTCGACGGATGCCCGACTATTTGATATGTAAAATTGTTGTTGCAGTAGGTGTATGTATATGTTTTTTGTTGCTTCTTATTCTTGAACTGTATGTTCTATTGTTTCAATATATAAACTTCACTGTTATTTATCATGTAAAACAAAGTATTCAAGAACAAAATGGTCTCACATGAATTAAGATGATGAATATAAATTCGAGATTTGAGGATGTTTTGATTTTGGACGGTCGATGACATGAAGCTGATTGGAATGTTTAATTGCTTTATAGCTACGCCGCTATCCCCTTTTGACATACTAGCATACCATTATAAGCATACCATATGACATATTAGTCTCTTTGATTTATGTGCTAGCTAAAGTTATAAATATTTGCAAATGTTTAATTGCTTTATAGCAGTATAAGTGATAATGTTGAGGTAAAAGGAGATAACATAAGTTACCTAATGTGTGTAAGCACAGTCAAAACATAACTGTCCTAGGCGCTCTACATAGACTACTAAATCATCGATGCACTAAGGGGAACAAGAGAAGGGACCTTACACAGAGACGAATAGGCTATCTGTTATGGTCATGTGGACGTGAGAAGGGGATTGCTACAATGGCGCCATGAGGGGGTGTGGAGTAGCGGGGCGTCAAACAGACAATGGGCGACGGATGGCCTTAAAAATCATTGTGGTGAGCATATGTTCGAATTAAAGAACTTGCCATGTAATGTTGTGATAACAAAAGTTGCACAACTCCAACAACTAACCATGGTGAGGAGACTCCTTAGTAATCTAAGAATATTAGAACCCTAGGAGCCAAAAATACAAATAGGAATCTATAACCACATTAGGATTTTTAGTGACAGAGAACTAACAAAGACAAGCTCAATGACCTAAAAACAAAGAACTGTTGAGGCCATTCAAGAGATGATTTCCATGTTAAGAAGTTAAAATGTGGAGTTAATGGAACGAGAAGATATCAAACGAAGATGCAACCGTGTTAACGATGGAAGCGTTGAGCGTTTTGAGTACCCTATGTTCGAAACGATGTACAACAATACTTACAGATTCAGATGCCACATCTTGAACGGTAAGCACTTTTTGTTGTAAAATTACATTGAATGCACAAACGTCTAGTAAGATCTTCATTGTTAGTAACTTCAATGACTATAAATTGTAGATTCAAGTCAAGTGATGGAAGAATACATTTGAACCTAGTAAACACATATTCAAGGAGATCATGGAAGTTCAATAACAACACAGGTTCCATCAAAACACTCATGATCGGACATTGATGATCAATAACATTAACAGTATATCACACGCTGACCAGATAGTTGCACAAAACCTTGGGCATTACTAACTAGAACTAACCTGGGTTGACAGTATCAAATGTTAAAAGATCTCAATACTCCAAATGCCAACACACCATCCATGTAATTAAGATTGAACATAATCCGTGGCGAAGATATCATCAACCCGAACAAAACAAATAAGGCACATAACAAAAATCAGCCAAGATATGCACTTGGATAATTCAATAATGTAAACTCAGAAACTAGCATAAAGCACACCAAATCAGCACCGATGGGTGAACATTACCTCAAACCCATACGTAAAAACCAATGAACATAAGCGGTAAGCCAGACGCAAAGTAAGAAACCATGAGAATTTCGCATATGTTAAAATTGGTTTGATTACAAAACAAAAATAAACCAAACAGGTCGAATAATAACCTTAATATTTCAAGAACAAAACTGAGACTAACAACCAGCCCCTAAATATATTTTTAAAGGATTGTAACACAACCCCAACACACCATTAGACCGTTCTTCCAATAAACTATAAAATAAAAAAAAAACTAAAAACTAATTAACCAAATATACCCAAAAGGATCATCTTCATACCAGCAGCAGCAGTTGTTTTAGAAAACCGCTTTCGTTAGCTCATTAATCACGAACCCTCCGGACATTCCCGAGCAAAGTGCCCTGCTTCCCCACAGTTATAGCAACCTCCACCACCACCACCACCAGACTTCGAGTAACCACGACCACCGCCAGTTCCTGCAGTGCATTCTCTCGCCAAATGCCCAACCTCACCACAATTAAAACAACCTCCTCCTCCGCCACCGCCACCAGCAGACCTAGAAAACCCGCGCCCACCACCATTACCACCGCCGGTACACTCTCGAGCCAAATGCCCAACCTCACCACACTTAAAACACCCCCCTCCCCCTCCTCCACCACCACCACCAGACCGAGAATACCCGCGCACACCGCCTTCACCCGCACCGCCTCCAACCGTACATTCCCTAGCCAAATGCCCAACCTCACCACAATTAAAACATCCACCATCCCCACCACCACCACCACCACCACCACCCCTAACACAATCCCTAGCTAAATGCCCAAACCCACCACAGTTATAACACCCACCACCTGCCCCAACACTACTACTACAATCCCTAGATATATGCCCAACACCACCACAATTATAACACTCTCTCCCACCACCACCACCACGACCAAACCCTCTACGAATAATACGGTTCCTATCACCGTTAGATTTATTATCCAACGGAGTAACATTAACAGCTTGTTGTTTGTTATTCTTTTCAACGACTGAAAACTTAACTTTCTGACCTTCGTGGAGGCTACGGTAGCCGTCCGATTGGATCTCTGACTGATGGACGAACAGATCTTCGCCGTCGTCGTCTGGCTTGATGAAGCCGTAGCCCTTGCTGTCGTGAAAGCGAATCACCACTCCTGTCGCCTCTGCTTCCGCCATTGCTTTACTACTGCCGCAAAAACCCTAGTCTTAGGGTTTGTGTGTGAATGGGATTTGTAGTGATATAGGAAGATAGTGGGGGCGACTGAAACCCTAATTCTTTTTTGGTCCTTTTTATTAATTAAAAAATAAGAATTAAAATAAATATTTTTTTTTTTAACAACCAACACATCAATCCCGACCACTATCGAAGTATCAACTGGACAAAGGAGTACTCCGAGAGTAACCCGAGTCCACAAGTAATTTCATACCAGTTCCCGAGGAAAACCCGCCGCCCGAAGGCCCACTGCGGTAAAACCCGGCCCACGAGCAACATTTTGGTGCCGGTAGGACTCGAACTCCCCATCTCCCACAAGGAAAGCAAGGAGGGTGTCACTCCACCATAAGGTGATTGACAAATAAATAAAATTGAGGGGGGAATTAGGACTTAGGAGTTCGAACTCGCCGTACCATGCGTGTCGGGAATTTGACTGGTATTGATTTGGTTTGTTACGGTGTTTGTAAATTTTATAGTAAATTATTAACATAAGGAAATAAAAAAAAAGAAGCTAAAAGTTAAGTTAAGGAACGCAGGATATGAAAGAAAAATTATAAAAATGGATATCGGTATGACGGTATCGGTTCGATAACCATGATATTGATACTGGTGTTGTTTGGTCAGAATCGATTTAGTTTGTCAAGGCACCGATACAATACCAAAAATTAAGTTATATGAATACAACTCCGTTTTTAATGCATATATCAAAATGTAGATACAAAAATTATTTAACAAAACCATTCAAATAAACCTACGAACTCATGTTATCAAAGAAAACCAAATTAGTAAAAAGCTAATTAGGTTAAAAACGTATGGTATATAAAGTATAAGGGAAAAAATGAAAAAAATTTAAAATGTTATGATCGGTATTTTGTTGGTATAGTAATAGTGATAATAGAAGGCTCATTAGTCATTATTGTGGGTTGACGATCATGTACACCTCAGCACGGAAAGGCGGTAAACACTGTTATGGGGCACCAAGGTCACACGATGAGTAGTCTGTTTATGTGTTTAAAATTGGCTCAGACTATTTGGACACCCTTGAAATCTATTTGGATACCTTGGTCATACCTCGTATAGACCTATATGGGGTATATTAAAATACAAATTTTGTTTTTTAGCTATCTGATGTTGATCTACACAGAAAACAATAAAGTTTATACTCCTCGTATAGACCTATATGAGGCATATTGAAGTACAATTTTTGTCTTTTAGCTAATTGATATTGACCAACACAGAAAACAATAAAGTAATATGCCTTATATAGATTAATATGAGGCATATTATGGTCTATTTTTATTTTTTATATATTTTCATTTTTATTGTTTTTAAATAACTAAAAATACTAAATTAACTTTAAAAATTCCAAAAATTAACAAAAAAAATTAGTTATATTTTGTCCAATATTATTTAAAAAAAAAAATTCAACTTTTTGTTACCAACATTATTTTAAGAGTAAAGATCAAATACAAAGTGTTTTTCGGTAAGAACTGTGAGAATCAATGGGAGTAAAAAAAATTACTTTTTTTTTAGAATTTTTTTTTCCCACGTGCTTAAACATTCTTTCTAGATAAATAATACAAAAAAAATAATTTTTTTAGTGTAATTACGTTATTAAAGTAAATACATTAGTTTACACTAAAATAATTATGTAATTACTCTACACGTAATTACTCTACACCAAAAATTTTTTTTTAGTTTTCAATACTATAATACATGTTTAACAATATGGGAAAAAAATTTGAAAAAAAAAATAAAAAAAAATACCCTCCTTTGATTCTCACAGTTCTTACCGAAAAAACACTTTGTACCGGATATTTCCCTTTATTTTAAATAGTGTTCAAATCAATAAAACTTAATTTTTTTTTTGGAGTTTTAAAAGTTATTTTAGTATTTTTAAACAATATTATTACAATAATATTGTATTAAAAAAAAAAACAGCCTTGATATACCTAATATTGGGCAATATGAGTAGTATTAAACACTGGTAAGCCTAGTATTGGGCAATACGTGGCATATCAAGCCTAATATTGGTACCAATACTAAGCTTGAAAAGTGATAAGAGGGTGACTTGATATGGATCATATTGGGCAATACGACCCATATTAATACATCAGTATGCCTCATATCACTTCTTCTCAGCATAGTATCAAATCCAATACGTGGTGGCTTTGATATGCCCCATATTGACCAATACGAGGCAGATCAGGGTCTTTTTTTTATTTTCTTTATATATTTTTATTTTTATTGTTTTTAAATAACTAAAAATACTAAATTAACTTTAAAAAATCAAAAAATTAACAAAAAATTAGTTATATTCCGTCCAATATTATTTAAAAAAAATTCAACTTTTTGTTACCAACATTATTTTAAATAGTGTTCAAATTAAAAAAAAAAAATTCAACTAGTATTGGCAATACGTGGCATATCAAGCCTAGTATTGGTACCAATACTTGGCTTGAAAACTGATATGGTGGCTTTGAAAAAATAAAATATTTATAAACTTTATGTACAAATGGTAAAAATTTTGCAAAAAAAAAACCCTACTGAAATACATTGATCAATCAATTTGTTAAAAAAGAAAAAAAAAACTCTTTTCGAATGTATTAAAATACAACAATCAATCGATTTAAAAAAAAAATCTAAACTAAACTTATAACTTCTTCAAACTCACCAAAATAAAACAAGCATCTTCAAAACCAACCAAAACAAAACCAAACAAAAGAAATAATTTTTTTAAAATAATACTGGTAACAAAAAGTTTTAATTTTTTTTAAAATAATATTGGAATGAATATAACTAACTTTTTGTTAATTTTTGAATTTTTTTAAAGTTAATTTAGTATTTTTAGTTATTTAAAACAATAAAAATAAAAATACAAAAAGATAATAAAAAGACCCTAATATACCTCATATTGATCTATATGAGACATACTTGGCTATGATATACCTCATATTGACCAATATGAGACATATTGGCACGAAGTTTTAGATCTGAGATTCCCTTGAAGTTTGTGTGCAGCTTTTTGACCTAAATATGCCTCGTATAGAGCTATACAAGGCATACCTAGGGTGTCCAAATAGATTTTGGGGTGTCAAAATAGTATCACCCTTAAAATATAATTTAAATAGTTACCGTTAAATCGAGTTTAAAATCAAAATATTTGAATTTCTCATCAAAGTACAAAGTCTAAATCCTTGATGCCTATTTAAGATGTTACATGATAACATATGCCTAGTTGACTAGTATATTGATTGTCTAGGAATCTAGCTTTGCAACAGCCTTGAATCTATTATCTATTAATATATATAAAAGAAAATGGTTTTGCTGACGTGGCGTCCAATGGAGGCATCAACCTCCACTTTTTTGTGCCAAGTGGCTTAATAATAGATGTTTTTTGAGGTTTTTGAAGTGTTTCCTTTTTTAACAAAAAAAAAAAACACACGGGAAAAACGAAAACCTTCAAACCCTAAAGTTATCTCCGCCTCTTCTCATTATCTCACCATCTCTTTCTCAGCTCTCAATCATTCATCTCCTTATCCTTTACTCTCTGCCAATCTCCAGATCTTCAAAGTAAGTTCTCAATCTCATTACTCTCTCAATTTCACAAAAACCCTACCAATATCTCCTTCGTTATCATCTAACAAACAGCTTGAATCAATTAGATAAAACCCTAACCCTCCCACCCATTCCCTGTTCTTATTAAACAAACACACTTTAGAGAGAGAGAGAGAGCGGCGGAGGAGGATCCCTGGCCACCGCCCTCCACGGTGGTCTCCGATACGGATTCAAGCGGCAATCGTCTGATCGGCTAACGACCGTGGTGTTTTCAGGTTTTGATGGCGCTATGGATTGTATATCAGTTGATGATGTGGTCTTAGGTTTCTGATTAGAGGCTCAACATACTCGACGGTGGAGTTCGGTGGTAGCGGCGGTAGTAATCTAGGGTTCCGATTAAGGCTATGAACAGAATATCTCCATTATTCCTCACAATCCTAAGGATCAGAATCAGGGTAGTCTTTTGGTTCGTAATATCCCTTTGAATTGCAGGTAAAATTATATTAAAAATATAACCTTTTTGTATGTGGTTAGTTTTAGTTTATTTGATTTTTATGATCAGGCTGCATGTTATTGGATTGTGAAATTGTGTTGTTTTGGATTGGATTTTTAGGCCTGAAAAGCTTCGCGTGCCCTTTGAACGGTTTGGAGTTGTGAGAGATGTGTATCTCCCATAGAATTATTACACAGGGTAAGTTTGCATATTTATAAGTAATATGATAGCCCTTTGGTAACGCTATCTTTTTAGTTATTTTTGTTTTGTACTTTTGTTTTATGCTGTTTAGATTCCAGTTTACATGTGAGCGTCTTCTTGTAGTTGTATCTATAAGTTATTTATGATGTTATATTTGTATGTTTTTACCCATAGTTATTAAAAGCGTTAGGCGCACTCAAGGCGCATAGCTCTCGCCTTTGGCCTAGGCGTAAGGCGTAAAAAAGGCAAGGGCCTGAGACAAAAAATGCGAGCAAAGAAAAAAGTAAAAGTATATATTATGTATTAGAAAAATGATACTATTCTTCATATGAAATAAACAAAAGCTACAGGGATGGAGTGGTGACTCCTTTGATCGATATAGGGAATATAGGTAAGTGATTTTTGTAATTTGTTCTGTTATTAGTAGTTGTTTGAAGTTAGTTGGATGCTTTGGGGATTAGTTTTAGGAATCCAGGTCTAAAGTTTCTACTATTATTATTATTATTATTATTATTATTATTATAAATCAACAAAATCTCAAAGTAGTGATATAATAATAATAATAATAATAATAATATGTTACTGGAAAGAGAGATGTGATAAGTTTTTAAATAGTTGCAGTATATTTAAGTGATTGTTTTATGTGATTAGTTATTAGATTTTAGGTTAGGAAATATGAGTTACTACTTATTGTAATACTATGGACATGTAGTCATTGAGTGTGAGGGATTGGAGAAATGTGATTATGTTTATGTACTTTGAGTAGATCTTTGCTAGCAATAAGTTTGTATTCAGCTGTATTGATGTTAAATAACTATAAGTAAATGACTATTGGTAACTGGTCAATTTAGTTTTGGTTCATAATGGTTTGAATTAGAAGTTTTTATAGTTTGTTGGTTGTTGACAGTAAGCATAGTAAAGTATTGACAGACACTCATAATTGAGCCAACTGAAAGTGAAAGCAAGGCATGGTGGAGGGTAAAGTCTTTATTTTTAGATTGAGAAAGGAACAGTTGATCGTAACAACAATGTCATCAAGGTATTTTAGCAGTCAGATTATGATTGTTTTGAAGTATTTTATTCTTGAATATTATTAGTGATATTAGAAAATTATTATGTTTGCAAGGTGCTCCTCACCCGTCACAACTCCTCATGGCTGATAAGTAGACCAAACCGTATTCTAGAGAATACGCAGCGCACCCTGCTCCATGGCTTCATGCTGCTAAGTTCTGGCCTACCACATGTTCGTCTCTCGCTCCTACCTTCAAAACTCCTATTCTAAACACTGTTTTTTTTTCTTTTCCTTATATTCTGATGTGTCTTTATGTAACAGGCCGCGTAGACAATGTGTATGGAGACCACAACCTCATATGTACTTTTCAGCCACCACAGGAGTATGAAGAGAAAGCCGACGCTACTACTTAAGTGAGTCATGAATCACCACATTTGCTTCATTGAGGTAATTAGTTTCTTTATTTTACTAATTACTATTTGTTGAATATGTTGTTTAATTGTTTATAGATCTATGAGGTGATGTTTTGATTGTTCATGTGCAGAGAGGAGTGTATTTTGAAATTACATACTCAGGTCTGCTTGGGGATGTTCAGTTGAGGAAGCAAATGATATCCAATGCCAAGGTATAAAATCTTACGTTTTGATTTTGAGTCTGAATGGATTTGAATATGTAATGAGACCATTTATGTCGACTAGACGACTAGACCGTTTAAGCGTTAATGGTCCCCACAAGCAAGAGGAACGATGAATGACACAGATGGAAATAACTGTTGTGCTCTGTTATCTGATTAGAATCTGGGTTTTATCATTCGGGGTTAGTCTCTTTTTATTCAATTATTATTATTTGTTGTTCTTGAATTATAAATATTTGTTCTTTTAAATTAGTATTATCATATTATTAATTATAATTATAGATACTGATCTGGGGATTAATTGTTTTAGAATATGTTGAATATGTTGTATCTGGTGTAGAATTTTGAATGCATGCATGCTTAGGCTGCTGCTGAGTCTGTTAGACTCGCTGAGTTGACTAGGTATTCAGAGAAATCAAAGGAGGGAGTAGCTGCGATCACGATATATTTTAACAACCAAAGGATGGGCTGCCATGGTAAGAATTTATTTGTAAAATTAAGTTGTTTTGAATAATTATCAGGGGTCAAAGGTAAAATAATCGCTCAGACATTCAGGCAAATAATCGCTCAAGCAGAAGCAATGGCTCGCGCAGACATGCTTAGGTTCCAGCCAGATAGTATGAAGAGAAAGCCGACGCTACTACTTAAGTGAGTCATGAATCACCACATTTGCTTCATTGAGGTTATTAGTTTCTTTATTTTACTAATTACTATTTGTTGAATATGTTGTTTAATTGTTTATAGATCTATGAGGTGATGTTTTGATTGTTCATGTGCAGAGAGGAGTGTATTTTGAAATTACATACTCAGGTCTGCTTGGGGATGTTCAGTTGAGGAAGCAAATGATATCCAATGCCAAGGTATAAAATCTTACGTTTTGATTTTGAGTCTGAATGGATTTGAATATGTAATGAGACCATTTATGTCGACTAGACGACTAGACCGTTTAAGCGTTAATGGTCCCCACAAGCAAGAGGAACGATGAATGACACAGATGGAAATAACTGTTGTGCTCTGTTATCTGATTAGAATCTGGGTTTTATCATTCGGGGTTAGTCTCTTTTTATTCAATTATTATTATTTGTTGTTCTTGAATTATAAATATTTGTTCTTTTAAATTAGTATTATCATATTATTAATTATAATTATAGATACTGATCTGGGGATTAATTGTTTTAGAATATGTTGAATATGTTGTATCTGGTGTAGAATTTTGAATGCATGCATGCTTAGGCTGCTGCTGAGTCTGTTAGACTCGCTGAGTTGACTAGGTATTCAGAGAAATCAAAGGAGGGAGTAGCTGCGATCACGATATATTTTAACAACCAAAGGATGGGCTGCCATGGTAAGAATTTATTTGTAAAATTAAGTTGTTTTGAATAATTATCAGGGGTCAAAGGTAAAATAATCGCTCAGACATTCAGGCAAATAATCGCTCAAGCAGAAGCAATGGCTCGCGCAGACATGCTTAGGTTCCAGCCAGAGAGTATGAAGAGAAAGCCGACGCTACTACTTAAGTGAGTCATGAATCACCACATTTGCTTCATTGAGGTTATTAGTTTCTTTATTTTACTAATTACTATTTGTTGAATATGTTGTTTAATTGTTTATAGATCTATGAGGTGATGTTTTTGATTGTTCATGTGCAGAGAGGAGTGTATTTTGAAATTACATACTCAGGTCTGCTTGGGGATGTTCAGTTGAGGAAGCAAATGATATCCAATGCCAAGGTATAAAATCTTACGTTTTGATTTTGAGTCTGAATGGATTTGAATATGTAATGAGACCATTTATGTCGACTAGACGACTAGACCGTTTAAGCGTTAATGGTCCCCACAAGCAAGAGGAACGATGAATGACACAGATGGAAATAACTGTTGTGCTCTGTTATCTGATTAGAATCTGGGTTTTATCATTCGGGGTTAGTCTCTTTTTATTCAATTATTATTATTTGTTGTTCTTGAATTATAAATATTTGTTCTTTTAAATTAGTATTATCATATTATTAATTATAATTATAGATACTGATCTGGGGATTAATTGTTTTAGAATATGTTGAATATGTTGTATCTGGTGTAGAATTTTGAATGCATGCATGCTTAGGCTGCTGCTGAGTCTGTTAGACTCGCTGAGTTGACTAGGTATTCAGAGAAATCAAAGGAGGGAGTAGCTGCGATCACGATATATTTTAACAACCAAAGGATGGGCTGCCATGGTAAGAATTTATTTGTAAAATTATTCTTTTCTCTGTTTAATTGTGCAGCCGATTTATTTGTATGAGTTATTGGTTCATTGCTAATTTAAAATATATCTCATATCATATATCTAACATAATCATAGTAGTCAAAAGCGCACAAGGCGCACCTTGAGGCGAGGCCAATGCAACTCAAGTAGAGATGCAAGGTGTGGTTCTTCTATGGGCGCTTAGGTCAGACACAAACAAGCTCAGGGGGGCACCTGGAATTCGAGGTGTTTTTTTCTTTGTTTTAACCGTTGGAACTTAATTATTTAATCCTAAAGTCCTGTACACAGCAGCCTACCTCTCTTGCTGCTGACTGTTACTCGGTTACCTTTGCTCTGGCTTTATAACTTTAGCTAATTGCTACCCCTCTTGCACAATCCCTCGACCCTTCTTGTAGCTGTAATTCAGTCCGTCACTACCTGTTTCTAAACACTTGCTAAGCTGGTGATTCACAGTTTGTGGTGGAAAGCTTGAACTGAGTGGACTAATCTTTCATTCTTACTTCATGTCATCATTTCCTGTGCCTATTATGCTTTTCCTATTATTGTGTTTTCTTTGTCTTGGGTGTGTGCCTTACGGCTTTGACCAGTATGATCTTAACTACAACTGTCATATCATGTATAAATTCCTAATATATATTAATAGATCACCTTATATCAAGTTTTGTGAAACGTTGATGGTTCTTCTGTACACCTAAATTAAGTTGGTTAATTATTCCTTTTTTATTCTTTTCTTGGTGATAAAAGAATAAAACCTAATCATGATTCTTCATCAATACGAACAAGTCAAGAACTTTCACAAGAAATACCAGAAAGAAAGATTTTAGACCATTTAGGCTTAGATGGCGTGACAAGAACAAGGTTAATTTTTGACTTCTTTTGCCACTTGATTTTTTCAAGGTTGAAACCCTTTAAACCAATATATTTGATTTAAATTTGTACTGAAAATTACAGGCAAAGCCACCAGAGCAGAAGAGCAAGTTGATGTGAAGGTTACAATTGAGGAACAAAGCCCAAAAGTTGTGAAAAAACCAGCAATAGAGCAGGCGACTATGAAAGTAGCCGGTGATGAACAAAATGCAAAAGCTGTGCAGGAAGATGTAAATGGTGATCAAATGGAAAGTGTACGAAATTTCGTTAAAGTTAGGTAATATCAAATTGATCCTTATGTTGTGCACGACAGTCATGTTTTATTGGTTTACCATGCAATGATACAGGCTAAGTGATGTTGTAACGGGTCAAAACACACAATTCCAATTAACCATTTAACATTCATTAATATTATATATTACAACCCCAGGACGCTCCCGGGTAGTCAGCTAGTGACAATATATGTGAACTTTAGTTTTGGTCTAAGGTTTAATTTCAAGGATGAACAAAGTGACGGCGTGACAAGGCTTCTTTATGTTTTTTTGTTAGAAGTTCAAGTTTCACTCATTTTGTTTTAGATAATATGACTTGTTTGTAGTGGAGTCTTTTTTTTTTTTTTTTTTTTTTTTTTTTTTTTTTGAAGGTGTTGTCTCTTCTATCTAATAGCCCAAATATAATTATCTTTTACAAACCCAAAAAAGGTAAATACTAAATACAATACAGATTTGCCACATTTTACATTATAGCTAGTGCAATCATCATTCATAAGAATTTGTCGTTTATGTGGAAATACTTGTATTTTGGGCATTTCTGGTTTTTATTTGGTAAAACTAGACGAAACTCTATACTCATTTACTTGAAAACTTTAACTTTTGTTTTTATATTCCTTTAACTATTGTTTTATTCTAGTAAATTCGTTATTTCAAATATGATTTTTTGTTTTGAAATATATATTGTGAATGACATTATTTATATTTAAATGTTAAGAAATATAATACTATTTTTTATATTAATAATATAATATATTTATATTTTCATATATTTCATTTCAAATTTAAAAAAATTATATGGTGATGATGTATGTAAGTTATTTATTAAAAGTTAGTATTTTGTACAACATTTTAAAACATATGATTATAAAAGAAAATAAAATATACAAATGCATGAAAATCTCAAAAGATATACCTGATACCTGTACGTATGCCTGATACCTGACAGGTAAAAACCTGACAAGTAATAGGCATGGTGTACGACAAAATTATATAACAGAGTATGGTTATAGAATTAGCCACACCCACCCATTACCATATATTTACACCTAATTGACGTATCTACTAATTGAGACCCTATCTATTAATTTCTCAATTGAATGAATAGTGATCATGTGTGATTGGCCAATTTGGACAGTGTCTACGCGTTCGCTTTTGGTGTTTTCTTTGTCTTTAGAAGCAGTGGACACACGTCTGCTTTTGCTTTCTTCTTTTCCTGTTTCAGAAACCATTCATCCATGCTATCTGTATCTAGAGAGAGATCTTTAGAGAGAGACGGAGGGAGGCCATTGGCAAGGCTGGCTTTTAGGTAAGTAAACTAAAGCCCATGATTTAGAGCATTCACAACCCATCCATAAAATCTCATCCATCAAATTACACTAAAAATCACTATTCTCTCTCCTAATTAAAATAATAATATTTTTTCATATTTTTATCATTATATTTTCTCTCTCCTCACTCACAACCACTTATAAAAATATTAAAATATACATAGTGGTGAACAGTAGCTTTTCAAATATATGGGTGAACAGTGCTTTCACCAAATATTTTCTCTCTCCTTCACTTACAACTACTCACACCTACCCCATATAATTTGAGAGAACCCCTCATATAATTTGGTAGATGGACTGTGAATGCTCTTAGAACCAATTACATTTTATGATATACTAGTAAGGAACACGCGCGTTGCGACGGAGTCGACGATACAGGGCGGAAACGTAATTCAAACCTTAAAACGATTAAAAGAATCAATATGTAAGGTGTATGTTTGTGTGTGTGTAAGTACCCATGCTTTGTAATGAGGTAATTTTTTAAAAGCTACAAGGATACATGATAGCATGCTGCATTCTATATACCATATGCAATTTGACCTAAATGTAAGTAAAAAAATGGAAGTAGAGGTTTGACTCATTAGCAACTATTATTATATTAATAGTCCTACTCAATATTTGAAAGTGCCAAATCTGGAGAGATTGCCGAGGAGAAGAAAGCATAGGGACTTGTATAAGATCCACATTAAAAGGAGGTTGGAACGGCTCATATGTAATCAACCTGCAAAGGAATTACCTATAATCTTTTCCACATGATAAAAGAAATGTAATACAACTGCATGTTAATCAAGAGCACCACAAATATCTATCAATGGTAGGGAAAAGTGAAATTGGAAGTTAAGTTAGTTGAAAATATTCCACACAAGACATCCAACCTGAGAACTTTATAAACGTGCAGAGTTCAGTTTTTTTTTCTAGAAACTGAACCGGTTTCAAACCGGTTCGTGTTTGGTGCCAATTCGTGTCTGAACCGGTTTTGGTTGGTTTGGCCTCGGTTTTGCCATTTTGAAAGACCGGTTTCAGTTCGGTTCGGTTTGGGTTCATGAACTAATTCATACACACACTTTTTTTTTAAGAAAAAACATCACAAAATTATTATTTTTTAACGTAAAGTTTGACTTTTATTGATTTTTACAATCTTTTTAAGCTGTATAGATATATATTTGTATGTGTAGAAACCTTTGTGTATAATTTTATTATATATAAATTTTTTATATAAAATTGTATTTTTTTAATAAAATGTGTACTTACTTAATTTTGTTTGATACTCTTCTCAAATGCTTTATAATATAATATACATTATATACTATCGATATAGATTAATGGTAATTGGAGGTTATGATAAAAGAATGTGTACAATTAGGTTTTGCATGAAAGGTAAAAATGGAAAAAAATTACATGACATTTGGGTTTTAAGTTGTAACATATGGCCCATCTCACCACCAATATTGTCCGCTTTGCCTCGATGGATTGCCCATCCAGAGCTCACGGATTTGTTTTTGGTTGCCCAGTGGAGACTTCTAGGAGGTCACCCATCCTGATACTGCTCCCACCTGAGCACGCTTAACTATAGAGTTCTCCTCTCATCTATTAACATTATGTAACACCCCAACCGATGGCGGAATCATCGAGGTGTCACGTAGTGACGATTGTTCAAAAGCACATGGTACTAAAATGTAAATATTATTGAATAAGCCAAAATTGTCTTACATGGAAATGGAAAATACATTGTCTAAATGAAATATAAATATTGAAATAACTGAATTAAAATAAAGCGCTAAATGTCCCTTACTAAAGCACTAGATCAAACTGCACCTAAAACATGTACAAAAATAGGTTTGGTCAACATATGAAATGTTGGTGAGCATTCCTAGTTTTGATATATATAGTAAGTTAAAAAGATATACAATTCAAGTGCAAGCTACAGTGCAAATATGTAAACTATGTATCATACAAATGAACGAAATCAATCCTGTGACTGTATAATGTACTGTATGAATGGTGGTGTACTCATCCAATAAATGGATGATAACTTAACAATGGCCACGGATTCTCCGATGAAAAAGGGGGAGAATCAATCTAGGCGGGTTGTCAATCCAAATAGCGCTATCCAATGTTAAGGTCGGCTTGTACCATGTTAATGATTTCACTAAGTACAAATGTAATCCACATGTATTGTCTAAGCATAAAGCACGTTGTAAGCAATGCTCATAGTACTAGAATTGTATTGTGAAAATGTAAACTTGTATTTGAAATTGTAATAGTGTACATGTAACACCCCAAAAATGAATAAAAGCAAAAAGGGGATAGGAAATACTCACTGTTCACGTAATAGCTTGAAATTGAACTGGACAACGAAATATGCGTTGGAATTATCCCAAAGGATCAACCTAAAGAATTTGATAACGTGTAAGGGAAATAATTCTAGGATACATGTATTTCTAGGGTTTCGAATTGGGGATAAGTATTTATTTGATTAATGAACAAATTGTTTATTAAATATAAGAAATTTTAATAAATAAATAAATAAAAGTCTTTTTGTAAATTTTTAAGTTGAATATAGTCACAACATAAGGTTTTAAGTATGAAAATAATTTTTATAAAATTATTTTCTTGAAAATAGAATATATAATCTATTTATTTTAAATTGTCTAAATATAACTTTAATATCTAAAAATATTAAAATTAAAGAATTTCTGAATTAAAAAATTGTATTTCAGTTCTAAATAGTTAGAAATAATTTATAGTATTGAGGCTTGGGAGAACGAATGGTAAGTTTGACTATGCGATGACGCGTCGTGTGATGTATTTTGGGTATGATTGATGACGATTATTGCTGTAAATTGACGCGTATGGTTAATGGCAATCAATTCCTTTCCATTCTAGGTTCAATTAACGCGTAAAGGTGGGTTGATTGATGGTGCACGATGAAGACAATTGACTTTTGTTAGTCAACTGTTCGAATTTTGCTATGTTATATAATTATTAAGGTGGTTTTCAAAACAGATATTATGGTGTGGCCTAGTTGGTTGGTGTGTGATGTGTATGTATTGAACTGGCTTGGGAAGGAATTGATTGCCATTGACCATACGCGTCAATTTACAGCAATAAAACACGTTGGTGATTTAAGAGGCATTGGATTACATATGAACCAATGATCCCTCCTGGCCACGGCCGATGTGGAATCTTCCTGGGGTGTCACATTCACCCCCTGTTATAGTCTCATCGTCCCTGATGAGGTACGCACCCACCATCCTGAACGGCATAGGAATGGCTCTGATACCATCTTATGATTCCACAACTCATGCTCTAGCTTCTTCACCTTATCCCGAGGGCAACACTCCGACCTCAAACGCTGAACAAACTCCAGCCAAGGCATAACATTGGATTCCCCTAAGCCAAGAGTCTGGGTAGTGGAGTTCCACCAGGTCAAAGCAGGACCTTCAAAAGTTCCCGTAGCAAACTTCACATGATTTGCAGCTGGGCAGTTACACATAGCAAATACCGACTCAATCTTCTCAATCCACTTGAGCAGTCCCATAGCTCCATTAGTCCCACTAAAGCTATGAGGCTTACAGTCCATAAACATCTTAAACGTGCACATAGGCTGCACCAGATGAGGCTGATTGACAGTATTACCTAAACAAACAAGACTCGATTAATCAACAAAAGCACAATACCCAAGATATAGATAAGAGTGGCAGTAATCAAATTACCACAAGGCCTTTGTAACGTTCCGTATTTTGATTGTATTTTGTTATATTGTAATTCATATTTCAATTTCAATCATTGTAAATCCAAGACTTTGATCATGGTTGAAAATCGAATTATTATCAAACTTACACAATATATAATCAACCACAATACGTGTTTTTATACCACACTGAACCATACTTTAAGTCTATAATCGCTTCGGAATATGATCATACATTTTAATCATTATACATACTTGCATACACTTATTCATAATTATGAGTTTTTAACATAAAATAATAAGTAGATCAAACTCTAGGGGTTAAATTGAAAATACTAATTATATTAACTCTTAACCACATTCTTTATTACCCCAACCCCTATCCTCCTTATGAATACCAACCTCCACCACCTCCTAAACACTTCCCACTCTCTCTAATCACTCCCAAATCTCTTTATCTTCAAGAATATCAAGCAAATTTTCTACTCAAAATTAGTGAGTTCTAAAGCCTTAATCTTCACTTGCTTCCACTTCCTTCACTTCTCCTCTTCTTCTAACCCCTTGGGAAACCTCTAGGACCTTGATCTTGTTTGCTAAGCAAATAAACATGAGTGGAACACCAATTTGAGACCTCAAAGGTGGTTATCTTCTATTATTTTTTTATTCACCAGGATGTTAGTTGTAGTGATAGCAACCGAGTTCACTAACAACTTAATGTTGGATGGACTTGTGTTATGGTTAATAGATGACAAAGGAAAGCCAAGGCTCATCCAAACTAAGTCACCACACTCTACTTTAATTTCCTAGTTATACTATGTAATACTAATATATACTTTCAAAACCTTCATACTACAACTATTAATCTAATAACTTGGAAGGTTTGTAGATACATCCCTACCTTACCAAACTCTTGACCCTTCTTGTAATTCAGATTTATTCCATACAAGAATGGGAAAATCCCTTGCCTAAGACCCATGCTTGATCCATAAGAAAAGTGGTCATGACATGAAACTCTTTAAGATGGATTCACATTCCTAACTTAACTCTCACCATCCGAATCACCTTCACAGTGGTTTTGTGCTTGGTTACTAACTCTAACTCTTGACCTTTCGAATCACCTTCATGGTGGTTTGTGTTTTGGTTCGCCTTAAAGGCAATGCATGACCTTCTTGAACATATGAATCATTCCTCTGAATCTAAAATCCATTCCTTTTCTACTCTAGAATAACCGGTGCTAAATCTTTTCCTCCCATGACTCTTAACGGGAATCTAACTAAGCACACCCTAAGGTGAGTTCATACTTGTCCCTCCTTTTTCTCTTTATCACTTTTGGGGCTCAACATGTATCATATGCAAATACACTAAATGCTTTCATATACACATGCTCAATCTATGAAACATGCATATATGTTATTGCCATGCTAGAAATCAAGTTCTATGATACAAGAGCCTTAAGCATACAACCCGCCTTAACATGTATAGTGCTATAGGAGTAGCACACCGCCCTCTTGGGGTCATTGTTATGTTTTAACGACCTAACACGATAGTGTTAGGATATGCAGTGGTAACAAGGGATTGATTATGCGAATTTTCTTATGAATGACTCTCGTAGATGTCTTCCCGTCTCAACAACATCGATCCCAACCAACAAGAGAGTTTTATTGCCCAAGAATTTATCAAGATTCTCTCTGACCTAGAGACACCAACGAACCAAATTTCAAACCCCGGCGATACCATCCAAGAAAATACAAACCATGTAGGTGCTAAACCACATACCCATGCCCCTACCAAACGAACGAAAAAGAATAACCAAAAACGCAAAAACCTCAAACGAAACCACACTTTGACAACCTCTGAGACTCCAATCCCCAACAAAAAGCAATACCTTGGATCCTATCCGCTATGCAAGAGTTGTAAATTCCACCATCCCACTCACAATCTTTTAAAAAATTTTGAAAAAAAATTCTTCCTACTAATTCTAAAAGGATGCCTATAATCTGTAAAAAAAAAATCCTCACTCTCAACCTTGAACCACTGACAATTGTGCGCGCCAAGTCTGTATGACAAACGAGATCCTAAAGGGTAAGAGTACTTGAAATAAATTTTGTTTTCAGGACGCCCAATGACGTCCATAAAAAAACAACTATTTTCCTCGTTTAAAAAAATGGATTTTCTTTTCATAAGTCAAACGTCCCTCTTCGATAAAACTTTTACACTAGATCTCCCCCACTTCAATAAAAATCGATTTTTCTTCATCATCCAATGGACTAAATTTTCCTATCATCAAACTTGACCCTTAATCTTAATAAGCTAAATTGCTCACGTACCCATAAACTCAATTTGTAATGAACTCGAATTTTATATTTCCCTCAGTCAAAACATTTTACGCGTTGACGTTTTCATTAGGAATCCAATTATCTATGCTTCTGATTGTGTATTTTATACATCTGAACGTAATCACATGTGCACACGTCTACACCATTATGTCATGAAAACATGCATCCACGCCTAATACGCGTGCGCTTTACAACATTAGAAAAAACTGTTTAATGCCTTTCTCACATTATGTGTTTGCATGTCACGATACTTGCTATATTTACGAAACCATCCTATTTAGCAAACTGACTCCTTTGTGTATAAATATTTTGCGTCAATTACCAACCCACACATAAGTAAGACGAATTATGTGGACCATGCGACAACTGGACTAATTACGGGTGCACACGTAATTACAAAATTTTGGTGCATGGAAAACATAACAAGTTCCACTGTGTGTAACCTATCATGACTTGAATAGCAAAACGGTTGCGGTATGATAAGGGCATGGTGGATACGCCGCCGGTACATCCTATATATAAAATGTTCTGTCATACTACCAAAATTAGAGTTATTCGTGCCATGAGAAGTTTTGGTGTCGAGTTAAAATTTTGGCCAAAACTTACATTATTTATCTTTCGTGCATGTTATAACCTTGTTTTGAGCCACACTTTCTACTGTGCAACATTACCCTTTTGCAATAAATAATCTATACTTGCAATCTCCATCAACTCCGTTTCTTTCCTCTTGCCTTTCTTTGCTTAATCAGCAGTCCCCTCGTTATCAAGAACCTCATTCTAAGTCCCGTGACCACTGACCTTAACCCCTAAAAGCATTTATGCATTTAAAATAAGTTTTGTCTCCAGTTCTCATATATTTTCTTAAATACTTATAAATTGGGTTTCAAAACTAAATGACTACTATTTATTTCACCAAGAATCTGTTTTCAAATAGGCCAATTTCTCGTTTATTTTGGTCGCCTTCCAAAATTTTCAAGTAAAATTTCCAACCTTGTGCAAACCAAATACCTATTAATAAATCCTGCTCATTTCTGCATCTAGTCACTCGATGTGCGTGCATATATACTATTTCATCCATTTACACAAGAACATTTCTTTTATTTTACAAGACAAAATGTTTACCACTTCATATATGTTGTACGGTATATAACTCATTCTTTACAATTGCCAATGTAATGCTAAACCCAATTCAAATAGACCCAGATTTATCAAATCATGTATTAACTTATCTTCCCAAAATTAGTTACATTAACCTCACCTTCCAAAAAATGCCTATTTGCGTATTCATTTACAAATGCATATTTGAAACGTTAAAATCCGATTAAGTAAAATTCACCAGCTGATTGAACCTAAACTATAAAAAGGGAAAAAATTACGTACGACCTTAGGTTAAAATTTTAAAAAATTCTCTTACGAGCATATTATCGCACAGTGACCAGATACATTATCTGATTTAAGCATAATAAACTAACTAGTTTTTGTTTTAATTAAACCCATATCAAACCACTTACCTATTTTCTAAAGTAGGAGAGACTGTAACGTTCCGTATTTTCATTTGTGACAGCTGCACCTTTCACTTTATCTAAATATACCATTTTAGTCCCTCTTTAAAAAAATCAGCCGACTCAAATCCAAACATATCCAGCCACCATCACCAATCTTGTACTCATCCATTATTTTGTGTTCACATTAGTAGAATTTTTGCTTATAAATACCCATTTTAATCACAAACAAATTGCACCACTTCTATCCATTCTTATCACAATTAAACGCACACATATACTCTTCCTTTCTAGTCTATCAAGTCTGTGCAAGAACCATCGATTAACATCTCATCATTTTCAAGAATTGGAGGCTTGTTTATTCGGGTTTTCTATTTCGGTTTTCTCATAAATTGGACTATCAAACTCGCGTTGAGTTCTTCAGAATTCGTAGACTTAATTCGTGACAAGTTTATTTGGATTTATCGTGCTTAGTAGAACAGTGAGTATACTTATTCCCTGTTTATCTTTTCTTACACTTTTGGGGTGATTCATGTACACCTATGAAACTTACACTTACACATACTCATAAACATTTTTTTATACAATTCATACACGTGTTATGCTTTGAAGTATTGTGCTTGATGATTAGACATAAACGTAGTATACTTGCAATCGTTACATAATCATTAACTTTGCTAGACGACTTTAACAATGAATAACGTTATTTGGATTGACAACCCGCCTAATGGAAAGTACCTATGCGTTAGGGAAGTCTTGGGTCATTGTTAATTATTTTGGGTCTTTGTCAATTATAAAGGTTTGATTGTGACCCGCATCGTGTGCTTACGTGTTTATCATATTTCCTTGAGTGAATCATAAACACTTGAATTGTAAAACCTTTTTATTCCTATACCATACGTACACTAACTAAGTGTACTCACCAACATCATGTGTGTTGACAGATACTATTTTGTACATGTTTCAGGAGATGTTTGAAGTTTATCACATAAGGCGTGGATTTAGTCATCATGAATAAAACTTATGCTTTGTTTCTAGTAATCTGATGTAATGCTTTGAACTGTAATGTTTGACACTTAATAGTGATTAAATAAATATTTGTATTTTAGTACCTCGAGCTTATGAACAATCGTTACCTCCTGACACCTCGATGTTTCCGCCATCGGTTGGGTTGTTACATCATTGTATTTTGTTATATTTTAATTCATATTTCAATTTCAATCATTATAAATCCAAGACTTTGATCATGGTGGAAATTGTATTTTTATCAAACTTACACAATATATAATCAACCACAAATACGCGTTTTTATACCACACCGAATTTATACCTTTAAGTCTATAATCGCTTCGGAATATGATCATACATTTTAATCGTTATACATACTTGCATACACTTATTCATAATTATGAGTTTTTAACATAAAATAATAATTAGATCAAACTCGAAGGGTTAAATTGAGAATACTAATTATATTAACTCCCAACCACCTTCTTTATTACCCCAACCCCCATCCTCCTTATAAATACCAACCTCGACCACCTCCTAAACACTTCCTACACTCTCTAATCACTCCTAAATCTCTCTAATCTTCAAGAATATCAAGCAAATTTTCTACTCAAAATTAGTGAGTTCTAAAGCCTTAATCTTCAATTTCTTCCACTTCCTTCACATCTCCTCTTCTTCTAACCCCTTGGGGAAACCTCTAGGACCTTGCTCTTATTTGCTAGGGCAAATAAACATGAGTGGGACACCAATTTGAGACCTCAAAGATGGTTATCTTCTATTATTTTTTATGCACTAGGATGTTAGTTGTAGTGATAGCAACCGAGATCACCAACAACTTAATGTTAGATGGACTTGTGTTATGGTTAATGGTTGACAAAGGAAAGCCAAGGCTCATCTAAACTAAGTCACCACACTCTACTTTAATATCCTAGTTATACTATGTAATACTAATATATACTTTCAAAACCTTCATCGTACAACTATTAATTTAATAACTTGGAAGGTTTGTGGATACATCCCTACCTTACCAAACTCTTGACCCTTCTTGTAATTTGGATTTATTCCATACAAGAATGGAAAATCCCTTGTCTAAGACCCATTCTTGATCCATAAGAAAAGTGGTCATGACATGAAACTCTTTAAGATGGATTCACATTCCTAACTTAACTCTCACCATCCGAATCACCTTCATAGTGGTTTTGTGCTTGATTACTAACTCTAACTCTTGACCATTCGAATCACCTTCATGGTGGTTTGTGTTTTGGTTCGCCTTAAAGGCAATGCATGACCTTCTTGAACATATGAATCATTCTTCTGAATCTATAATCCATTCCTTTTCTACTCTAGAATAACCAGAGCTAAATCTTTTCCTCCCATAACTCTTAACGAGAATCTAACTAAGCGCACCCTAAGGTGAGTTCATACTTGTCCCCTTTTTCTCTTTATCACTTTTGGGGCTCAACATGTATCATATGCAAATACATTAAATGCTTTCATATACACATGCTCCATCTATGAAACATGCCTATATGCCATCGCCATGCTAGAAATCAAATTATAAGATACAAGAGCCTTAAGCATACAACCCGCCTTAACACGTATAGCGCTATAGTGTTAGGATATGCAGTGGTAACAAGGGATTGATTATGCCTTTTGTATGATTTGTATGTGCAAACTATAGCATGATGATTTGAGTAAAACATTTTATTATTACGTATGTATTCAAAAACTAGTATGCTCACCAATGCTTTAAGTGTTAACAACATATTTTATACATGTTGCAAGAAATGTTTGATGTGTTGATTCAAGAAACTCATTAGGGTGGACTTGGATATCCACACCTTAAATTTTGATTATTATGAATGTTGTAATTTCTATTTGAACAATACGCACTTCTTTGCCCTTATGTTAAGAAATGAAATCAATTAAAATATATTGTCGCAAACCTAGTGTCATGAAGCTTTTGAAAAATCTATCACAAGTCGCACCTTGATGTATTCCACCATCGGTTGGGGTGTGACAGCCTTGCTGAGCGGCCTGAAAAGCAGCCAGTGCAACATTCACTTGCTGCTGAAGCAAGTTGTTCAACTCATCCCGGGTCATGCTGATGTTACCACGACCCCCACCGCGACCACCGCCGCCACGACCACCAGTATGACCACCTCGACGACCACCACGAACTCAAGACATCTTCTGCCAAACACAAGAACAAGATACTCAGATTCATCACTAGTACAAACCACTAGTAATCAAAAGAATTAAGGTCTGGGTCCAATCCATGACCATTAGTCCAAACACAGAGTCCACCAGGATTTTCATGCATCTCAACTTATGATTTCGTGTGCACCCGAAATGATAAATTGCTCTACACGTGTGACACCGGCCACTTAGCCAGGTGGTCAACGTTTAATTTTACATTCATTATTCATGACATTTTATATGCATAAGTCCCCCGAGATAGTCTAGCAATGTCTGAACAAGTATAATTTCAGCCGTATCAATGAGTCTTGGTGACATAAGTCTATATGTTTACAAGAGATTTTCCGAAATCATGTATGGATGCCCATTTATTTTATAACACAATGGGAAACATCATGGATTTTTATGTATAAAGCCTAGTATTTATTTAACTAGCATACTTACACACATGTGAATATGTGTACACGACACTCTCTCTCTCTCTCTCACACACACACACACACACACACACACACATATATATATATATATATATGAACATGCAAGTGTATTTATAACTAGTACTACATATTCTTTTTGGTCCATGAACTAAGTAGTTCTTTTATAAACTTAACCATTTTTGGTGAAACAAGTGATTAACACTAGTATTTATGAAAACTACTAGCCAAAGATGATCACCACCACTTAGTATAATGTCTCACTTTTTATTAAACACTTGGAACATAATCAATGTAGTGTCATGTCTTAATATTCTTTCTAAGACTATTAAATACAAGATTTGGTGGTTTAACTATATAAGTTAATATTCCTTAAACACCTAGGATCAAGAATGCTGGATTACCCCATTTGCTAAAGCTCACTCTTCCTTCCCCTTTCCTTTCTTTTTCGGCTATAGACCCCCCATGCCTTATTATTATTTTTTTCCATCCAACACATGCTTGTTTAGACCTCTAAGAATTCCCATGTATTGTCACATTAACTTTAGTCTTGTTAAGTTAAACATCATCATGGAGGAGTAGTCAACCTTAAGATGTGATTAAGACCCATGATATGCTAGTAAGATTTGAGACAAAAGCAAGATCATTAGCCATACATAGTAAGAATCTTTAATCACTAAGAACCATGAAAGATTACTACCCAAAATACTTGTCACCCTCTTTCCCTCTCCTTTCCCAAACCGTCGCCCCCTCTACACCCCTCTAATTCTTTTTTTTTTTTAATCTTAGTCAACCTCTATAATCACATGTGTTTATTAGTTCCCAGGTTGACATTCATGTGTGGTCAATCATGCTTAGAATCCACCCAACACCAGCATAAGATTAGTCACCGTTCATGACATGATTTAGACACTAGATATGTCATTAAGATATGGAACATGGGAAGATTACTAGCCTAATAAGGAAGGATTCCCTAATCACCTAAATCCATAATAGTTGACTTACCTAAAGTGTTGATCACCTTCCTTGAACCTTCTCATTCCCACCTCTATATAAGGAGGCCTTGGGTGCTCATTTCACCACACCATAACCTCTCTTGCTCTCCCTCTCTACTCGCAACACACACACACATACAAGCTTTAGAAGCAACCAAGGAAGTGCTAGCATTTTGTCTCCCATCTTGGATCAACTAGGAGGTATACACCTTAACAGGGACGGCCCAATGGACAGTAAACTCAAGCAATTGCTTTGGGCCCCACCTAAATAGTGCCTCCATTTAGTAAAAACTTGCAGATTATATATATTAAAATTACCTTCATTTATTGCAACAAATTTAAGATGTAGCTCAAAGGTCACAGCCTTCACTGATATCCGAGGAGACTTGGGGGTCAAATCTCAGGAGCTTCGTATTTTTTTATTGTTCCCTTTTGGGTGGTCACACAAAAAAGCTTGGAAAAGGGCCCCTATTTATGCTTCGCTTTGGGCCACTGAAACGGTTGAGCCGGCCTTGCACCTTAACTTAGTTATTCCTTACTTTATTTATCATCACATGGTTCACCTTAGTTCCTAGTAATTGTTTTCAATAAAACAACACATTATATGGTTATGTATGTATGTATGTATATGAATATATGTGTGTGCGTGGATATGCATACATAAGTATGTATGCGTGACATACATGTATACATGCACGTGTGTATATGAGTATGTATAGATGTATAAGGAGCTAAGTATCATGTTACTTCACTAAGGTAGTAAAAACAAGATCTATTTGTATACATACATACATATGCGTGCGTGTATATATGTGATGTATGTGTATGTGTAAATCAAACTCATAAGTATAAATAAAGATGTGTATGGACTACCAATATGCATATGTATATGGGTATGTATGTACAAGTGTAGATCCCATAGACATCCCTATATATAGTTGTGTGTGGAAATACACATATATATAGACACAAGTATAGATGCATGCATGAGTAGGTATGACAAGTGTATATGATTATTTGAGTATAGATCAATGTGTTTAAGAACTAAATAACTCTTTTCAAGGAAACATATACTTTATGAGAAAGTATTATATGTTGGGAAAATAAGATCTATTTTCTTATACAAACTATTATTTCCAAGCAATATATAGTTGTCACCAAGAAAAGCTAAACTAGTGTACCACTAAGGATCGGGTGAACCACGAGTACCAAAGATCACATATTTGTATGAATCTAAGGTACCATGTATGTATATAGGATGAGATATCTAGTTGTCGGACATACACTTTTGTTAGACTACACGCGGACTTGAGGTGAGTTCTCACGACCCCTTTTTACTGTTTTATGTTTTGGGGAAAAGCATGCATCATTACTCGTTTTTAGAAAGAATTCCTAGCCGATCGGTATACATGAGACGATGTGTATAATAGTACTCGCTAAAGCCCTCGTATATTAGTTTATCATAACCATTAACTATGGATATAGCCAGAAACGCATGAATAGATCTATTGGGTTGACACCCCCGCTCTCGGTTAGTCGCTCTAACCGGTGTATATGATATATGAGAGTGCTTGCTTTTCTTTTATGACGATTCATTGCATTGATATGCAATGTGCGAGGCACCACTCGTCAAGGCTTGGTTATGAACTCATGATGGTTTATCATCATTGCTACTAGCTAGGCAATGATGGGTCATTCAAGGAATTCATTAAACTTTTCATTTTACAAAAACCCGTGAACTCACCAACATTTTGTTGACAAAGTTTTCATGCATGTTTTTCAGGTAACTAAAATCATGGATGGAACTTGAGGTATGATTGGGCTTACATTCACGACCACCACATAACGTGTCTTTAAAGCTTTTGATCCCACAAAGGGTTTTAAAATGTATCTCGTGAAACTTGTTGTCATTGAACACGTGTGGTACTTTTATAAATAAATAAATATGAATGTTTGCTCATATCTTGCGCTTGAAAACCTTTCGTGGTTACACCTCGTGTTTCCGCCTAGGCGGGGTGTAACAACACGGTCCTCCAAATGTACTCATAGTTTGAAGTTCAAGTCACCAGACACTAACACTTTGAGGTGTACTACTACGAGTACAAGTGCAAGATAGTGTGTGTAGGCAAGTGTGTCCGTTGGAGAATAGAAAGGAAATGTTCGAATCCTGGACAGATCTCAAGAGTATGCCGAAGCCACTCCAATGTACACCATTGCCGTGTCAACAAGCCAGCCTCTTCGTCCTCAAAACCCGAAGAAGAAGATAAGATAGGAATAGAGGGTAGAAACGGATAAAAGACATAATGGATGATGCAACATATAGATGATGATGGTACCGACACCCCTGCAAAGTCTGTAAATGTCCCACAATAATATGACTCATATGTATATGACCGTCTAGTGTGTGTGAGACTCGGCTATAGACTAGCCTCTACATACAATCCTAGTTCACTATAACTATTGGCTCTGATATCAATCTATCACACCCTCAAATTTCACTCGCGGTAAAACCTCGCAAGTGGAATTTGAGGGTGTGATATAAGCATGAGACTTTTCCTATGCCATCGTAAAATTCATGTAAAATGACATTTGTAGACATCTTTCCCCCTTTATAATGTAGTATAGATATAGATATAGATAGGGCCCTTTTTTAGTTCTTCATGTTGACGTCTACCAGTCAATCTAGAAGAGTTGGCATTCACCAGAAAGAATTGCATCACTTTGTTATTTCATTCTACAATGTTTAGGTTTGAATTCCTCTTAGGCCCTCCGTAATGGAGCGTGAATATTAACACCCAAATCCTACTTGGACCAATAGGCGAATTGCATGGCACATTCTTTGAAGTTTAACGTGCATTCCAGCGTTAATAATTTAACGCCAAAGCAAAATTTTGACGCCCTTTTTCACGCCCTTTTTCGCGAGCCACTACGGTTGGTCTTAGGATCATTAAAAAATTCTCAGGTCAAATGTCAGTCCATTAAGAACTTTTATCTACTATATTGCTATTATGTTTTATTCCTATGGAGCTTTTTCATTAGTTTATTAAATTATTGTAATTGCTTTTAATTCCTGGAGGTTCTATGATCCATGATTTTGTTATATAGATTATTATAAACTTAGTTTAATACTAGTTTATAATATTCTGAGACATGATGTTAGCTTTGAATCATTAAGTAACACGAGCTTTGTTGATCTATGCCTAGATGTTTATGATAAACCAAGAGGACACTTACAAGTTTACAGAGATGTCGAATCATTATGTTAGTGATAAAGCTTGAAGATATTACTTACCAAGCTTGAAGATATTACTTACCAGTAATATATCTTGTAGCTTGTTTATATAAAAGTTTACTAAACATTTTTTGGAAGTGGGCCCCAAATTTGTATTTCACTTTAGCCTACTAAATAGTTGAGCTGGCCCTAGCCGTTGGTATCCGTATCCTCGACGTCACTAACGCCTCCATCGCCTCTGCCGTGGGCGCTGTGTGGTTTATATGTTCTTCCGTGGGTGGCTAGTGGATGGGTAGCGTTATTAGGGGAAAGCAAACCTTTTTAAAACACAAACCTGCTAGCAAAACACTAACTTTGGTGGAAGAAAACGACCACTTACACTTACACGTAAAGGAGCGGGTTTTCCAACCAATCAGTACACCCCACTTTACATTTCCTTAGACCATCATTAATGCGCCCAAAAAGTGGTGCCCTTGATGACATGGAGTTTATCTGAAACTAAGGGCCCATTAATTTGCATTTGTAATTTTTTTTTGAACGACCAACGAATCAATTTCCGAGCACTCTCGGGCACCCTTTTGGCGAATCAGGTACTCGAGAGTACCCGGACCACCAATTGCCACCAATTCCCGGGAAAACCCGACCACTCACCCGCCCGAAGGCACAACCGTGAAATAATCGGTAAAACCGGTCGAGATCAGGACTCGAACCCAAGCCAATGGCTCGGTCATCCCTCATTTCCCCTCCACCAATGTCCTCCAAATGTAGCTAGTGGAAATTGAACCCAAGCCTCCTAAAGAAAACTTTAGGCCCTCAACCAACTAGGCTACAAGTGTTGGACAATCTGCATGAATTTGTAATATATACAAAATCCTACTCCAAGGGCATGAGAATCTTGGTTCTTGAACCATTAAATACATTATTTTATTATTTTATATTTTGATTCCACCACCAAACATCCAACTTAAGCCAACCATCGGAATATCCATTAAATTTTCATTTAATTACTCTACCAAGTTAACTCATAATATTATTTATTTAATCCTTGAATTATTTGAGAGACAAGGTTTTTTTAAAAGTTTGAAATGGTTTTAATGGTGAAAATTGCTTCCAGAGAAGAAAAAGTGCAAAAAGACAAAAAGTAAAGAGAGGCTTCTTATTTAATATTAGACGTTTTATACTCACCTTTTCATAATGACTTGTATTAAATATTTAATTATATAATTATTTAAATATATTTTAATATTTTAGGTAATTAAATTTAAAGAAAAAATAGGTGATGATATAGAAAATGTAAGGATATGTAAAGATGTCTTAGCGAGTATTATTGCATATAATATTATTAGTATTATTATTCTATTTTAGGAATGTTGTCTAGGGTTTTGATGAGCTCCTTAATCTTATAGCCCAATTGTAATTCATCTCCCTATATAAAGGGATGTAATCTCTTGTTATAATTCAATCAATAATAATATACCATAGACCACTTTTATGGTATCAGAGCTACGGCTCTTTTAAAACCCTAATCGCCGGCCGACATTTCTTCTTCTTTTTTTTTTTTTCCGATTTCCGATTAAATGGCTAAGGATTCTGACGAACCTGAAGTCTCCGGCCCGGCTGCCAAACCTTTGTCCCTTCACCCGGCTTATTTTGTGACCAATATTCACAGCAAGATCCGCACCTTGGACGGGAAGACAGTCCCGTACACTTCCTGGGTCAAGTTATTTCGCCTCCATGCCATCGCGTATAAGGTTTTGGATCACCTTGATGGCACTGAACCGCCCCTGATACCTCAGCCGAATACACCCAATGGGTCGAAATCGATGCTCTCGTTCTTCAATGGATCTTGAACACCGTTTCTAATTCTAACTACCACGACTGCTGGGACAGGTCTCCACGGCTCGGGCCGCTTGGCTCAAGCTTGAAAAGTCCTTTCTCAGCAATAAACAAGCCCGTGCAGCCGCCCTAGAAACCCAGTTCTGCAACCTTACCCTTGCAAACTGCTCCTCTATTGATGATTACTGTCAACAACTCAGTGATCTCGCCAACCAACTCCAGGACGTTGACCACCCGGTCACGGAATCACGGTTGGTTCTCCAATTGGTTCGGGGCCTTCCACAAGAATATGACACCACTGCCTCTCTCATCCATCAACAGAATGATGACTGGGACTCCACTTGCACCATGCTACGCGACGAGGTTATTCGTATGGCCGTCCGTCAATCGTCTACCTCCTCTGTTTTGGTAACTCAACAACAACAATCTTCCAACTCCGCTTCACAGCAGCAGCCGGATTCTCAACAGCAGCCGCATCAGCAGTCACACCCCAACCCAAGCCCGTACCCATACGCACCATCACAGGGAAGGGGAATAGGCCGGGGACGCTCGAACAGAGGCGGCGGAGGCAGGGGACGCACGAACAACCCATCTTTCTGGTTTCCACAGCAGCCGCAATATCCAAATTGGGCCTGGTGGTCCGTACCACCCTGTCCTTACCCGACCCAGCCGTGGCAAAACGGCCCACAACAGCCCAAACAGCCTTCGGGCTCTTTTTCTTTTTCAGGTTATGGTCCCGCGGCCCAGTCCAATGCTCCCGAACAAGCTCCTTCGGCCCAGTACACAGGATATGCTCCTCAGCCATCGGCCCCGCCATCAGGTTACGGCTACAATGACCTTTGTCCATCCGACTTGAGCGCGACTTTTTCTGCTATGCACATGCAAGCTCAAGACCCAACATCCTTCATGGACCCCGGAGCCGAGGCACATGTTACTCAGGACCAAGGTATGATAAAAGTCCCATCTTCATATACTGCTTGTAATAAACTTTTAGTCGGTAACGGCACATGTGTTCCAATTCTAAAATCTGAGACCGACTTTTATACCTTACCAAACCATACCTATATCTTGCCCAATATCCTTTATAGTCCCCAAATTATTAAAAAACCTTATTTCCGTTAGACGTTTTTCACGTGATAATTGGGTTTCCATAGAATTTGATCCATTTGGTTTTTCTTTGAAGGACCTGCGCAATGGAAGAATTCTTTCGCGCCACAATAGCACTGGAGACTTATATCCATTCACCGCACCTGAACTGCCACCACAAGCCTGTTTTCTCACCACCGCTTCCGAACCATGGCATGACCGTCTAGGCCATCCTGGAACTCAAGTTTTAGACATTTTGCATCGTAATTTTAATATTTCATGTAATAAAGACCATAGGTCTACTTTTTGCAATTCTTGTCAACTTTCTAATAGTAAACGTTTGCCATTTGATGCTTCTAATACTTACACGTTTGCACCTTTTGACATAATTCATTGTGACTTGTGGACCTCCCTGGTTCCTAGCAAATCCGGGTATAAATACTACATGGTCCTTATTGACAACTTTTCCCACTTCGTTTGGGTTTACCCCTTAAAATATAAATCCGAAACCTTTCCTACCTTCGTCAAATTTCATCGCCTAATACATACACAATTTAACCGTCTTATTAAAACTTTTCAGTGTGATTTGGGCGGCGAATTTGACAACAACGCCTTTAAGACCTATGCCCAACAAAACGGCTTACTCTTCCGTTTTGCTTGCCCTCAAACCTCCTCTCAAAACGGCCGTGCGGAGCGCATGATACGTCGCCTAAACGACATCATACGTGCTCTCCTCATTCATGCCCACCTTCCCCCTTCCTTTTGGCCAAAGGTGTTTGTATGGTTGGAGATGAAATAGTGGGGTTTTAAGGATTTGTAAGGATATGATGTGATAGCTGAGTAAGCAGCTAAGGGCGCGCTTAGCATTAAAGATAGTCTTAGAACAGCTAGCTAGAGCACCACATAAAAATCAAGCATATACTGTGCAGATTCATCACGATGGCCATATATAATCTCGTTACGAGCTCTCCAAATACTCCACCAAACCGAACAGAGATAGCTTCAATGATTGTCTTACCATCCGAGCTACAACTGAACAAGGAGATCTAGAAACCAGAAAAGTTATATTTAACCACCTCCCAATCCCACTCCAAACACGAATTGCAATTCTGCACTCACTAAAATTATGATCCCGAGTCTCGGCCAATATAAAACAAAAGGCACACATTATAGAAAGAATCTCCACCTCTTTTTTGCTTAAATTGTAGTAGGAAACTAGGAATACGGTCCAACTAACAACTTTCACACATGAATGCTGTTCACCTTCTGATCAGGCACACGTTCACGTTCTCATTATTGTATATGTTGATGATTACACTACATAACATAGAAATTTCATACGCTAGCGTATTGTATGCATTGATTATTATACATGTGTTAGTATATGATATTTAGTGTAATCATTATTGCATACACCCCATGTAACCATTGTTGCATACACTACATGTGTTTTGTGTATAGTGTGTGGATTGGAGGTTACAGGATGATACTTTAGTGCATATTGTTGCAAACATCACATGTCTTATCAATGATGCTTTACTGTAATTTTTTATGCATACACTACATGTATTACTCATTAGTTTTTAGCGTAAGTGTTCTTCGTTTATTGTATGCCGCATACAATGGCTGTGTTACTAATGATAATTACATGCGCTCCCATATGCATTCTAAGTGTGGTGTATGCATTGATGATGCATATTACAAGTGTTACTGTTTTTAGCATATGCATTGTTTGTATACAATTTCTTTTGTTGTGTCCTATACCTGCGTTCTTTACCGATCTGTTTTCCTTTGATTTGTAGGCTACACATCCCATTCAGATTCAGTTTTATATTGATGCACTCTATGATTTCGGCTTGGTTATTCTCGCTTGATTCATTTTTTTTTTGTCATTCGATTTTGATTTGTTCTATGTATATAAGTTTAGATGGATGAGTAGATGACTATGAAAATCTTCATGCGTAATTTAATAAGATGCAGACAATTTTGATTCGGTTAAAGTTTTGATCTATAGTATGAACCATTGTTCATTGAAGACACGGTTCACTAGTCGTTTCAAACTTTCAACACGTTATTCTAATAAACGATGCCAAGTAACCACCAACCATGAGTAGTATACTAAGGTTTTAGGAAGATCCATCATAACTACCGAAACTGAATGTCATAACATGCCTCATACAAGAACCCACGCAAAAGCGCGATACATGAAAGCAAAATCCATGACTTGTAAATTACCCACATACCATTATTACATTCGTCTAGTTGGTGAAGCGTTCTCACATAGCCTCGTTATACATTCCACGTCCCTTTAAATGTGCGCGCGAAACAAGTCCTTTTTATCCTTCTGTCATTGGGATAAAGCAAATGGAGTCATAAGGTTATACAAATATACTTTCATATTCCATAGCCTCAAAACATAAAAAAAATATAACTAAAATTTGAGAAAATTGATCATAACAATAGAGTTGGTTTATGAAGGTTACCTATCTACATGTACAAGAAGAAGCAAAGCCATTTAGTAAACCTCCACATTCCATTGCCCTTCTCTCTTCAACTGTTTCTTGTATGTTGCCCAATCAATGCCTACCAAAAACAAAACAACAAAAATGCATATCAAGAAACAAAATAACGGACGTCGACGAGGGCATATTTGTAATTTCACGTCCTAAAAAATAGACATGCAATTAAATTTGTAAGTTTTTTTTTTCTTACCATCTTCAGCAGCCAATGTGCCCATAATGTCATCTATACCCTTCTCCATACCCTTAAGCCCACACATATACACAAAGGTGTTGTCTTTCTTGAGTAATTCCCATAATTCTCTATCATATTGCGCCATTCTGGTTTGAATGTACATCTTCTCACCCTTGTCGTTGGTTTGTTCTCGGCTCACAGCAAAGTCGACTCTTAGGTTGTCTGGTTTCATCTCCTTCATTTTCTCAAACTCCTGAATTTTTTTCAAAAAGTCAACGTTACATATAGAGTAATCTTCAATTATTTTCAATTTACTAAGATGGGAGGTGATAAGTTCTTTTACCTCTTTATATAACAAGGAACTACTTGTGGGAACACCCAAAAAGAGCCATGCCAACCCATTGAACTGCAATTAGGATATAAATTAATAACACTACTTTGACCAATTGACTAATACTTAATAGTCAACTTGATCTAAACAAGTAAAAGGGTACCTGATAGTCTTCATGCTTCTCAAAGAACATTTTCCACATAAATGAGCGGAATGGAGCAATCCCAGTTCCTGTTGCAAGCTGCAATGAAATCGCATTTTGGGTCACATATTATTCTCCTTTTGCTCAATGTAAACCGCAAAATAAAAAGTAAAACTATGATGTATAAACTATTATTAAGAGTGTTACTTACCATTATAATAGTAGCATTAGGATCCTTTGGCATGAGCATTTCTTTTCCTACTGGACCGGTTATTTGCACCTCCGCTCCAGGCTTTAAGTCACCTGAGTTGCAACCCATGTTAGAAATTAATAATATACATCTAACAAAAGCCAAATAAGTGAAAAAAAAAACATACACAAGAAGTTAGAGCAAACTCCTTTAACTTCTTCGCCTTTGTCATTCGTGTAGACTAGTCTTTTCACGCATAAAGATACCTACACAAGATGCCAATTTCAAACACTGCAAATTTCTTTTTCAAATTTTAAAAAACACAACGGTATTCTGTTGAAATGCATACAGTTTTGGAGTCTCCAAAATCACCAAGAGCACTGCTAGCAATGGAATACAATCTTAGTTTGTGTGGTTTTCCATTCTTGGGATCGATCCCATCTGGTATTACACCGATCGATTGCCCTTCTCTATATGGGATCTCACCTGATCAAAGGCCAAAAACTTAATGAATCCCTTATTGGCAATCTAGTTTCAAAAATAACAGCTAATACGAGTTGATAAATATGCAGCATACCCTCTGTGCTGAAAACCATGTGCCAAGTTTCGCCAGGAGCGTCATCACCTGTGATCTTGGTGTTGAGTAGACACCTACCGATAAATGGTTCCTTTGGGCGGTATTTGTTTGTAACCACACCTTCTTCTTGTTTCTTTGAAACTTTCTCTACTTTAGCAGGTGCTTGAGCTTCAGCCTCTGTTGTGACTTGGGCTCTAATTGATATTGGTTTACCATTTGTTGACAGATTTTTGTAATATGGTACCTAAATATCAACAAACCCATATTTCTTTAACTGTTCTAGACCTTGAAAAACCTTCTCTATCCGGAAGGGGGTGACGGCGCAGCTTGTTGCCCGTGTACCTACTATCCTTATGTAATTTGTCCCTTTTATTAAATCTAAATGACTTTTATGAACACAAATTTTAAAAAACCCATTTCAATGATCATAAATTGAGCAAACCCCATTTCAATGATCACAAATTAAGCAAAACCCATTTAATAATCACAAATTGAGCGAAACCCGTTTCAATAATTACAAATTGTAACCGACACTTGGGGCTTAAGGGTGACATGGCGTGTTAACCGATATTGCACACCCATCCCTAGTTATGTTAAGGGACGTTAAAGAGGTTATTTGTTAACATATTAAACCGTATGTTAAGAGATTGAATTACTTTCATTTTTAAACCAAAAATCAGTACTAAAATATACGGTTAGGTGGGCTAGCAAATCGTGTTTTGGTGGGTTTAACAGGTCAAGCGAACAACACAAGTTCTAAACATGAATACGACTCGTTTAACTACTTTATAGCGCATGTTATGACCCAGTTATATGTTTTATGTATCAAAAGAGAGAACTGATGGATCCTAGCCTCCTAATTTTAATTATTTCAGAAAAAAGTAAAAAATCACGTAGTGTAATTTTTAGTAAACAGATCTAATTGTGTCGTATATATTGTTACCTATTGCCAGCCCTCAGGTGGAGGTAATGAGATTAAACCATTTTCTTGATGTGAGATGAAGTAAAATGTGGAAAAGTGGGTGATGTGGCACCTACGTGAAATTCAAGAGGATTAAAGTATACCTAAAGGCCTAACAACTATTCAAAAAGGACTAACAGCGCAACATGCAAGTATCTATTTCGATATATTAGTTTGCTATTAGAAACTTAATGGAGATTTAAAGGTATTTTAAACAAAAAGAATCACAAATGAAGCAAAACCCATTTCAAGAAGCACAGATTAAGCATAAGTGCATAACCCATGTTGGGAATTCTAAAAAATGTCACCGACCTTGCATAGTGAGGGTTTAAAGGAGTGAATACTTAACAGATTATTAAATGTGAATGTTATTTTTTTTTTTTTAACAAGAAACTATTGATTTACAATTTGAAAATTATATCAAGATAGCAGAGGGCAACAAGTTGCGCCGCCGCCCTTTTCTGTATGGCGAACTCTAACCTGCGGATGATTATGATTTAATAATTAATTTTACTAGAATATCAACCGATTAGCGGATGATTATCTAGGAGTATCCCCTAAAAAAAGACGAAGAAGGTCACCGTTCAAAAAAAATCTAGGAGTATCCTATATGTGTTATGTTAGGAAGTATGTTAACTTAATTAATTAACAAGCATCCTAGTGATAGTCTAAAGAGATAGACAAGCTATACATACCATGTTAAATGGTACTAAAGAAATATGTCTATATATCATATCAAACTATAAAAACTTGTTGGGTGTTAGCCATAATATTACGTTCGTTTGAGATCTCGAACCCGTTTCAAGAATCACAAATTAAAGCAAAAGCCACAACAAATGTAGGAAAAAAAAAAAAAAAAAAGTGAACTTGCAAGAGAAAATAAGGATACCTTGGAGAAAGAGAGACGATCTTGAGAGACAAGTGATGTTCTAGATGAAATAACAGTGGATTTGGAAGAAGGGAGGGAGACGGCGACGCTTACAGCAGCAGCCATGGTGATGGAATAATAATATGAAGAAGAAGAAGAAGAAGAAGAGCTATAAGAGATATAGAAATATGATCATGAATGGTGTACAATTGGATGGCCAGATTTTTGGATAAGAAATTTGTGTTGTCTTTTTACACTTTTAGATTTCTTTTTTTAATTATTATTAGTCATTTTACAATATTTTTACAATATTCTTATGCTAACAGATCCAACACAGGTTCGAGTTCCCCCTTCCTTTTCTTTTATCTTGTTTTTATCCTGTTTTATGTATAATTGTTTTTGTACTTTGGTTTTTTTTATTTTTTATTAATTAAATAAACAAATTTTGAAATGCTAAACTTATTATTGTTATTAATTATACTATAGTACTCTTTTTTATGAATTGATTTTTATATGCTAAATTTCTATTTCTATGATCTGATTGAAGGGCCTTCGGTTTTCGCTGTGTGGACGTTAGTTCCCCGTCGTTTTCTCTCCTATTCGTCATCTGGTTATCGTTATTGACACCAAGTTGTTGTTCATCGTCATCTCTACATCGACCTCAAGTTCTAACATTATCCTGAGTATAATCAGTGAAGTATGATCACTTATTTTCCATCATGTTTTGAATAATTGGATTTTCTTACAGCTTTTACACCATAAGACACAATTTTTAGTCTCCAATTTCTATTTATGAAATATTGACTCACGTGTTTGTAAATTTATCTTATGGATTCATATACACTAAAGTGAGTGAGACAATAGGTCCCCGAACCCCATGATTATTTGGACTTTAAACGCAAGAGTATTGTATTTTTTCAACTTTAACTTTGATTGTGACTTGTTTTGACTTCTATCCACACAATGCAAAATTTTCATTTAATATTAGAAATTAAATTTTCTTAAATATTCGAGAGTGAATAGTCAAAATCGTCTCTAAGATTTGAACACTTTTGTTAGATCCATTCAAAAAAGTTTTTTTTTCTCAACTAAACTACTAAGGTTTCCCAAATGTTGCTAGATCCATCAATTTCTCAAACTTTGTTAAAAACTAACGTATATCGAGGGGTATTTTCGTCATTTTAGATGATTTTTGTTTTTTTAATTTTTTTTCCTTAATTCTATTTGCTTTCGGGAAGAAAAAAAAGAAGAGTTTTTTTTTTTTAACCACCCCACCCTTATTTAGTTCTCAAACTTTGTTAAAAACTAACGTATATTGACGGGTATTTTCGCCATTTTAGATAATATTTGTTTTTTTAATTTTTTTCCTTAATTCTATTTGTTTTCGGGAAAAAAAACAAGAAGAGTTTTTATTTTTTTTATTTTTTTATTTTTTTTATAACCACCCCACCCTTATTTAGTAACCTACAAGAGAAAAAAGAATTGATTATTGTATCACTATGCTAGCTTATACCCTGGGAACGTCCCGAGTTGAGAAATCTAAGTAAAGTGATTATTATTATTATTATTATTATTATTATTATTATTATAAACAAATCTCTGCCATAAGTTATCATATTCTAATATAAAAAAAGGGTAATTGGGTCGGGTATCACCTAATCCCAGGCCCGACCCAAACCCACATTTTTTTAAACTAATTCCAAACCTGACACAATACCTGTCGGGTTACAAAAAATAGTCGTTTTTTTTTCTCCGTTTTTTATATAGCACTATGGTACTCGTTGGAAAGATAATAAAACGCTCGTTAATTTGGTGTAAATTTTTTTCTTTAAAAAATCCCGTATATAAAAGATATTAACGTTTAAAAGTTATGAGAGGAAACATGAGAGAGAAAATAATAAAATTTTAATATTTACATTTACATTTAGTAGATTAGGTATTTGATAGATTATGTTAAATCATATTTAAACAATATTTATTCATTTTTTTAATTGGTCTAGAGTTGCCACATCACATCTTATGTGGCATCTTCCAAAAGAGAGATTGCATAATATTATGACATGTCATTAAAAATGCTTTGGTTTATTATATAGGGTTGGGTTATTCTACAAAGGCTACAAAAAATGAGAAGGGTGAGAAACCACTAGAAAATGACATGGTCCAAAGGATTAACAAGTGGGAGGGATAATTTTGTCAAAAACATATGCACATGCAAGTCACATGTCATTTCCACCTTCATTTTTAAATGCCCGTAACTTTTTTATACGTCATCCGTTTTTAAAAAAAATATATACCATAAAATTGAGCGTCTTTTTATCTTTAATATGAATACCATATTGCTATACTTTTGAAAAAAATTTTCAAAACCCACTTGCGTAAGACACAATGGAATGTAAAACACAATGAACACCAATTAAATATAGGGTATAAAACACAATCAAGAGTCTAGTAAAACACAATGGACGATATACTAAAGATACAATGAATAGAAGACTAAAACACAATGAATACTTTTGAAAAAAAAAAGTTAAAAACCAGTTGCATAAGACACAATGGATGACATACGAAAGACACAATGAACAAAAGACTAAAATACAATGAATACTTTTGAAAAAAAGTTAAAAACCCAATTGTGTAAAACCCAATGGGCGACATAATAAAGACACAATGAACATAAGATTAAAACACATTGAATACTTTTGTAAAAAAAAGTTGAAAACCCAGTTGCGTAAGACACAATGGAGATAATGTAAAACACAATGAGTACCAATTAGATATGCAATGAACAATATGGTATAAAACACAATGAACAGTCTAATAAAACACAATGGACGACATTCTAAAGACACAATGAACAGAAGACTGAAACACAATGAATAATAGACTTAAACACAATGAACAACATAATAAAACACAATGTACACCTAAATACAAAACTCATTTGCGTAAAACACAATTAAAATCATACTAAAAACACAATGGACAAAGTTAAATCATGTGTAGACTAAAAAAACATAAATAACATATTTATAAAGCACACATGCATACTATAACACAATGAATGTGCAGAAGACACAACGGAGAAAAAAAACCATTTAGCACGAATTTTTTTTTTCAATTTTAATGTAGCAATGTGGTACTCATATTAAAGATAAAAAACGCTCGTTAATATGGTGAAATTTTTTTGAAAAAAAATGTCGTATGAAAAAATTATAGACGTTTTAAAATGATGGGGGGAATTGACATGTGCATTGCATGTGGAGAGAGAAAGTCAACAAATGTTATTTTCCTTTTATGTTCTTTCTCTAATTTATTATTTATTTTTTTCATACAAACTAATCTCAACCCTTCAAATATATGATCAATGGATCACAATCCTTCTCACCCTTCCTAGAAAAAGTATCTTGTGTATTTAATCCTAACCCTTATTATATATATATATAGATATAGATATAGATATAGATAAGCAATTGGATTTGCGTACAATCTTTGATGAAATATAAAAATATCACATATATTTGACCAGTTGATAAGATACCAACCGTTGCTAATATGTCATTTAAAGTCCGTAAGACATGGTATGTAGGGCTGTAAACGAACCAAACGAACACGAACAAGGCCTTGTTCGTGTTCGTTTGTTAAGGAATTAACGTGTTCACGAACGGTTCACGAACGCTTACCGAACGAGATTTTTTGTTCGTGTTCGTTTGTTAAGCAAATAACGTGTTCACGAACTGTTCACGAACACTTACCGAACAAGATTTTTTTTTGTTCGTTTGTATTTATTTGCTAAATTTAGGTGTCGGACAAATATGAGTTCACAAACAAACACAAATGAACGTAAACAAACACAAATAGGCATTACTGAACAAAACCAAGCACAAACCAACACATTAAATTCTAAAAATTAGCATTTTTCATCATTAACATTGTTCGCCCATAATATACTAATCCAATTACCCAAATATACGTGACATAATCTTGATCACATAATGTCTTATAAAAACACATAGGTGTCATATTAAACTTGAAATCCTCGTTTAATCCACAAAAAATAACAGTTAATCAAAATAGTTAAAGTAATATTAACATGTGATACACTTAAATAATCTACCACTGGGAAATTTGAAGTACTTAAATTAAATATAAAAAATTAAACACCCTAATGAACTATCAAACACAAACAAGCATAAACGAACACGTTACCGAACGTTCACGAACATAAACGAACGAACGTGGCCTCTGTTCATATTCGTTTGTTTAGCTAAACGAATGAATTTTTTTGTTTGTGTTCGTTCATTTATTAAACGAACGAACACAAACGAACTTCCCGCCGAACAGTTCACAAACTGTTTGCCGAACGTTTGGTTTGTTTACAGCCCTAATGGCATGGATAACCACTTCACCAACAGATGTTTCGAAAACTAATTTTTTTTATTGTTGAATGATTAACCTACCTTGTTAATTATTCTTAGTTTATTACCAACGGACGATAAATATTATTTTTTGTATCTATAGATGAACTTTTCGTCTGTAAAAGGTAGCGTTGTAGAACTCGCTAGACGCTAGTCGGCCGGTAGGGTACCGACTAGGGATTAATCGAGATTAATCGGATTGAATTTATATATATATATATATATATTCCCAAATTTATACATATGTAATGCTAATTTTATACCTTATATGTATAACTTTAGAAGTTTAAGAGTCAAATGTAAACTAGTGAATATGAACGGGAAGTTAAATATTAAAAGAACGTGCACACACATACATTGTTGATCAAGGATGACGTTATCCAACTAAGAAAGCAATTGCTTTTGGCACACCAATTTCCATGAAACTAGTACTAGCATAACATAATTTATGCCATTGTAGTTAATTGTATTTAAGTTGCATATATTTATTCTTGGTATGTATTCCCTATTATCCTCTAGTCAAAGGTAGGTGTAAAGATAGCTTGTATATCACAACTTTTGACCATCTCTACTAATACATTTCCATATGGTATCAGAGCACAAATTGTTCCTCTGAGTACAACGATCCTCCTATTATCACCATTGTTTTGTTTCTTTTCTTTACTGTTCCACTGATCACCATGACCACCAGCAGCAATACTATTATCGAGACCACCACACATGCCCATTTTCCCATCAAACTCACAGCCCACAATTTTCCAGTTTGGCACAAGCAAGTTCTGTCCACTCTAACCGGACTCGACCTCGAACAATACGTTGACGGCATCACCGAACCACCACCTAAAATCTTCGAAGGCAAAGCAAACCCAGCTAATCGTACCTGGTATCGTCAAGATCAAATTCTTCTTGGTGCTCTAATTGGAAGCTGCTCCGACACCATTCAACCTATGGTGTCATCGGCTACAACATCACAACAGCTCTTCAAACGTTTAACCAAAACCTATGCGAGCGCCTCCAGGTCTCGTGTCATCTCTTTAAAAGCCAAACTCGCAACACATACTGTGACACCCCGCATTTTCAGGTTCCTACTTTAACTGAACTCTAGTTAACTTGCATGTTCGTATGTGGCTAAACACTTAACTAGGGTTAGTTAATAGGGCATTTGAATGTGTTATGGAATAGATGGTATTAGCGTACGTCATAATTAAGAAAGTCTTTGTCTTGACACACACACGAGTCATGTATCCCGAACGTTGGTGATTTGTCAAGCATGCATGATTATATGAGCAATTGAGTGATGATGAATGTGAACTAACATGTGTATGTGAATTACATGTTTATGTGAATTACTGAGTAATAGATAATCAGTACGTAAACCCTGCGAAATATGTGCACCTCATGATTAATATGATATGAGATGATAAAAACAATAGTTTTCATATAAGTTAGTATGATTAATATTATCGAGACCATTCTCGGGACTAAAACCTTGTAACGGGTCCGTTTATCAAGAAAAGATCCATAAACCCGTAACCTAGGCCCATGATCCAATTCCTATTATATTACTGTTCAAAAAAAATAAGAAGAAGAAACCCTAGACCTTTCCTTGCGCCGTGAACCATCACCACCACAATCCTCTCAATTATCAATCTTCCAACAACTTTCCTCCCTAATTCAAGTTAGTTTGGGTGTAATCTTTGAGCTTTAAGAATCATTGCATTGAAAGGTATAATCTTACATGCTTTATGATAGTAGTAACGTGCTGTGAAAATATGGATTTAATTCTGATAACATGGATTTGATTGTGATAATATAGGTTTACTATATGATTATAGGCTATTGTGGATGATTAGGGTTCATGAGAAGCATGTTATTAGAATTCTGATTTTTCTGACAGATTCATTGTGACGAATTGTAGGGCTGTTATAGGGTGATTAACATGTCTAATCTGATTGTTTTCTGATGCTAAAACATAACTTATGATGTTAGCTTTTCAAAAAGTCCAAAATCATGCGTTTTGGACTTGTTTTGATAGGTATTCATGATTTTATAAGTTTAAAGGTCATATCAGATTTTCGGAATTATAAATTGGGTCAACTTAAAACGGTCATAACTCGAGATTTACAAAGGGTTAAGTTATGAAATTTTGATAGTAGGTCAACATTGGAAAAACTTGGATTTTCCAATTGGATTCACCTAGTTTGGGTCAATACACAATTTTTGGGAATTTTTCTACTAAACTGACCTGCTGTGGAAATTTTCTGGACATAGCTGTGTTGTACGAATTTTAATAATTTTTGTGTTTGGTTGTGAGACAAAAAAAATATGGGTTATCAAATGAATTCCAATGAATATTCAGTAAAAATTTGGGAGTTTAATTCGTTCGTTAAGTATTTTAAATAATTCGTTTTTCACAGCGTACAATCTGCCCTGAAAACGCAGATTGTGTAAGGGATGTTTACGTGACTATTTGGAGTCTTATATGGTATGTATTTGACATGAACTTGCATGAATACTTATATGAGATGTGTTTGAGGTATAAAACTGATAATAATCAATATGATCACCAACGGGATACGTAGGACTTACTTGTGCATGTAGAGTCATTAGGTGTCACTACACGGTTTGAACTTCAAAAGTCTTGGACAAACGAGTTGTATGGTGTGTTGGTTATGCACATATACTCACCTAGTGACATTTGTAATAGGGAGTCGGTAGCTCATTTCTGTTTGAGAAAATTGGATTATTCACGTGCAACCTAAGGTGAGTTTCACTACTCTTTTCTCAAAAGCATGTGTCTCGGGTTGAGGTAACGTACTTAACTTTTTCTAGTCCGGGTTGGGACTACTATTTTCTAGTCCGGTTTGGGACTACTTACACATCCCGGGTTGGGATGCTATGGATCCTTGTGTGGGTCGGTTTTTGCTAGTTCGCAAACTGTGTCCTTGATGAACTAAACCAACTCTATCATCTGTAAGTCCTTCACATACCGAATGAGTTGCCGGGTTATGGCAAACGGGTTATTAGTTGATAGCGCTATTAGGTCTTACAAACCTCACACCGGCTCGGGGAGTGCGGGAGTGAACTATAACTTAACAGATTTTATCATTGTTGATAGGCAATGATGTAAGGCATGCGGCTCACATTTGTGGCTACACGTACATCAGCAGTTCGGTATATCGGTGTTAGTTATCATGAATGGGTTAGCTACCCTTGACATGCGATGAACTAGTGTTTACGCGGTTCTTGGAACCAACTCAATTACTTGTTTACGTGGTTTTGGAAACCAGCGCAGTTACATACTCATTTACTTTACTTAGTGAACTCACCAACATTGTTTGTTGACCCACGATTTACATGCTTTTGCAGGTAGTTAGCTTCCGGTGCCAGGATTAGAAAGCATTGCACACTTCACTGCATTTGGGGTCTTGGGCATACACCTAAATTACATATTATGCTTTTACATTTTCTTTCATATGGTTTTAATTTGGATGCGTTGTTTTGCGCATGTTTTTTAAAAGGTTTAAATTTGGTTTACGCTTCCGCAGCTTAACTAAACTTGGTTTTTTGAAAACGAACTAAATGGTTTGGGCATTTAGAGTTCGTTCATATGACTTATGGCTATGGAATCCTGGTATGTCATGCGCCTCGCGGTATAAACCCCGCAGTGGAAATTTGAGGGTGTGACACATACCAAAGGCGACAAACCAATGACCCAGTTCCTTCACGAGATGAAAGCAATTGCCGATGAATTGGCATTTGCGCAGAACCCAATTACTGATGACGACCTCATTGTACACTGTAACATTTCGAAATAAATTCCTTGTACGTTACGATTAATAAACGTCAAGTTTCATCATTTATCGTCTTTAAAAAAAATATATTCACAACGCATTTGGACCCCTAATACTATGCTATATATATATATATTATACATATATATGGAGAAAAATTATCAAAAAAAGATTTGCCTGGGCCGGGATTCGAACCCGAGCCCATGGCCGGTTCACCACACTAAGCAACACAACCGGCTGGTCTACACAACACTCTTGTCTAGTTTCAACACGTAATAATTATATATCGTATCTAAAAACGTAACAGTTGACTTGTAGAGTCAACTGTGAAGACGGGTTTCCAAAATCAATTCATCTTAATCACGATTGTTCCCTGTTTTGGTAAATTAAGTCAATCATTGACTGTTTCGCATCAATCACATGATCAAGCCTCGTCAAAACATACCTAATTAGTGCTAATTAACGCGTCATTGTATTAAGTGGGTCAAAACATTACCATTTCATATACACGAACCTCCCACTATAAATTGAGGCCTTCACTACACCTTATACTCGCCGCAAAACAAACCCTCACTCCCAATTTCTGTAAACAAACTATTTTTTTCAAAGAATCAAGAACAGTTGACTTTTTCGTTGACCAAATCAAATCACACGAAATCGTATTGTAAGTCTCGAAATTTTTTTGCTTGGTTTTGTTAGTCGGCCAGTAACAAGTAATAGCCCCATCATTGTAGAGGCTATTGGTTGTTAATTGTGGTTATTAAGGAATCTAGGGTTCATAGATCTCGATTTGGGGATAAAGGTTCTGCAGGCTTGTGTATTTAATTGTTTCAAAACTAAAATCATCACCAACTGATCAACAGATCAGTTGGTTGGCCTCTTTTCACAAAACATGAACCGGCCTGACGGCCCGGGTTCGAGTCCCGTATCCCACGTTTTCTTTTTCCTTATAAAAAAGGATTATATAACTGATAACTGTTTACCTATATAATTAATTCAAACCAAGTTCATTTGTTCTCAGGGTTCAGACCAACTGGTCTGAACTTGTGATTTAAAATCTTCCAACCGGGTCAGACCCGGGTTCGATTCCCAACATCAACAAAACAATTTTTTTTACCATTTAAGCTTATATATATTCTCTTGTATTTTTTTAAAATTAGTTTTAAAATACTAAAACTCTTTTATAAATTCTACAAAAAATTATTTTATGTTATTCTAGTAGAAAAGTTTAACATACAATTTTTAGTTTTCCAAAAATTATTTATTTAATATATATAATAAATATTTCAAGTTTATTCTATTTTATTTATAAAATTCTATAAAAATATCAAAACGATTATATAAATTTCCACAAAAATTATTCTGAGTTTATATAACATTAAACTTTTTTGAAATGATTTTCAACTTCTAGTTGACCCCCCCATTTTTACAACTCAACAGGAAATAATGATGCGTGAAGACTAGAGTGTTAGCATGAGAAGACAAATTGTGAGTTTACGTAACCATATTTATGCAATTCTTTATACTTGCAACATTATACTTAAGCAATTCTACATACATGTCTAGTTGTAAACTTTAATGCCTCATGATTTAGACAACAACAACAGTTAGACTCGCTTCAACAATACATAATCATTAGCTATGGCCAAGCCGGCGATACTCAATAATAGATCTATTGGATTGACAATCCCACCTAGATTCGTTGACCATCTTTTATGGGGAGCGCGGGTGATTGTTATCGTTCCAACATAATATTAAGGTGAACCGTGGATGACGGGATGGACCTAAACTAGTCGGAGGTTTGATTATGTCGATTCAACATTTCATGTATATTCATGTAGACTTAAACTTACGATAGACATTTGAATTGCTAAACTTTTATTCTTAAACTTAATTGCTTGACATGGCTTATGTATTCTCACCAACTTCTAGTTGACCCCCCCATTTTTACAACTCAACAGGAAATAATGATGCGTGAAAACTAGAGTGTTAGCATGAGAAGACAAATTGAAGTTTATGCTTATTTGGTTATTTTGATGTATTAGATTTCCATTTAAAACTCATTATGTATTTTCACTGTCGTCAGTGCACCAATTGTCAAAGGTATGGGCATCTTGCGGATGCTTGTCAAATTCCTGCTGCAAATGCCCTTGCTGCTCCAAATAATCCTGCTAGGGACCCTCCAGCTACTTAAACAACAAGCTCCACCGTTTGAATGTTATTTTGCATTTAAAATTCTATGTATTGACGCTTTGATTCAAGTATTGGAATTTTTGTCTTTTACATAAGAGTCGTTTATCTAGTATGATCACAACACTTGGATGCATGCTTGTTTGAATGTGAACTAATTGCTATATCAATATCTAAACCATACTCGTTATACTTATAAACTTGCTTACTTGTACAACAGTTAGTTGGCTACCAAATAACCTACTCAACGATTGGTAGGGGTCATCATGACTTTTCAACAGTCGGGAGAGGCCCTACAACCTGCTCAACGACTGGTGGAAGCTATCGAACCTGCTCAATAATCGGTAGAGTCATAGAAGGACACAAAACCCTAATGTAAGGTAAATTGGTGATTGCGGTCTGGAACGTAATCATGAATTTACAGGTACGTTAAGGTAGTGTGAAATTCTATCAAGGTTTTTGGTAGTTGACCAATTATAAACCTTAGTTACCTGGTAGTTCACTTAGTCTTTCTATAGTCCATTAACTCATGAATTTCTTTTAGGATTCCTAAAACTCAAAATTCTTATGCTCCTTGCGATTCCAAGACACACCTAATCCTACTCTCTTATCCAAATTATTGGAGACAAGATTTTTCTATCCATGTCATAACACAAAACTTCCAGACCACACTTATCCTGATTTCTACCCAATCACCTACAACCCTGTGTTTTCAATAAACTTCGGGACGAAGTTCCTAAAAGTAGGGGAGACTGTAACATTTCGCATTAAATTCCTTGTACGTTACGATTAATAAACGTCAAGTTACATCATTTATCGTCTTTTAAAAAAAATAAAAATATTCGCGACGCATTTGGACCCCTAATACTATGCTATATATATATATATTATACATATATATGGAGAATAATTATCAAAAAAAGATTTGCCTGGGCCGGGATTCGAACCCGAGCCCATGGCCGGTTCCCCACACTAAGCAACACAACCGGCTGGTCTACACAACACTCTTGTCTAGTTTCAACACGTAATAATTATATATCGTATCTAAAAACGTAACAGTTGACTTGTAGAGTCAACTGTGAAGACGGGTTTCCAAAATCAATTCATCTTAATCACGATTGTTCCCTGTTTTGGTAAATTAAGTCAATCATTGACTGTTTCGCATCAATCACATGATCAAGCCTCGTCAAAACATACCTAATTAGTGCTAATTAACGCGTCATTGTATTAAGTGGGTCAAAACATTACCATTTCATATACACGAACCTCCCACTATAAATTGAGGCCTTCACTACACCTTATACTCGCCGCAAAACAAACCCTCACTCCCAATTTCTGTAAACAAACTATTTTTTTTTCAAAGAATCAAGAACAATTGACTTTTTCGTTGACCAAATCAAATCACACGAAATCGTATTGTAAGTCTCGAAATTTTTTTGCTTGGTTTTGTTAGTCGGCCAGTAACAAGTAATAGCCCCATCATTGTAGAGGCTATTGGTTGTTAATTGTGGTTATTAAGGAATCTAGGGTTCATAGATCTCGATTTGGGGATAAAGGTTCTGCAGGCTTGTGTATTTAATTATTTCAAAACTAAAATCATCACCAACTGATCAACATATCAGTTGGTTGGCCTCTTTTCACAAAACACGAACCGGCCTGACGGCCCGGGTTCGAGTCCCGTATCCCACGTTTTCTTTTTCCTTTTAAAAAAGGATTATATAACTGATAATTGTTTACTTATATAATTAATTCAAACCAAGTTCATTCGTTCTCAGGGTTCAGACCAACTGGTCTGAACTTGTGATTTAAAATCTTCCAACCGGGTCAGACCCAGGTTCGATTCCCAGCATCAACAAAACAATTTTTTTTACCATTTAAGCTTATATATATTCTCTTGTATTTTTTAAAATTAGTTTTAAAATACTAAAACTGTTTTATAAATTTTACAAAAAATTATTTTATGTTATTCTAGTAGAAAAGTTTAACATACAATTTTTAGTTTTACAAAAATTATTTATTTAATATATATAATAAATATTTCAAATATATTCAATTTTATTTATAAAATTCTATAAAAATATCAAAACGATTATATAAATTTCCACAAAAATTATTCTGAGTTTATATAATATTAAAATTTTCTGAAATGATTTTTATTTCTGAAAAATCATTTATTTAATATTTTTGATCAATTTTTGTTAGTTTTAATCATAAATAAATCATAATAAATTCATTTTTCAATATTTTTGCACCAAAATTTTATATAAATTATTTCTATTTATTTAGAACAGAAATACAATTTTTAAACTAATAATTCTGTAATTTTAATATTTTTAAATATTAAAGTTATATTTTGACAATTTAAAATAAATAGATTAAATATTCTATTTTTAAGAGAATAATTTTATAAAAATTATTTTCATTCTTAAAACTTTATGATGTGACCATCTTTAATCTAAAATTTACAAAAAGACTTTTGTTTATTTATTTATCAAATTTCTCTTATTTATTAAACATTTTATTTATTAATCAAACAAATACTTATCTCCAATTCGAAACCTTAGAATATACTTGTAGACTAGATAGACTTAGACTTACTTGTTACCTTATACATAGGATAATACTTGGAAACTTTGCGGCTACACTTATACTTTTTCTCGAGACTTAATTCTTTGCTAAGGTGAGTTTACGTAACCATGTTTATGCAATTCTTTATACTTGCAACATTATACTTAAGCAATTCTACATACATGTCTAGTTGTAAACTTTAATGCCTCATGATTTAGACAACAACAACAGTTAGACTCGCTTCAACAATACATAATCATTAGCTATGGCCAAGCCGGCGATACTCAATAATAGATCTATTGGATTGACAATCCCACCTAGATTCGTTGACCATCTTTTATGGGGAGCGCGGGTGATTGTTATCGTTCCAACATAATATTAAGGTGAACCGTGGATGACGGGATGGACCTAAACTAGTCGGAGGTTTGATTATGTCGATTCAACATTTCATGTTTATTCATGTAGACTTAAACTTACGATAGACATTTGAATTGCTAAACTTTTATTCTTATACTTAATTGCTTGACATGGCTTATGTATTCTCACCAACTTCTAGTTGACCCCCCCCCCCCCCCCGCCCATTTTTACAACTCAACAGGAAATAATGATGCTTGAGGTCTAGAGCTAGCATGAGAAGATATTTGAAGTTTATGCTTTGTTTGATTTTTGGATGTACTAGATTTCATTCAAGACATTTAATGTAATTCAATATTGTATTAAAGGATTATGTAAACATATGTATTACCATGAGCTACTGAACAATCATCAATACGTGACACCTCGATGTTTCCGCCATCGGTTGGGGTGTTACATACACATTATCACTCAACTGGGCGAAGACTACAAGCACATTACAGCCGCTGTCAAGTTTAGAGACACACCCATAACCTTCTCTGACTTATTCTACAAACTTGTCGATCATGAGCGCACTTTACTCGCCTCCCAACCAAATCCCACTATCACCACTGTAAACCAAACTTACCGCCAAGCATCTCGATCCTACTCAAAACAGCCTACCGATTCCCGTTACCAAAAATACAACCAAACCAGTTTTGTCCGCCCCAACTGGAATAGCCGCGACAAGGGAATAGGCCCATCTCAAAACCGACCAAACCGCAACAACTTATTCTACCACTTCTGTAACATACCGGGGCACGAAACCAAAGACTGTCGTAAACTAGGACGTTTTCTTCGTGACTACAACTACCCGGTTCAAGGCCGTACGGGTTCCGAGTTAACCATACTTCTGCTTATTCTATTGCAGGCTCGCAACCATCGTGGATGTGGGACACCGGAGCAAATAGTCTCACCGCTCCAAATCAGAACTCGGTACCCGTTCTTTCAGATTACGGAGGCCCGGATGAAATTGTCTTATGTGATGGTAAATCTCTTCCTATTACACACATTGGCAATACTCAAATTCATACTAACTCTCGACCTCCCCTACTCGAAAATGTTCTTATTGTTCCTCATTTACGTAATCATCTACTTTCTGTTGCCAAAGTTTATCGTACTAACCGTGTGTCTGTTGAATTTTTCCCTTCTTATTTCATGGTTAAGGACCTACGCACGGGGGCACATCTCATGCGGGGAGTGAGCGTCAATGATGTTTACTATGGACCATTTCCTTCATTTCCTCAAGTTAATGCAACCAGAACAAGATCTCTACTCGAGTGGCATCACACACTTGGGCACCCGTCATATCAAGTGCTTAAGTCGTTAATAAATCAATTAGGAATAAAATGTAATAAAATGTCACCCGAGTCATTTCATTGTATGTCTTATTTTTTAAATAGAAGTCATAAACTACCTTTTGGCAAAAATTCATTTGTTGTCAACAAACCTCTTGAACTCATTTATTCGGATGTTTGGGGACCGGTTCAATCCTCCATTGACGGGTTCACTTACTATGTTATATTTGTTGATTTTTTTCCTCCAAATATGTCTGGTTATACCCTATGAAACGTAAATCTGATGTCTCCACACTTTTCCCGCAGTTCAAAGCTCTTGTTGAACGCTTCTTCAAGACACCTCTTGTGTCTCTATTCACTGACAATGGCGGTGAATACATCGGTCTCAAAAACTATCTAAGCTCAAATGGAATGTCCCACTACACCACACCACCCCACACACCCAAACAAAACGGAGTCGCCGAAAAGCATCATCGTCATGTTGTTGAAACAGGTCTTGCCTTACTTCACTATGCCAACCTACCCCAAAACTATTGGTCTCATGCCTTCCAAACGGCCATCTATCTCATCAATCGCCTTCCCACTCCCATTCTCAACAACAAAACACCACATGACATGCTATTTGACAAACCACCCGATTACACAAAACTCAAGCCATTCGGATGCCTTTGCTTTCCATGGCTACGCCCGTACTCTACTTCCAAACTACAACAACGCTCTCGTGCTTGCATTTTCCATGGATATTCAACATCCAAATCGGCTTTTAAATGTCTTGATCCCACCACTTCTAAGCTCTACCACTCGAGAAACGTTGAATTCGTTCCCAATATCTTTCCTGGTCATCCAAATAATACACCCACATCAAACACTCCACAACACTACTTATTTCCGATTCCTCATAGTGATCAAACTCCTAGTACATCCTCTGACCCCACACCAAAAAATAATTCTTTCTTTCCATCACCTTTACTCTCTCCTCCCATTATTAATACCTCACCCAACTATGAAACCTAATATTCCAACAACAGTTCACCATCCAGTGACCAATCTAATCCCAACCAACACTCACCAGCTACATCTACACCTTCCCACCAATCAGAAACCCCTGACACAATACCCAACAAACCTCACTCCTCTACTCATCGTAACTCAACATCTACCATTGCCCCTTCCTACGAAACCGACCCTTCTCAAGAATCCGACTCTGCCACCACTATACCTACCACCTCCTCACCCTCTCCTTCTACCGAACATACCTCCCCCACACCTAACGAATCCCAACACCATCCGCCCCAACACAGTCTCCTGCCAAGCGTCCACCCAAACCCAACCGCAAGTACTTCAATTCTAACTTTGTTAATGCTACCTCTTTACACCCTCTACCTTCGACAATAGAACCAACAAATCATACTCAAGCCATGAAAGACCCTCAATGGCGCCATGCTATGGACCTTGAATTCAATGCTCTCCTTCATAATCAAACATGGGAACTTGTCCCTCGATCAAACCAAAATATAATCGGTTGTAAATGGATTTTCCGAATCAAGTGGAAACCCGATGGCACCATCGAAAAATACAAAGCACGCCTTGTCGCAAAAGGCTTCCACCAACAATTTGGCAAGGACTATTTTGATACTTTTAGTCCGGTAATCAAACCCGTTACAATTCGCACTGTTCTTTCCATTGCTGTTTCCAAAAACTGGCCCTTACGCCAACTTGATGTAAATAATGCATTCCTTCATGGTACTCTACATGAGGATGTATTCATGACTCTACCACCGGGATTTGCTCATTCGGAGTTTCCAAACTATGTTTGCAAACTTCGAAAATCGTTATACGGTCTAAAACAAGCACCCTGAGCTTGGTACAACGAACTCACATCCTTCCTCCTCTACCTTGGTTTCAAAAAATCTTTATCCGACCCGTCTCCCTTCGTCTACCAACACGAAGGAGTCACGTGCTATCTACTCGTCTATGTTGATGACATTGTCATCACTGGTAGTGACTCAAAATTCCTTGAAAACTTCATCCACTCCCTTAGTCACAAATTCTCAATCAAGGATCTCGGCTCATTGGACCATTTCCTAGGCATCGAAATCATCCCTACACCAAAAGGTCTCTTCATGTCTCAACATAGCCATATTCATAACATCCTTAACACCTTCAAAATGGATGGTGCCAAGGATGTTCAAACACCCATGAGTACATCCGAACCACTCTCACCAGTTGACTCGACTCCTACCGTTGATTCCACTCCATATCGCAAACTCGTTGGCTCTTTACAATACTTAGCCTTCACTCGACACGACATCTCTTTTGTTGTTAATAAACTTTCCCAATTCATGCACTCACCTAGACAATCTCATTGGCAAGACCTCAAACGGGTCTTACGCTATTTGAAAGGAACGGTACATCACGATTCACGGGCTCTATTTAAATCGTGATTCTCCTCTCACACTTCGTGCATTCTCTGACTCGGACTGGGGAGGAGTTCATGATGGTGGGCGGTCGACTACGGCTTACATACTATACCTAGGCTCAAACATCATCTCTTGGCACTCCGCACGACAAAAGACAGTCTCCCGTTCTTCTACCGAGGCCGAATACAAGGCCGCGGCAAATGCAGTTGCCGAAATCGCATGGGTAAAAAATCTTCTTAGTGAACTTGGCACACAATCAACATGCACCCCTCAACTATTTTGCGATAATACCGGGGGCCACTTAACTTTGTGCAAATCTTGTATACCATTCGATGATGAAACATGTGGCATTAGACTATCACTTTGTGAGGGAACAACTCAATGCGGGCAAACTACAAGTCTTACACATCAGCACCAAAGATCAACTCGCGGACGTCCTCACTAAACCACTACCACGGATGTCCTTTCAATCCATTCGCTCCAAGATTGCAGTATCCAGCGGATCCTCCATCTTGCGGGGGCGTATTAGCATAACATAATTTATGCCATTGTAGTTAATTGTATTTAAGTTACATATATTTATTCTTGGTATGTATTCCCTATTATCCTCTAGTCAAAGGTAGGTGTAAAGATAGCTTGTATTACTCCTAAATTGTAGCTTCTCTTTCCTGTATATATTATTGTCATTGAAATGAGAATATCACAACTTTTGACCATCTCTACTAATAGATTTCCATAACTGGTACACACTAAAAGGGTGAAACAACGCATACCATTCCCTTTACGCCTCTAGCTTCGCGGCACCGCCTCTTACGCATTGTACGACCACCATAACCTAATACCCTAAACCAACCCACCTTTAGACAACACTAAAAGGTGATACATCAAACAAACAAAATTTGAAAACCACCAAGTCAAGCACACAAACATATCACAATACATAATAAGCACCTACACACAAATGCCATCATCATTTAGTGCGACCAGTACCTCAGGTAATCTATTATTCGTAGAGTCGTAATGTCGTCTAAGCCTTCTGGAATAGATTTAAGTTTCAACATTCTAACGTATTTACTAAGAAGCTTACTGGACTCCAGTTTTAGATCAAATTTGTCTAAGCCCAAGAAGAATAGAGGATTAGGCCCAACTGGTCTCAAAAGCTATCGTTTTGGGCTTTATGTGGCCTGCCTTTTATTGTTTTATTTAAAAAGTATACTACACTTTTTTTTTTTTTTTTTTTTGAACGGTAAGTGTTAGAGCATTCACAATAGCTCCCCCATTTTTATGTTAGAGTAGCCCCCAAATTATATGAGGTGGTTTTGAGGGTTTGTGAGTGAAGAAAAATGGGGAATTTACTGTTGATCGATATATTTGGGGTTATTTGGGAATCTTTTGGGGAAAACTGAAAACTGTATTTATTTTTTAATATTTGTTGAAAGTGGTTGTGAGTGGAGGAGAGAGAAACTGTAATGATTTTTAATGTAAGATGTGGTTGTGATTGGTTGTGAGTAAATGGGGGATGGAGAAGCTACCGTGAATGCTCTTATTCACAACAGCAAAAACACCACCACTGACCACTCTACAAACCGGAGCAGTAGGGAAACGAAACCCTACATCAGCTTAAAAGCACACCAATCCAACCAAAAAATCAAACTACGTTTTGATCTGTTTTTTAAACATAAGAAACCGAGATACTTGATTTCCTCAGTGATCCTCTCAACTTTGGCATCCTTGTTGAACCTTTTGCACTACATGTTTACAAAAATTCATAATAAAAAAGAAAATGCTAACGGTCAACCCAACCTGACCTACATGTACATAAAACTTATTGGTACGTACCGAATCACTTTAATTCAAAACCCAACTACCCGCCCCTTTTTTTTTGAACGGTCAACAAAACTTTATTGATAAACAAGCTAACAAGATGCTAGCAACAAGAATCCGAAACAAAAACCGAGTACAAAAACAAGAATCCAAACACTACCCCATCTTACTAATATCAAAACTACCCCAAGAATCCCATGTCATATTCGCCATCTTACCGCGAGTAGTGACCCATAAGAAACTCATAACCTTTATCTCGTCAAGAACCTTCCCCACCACAGCCGGCGTATTATTGTGAACACGATCATTCCGCGCTTTCCAAAGACTCCAGAACGTAGTAAGGACAACACCATAAAACTCCTTCTTCGCCCGTGCATTATCTTTGGCCGTTTTATGATAAGAAAGCAGATCACGGACATGGAAAGCAAACGTATTCGGGACCCTGCACCAGGAAAACACAGTCGGCCAGATCATCATCGAAAAGGAGCAGCCCGTAAATAGGTGTTGAGCCGATTCCACAGCTTCGTTACACATTGGACAAGTAGGGGAGTCAACAAAAATATTCCTTCTAGCCAGAGCTTCAGCAGTCGGGAGCCGATCTAGCAACGCGCGCCAAGCCACTATAGCCACTTTCTTAGGAACCCAGTTACACCATTCGAAAACCACATCCGGAATAGTAAGCGTTGCCTCAATAATTCTTCTTTTTATCCCTTTAACTGAAAAACAATCCGACCCATCTAATTTTGCAGCCCAAACATCCGGCCCAACCCCCAAAGACATACCCGAGAGCAGCATCAGCAGATCATTCAGCTGCACTTGCTCAGCTGCTGTCAGCGCCAAGTACCTCCAATCCCAAGTAACCTGGGTAGACTGACCTGTAAGCCGCAATCGATCCGACATAAGACACGTTTTCTTTCGCTCTAGCTCAAACAATAAAGGGAACAGGTGCTGCAGGGAGTTGTCGCCAACCCACCAGTCCAGCCAGAAACATATGCCCGAACCACCTCTAAGGGACGCTTTCATCAACCGCTGCGGATCAATATTGTAATTCCTTAAAACATTTGGAACGTTTGCAATTTGTTTCCACACCCCTGGCATGGATAACTTTACCGGGATTATATTCCAGCCCCTACCACCCCCGTGAACCGCCCAAACCACTTTACGCCATAGGTCGTTTTGGTTTGACTTAAATTTGGATAAAAGGCTCAAATTTGCATCTCTTAGGGCGCCCAACCCCACACCACACTACCCGCCCTTAGTGTTTTTTTTTTATAATGATAATAATAATAATAAATTATGAGCTTTTATATATTATTGAAAACATCCAACATTAAATGTACACCCTTGTATAATAACAGTTTTCACGAACCATCACATCGTGCTTTCACAATTGAAACAAACGAGATCATGTAACGATTTTAAAACCCTTGAATATATAGGTTTCTAAATCGATAAATGAAGTATTAAAGTTGGTAGTCATATTAAACACGTAAAGTCGTAGTCTAAATCGATAATTGAAATATTAATAGTTTAAAATATATAAATGAAAACTAGAAATTTTGTTAGGAATTTTTTTTAATGACAAACAACTTTTATTAAAAACCAAAACAACTACTGATGACGTGTGTCCTAAAACGACAACGTTTAGACCCCTCGTCGAAAAGATAAGCAAAATAAATTTGATTAAGAGGTTGCCTGACTTAGTGGAGCTGATATAAGACAGCTTACCTGCCATATGGAAGCCTCAGGGCAGAAAGCAAACAGTAAAAAGTCTTGGAAATGCAAAAAGGGGATTTTGGCTTATTATCATGGCAAAGGATAAAACACCACACAGCTCCAAGCTTTGCATTGGAAATGATAAAAGCTGAAAATATCCTAAAAGGGTAAAGTCTCACTGCAGGGAATTAAAAGAGGGTCAAACACATCCAGGTATGGTAAGGAAGCTACCCTGAGGGAGCTCCTGGGCAGAATTCCACTGCCTATATAAGGAGGCCCTTAGGTAGACATTCCACACACACTTCTCACTCATTCTCTCTACTTCATTATTTCCCAACTCCAAATGAATACATACTTATTCTCACGCCGGAGTCCAAACGCAGGAGGCTCCCTCCTGCGTTAAGGCTAACGGTGTCTGCTACCTTTGTGCAGGTCCTTCCAGGAACTTGAAGACCCCTGATCCCACAACCAAATCTAAACCTAAACTTAAAACCTTAATCTCAACCTAACATACCTTTAACCAATAATCCTAAGCATCTCCTAACCTAATACCGGTCGTTTTCCTTGTTGTAGCAACAAGTGGCGCCCACCGTGGGGCTGTCGCTACTTTGAACAAAACTGTTGAGAGTTTCTACAGTCCCATTTGTTCCTAAGTAACCTCCTTTTGTGATGACTGGTGGAGATAACCGCCTAGGAGGGGGGTCTTTCAGAAACTCCGGCCACTAGTCACACCTCAGGTGACGCTTCTGGCCATGAAACACCTGGAACGGACGGACAACAAGTCGAACCGTCTCTAGGAGACATGCTCAACTTCCAAACACCGCCGTCCTCAAGGGCTGTTAACTCGTCTCCTAGGGACGACTTGTTGTTACCTGTTGAACGAATGGACATCACCCCGGAGGGAGTACGAAGAAACTTCTTGCAACTCCGTGACCTCCTGAACGGCTACGTGCGAGAGGAGAGGTCCAGAGGAGTAAGAGTCAGGTTGTCGTACGACGAAGAGCCTGCTGTCTCCCTCTCACCTGGTCCTCCGTTGCTGGGAACCACTACCTCACCAGCAACCCGACGAGCCAACACAAATCCTCATCCCTACCTTAACGGTCAGGGAGATATCTGCTCAGGAGGAGGAGGTCCTAGCAATTCCGTGCTCTCCCCAGGGACCTCAACACGACTCCCCTATGAAGAAGCTTTGAGGTCGTTACCTCTGGCCAGCAGTGTTGTGGCTGCTTCCCTTGCGGGAGCAGGAAGTCTTGCTGGAGGAACTGTTGTCCCTCCAGGAACGATGTATCCTAACTATTCACAGCCTCAATACTCGCCCTATGTACCACCTTACTTCCCCACATGGCCGGGAGGGTATCCTTGGCAATACCCACCACCTCTGAACCAAGTGCCAGCAACCCCCCCTGCGGGAGGACAGGGTCTGGGAGCCTCCCAACCCATGGTTCAAGCCTCCACGGCCGAAGCTAGGGGCAAGGCTACACCTTCGAAGCCATACCGACCTAAGTCGTTAGAATGCTTTGCCGAGCACATCGCTCATTTTGATTTCCCCAACAAGATCAAAATGCCAGCTAATGTGAAAACGTACGACGGCACAGAAGACCCGGATGACCACTTGAACGTCTTCTCTGGGGCAGCCAATGTAGAAAAATGGAACGATGCCGAGTGCTGCCACATGTTCATGCAGACCCTGGTAGGACCAGCTCGTCTATGGTTCAGTGGCCTACCGTCTCGGAGCATTTCCTCGTTTGATGATTTAAGGAGAGGTTTCACCTCAAACTTTAACCCCCTCAGGAAGTGCACCAAAGATGCCGCCATATTGCACCAAATCCAGCAAGGGGAGCATGAAAACCTCTGTAGTTTCATCGAAAGGTACAAGAGGGAATGTCTGCAGTATAGTGGTGCCACCGAGAAGATCCGGGTATCAGGATTCATGGGGGCCATCCGTCCCAAAAAGTTGCTAAGAAGGTTCCATGAAGATGTCCCCCAAACCATGGAGGAAGCATTCGAGAGGGCAGAAGCCTTCCTCAGGGGGGAAGAAGCATTAACTCGACAGGATTCTAGGAAGAGGGATCGAGGGAGCTGGAGAGACAGCTCAACAAACTCCCGAAGACCTCCTTTCCAACCTTACAACGAAAAACGATCAGGAAGATCCTTCGATAATCAAAGGAATGAAGAAAGGAGACGATCCCCTAGGTCAGGAAGATACCACGAAAGAGAAAGACAAGTTTTCACTGTTCTCACCAAGACCCCTCAGGAGATACTCTCCACGGAGGAAGTCAAGTACACCTTTCGAGCTCCCAGACCTCTGTCCAAGCCAGCTAACAAGAGGGATGCCAGCAAGCATTGTGCCTTTCATAATGATACAGGGCATCACACGAACGATTGCTACCAGCTGAAAAAGAGGATAGAAGAGGCTGTTAAGTCTGGGGAGCTGGCTCACCTGATCAAAGACATCAAAGGAAGAAGGGATGAAGGAAAGAAAGATAAGGAGGTCAACATGGTCAGGCTTGAAGGAGCCCAGCAGGCAAAGAAGGCTCGCACTGAGCCTTGGAACAAACAGTACATCTGCCTTCCTCCTGCTCCCGATGAACTGATCGTCACACCGGTAATAGTGGAGGCTGAACTGGAAGGCTTCCCTATAGATAGGGTGTACATGGACTGCGGAGCCTCATCGGAGGTAATGTATGAACGGTGCTTTGAATCCTTGAGCCCGGAGATCAAATCCAAGCTCAAGCCATCGGACGCGTCCTTGGTAGGCTTCTCGGGGGAACGAGTACATCCCTTAGGGAAGCTCACACTTAGCGTCTGTTTCAGGGATGGAGACTTGTCAAGGACTGAAGAGTTGACTTTCTCTGTTATCAGGTACCCTTCGAGTTACAACGTCCTTATTGGGAGAATGGGAATTGCCACCTTCGGCGCGGTAGTATCAACAACACATGGTCTGATGAAGCTCCCCACTCCTAATGGAATTGCAACCCTGAAGCCAACAGCAGAGGCTCTTTTGATAGCCTCCGTAGAAGAAACCAAAGGCCCCAGGGGGTCAGAAACGCCAAGCAGCGGTTCCATCCGGGAAGTCAGCATAAACCCTGCTTACCAGGAGCAGACCATCAAAGTAAACAATCTGCTTCCTGATGAGATTACGTGTGAACTAATCAACCTTTTGCAGGATAATCGAGACATATTTGCTTGGTGCCCCGGGGACATGACTGGTGTCCCTAGAAGCATGGCTGAACACTCTCTTAACATAGCCCCCTCATACAAGCCAGTCGTCCAAAAGAAAAGAAGTTTGGCCCCAGCTAGGAGCCAGGCTGCTTGTCAGGAGGTGGAGAAGCTGGTTGAGGCAGATATCCTCAGAGAGGTTCAGTATCACTCTTGGGTAGCAAACCCGGTCATGGTTGCCAAACAAGACGGATCTTGGAGAATGTGTGTTGATTTCAAGGATCTCAACAAAGCCTGCCCTAAAGATTGCTACCCCTTACCCGAGATCGATTGGAAGGTAGACTCTCTCACCGGCTTCCAATACAAGTGCTTCTTAGATGCCTACAAGGGGTATCACCAAATTCAAATGAAGCAAGAAGATGAGGAGAAGACGGCCTTCCACACCGATAAGGGAATCTTTTGCTACAAAAAGATGCCCTTTGGTTTGAAAAACGTAGGTGCTACCTACCAGCGGTTAGTGGATCAGGCTTTCTCGAAGCAAATTGGAAGGAACATGGAAGCTTATGTAGATGACATGGTCATCAAAAGCAAGTCGGGAGAAGCAATGATCCAGGACATCCGAGAAACATTTGACAACCTTCGAAGAATAAACATGAAGCTCAATCCTGTTAAATGCTCCTTTGGGTTCGAGGAGGGGAAGTTTCTGGGCCACATTGTTGGAAAGCAAAGCATCAAGGCTAACCCGAGCAAGGTCCAAGCCGTCCTTGATATAAAGTCTCCTACTACAAAGAAGGAAGTGCAAAGCCTCAATGGTAAAATCGCTGCCTTAAAACGTTTCTTGCCTAAGTCCGCGGAAAAATCCTTGCCTTTCTTCAAAACACTAAAAAATTGTGTTGACAAGAAGGATTTTCGCTGGACAACCGAGGCAGAGGCTGCCTTCCTGGAACTCAAGAAACACATAGCTTCCCTTCCCGAAGTGGCAGCCCCTGAGGAAGGGGAAGTAATAACAGTTTATTTGTCTGCAGGAATGGAAGCAGTAAGCTCAGTGCTCTTGGTAGATCGAGGTAAAGAGCAAGTTCCCGTCTACTTTGTCAGCAGGGCCCTCAAAGATGCTGAAGTTAACTACACTCCCATAGAGAAGCTTGTGTTAGCACTCGTACACACTGCTAAGAGAGTAAGGCGGTACTTCCAAGCTCACCCAGTAAAGGTCATCACAGATCAACCCATACGATCCATCTTAGAAAAACCAGAAGATTCGGGAAGATTGGCAAAGTGGGCCATTGGTCTAGGGGAGCACAAGATAGAATACTTGCCAAGGAGAGCTTACAAAGGGCAAGTGTTTGCTGACTTTCTTGCTGAGTTACCCACCCTGCAGGCAGAAGAAGAAATGAACGAGGTTGAAGAACAGCCTGACCTCAAGGGGAAATGGTGTCTTTTTACTGATGGAGCCTCAAGTGTAGAAGGTTCCGGGGCCGGTCTTGTCATCAAGGACCCCCACGGAACCGAATACACTTATGCCCTCCGTCTAGACTTCCCCTGCACCAACAACGTTGCTGAATACGAGGCCCTCCTGGCCGGGTTGAGATTGGCAAAAAGAATGAAGGTACAAGAACTAAAAGTCTTCGTTGATTCAAATCTGGTGGTCAAACAAGTAAATGGAGGATACACAGCCAAAGAGCCCTCAATGATTAGGTACAAAGACAAGGTCAAAGAGTTCATAAAGGAATTCAAAGTCTTCACACTAGAACAGGTGTCAAGAACAAAGAACAAGCAGGCAGATGCCCTCAGCAAGCTGGCCTCCTTGACGTTTGCTCACCTAACCAAGAAGGTCCTAGTCGAGGTGCTGAAAGAACCATCCATCGATGACAAGGAAGTACAAGATGTTGTCACCGAAACAGACTCCACATGGATGACACCTATCATGTCCTACTTGAAGGAAGGGAAGCTACCAGAAAATGAACAAGAAGCTAAGCGGTTGGTTATGAAGGCGAGACAATATGTAATCGAAGACGACAAGCTCTACAAGAAGGGATACTTGGCACCCCTACTAAGGTGTGTAGGTCCCAATCAGAGTAACTACCTCATCAGGGAGGTACATGAGGGTATATGTGGCATGCATGCCGGACCTCGCTCTGTGGTGTCAAAGCTCATGAACTTGGGCTATTACTGGCCTACCATGCACAAGGATGCCTTTGAGACTATCCGAAGATGTGAAGCTTGTCAACTGCAAACACCGGTGAAGACCAACCCCAAGCATGACCTTGTTCCCATCATCTCGGCATGGCCCTTCTACAAATGGGGAATGGACATTGTGGGTCCCTTCCCACAAGCTCCCGGAAGGTTGAAGTTCCTCCTTGTAGCTGTTGACTATTTCACCAAGTGGCCAGAAGTCAGGCCATTGGCTACCATCTCGGGGAAACAGATGATAACTTTCGTGTGGGAACAAATAGTCTGCCGATATGGGCTGCCAGGGGAGATGGTGACAGACAATGGGAAGCAGTTTGCCAACAAACCCTTCAGCAGCTGGTGCTCCGAGCTAGGAATCAAGCAACTCTTCAGCTCAGTAGCCTACCCCCAGTCCAACGGACAAGTTGAGCGCATGAACAGAAGCATTGTCGAAGGTATTAAAGCAAGGCTAGGAAGATGTGGCAAGAAATGGGTTGATGAGCTCCCGAGCGTCCTTTGGGCTATAAGGACCATGGAGAAGACAAGCCACCAAAGAACACCGTATAGCCTTGTCTTCGGAAGCGAAGCTGTCATACCAGCCGAGATAGGGGTAAGCTCAGGAAGAATTGCTCGACAAGACGCTCAACACAACCAAAAGGAGGTCCTACTCAACCTGGACCTCCTCGAAGAGTCAAGGGACCAAGCCTCTATCAGGGAGGCCAGGTACAAAAAGAAGCTTGAAGCCTACTACAACACAAGGGTGCGAAAAGAGGCTTTCAGGCCAGGGGACCTCGTGTTAAGATGCAATGAAGCCAGCAGGCAGCAAGACGTAGGCAAGCTAGGTCCCCGATGGGAGGGGCCTTATGTCGTCAAGGAAGCACACAAAGGGGGATCCTACAAGCTAGCCGACCCTAATGGCAGAATGATCCCAAGGCATTGGAGTGACAAACACTTGAAACGTTTCTATGTTTAATAGTTGTAACGTCTCTTTGTATTCCAAAAACCATGATTAATGAATGAACTATGTTTCAAATTATTAACTTGTCGCTTATCTTATCAAAGGGTGAGCCCCTCCTAACTAGGCTCCATGGGATCCGGCGCTATACCTACCCATGAAACGGGGATGAGCTCCCAGGCCACAACTGCTCAACAGGTAACAAGGCTAAGTAACCTTCCTGTATACAGGGTGAGTCCCTAATACAATCCACGACTCCATGGGACAAGTCCTTGGAAGGAATACCTAAACCCATGAAAGAGGGTGAGCTCCTCACACTAAGACAGCTCCCACATGTTCACAATACACGAAAACGAACATATCACTGAAAAACCATTTAAGAAAGGGTTAAACATAAACAAACAAGCTGATAGGGTAAGCATTGCATCGGTTCCTTAGCTAAGTATCCTAAGCTGGGTGACTGCAGCATCCAACTCAAGGAGAAATGTTAAAGACATTGCAAACACTATAAATGACAAGTAACAGAGTCCAAACAACAAAACGTTAAACATAGCTAAGGCATCACCCCTAAAGGGGGAGCATTCCATTAAAAAGAAAACATAAAACGCCCCAAGGGCTAAGTACAACAGAGTTTGATTACAAAAGACATTTTAAAAACTTGAAAAGACTAGAACAAGGCTGGATCATGGGGTAGCGGAGTCTTCGGCTTCATTGGTGGCATCATCCTCACCGGTGGAAGCCAGGGCTTGGTTACCAACATCATCTTAAAGGCCATCAGTGTCAAGATCTGCAAATGGATCATCTTCGATGGAAGGAGGGATGGACTCAACCTCCAGAGCTTGAAGGGGGGAAGGACTCTCGAATACCTGCTCCAGATTAGGAACCTTTGAAGAATCAGCAGGTTTTGCACGTTTAGAACTACCCTCCTCACCGTCAGCTCCTTCCAACATGATCATGAGAGGTCTTTTTGACACATAGGAGCTAAAAACTTGATTGGCCACATCCTTTTTCAAGCCCTCTGGCTCCAAATCTTGCAAGAAGGAGAGAGGCTGCTCAGAAGCCTTGGCAATGGCAGAGATGTAAGGATAGGTGGCAAGCTCCATTGCCCTCACAGTGTTCACAAACTCTTCACCAGAAGAAGGCTTAAAGGACGGCAGCTCCTCAAGCCCCTGACCCTCCTGAGCCGCTTTGAAACCAGCTTGAATCCCTCCATGGCGACCAAAAGATATGGCTTTTGCATAAATATCCGCCAGAGGAGCATTAAACTCTTGAGAGTGCAGGAGGTTGGTAACAAAACGAGCTACCCCCTTGGAGATTAGCCACTCCTTTTCTTCAGTTAAGCGGTCCACCTGGACCCGGAGCTCTGTTCCCACCTTCTCTACCGAAGCCAGCTCCTTCTTAACTGCCTCCCGTGCCCGAGCTAACCCTTCCCTCTCCTCAGCAACTTTCGCTTTCTCATCATGCAGACCTTTGAACATCTTCTCAAACTTTTCCTTCTCCAAGCCAAGCTGGGTCTTAGACACAGCTAACTCATGAACCAAATCCTTCTCCCTAGCAGCAAGCTTTGTCAATTCCTCCTTCGCCTTAACCAACTCGGCCTCATGCTCTTCATAAAACTCCTCCACTTGTTCTCTTCTCGCCATCAACTCTCCCCACCTTGCCATACCATCGGGGAACAAAGACAGAAACTGCCCAAAGTGATAATACATCTTCTTCATAACATCCTTATCCATCCATTCCTTGTGAAGCTCTCTTTCAGCATCAGGGACACAATGGTCAATCAGATCACGGCAAACAGAAGCCTTCTTCAACAGATCAGTAGCTTTAATATCCCAGTCCGGCACAAACACTCCTTCACCGGACTCTCTCTGGATAGGAACATCGGAAACATCATCAACAACAGCTTTAGAACTCTCACCTCCTTCGGTTCGCAACAATTTCGGACTAGCACCTTTGACAATAACATCCTTTGGTTTCTTGAAAACAACATCGTCTTTCTTCGGGGAGGACAATGTGAGCTTGCCCTTCCCGGAGGCAGGAGTATACCCCAACGCAGAAGAAATCAAAGAAGAATCCTCGTCTTCATCTCCAAAGACCAAGGGCACAGCGGAAGAGCTCCCCTGACCCGAGGAAGCAGTCTGAAGTCGCTTACTGGAGCGACGGACGGTAAAAGACTTCTCCCCTGAAGGTTCCACAGCAGTAACAGACGACGTGACCACACTTGTATACTCCCCCTTGAAACGGACATGCTCAGTCTTCACCACCATGTTCTTACCCTCAGCAACATTTCGAACCTTAAACTTCACATCAGCAATGTCATCTAGAGCCAGGAAGTCCAGAGTACTCATTTCTGCAAAAAAGAAAGACGGTTAGATAACACAAAATTAATAAGGATGCCAAGGAGGAGACAGGGAGACACCTACCCTTCCCACCATGATATATCACCGGGTCAGTCCCAGGATCATCCCAGTTAACACTCAGGCCCACCATCACCAGAAAGTCCTCAGGAAAGGTACGGAGACGAGTAGGAAAACTACGAAGCTTCTCCAACAATACTTGGTCAAGAGTGTCAGGATCAGGTTCCTTCTCGTTTAGAGGAGCATCCGAAGACCTCCGAGGAGTTTTAAAGGGTAGAAAATCAGAGTTTAAGAAAAAGAACTTGTCTTTCCAAGAAGAAACAAGCCCAATAACACTAGAAATGAGGGCTGGTTCACATTGAGTCTTCTCAATGGTAAACCAATTCCCATTTTTAGCCAACCTAAAAAACCGTCGGTACATAGCCAAGGAAGGCTTATGACCATGGCAACGACATACTATCTCGAAGTGCAAAATCCTAGCAACTCCAGAGGGGCATAGTTGATCAAGAGAGAGTTGGTGATACTCTAAAACATTCAGAAAAAATGTAGAAAAAGGATACCTAAGGTTACCCTGGTCAAACTGACGTGTATACACGGCCACCTTGCCAGGGGGAACAGAGGTCACAGGGGTTTTCCCCTTCGGAACAGAAGGATCGAAAGACAATGGAATCCCGATCTCGGTACAGAACCGTTCAGCATCGGCCTTGGATAGACGAGTGAACTGGGATGCAAGATCAGTTTTCGACATAATGAAAAACAAGTGTGAAAAGAGAGAAGGGTTGCTTACCAGGTTTTATAAGGGAAAATAGAGTTCGCCGGTTAAGGAAGAATCGTGGGAGAGAGAGAGCAGTTTTCCAAATGAGGAAGAAAATGAAAAATAAAAGAGAGGTTACCCCCTTTTAAAAGAATTTAAATTTTGAATTAATGAGCATTGGGCGGTTACCAAGGAGAACCGTCGCTCAGCTGTCCCATAGGGTGACGTCAGCCTAGCCCCTTGTCAAATCAACAGTCATCTCGGGCGGCTGATGGGACAAGCGTCTGCTCCCAAGGAAGTAATGATAGCCGATAATATTATTTAAAGAAAAAGAAGGCTATCATGAAAAATACAAGGCCAGGAGCTTGCACGAAATTTGAGGAAGGAAGAAATATGGAACCAACGCTCCCATGAGGGAGCTCGGGGTCTAATAAATTACCCGGTACCAACACAAGCTTGAACAGCGCTGCCACCGGGGAACATGACAATTTACAAGTCACAAGCACTTCTAACTTCTTTACAAATGCTTATGACTGGGGGGCTGATGACGTGTGTCCTAAAACGACAACGTTTAGACCCCTCGTCGAAAAGATAAGCAAAATAAATTTGATTAAGAGGTTGCCTGACTTAGTGGAGCTGATATAAGGCAGCTTACCTGCCATATGGAAGCCTCAGGGCAGAAAGCAAACAGTAAAAAGTCTTGGAAATGCAAAAAGGGATTTTGGCATATTATCATGGCAAAGGACAAAACACCACACAGCTCCAAGCTTTGCATTGGAAATGATAAAAGCTGAAAATATCCTAAAAGGGTAAAGTGTTGGATCAGTTTGCTCTTTTGCTAAGTAAGAACTTGCTATCTTGACACTTAAGTGTTTAGCAAGCCCTTGTATATCAGATTATAAGCACAGCGGAATGTATAAGTTAAAGCAACACTTTTTATACTTAGGAAGAGTTATTACTCCCCCTAGATGATTGAAACTAATAAATGACAAGTATTAATTATGAATCTAAGCAGTAAATGAGAATTAGATACTTAGACAGATTCACAATAAATACTGAAATGGAATAGAACAGTGAAAGTGTTTGAAGGATTTTTCTATAAAAATCAATGTCTAAAATAGAAGGTTGAAGCCTCCTATTTATAGACGTTTACATACATGTATCTTGCCCAAAAAGCAAGTACAGAAATATCAGAAACAAGTTGCACAAGTTGCAACATTGAAACTAACAAATACAGCTAAAAGTAATAATAAACAATAAAACTACTGATGCAAAAGGCGGTGGAAAATATCTGATGCTAAGTGCTGATGAATGACAAACTACTGATGAGTAGTTTGTCTTTAGTACTTCTGAAGTGAACTTGTCTGGTTTGGACTTCAGAACTTCTGATGAAGTTTCTTCTTCAGCACTTCTCATATCTTCTCTTCAGCAGTTTCTTGTTTTCTTTTCAGTACTTCTATACTTAGCCAAAATGACAGAAGTGAATTAGACTAAGGTTTCCAAAAGTGGTTTCACCAATCCTCTTTGTCCTAACAATCTCCCCCTGGATTGATGAAGCCAAAACCTTACTAATTCCTTATGTTTTTCTTCTGTCTTGAACAATCTTCCATATCTCTTTTTACATGGTGTTCTTGAGCTGGTTTAACTGTCCATCAGATAGAGATCCTCTCTGTGGTTCCAGATGTTGAATTGTGAGCAGGTCTTGTGTTGACAGTTTCTTTAGATCACTGATCTTCTTGTAAGCCCTGCTTGAGAGGTCTCTTCTTGTCAACAATACTGAGTTGTTATCAGTAAGTGACCATCTGATGATAGGTACCTTTGACTTGTTAAAGTCAGAGGAATAGGGAACCAGACTTGTCCCTTGGGTTGATGGTCCTGAGTGTTGGATGCTTTCTGTTTCAGTTAACCTCAGGTGGGAGTCTCTTCCTTGTTGTTGTTGCATATCAGGCATCTGAACAGTTGGGAGATGGTGTTCAGTCACTACCTTGGTATGCATCTTTTCTTTGATGGTCTTTTGTATTTGGTAGGCAAAAGTGGAAGGATCCCTGAATTGTGTTAACAGAGGTTTCTCCTCAATGTCAAAATCTGAATGGACTATTGAACTTCCTTCAAGTAGTACCATTTTGAAATCAGTTTTGACATTGTCCTCTGCTTTCTTTCTTTGAGTAGCAGGCCTTCTTGTTGATACACCAGAAGTTCTAACTACTGATCTTGAAGGATCAACAGTTTGAAACTTCTCTAGATTTGCAGCCTTGGCAGCCATGTATTTTCTGTAAGTATCCATCAGTCTTTCTTCTTTCCATCTGGATACTGAGGCTTTTGAACCATAGCCCTCTGCTACTAATTCTTCTATTATCTGGGCTCTCTTGGCCTTTCCTTCTTTGCTTGTGGCCAGTTTGTCTGCAAGCAGTTGTGCTCTTCTTGTCAGCTCTTGCATACAGAGTCCTTTGAGTGTATAGGCTTTAGTCTTGCTGTTCTTGGTAATGTAAGACACCAGTTGTTGTCTTTTGTCTTGTTCAGCAATCTCATCAAGGCTAGCCTGCCTTTGTAGTTCAGCTTCATAGGCCTGAAGTTTTTCTTCATGGCTTAAGTCTAGATCATCCCTTTCTTCCAGAGTTTTCCAGATCAGATCTTCTCTGGCCTTCTTGTTGGCTGCAACTAAGCTCTTCTCTAGTAGTTCAGCTGATTGAGAGATAGGAGAAGGGTTTAGTACAGTCATTGTTGTAACTGTAGTAGGCCTGATAGGATCAGATGTTGGTTGAATGGGAGCAGTTGTTCTGGAAGGGTCAGCAGTTTGAGGTTTGGAAGTGTTAACCTCTGATGGGTTGACAACTGCTGATGGTTTGTCAACTACTGAAGGATTATCTTCAGTACTTTCTGATTCTTCATCAGAACTTTTGCCATCAGAAGTTTCTTCATTATGCCTTAGGGATTCTTCAGAGGTTTGGGTCTCATCTTCTTTTTCTGTGGCTTCATTTTCTTCCACTGAGACACCAAACTGTTTGGCCAGTTTTTCTTTCCTGGCTTGATCCTTCTGATCTCTTTCAAGGATGGCCACTCTTGCCCTTATCCTGGCTTGGAATGACTCCTTAGGTTCCCTGATTTTCTCCCCCTTTTTGGATTCATCAAGTTTAAGTTTTGAGGTTGAGGGTTGGGAGAATTGACCTTGAAGATGAGCAATCTGTTTGCTGTTGAATTCTATCTTGTTGGACAGATCATTCATCTTTGTCTTGATCACTCCAAATTGATTCTTGATAGACAGCTCCAAGTTAGCTGTGTATGTTTGGAAGTGATTCCTGATGAGAGTGTTCATCATGTGGTACAGGGGACCCTCTGGGCTGCATAGCTGGTTCAGGTCTATGCTTGTTTGCCCAGGGAATTGGGTAGGCATTTGTTGTGAAGGGTGTGTTTTTGGGAGATCCTCATGTTGTACAGAGGATGCCACTCTAGGGGTTTTAGGGATTGAGTGGGCTTTAACCTGTGCAGGGGTGACTGGCTTCTTGAGCCTGGATACCCCTGAAACAGGACCTTCAGAAAGTGCCGTCAATTCAGTAGTTTTAGTTTTTGAAACATCATCCAAATTAATGGAATCATCTGAATCCCTGATGTTGTCCTCAATGAGGACTGTCTTAGTTAAATCATGAGCTGAGCCCAACTCAGTTCTCTCATGAACCTCTTGTTCTTGGTTCTGAGGATTTCCTACTTCAGGCATTAAGCCTTCATCAGTAGTTGCCACATCTGAGGTCTTAGATATGTTACTTCTATCCTCAGATCCACCACTGGTGGTAACTGAGTAGTAGCAGCCTCAGATGCCCCAAGAGTCTCTAAAATTGGGCTTAAAGACTCTGGTCCACCCTCATCTCTTGGGATAGGGCTAGAGATGTCCACATCCATGTCTGATGTTGTGGTTATGTCCCCTGTTTGTTGTGGTTGTAGGGGACTGACATAATCAGATGGGACCTTCTCTTTTAGCCCAGAGAGAAGTTTGGCAATTTCTATTGCCTCTGGTTCAGAAATTTGTGGGGTTGGTTCAGTAGTTTGGGCAATAGGTGAAATTTGTTGGTCAGCAGTTTCAAAAGAAGAGTGAGTTTCAATAGTTTTTCTAAGTCTTTTTCTTTTGAATAAGATAGTTATGGGTGCTCTTGGTGGGGTTTGAGATGGATGAGACTGAGAGGGTGTTTCAGTCTCACCTATTTGAAGAGCAGACTGCTCATGAGCATGTTCAGGCATCTCAACCTCCTGAACAGCTTTTCTTTTGGGTTGGTGGGTTTTTGTCTTTGTTGGCTTGGGCTTTTTATCTTTTGGTGGAGTGAGTTTGGAAGATGTGGGCTTCAGGGGACTTGTTGTTGTTCTCCCTGATCATCTTCTGGCCAGGCAGCCGGTTTGTTATGCCTAGAGTATGCTTGTGAGGTTAATGGATTTAAAGTTGAAACTTTTCCCACAAGCACCTCATTACCCAGTTCCCCTATTATGCATTGCATAATGAACCTTGGGTACAACAAAAACTTTTTCTTGGTATTATTATGATGTAACACCAACTCATTGAAAAATAGTTTTGATGCCCTGAATTTAGTTTCATTCACAATGGAATGAAATATTGGTTGAAAAGTGGAGGGCATCTGGTCATAAGACCCTGTTTTTGGACTCAAACACATAATAATATAATGAAACAAAAGCTTGTATTTTGGTTCAAAATATTTTTTGAAGATAGTAGCATGGGAGAGAGTACCTTGATAACCACACTCTGTCATGGTTAAGTGAATATCAGAATTAGCAACATGGTCAGGGGCAGTTACATCATCCAGACCCAGTCTTGTTGCCAGTGTGGCCGGTGTGATGGTCAGTGGTTTCCCTTTTATTCTTGAGTTGAGGGAAATGACTTCATCATCCGCCGTCACCGTCTCAGCATTTGCCCAGAACTCATTCAGAGTTTCAGTGTGAATTGGTGGGTTTATTGTGAGAGCAGTAAAATATTGGGATTTTACGACAAGATCAATGATCTCATCGTATTGGGACCAGCCTTCTTGTTTTTCAAGAAAGGCCCTTTGATTGTGTCGCTGCTTTAGAATGAGAGCCTTGTGGTTTGGGTTTTGATCGAACAGTTGATTTGCAGGTTTAGGTTATTGAGAGAGTTTTTGAGAGAGAAAGAGGGATATATTTGAGTTTGAAAGGATAAGTGTTGAGAAAAGGTATTTATCAGAAGTTTTAACTGCTTGAATCTTCTTTATTAGAAGTTTTTAAACCGTCTTTGGTTAAAAATCTTTTTATCAGAAGTTTTAAACTGATTAGGTCAAACCTCTGATGATGGGAAAAGTCAGATTTGCCCTTTTGACTAAACTGCTGATAAAGGATTACTTCATTAGTAGTTCCCATTTCCTCTTCAGTAGTTTTAACAGCTGATGAGAAATGTTTTTATAAATACTTTTATTCATAACTTCTGAAGGTTATTTTATCAGAAGTTACACACTTTTCAGAAATTATCCCTATACTGATGTTTTGTTCATCAGTAGTTTCTCTCTTTTCAGAAGTTTTGTTTCAGACTTTTTGTCTGTTTTGTAAGTGAAAAATGAAAAATTGCAGAATAATAAAATAAACACTTACAAATTTAGCATCCCAAGCATGGATACTAACTTCTGAAATGTTGATGTGTCAAGGGGTTTTGTGAAGATGTCAGCTATTTGATTAGCTGTTGCTACATGCTTCACCTCAATCTTGCCTTTTTCATAGCAATCTCTTATGAAATGGTACCTGATCTCAATATGTTTGGTTTTTGAGAACTGTACTGGATTTTGAATGATGCTAATGGCAGATTTGCTGTCTACAAATAAAGGTGTCTTGGTTTCTTTGATTCCATAATCAAGAAGTTGATATTGGAGCCATTGTATCTGTGATGTACAACTTGCAGCTGCAATGTATTCAGCTTCAGCAGTTTAAGTTGCAACAGATGTTTGCTTCTTTGATTGCCATGACACTAGACAGTTACCCAGGAATTGACAACCACCAGATGTTGACTTTCTTGTCATCTTACACCCTGCATAGTCACTATCTGAAAAAGCTGATAACTTGGTATTGCTTGAAGCAGGATACCAAATTCCAAGTGTTGGAGTTCCTTTCAGATATCTGAAAATTCTTTTGACTGCTATAAGGTGTGATTCCCTTGGTGCTGATTGATATCTAGCACAGACACATGTTGAAAACATAATATCTGGTCTAGAAGCAGTTAGATATAAAAGGGAACCTATCATGCATCTGTACATGGTTTGATCAACCTGTTTTCCTTGATCATCAGGTTCAACTTGTGTGATTGGTGTCATGGGAGTGGAACATGATTTACAGTCTTTTAAAGAAAATTTGTTCAATAATTCTTTAACATATTTTGATTGATGTATAAAAGTTCTATTTGTTTGTTGCTTGATCTGCAGTCCCAGAAAGTACTGCAGTTCTCCCATGGTACTCATCTCAAATTTTGATTGCATGAGTTTCTTAAAATCATCACATAGTTTTGTGTTTGTTGAACCAAAAATGATATCATCAACATAAATTTGAACAAGTAAGACATGATTTCCAACATGTTTAATGAAAAGAGTTTTATCAATGGCACCTCTTGTAAAGTTATTTTTGAGTAAAAAGGTGGAGAGTGTATCATACCAGGCTCTTGGAGCCTGTTTGAGCCCATAAAGAGCTTTGTCCAGTCTGTACACCCACTCAGGATGAGAAGGATCCTCAAACCCAGGTGGCTGACAGACATACACCTCCTCTTTTATTTTTCCATACAAAAATGCACTTTTCACATCCATTTGATAAACTTTAATTTTGTTGGAAATGGCATAGGCCAGAAATAACCTGATGGCCTCAAGCCTTGCAACTGGAGCAAAGGTTTCATCATAGTCAATTCCCTCTTCTTGAGAGTACCCTTGAACTACCAGTCTTGCCTTGTTCTTGATTATCATACCAGCTTCATCTTGTTTGTTCCTGAAAACCCATCTTGTGCCAATTGGTTGCTTGTTTGGAGGTAAGGGACAGATTTCCCAAACCTGTTGCTTGTTGAACTGAAGCAGTTCATCTTGCATAGCTTGCACCCAATTATTGTCTTTGAGGGCTTCCTGGTACTTCTTTGGTTCCAACTGAGAGATAAAGGCTGAAAATAGGCAAAAGTTGGAGAGCTGGTTTCTGGTAAGAACACCTGAAGCTATATCACCCATGATTTGATCAAGTGGATGATCTCTGTGTTCAATCAGTTGTTGTAAACCACTGACAGGTGTAGGTGGCTCTTGTTCTTCAAACAAACTACTGAGGTCTATAATATCTGGTTCAGCAGTTTTAGTGTCTTCAGTAGTTGCAGGTGCTGAAGCAGATGTTTGAGTTTGGCCTTCAGTATTTGTTGGATCAGAAGTTTGTGAAACTTCTGATGGTGTTGAAGTTGACTTAATGACTGTTTGAGGAGTCCATGGTGTAGGATCCTCATCATCAAACCTTTGATCACCATAATAAGTAGGTTTGGAAGGAGTAACAGTCTTTTCAGGTCCAAAGTGAAAGTTGTCAAGGTCAAAGAGTTCAGCAGGATGTGCTGGAATAAGAGTGTGTTTTGACTCATTGAACTTGACATTCAATGTTTCTTCTACTATCCTGGTGTGAGAATTAAAAACCTTGTAGGCTTTTCTAGTTGAAGAGTAACCAAGAAAGTAGCCTGAGTCAACTTTGGCAGCAAACTTTGAAATAGATTCCTTGATGTTCAAGATGAAACATTGACACCCAAAAGCCCTGGAAAAGGAGATAAGGGGCTTCATGCCATGAAGAACTTCATAGGCAGTCTTGGAATGTCTCTTGACCACAAGAACTCTATTCTGAAAATAACATGATGTGTTAACTGCTTCTGCCCAAAAGTACAAGGGCAGTCCAGAATCAGCTAACATTGTTCTTGCTCCTTCTATTAATGTTCTGTTCTTCCTTTCTACTACACCATTTTGTTCAGGAGTTCTGGGAACACTGTATTGTCTAATAATCCCTTTAGACAAACAGAATTCATCCAGAGTTTTGTTCCTGAACTCTGTCCCATTATCACTTCTAATGGTTTTGACAGATAGAGAATATTGTTTCTCTACTTGTAGAATGAAGAACTTGATGATTTCAGCAGCCTCATCCTTGGAGAATAAGAAGAATACCCATGTGAATCTTGAGTAGTCATCAATGATGACTAAGCAGTACTTCTTCTTACCAAGGCTCATAATCTTGACAGGTCCAAATAAGTCCATATGGAGTAGTTGAAGACATGCAGTTGTTTTTGATTCTTCAATAGACTTATAGGAGGACTTATGTTGTTTTCCCTTTAAACAGGATACACAGTGTTCTTGACACTGGTATACTTTCAAAGGTAAACCTCTGACCAAGCCCATTTTTGTGACTTTATTTATGGTTTTAAAGTTCACATGGCCAAGTCTCCTGTGCCAGAGATCTGTTTCTGAAGTTGATGCCCTTGAGAAGAAACAGGCAGTGTTGTTTAATACTTTGTCTTTCTCAATGTCCACTGCATAGACATTGCCACATCTTTTGGCAATCAGCAAAGTATGATCTTCAATGATCTTCTCTATCAACTTCTGGCCTTCTGGTGAGATGATCTTGCATGTTGTCTTTGTGAAAAAGGAAGAATATCCTTTATCACACATTTGTGACACACTCAGCAAGTTGTATTCAAGGTTTTCCACCAGATTGACCTTGTCAAACTGTATTTTGCCAGAGGAGACATTGCCATGTCCTAGCACATATCCCTTAGCATTGTTCCCAAAGGATACAGATCCTTCTCTTTGGCTGATAAAGTTGTTTATCAGGTATCTGCATCCAGTCATGTGCATAGAGCCTCCACTATCAACATACCATATGCTGTTTAAGCCCCTGGAAACTCTCTGCACATAAAAGCAAATTAGTTAGATTTAGGAACCCAAGCCTGTTTGGCTTTGGGTTTGCTCTTGAGAACAGTTACAGTTTGTTCTTGACCAGGTTGAGAAATCCATGTCTTTTTGGCAATGGATTTTTCATTAAGAACCATGGTGTTATCCTTTTCAGGACCACCATCAACCTTGGTCATCAGTAGTTGTACCATGTTCATTAGATCTTGTATCTCAGCAGTTTGTGAAACTGCTGATGATTTAGGTCTAACTACTGACAAAGAATTTTGAGAAAAAGATTTTGGTTGAGATTTTATCTTTTTCTGAGAAAAGGTGTTTTCAGGTTGTTGTTTCTTGGGTTTAAAGATTCTTTCATAATCATTTCTGATTTGATTTCCCACAACCTATTGTTTAATTTTTTGATTGAACTGAATTCCTTTTCTGTATCTACAAAATTCAGTTTTATGGTTGAACAGACCACAAATTTCACACTCTTTTGCCTTTTGTTTTTGATCTAAAGGCAAATTTCTGACATTAGTGTAAAGATTTTGCTCATCAGTAGTTTTCAGGATCTCAACTCCTGATGTAGATGAAACTACTGATGGCTTGTTGTCAGATTTTGTTAATACTTCTGAAGTACTTTCTTTGAAAATGCCAGGATTTCTGTTTAGAAAGTTTTCATGGAAAGATGTGCAGTCTTTCCCTTCAGAAGTTTCATTTGAAACAATTTTTCTCCCATCTTCAGTAGTTTTGGGAGAGAAATCTGTTGGTGTTTCAACATGATGGTACCCTATGCCAAACTTAACATTTGAAGCACTTTGTTTGTTTAGCAATAATTGATACCCCTTACAAGATTCCACCCATTTTTCACATGTGATCCTGGTGTCAGCAAGCTCTTGTCTGACATCTCCCAAGTCATTTAGCATGATTTTAATTTGTGCTTGGGTTTCAATAGCCGAGTCAGTTAATTTAGAAACTTCTTTTGTTTTAGCACACAGTTTTCTTTCTAAATCACATTTTATCTGTGTGTATTTTCTTTCTAAATCATTGGCTTTACCTTGTAAGTGCAGATTAGTCTCTCTTATGAGAGCAAAAGTTTCTTTGCAAGAATTTGAGCAAAGTTTTGTCAAAGATTCTTTTGATACTTGTGACAATGCAGATTTTGAAGTACAACCTTCAAATGCCATTAAGGCAAAGTTCTTTCTGCCATTGTCTGGTTCTCCCCAGTTGATGTCAAACACCTTGTTGTCTGCATCAGGATTGCACTCTGTGGTGTCAAAAGGGAGACTGCTCCAGTCAACATACCCTGAGGTGAAAAGACTTTGTTGAGAGGGTTGTTGAGGCTGTGGAGGATGTTGAGCAGCTGGAAAGGGAGGGATTGATTGTTGGCTCTGCATCTGTTGAGCAGGCATTTGAACATATTGTACTTGTGGCATGTATTGCTGTTGAGGAGCTTGTGCCTGTACAAAATGAGCACTCCCTTGAGTTCCATTATTCCTATTATAATTGGGGTTATAGTTATTTCCAGATTGTGATTGGTTAAAGCTAGAGCTTCTACACTCTCTAGCAAAGTGTCCCAACTTCTGACACTTGTGACATCTCAGTTTAGATTTGTCAAAACCAATTTTTGTATTACTGGTCAATCCTGGAAATTTCCTTCCTGACCTTTTATAAAACTTGTTAGTTTTAATGCTTAGCATGGCCAGTTGGTGTAAAATGTCCATTTCTTCTAAGTCATCACTGCTAAAGTTTTTCAAATCATCCATGATAAAACATAGATTATCAGCAGTTTGACTTTGGTCATTATTGTCATAACCTGGGAAAGATCTTTCTGATGAGATCCCAGTTGTTATGTCAATGTTGTCATAAGATCCATAGGAACAAGTTGGTGAGTCTTGTCCCAAAAGTGCTGTACTACCTGGTAGGTAGTCATCAGCAGTTTTACCAGATGATTGTAATTTCTTCTTTTGATCAATTTCTCTCTCAAAAGTAAGTAATCTCCCATGGAGTTTTGTAAGAGTGAGGGAGCTAAAATCTGGTGAGGATCTTAAAACAATGGAGTATGTTTCCCATTTTTCTGGTAAAGACCTTAAAAATCTATGTAGCATAGATACTGTTGTATAGGTCTGACCATTTAACTTTAGCTCAGATATTAATGAGGAGAATCTTTCAAATTGTTGAGTTAAAGTTTCCCCATTAATATGAGCAAATGTCTCATATTGTTGAGCTAAAATCTCTCTGGTGTTGGCAATCACCTCTTCAGTTCCTCCAAACTGTTCTTTAAGACAATCCCAGAGTTCTTTGGCACTTTCACAATGTAAAAGGCCAGAGTATATCTCATTTGGGAGAGTCATTGCCAACATAGAGAATGCTTTTGCATCTAGCTCAAGTTTTAGGAAATCATCATCTGTATATTCTTTTGGGTCCTTAGGGACCTTAACATTAGTTTCAAGATTGACATTTACTGGTTTGTGAGGACCATATATCACAGATCTCCAACAACCTGTGTTGGTTTGTGACAAGGTATGTGCCATTCTCTTTTGCCATATGTTGTATTCATTTCTTACAAGCATGGCAGGTTTAGTGGCAGAACCAGTATTATGTGGATCCATTTTAAAGAGTATTGATTTGTCAGATGACTCTTTTAAGTGATAGATGTTGATAAAAAAGTGAACTTTTGATCTTTTTATTGAGTATCAATAAGAGCTTTGTGTCTGATTCTCAATTTGTTAGATTGATATGTGATTAGATAAACCAATGCTCTGATACCAATTGTTGGATCAGTTTGCTCTTTTGCTAAGTATGAACTTGCTATCTTGACACTTAAGTGTTTAGCAAGCCCTTGTATATCAGATTATAAGCACAGCGGAATGTATAAGTTAAAGCAAAACTTTTTATACTTAGGAAGAGTTATTAATCCCCCTAGATGATTGAAACTAATAAATGACAAGTATTTATTATGAATCTAAGCAGTAAATGAGAATTAGATACTTAGACAGATTCATAATAAATACTGAAATGGAATAGAACAGTGAAAGTGTTTGAAGGATTTTTCTATAAAAATCAATGTCTAAAATAGAAGGTTGAAGCCTCCTATTTATAGACGTTTACATACATGTATCTTGCCCAAAAAGCAAGTACAGAAATATCAGAAACAAGTTGCACAAGTTGCAACATTGAAACTAACAAATACAGCTAAAAGTAATAATAAACAATAAAACTACTGATGCAAAAGGCGGTGGAAAATATCTGATGCTAAGTGCTGATGAATGACAAACTACTGATGAGTAGTTTGTCTTCAGTACTTCTGAAGTGAACTTGTCTGGTTTGGACTTCAGAACTTCTGATGAAGTTTCTTCTTCAGCACTTCTCATATCTTCTCTTCAGCAGTTTCTTGTTTTCTTTTCAGTACTTCTATACTTAGCCAAAATGACAGAAGTGAATTAGACTAAGGTTTCCAAAAGTGGTTTCACCAATCCTCTTTGTCTTAACATAAAGTCTCACTGCAGGGAACTAAAAGAGGGTCAAACACATCCAGGTATGGTAAGGAAGCTACCCTGAGGGAGCTCCTGGGCAGAATTCCACTGCCTATATAAGGAGGCCCTTGGGTAGACATTCCACACACACTTCTCACTCATTCTCTCTACTCTCATACTCTCTACTTCATTATTTCCCAACTCCAAATGAATACATACTTATTCTCACGCCGGAGTCCAAACGCAGGAGGCTCCCTCCTGCGTTAAGGCTAACGGTGTCTGCTACCTTTGTGCAGGTCCTTCCAGGAACTTGAAGACCCCTGATCCCACAACCAAATCTAAACCTAAACTTAAAACCTTAATCTCAACCTAACATACCTTTAACCAATAATCCTAAGCATCTCCTAACCTAATACCGGTCGTTTTCCTTGTTGTAGCAACAACTACTAGTAAGAAGCTAGAGACACCATATACCAAAACCATCAACAAGCTTAGCTGCCTAAAACGATAAATGAAAAATTACTCATGATGAGCAGAATTGTATTTTTCGCATGTGATGTATCGTTTCCATATACGCCTTCACTTTATCTAATTACACTACAAGTCATACTATGTTGTTTTACACACATGGGCTTTGTAAATCCACCCTAAATTTTCTTTTTTTGGAAGGTGTACTTCATCGGTGAAACCAATCGACAGACAACTCATCAACCCGAGTTCGAATCACTACCTACGCACCGATGTCCACTTTGAAGTTATCTCAAACCGTTACATGGAATTTTTTCGTGGTGTGCAGGATTCGAACTCAAAACCAAGCCCGGGCGGGAACCCTCCGAAGAGGTAAACCCTCCCACCTCTCCCCAGCTGGGCTGAAGGTCATTGGCATCCACCCTAAAAATTAAGTAGGGAAAATCACAATAATGGCCATTGGTCAAGCCATTTTATCAAAATGGCCACCTCCTGTCTCTTGGGAGAGAGGTCTCACAAATTTCGAGACGTCTCTAAGAGGCTTCCCGTGAAGACCAACATAGAACTGCCACGTGTCTCTCCCATTGTGAGACGTCTCAGTGACGTCTAAGCGCCGCCAAGACGTCTCGGCCCACCACCACCAGTTTCTCTCTCCTTCATGACATCTCGGCTGACGTCTCCGGCATCACGACCACCTATTTGTCTCTCCTTCGTGACGTCTCTGGCAGCACCACCATCTGTTTATCTCTCCTTCGTGACGTCTCCGGCACCACCACCACCACCACTACCACCTATTTCTTTCTCCTTCGTGCCGTCTCCGGCACCTGTTTATCTTCCATATTTTCATGTATTTGAATGGGGCTAGTATGTAGAGGTTAAATTCAGTCCATATTGGAAAGTGCATGTTGATTTATTACTATTGATTGCTTATAAAACTGCCAAGGTCTGGTGTGGATCACAGGAGATTTGGATTATGCAGGAAACTTATACCGATTTGCAGGAAGTTTATGATTGGTTGCGGATATGATGTTTTGAGTTTGGTTTGAGACGAACAGGAAGTATGAGAGAGAGAGAGAGAGAGAGAGAGAGAGAGAAGAAGAAGAAGAAGAAGAAGAAGAAGAAGAAGAAGAAGAAGAAGAAGAAGACAAATAGATGAAGGTGGTGGAGACGTGTCGCTCAGTTATTGGTTCTTTCGGGAAGCCTCTTGGAGACGTCTCGGAATCTGTGAGACCTCTCTCCCAAGAGATAGGAGTTGGTCATTTTGATAAAATGGCTTGGTCAATGGCTATTATTGTGATTTTCCCAATTAATGTGCTTCTTACATCCTATTTGAATCTTAACCCGCTTTTTTTTATTAGTATTTCCTTTAGACTGTCCGTTGTGGCTAGAGGTGAGCCATGGCTCTATCCTCTCATATTGCGCCATGTCAGGGTCTAGTTGGCAGCTTGATAAAGCTGCTGGTAGCTCACCTGATGTTGTTGTGGCTAGATGTGAGCAGCAGCTTTATCCATTTTTTTTATATATTATTATTTTTTAAATTTTATTATTTTAAACATTATAATAAACAAAATAAAAAACATTATATTACAAAAAATTAAAAACATTAAAATACACTATCCAACTTTTAAATAATAATAATAATAATAATAATAAACCTGAAAATGTGCAAAAAAAAAACCATTAAATACCAAATACAGACAAAAAAACAAGCCATCGCCATCTTCATCATCTCTCTCTACAACTCACTCCACTACTCTCATCTTCATCACTCTCATCTTTATCATTTTCATCTCACTCATCAAATACAAATACAGAAAAAAAACAAAAACAAAATAGCCCTCGCCATCACAAGCGAGCTGGGTCGCTTCAGCTCGCTCGCGGCAGCGTTCACCCAGGTGTGTTGTGGTTCAAGCGAGCCACATGGATTGGTTTGTGGCTCGCGTGACTCGCGGCTATCCACTCGCGAGCCACAATAGACAGTGTTATGTAAACATCAAAAACACATTATCAAATTTCAAGTCTTTTGTTTAAGTGAATGATCATCAATAGTATCCCTAAAATGAACTACAAGTCAAAGGGTTACTTCAGTCCAAGAACCAATTATTTGATACATAAAAAATGTAGAAAATATGGTAACAAAAATAAAAATATTTGTTTTGGTGATAATTGTTTAATGAGGAAGGTTCTTGTATAATACTTCTTATCCTACAAATGGTTCTTAACGTGTGAAGTGAAGGGGTGTATTTTTTTTTCTTCATATTGTTAAACATGTATTTTAGTACTGAATTCTAAAAAAAAAATAGTATAGAGTAATTACGTTAATTTTTTTTTAATTTTTTTATATTATTGATCTAGAAAACATGTTTAAGCAGACGGGAAAAAAGTTTCAAAAATAATAATAATAATAATAAATAAAAAAATTCCCCTTCATTTCTCATATTTAATAGGTTAAACACATTTGTATTTGATCTTTACTTATTGTCTAATTATGTAGCACTTGAAGGGATTATGTTGTTATTTGGACATTCTTAGACCCATGGCAGTGGCGAGGCTTAGTTGGGGCGGGAGGGGGCGGCCGAGCCCCCGAATTTTTGTGCAGAAGTTTCGATTATATTGTATTCGTATAGAAAATTTTGTAAATATAGGGTTTCGACCCCCCCCCCCCCCCCCGAAACTGGTTTTCGACCCCCCGAAACTAGTGACTTCCGACCCCCCGAACCTTCGGGTCAAGCTTCGCCACTGACCCATGGTTAACGTAACTATCATTACTTCATTATAAGTGAAGTCAGTTTGCAATAAAGAAAAATAGAGACAAAAACTTTGTGTTTTCTTGTGTGTGTGCCGACCTAAGCAAGAACAAACTAATTTCTTAAAAATTTGAAAGAACTAGTAATGTATGGAGCATCCCCAAGCATCTTTGACTCGTTCAAGTATTCATTATAGATATTTTACGTGGGTTTTGCAACACATGTGTTAAATTTGGAGAAGTAAAAAAGATGTATTTGGCATCTAAAAGATCATAATAATCATACAAGACTATTGAAACTCTTTGGTACAGTTTGACTTTGAATATATAAGATTATAAGTAGTTCGTGCTTTTGACAATATTTAACCTAGTTTGTGAGAGAGGGGATACATTTAGTAGCAGTGTAGCACCCTAAAACCATTTTATAAGGGAGGTTATATTCACACCCTCCACTTCTATTCTCACCCCTCCCCTCCAGCGCCTCGCTTTGGCTTAAGCGAGGCGCTTTGGTTACTTTTTTAACTACCTCAGTCCGAGGTAAGTTATTCTAATTTGACCCCAGACGCCTCGCTTTGGCCTAAGCGATGCGCTTGGAATCCAGCTTTTATTTTTGTTGTATTTTTGTGTTTTGAATTGGATTTTTATTTTTTAAATTTTTTAATATAACTATTGTAAAAAAAAATATAAAAATTAAAAAACAAAATAATAACCACCAACTTTTATTGGCATTGCTCCAACATACCTAATCATTGCTCCAACTCAACTCAACAAGACATTTAAGCCCAAGACAATTTCCATCTAACACAGGGATTGCTCCAACTCAACTCAACAAGACATTTAAGCCGAAGACATTTTCCATCCAACACAGATATCTCTAGGTAAGAACATTGTGGATGAAGATTGTTTACCTTCCCATTGATTTCAAGAGGGTCATTGGTCTTCAGAGTTTCTAGCCTTTAAGATGACACTTCTAGGAGATTCATGAAAATATTCATCAAGACCTTTTGCAGAGTGTCACTATTCATATATAAAGAACATTAACTAACCAATTGCCAAAGGGTCACTATTCATCAGAGTTTCCAACCACTAGGAAATGTATCTACTCACAGTGGTGTGGTCTACCTTTTTGCTTATGATCCAACACCAAATCTCATTATCTGTCAACGATTAAGGCAACCTGAAAACAACCGGATGGTTGGTAGCTCTAGGTAAGAACATTGTGGATGAGGATTGTTTACCTTCCCATTGATTTCAAGTATGTTGCCTTCATCGTTGACAGATATCTCTCTGACAACAACTGAAGGCAACCTGGAACTAGGTGATGCCCATACCGACGTGAGGGTAGTCCATTGGTATTAACGGCAAAGTAATTGTAAGGGAAAAAGAAGAGAATGTTATTAGTGGCGAAGGTTTGTAGGGGCGGGGAAGGGCGGCCGACCCCCCCGGATTTTCGCGCAGAAGTTTCGATTATATAGTATCCGTATAGAAAATTTTGAAAATATAGGGTTTCGACCCCCCGAAACCAGTGACTTCCGAACCCCCGGTGACTTCCGACCCCCCGAACCTTCGGGTCAAGCTTCGCCACTGAATGTTATATAATGTGGCAGAGAATGATCATGTGTGATTAGTTTCTTTTGCAGCAAGATATGTTGCCTTCATACCTTTATGGAGGTTTGCCAGAGGGTCATTGGTCTTCAGAGTTTCCAACCTCTAATACATTCATCAATAAAGACCATCTCTTTGTTAGTCACCCTCATAGGGAAATCTACTCTTACACTTATGCGTAGATCAAAGGATATTCATGTGAGAATGCATAGTACAAAATTCTTTTGACAAACGTCTGGCTGACATCCAGGTGCTGGAATTGTTTACCTTCCCATTGATTTCAAGTATGTTTGCCTTCATCGTTGACAGATATCTCTCGGACAACAACTTAATTTTACCAATTAAACCCCCACCTTTGATTTAAATCTAGGTGCTTCGGGTCAAACCATACGAGGTGGCAAAATTTTACCTTCCCATTGATTTCAAGTATGTTTACCTTCCCATTGTTTTCAGTCGGATCGGCGATTTTGTTTACCCTCCCATTGATCAGAGAGATTTAAGCTAATCAAACTCATATCTCAAGCCAATTGAAATGACACAAGCAAAATGTAATGTCATGCACAATGTGTACTCACAGTGACATCGAACACTTTATATGAGTTTGATTAGCTTGAAACTCTCTGATCCATGGTATCCACTAACCGTAGTGATTATCGAAAGATTTATTTTAGGAATTGTTTGAGAATATATTTTCTGATCAAAGGATCCATATCTGAACAGTTATTTGGAATGTTCCTGATCATTACAGTAACGATCGCTTTACAATGCCGAAAACGACTATCATCACTCTGTATGGATTGCTTGTTAGTGCCGATCCTACTGTCGATTTCTTTCCATAACCATTGCTCCAACATATCCTGCACCGGCTTGAGATATGAGTTTGATTAGCTTGAATCTCTCTGATCCATGGTATCCACTAACCGTAGCGATTATCAAAAGATTTATTTTAGGAATTGTTTGAGAATATATTTTCTGATCAAAGGATCCATACCTGAACAGTTATTTGGAATGTTCCTGATCATTACAGTAACGATCGCTTTACAATGCCGAAAACGACTATCATCACTCTGTATGGATTGCTTGTTAGCGCCGATCCTACTGTCGATTTCTTTCCACAACCATTGCTCCAACATAACTTGCACCGGCTTGAGATATGAGTTTGATTAGCTTGAATCTCTCTGATCCATGGTATCCACTAACCGTAGCGATAAACGGAGAGTTCTTATGGAAGTTGCTAAAATAGTTAAACAAATGTATTTGTTAATAATACATTCATCAAAAAGACCATCTCTTTGTTAGTCACCCTCATAGGGAAATCTACTCTCACACTTATGCGTAGATCAAGGAGATTGATGAAGATATTCATCATGACCCTTGCAGAGGGTCACTATTCATATATAAAGAACACTATTCATATATCCAGGAGCAGGAATTGTTTACCTTCCCATTGATTTCAAGTATGTTGCCTTCATCGTTGACAGATATCTCTCCGACAACAACTGAATTTTACTTGCTTGCCTGAAAGCGGTCCAAAATACCATTATTGTTGGATGTTCATGTGAGAATGCATAGTACAAAATTCTTTTTACAAACGTCTGGCTAACCTGAAGTTCCTTTGCAACCTAGTTCCTTTTAATTATAAACAACATTAAAGAGGGACTTGTGATATTTCTTTTCAAACCATTCCAAATAACTGTTTAGTTATGTTTACCTTCATCGTTGACAGATATCTCTCCAACAAGAACTGAATTTTACCAATTAAACCCCCCACCTTCTATTTAAAGCTAGGTGCTTCGGGTCAAATCATACGAGGTGGCAGAAATAGCGATGGATGATATCGATCAAATTGCCAGAGGGTCATTGGTCTTTAGAGTTTCCAACCCCTAATACCATACAAAATGACCGTGTTTGAAAAACGGAGAGTTCTTATGGAAGTTGCTAAAATAGTTAAACAAATGTATTTGTGAATATACATTCATCAAAAAGACCATCTCTTTGTTAGTCACCCTCATAGGAAAATCGACTCTCACACTTATGCGTAGATCAAGGAGATTGGAGAAGATATTTATCAAGACCTTTGGAATTGTTCACCTTTCTATTGATTTCAAGTATGTTGCCTTCATCGTTGACAGATATCTCTCTGACCATGTTGGAGCACTGTTCTTCTTGATCTTCACACTTGCTTTAGGATCTTTGATGTTCTTCCTATGATCTTCACACTTGCTTTTGACAAACGTCTGGCTGACCTGAAGTTCCTTTGCAACCTTGTAGAAAGGAACTAGGTTGCAAATATAATAATAATTATAATAATTTAAAATAATAAAAATCCATCACATCACGATTTGCATCCCGGTAAAAATGAGTAACCTACTAACTAACCCTTCATCTTCTCAATTTAAAGTCCTAACAAAATATAAACTAAAAGAACAAGGCTTCAAACACAACTTTTTGCTCAAGGTAATATTATTGTAATATAATATTTCAGCTGTACTGGTTGTCGAAAGAAATCGACAGTAGGATCGACGCTAACAAGCAACCCATACAGAGTTCGTTGTACTGGTTGTCGAAAGAAATCGAATGATGATAGTCGTTTTTGGCGTTGTAAAACGATCGTTACTGTAATGATCAGGAACATTCCAAATAACTGTAATGATCGTTACGATTAGTGGATACCATGAATCAGAGAGATTCAAGCTAATCAAACTCATATAAAGTGTTCGATGTCACTGTGAGTAGATAAATTTCGTAGTGGTTGGAAAGTCTGATGAATAGTGACCATTTGGTAATTGGTTACTTAATGTTCTTTATATATGAATAGTGACCCTCTGGCAAACCTACCTCTGTTTTGAATTTGTTGCTTTATAAAGTGTTTAATGTCACTGTGAGTAGATACATTTAGTTGAATAGTGACTTTTTAATGTTTTTTATATATGAATACGTTCCTACCTTTGTTATGAATTAGTATATAGAGAGCAAACCGACGAACATCATTCAAAAATTTAAACTTACAGCTAACCTCTGCGCCATCATCGACTACAGCAAACCGACGATCTTCCTCCACGGCACTCCTAATAGGCCTCTCTTTATTTCACCATAAGATTTAAGGTTCCAGTTATGTTTTTGTTGCTTTTAATAATAAGTTTTGTGTTTATCAAACCCTAACGTCTGAAAATATGGATCTCGTTGTTTGATCGGTTAGTGGATACCATGGATCAGAGAGATTTAAGCTAATCAAACTCATATCTCAAACTGGTACAAGTTATGTTGGAGCAATGATTTATTATTATTATTTTATTTATTGTTATTTTATTTTTGTTTTTGTTTTTGTTTTGAGGGTGTAATGATGATGATGGTTATGATTTGACAAACGATTTTTGAAAGTATCAAGATTTGGAAATTAGTAAACATTACGAAACGGGTCAAACAGGGACCGGAAGTCCAACATGTCGATTAGACATGCAAAAATCGTGTTTTGAAAAAATACGGATATCGACTGTATAGTCAGAGCACCACGTACAATGATTCATGAAAGTTGAACAAACTCGGATGTTTCAACCAAAACACACAAACGAGCAATAAACGACCCGTAACGCCTCAAACGAATTTTGTTGTATTGGGAACAACTAAAAACATTTTAAAATGAATTAAAATTAATTTTTAATCAATAACAAGTATTTAAAATGAATTAAAACAAATTAATTTTTTTTAAAAAAAAGGCCAAAGCGCCTAGCTTTGGCCAAAGCTAGGCGCTTGGTTAGCTTGATTAGACCACAGGCGCCTAGCTTTGGCCAAAGCCAGGCGCTTTGGCCTTTTTTTTTTAAATTAAGTTCTTTTAATTCATTTTAAAATGTTTTTAGTTGTTCCCAATACAACAAAATTCGTTTGAGGTGTTACGGGTCGTTTATTGCTCGTTTGTGTGTTTGGGTTGAAACATCCGAGTTTGTTCAACTTCCATGAATCATTGTACGTGGTGCTCCGACTATACAGTCGACACCCATATTTTTTCAAAACACGATTTTTGCATGTCTGATCGACATGCTGGCCTTCCGGTCTCTGTTTGACGCGTTTCGTAATGTTTAATTGATCGTTTGTGGTTTTCAGAAGTGACATCCGATCAATTAAAACGTACCGAAACACGGAACCCTTGTTTGATTATAATCGTGTTCAGCCTTTAAAGAATTATAAAATCATTTTACTAATTCCCGATTCTTGATATTTTCATAAATCATTTTACTAATTTTCGATTCTTGATACTTTTATAAATCGTTTGTCAAATCATAACCATCATCATCATTACACCCTCAAAAAATAAATTAAAATAAAAATAAATAAAATAATAATAATAAATTATTATAATAATAAAACAAAGGAACTAGGTTGCAAATATAATAATAATTTAAATAATAATAATAATAATGTAATATAGTCATGGTTAATGCTCAAAGAAGTCAACCTTTGTTGACTCCTAGAAGTCTTGAAGACCAAATGAATTTTACAAGATACTTGAAACAAGGTATGGATATGGAGAATATGCAATGAGATGATTTCGTACAAGATTCCAATGCAAGCAAGTCAAATTCAGTTGTTGGATCAACTTGAGATATGAGTTTGATTAGCTTGAATATCTCTGATCCATGGTATCCACTAACCGTAGCGATTATCGCGTGTCATGGATCCATTGAAAGTGGATACCATGGATCAGAGAGATTTAAGCTAATCAAACTCATATCTCAAGCCGGTGCAAGTTATGTTAGTGATATCTATCATCTTCTTCTTCAACTTGCATCCTCTTGATCTTCACACTTGCTTTTGTAGCTCTGATCTTCTTCCTAGGAAAGTAAAGCTTCAGGTGAAAGTGGATACCATGGATCGGAGAGATTTAAGCTAATCAAACTCATATCTCAAGCCAGTGCAAGTTATGTTAGTGATATCTGACTTCTTCTTCTTCTTCTTCAACCGGATGGTTAGTAGCTCTAGGTAAGAACATTGTGGATGATGATAATAATAACTTCTCTTCAGATTCTAATTGCACCGGTGGAATTGGAGTGGACAAACCGAGGCCTAAGGTGAATCCGTTTGGTGATGGTAAACCTATAGAGGTTTTGCTTCAGGAGAAAGGTATGGATTATCGGAATTGAATACTTTGAGATGACACGCGAAGCTTTAGACTCCAAGCGGATCCCTTGATCATTGCCAACTCACCTCCCGTAGAACATAGGCCTCTACAAAGTTTGATTAATTCGCATTTTTCACTTATTTAATGAAATTTAACGCGCATACCGCATTCGAATTGGTTTTTTATTTTTTTCTAAAAGTAGAAAAAACTATAACAACATTAACAACCAACAAAAATATTGTAGAACAAAAGAAGAAAGTGTTCCTCTCTGTTAACAAGCATGTCAAGAAATGATAATTTTCAAATATTGCAGATCAAGGTCTTCATTAGTACTTAACGGTGGTGAACAGTTGTTAGGAATTTAATTCTGAGAGATGATAAAGAATAACGAAGATTAATGTTGTATTTTTCCCGGAAGTACTGAATCTATTGTTAAAATTTTTTACTATACGTGGTTGATGATGTCAAGTTTAAGTCGTTGATTCATTTGGAAATCGAAAACGCCTATATAGACGTTTGATTAGGGTTAAGACCTTTGTTTATAATTTTTTTTAGAGTAAACTGCACGGATGGTCCTTGTGGTTTGCCCAAATTTAAACTCTGTTCCTCAGCCTTTCGAAGTTACACGTATGGGATCTGTGGTTTGTATTTTGTTTCATCGATGGTCCCTGACTTGAATGGAGGTTAAGTTTTTTAGTTAAGCTGATGTGAAATTATTATATTACTCCTCTTTAAAAAATAAAAGATATTAACTCTCCCTCTCTTTCTATCTCCATCTCAGTGTCTCCCAGCCCCACCTACCACCACCATCTTCCCCCAACTATCACCACCACGATCACTGGCCACGACCACCACAACTGCTCACCCAATCCCCCGCCCAAACCGCGAATAACCCGACCGCTCATTTCTCAACTCAAGATTAACAATTATTAAACTTACAGATACGAACGCCCTTCCGAATTGTTGATAAGCAGCTTCTCCAATATCCTCATAAGTTCTAGATTGATTGTTAAAACAATACCTGAGAAGGGTAGTGTTGTAAAATGCAATTGTAGAATTAAAGAAGAGTATTAAAAGGCCAAGCCACCCTCCGTTCTTTGCAGCATATGGAGTAGATAATAATGATGTGGAACAAATAGCATAAACTCCTACAACAACAATATCAGATAGTTTATATATGGAAGGCCCAATACTAAATTTAGGTATTAAAAATATAAATTTACACACCAATGCATACAATAGCCCAATTGGAAATATAGTGTGGAGTTTGGAGTATTTCCACACTTACTAGAGTGGGTGTCGAAGATGACATGCTGTTTTCTTGTTGAATTTCTTGGGACTGAACTCCAGAGTGTTCGTCATCATTTACTTGCACACGGTCTGATCGTGGGATTTGAAAGCATGGGTGATGGAAATGAAGGAGTTGAATATTATTAAGAGGGAAAGGGAAGAGATGGTGGGGAAGATGAAGGAGGGGGTTGATTTGGGCCGGGTTGTTGAAGATGTAAGGGATATGCGGGAAGAGCAATGATGGCTGTAGCCTGTAGATGGATTCGGGGATAGTCGATGGTGGTAGGTCGTTTGGGTTCAGGGAGGTGGTGGTGGTGGTGGTTGGAGGAAGAGGTGGGGGTGATGTTGGTTGTTTGAGGAGGTGGTGGTCTAAGAAAATATATATAAAAGAGTAAACTGCACGGATGGTCCCTATGGGTAGTTTGGTCATTTTACATTACTTAACTGACAAAACGTAACAACGTTCGCTGGTAAGGACCAAAATGTTAACGTTGGGGACCATTCAAAATAGATGGGGGCATCTGTGCAATTCGTGCAAATCACAGGGACCATCCGTGCAGTTTACTCTTTTTTTTTAACTTTTTAAAATAATTATATTAAAAAAAATAATAATAAAAAACAAAATCAAAACACCAAAAAATATCCCAAAATAAAACTTTGATCCAAAGCGCCTCGCTTTGGCCAAAGCTAGGCGCTTTGAATCAAAAAATTCCATTTTACTGCCACCTCGTACGATTTGACCCCAAACGCCTCGCTTAGGCCAAAGCGAGACGCTTTGAGGGGGGATAGGTGGGGCCTTTTATAAATATCATTTGTTGATTGATTTTTTTTTTTTTTTTTTTTTTTTTTTTTTTTTGAAATCATCATTTAAAATTAAAAGTGTATTTAATTCGAGTTTTGATAAGTAAGGTGAATTCTGAACCAAAAGATCATGTCGTGTAGAGAATGCGCTAATAAATCTCAAGTCCATTCTTAGTTGTTTAAACATGACCAAAGGCTTAAGTGAGGGTTCATCCTAAATAGAATCACTAAATGAAAATATTCTTTTTTCATTAAATTTGTTTTGGTGTACAAAGGGATGAAAAGGGATGAGCTCAGTGCTGGTACCAATACCAAAAGTACTAATCCCAAAAATTGTTAAAATTAGTTAACGGTATCGATACGGAAAATTCTTGGTACGGTATTTGAAGGTAAAATACAGGTATCGTACCGAATCATTACTAAACCAAAAGCACTGATCATGAAAACTTCAAAAAGTGGGTACCGAAATTCAATGGGTTAATGGGTACTTACAATTTTAGCTAGGAAAAAAACAATAAAATTCTTATTGAATGAATCCAGATTTGGACAACAATAGACCAAAAGGGCGGTTAATTACAACCAATATGATAACGATAGGGAAAACATTTAATCAAAAACCATAATTTGTCAAAAAGAGTCATTTTTTATTATATTTTTAAAACCTAATGTAAATATATACCAAAATTCATAACATATGAAACACATTATGAAAGTTCTAGTTTGAAGTTTGAACGAATTTAAAAATCTTAGGAAACTTGATAACTATCGATGATTTACACTTTGTAATCATATAAGTCGAATTAATGTTTCACATAATGCTTAATAATCTTAATTACTTATATTTCTTTTGATTTAGTAACACATTAATTTTATTCATAAAAAAATTTCTTTTATACATACTAATCAATAATCATACATCATTGTTTATTTAGCCTAGTTGGGTTGACATTTGGTTTAAAAATTAAAATGATGGTACGAAATCTCAATTTCTTTTACACCTAATTCTTAGTCCTCTATTCATATCAAATATGCCTATTTTAAGCAATGATCATTTCTACCACATAATTATGCTTTTCATTTTCATCAATCCAGCCACCCATCTTGTCCAATTGATTGGTGTCTACAATTCAAATTATCAAAAAAAACAATGGATTATTTGGAAGTGAAGCAATAGAGGAGATGATAATAATAGAACCATAGAGACCAATCAAAATAAATTAATAGAATTATATACACACACACATATATATATATATATATATGTGTGTGTGTGTGTGTATAATACAAAGAAAACAAATTTGAATCATTAATGCCATGTGCAAGGAAAACAAGAAATGTAGATCAAGAGGAATCTGTTTTAATCTGCTTACACAACATTTTGTTTATATTATTAATTTATTTCTTTTAGTTGCTAGTTTCTATAAAGAAGTTCTCTTCCAGGTAATTCAGAATCTTTTGGTGATCACTGATCACATAAAAGAAGTTTTTGTTTTGACCTTTTCAATATTATTGTACAACTTTTAAGGCAATAAATACAATTACCCTACTATCCTAGTTTTTTTTCGTTCGCGGTCTCTTTTTTTGTTTTTGAGGAGCCACTGACAACTGACGCGTACCCGGTTCGAAGCGGCGCCATGACGTCAAACTGGTTTGTTACCCCGAAAGATAACCTACTATCCTAGTTGTGTGGGTCAAGTACTCAAGTACCAACATGTGTTGGTGCTAAAGAGAGAGTACTTAGGATATGAATTCACATGCTATATACAATTAAACATGAAAATTGATAAATGAAACTAGTTGTAAAACTAGTGAACACAAAAATGTTATAGATGATTGTTCATAGTACAATAAAAGTTAGTTTCACCACTTTGTGTGAAATTTTACCAACCAATCAAACAAACAAACATACTCCGTAAAATCTACTCGTATTTCACCACTTTGTGTGAAAATTTACCAACTTATCAAACTAACATACATACCCATACCCAGTAAAATCTACTCATAGCAAACCAAGGTTACACTTTTTCTTCATATATGCGCTACATATACGGTAAATTCTACAGCTTTAATACATCAAAAGACAACAAATTACAATACATTTTACAGTTTGATACAGTTATTACTTCAAAGAAAGCTCAAAAGAATATCATACAAGAATGCAAAGTTAAAAACAAATGGGACTTTTAGTATTTCTTTCCCTGAAAACTTCAGGTGACAATAGATCACATGTACACTACACAAAGAACATCAAACATACATGTATAGAAAATAAATTAAAAACCCAAAATTTAAAACAAACAATTTGAATGTATTTCACATATAACAAATAATGATTATGATATAATCTAATGAAAACCCCGCGACCCTCGCGATTGATAAAGTTCCAACCGACTTTTCGAATTTTGTAACAGAGATTCAACCTGTTCATCTTGGATCAATGGAGATTGTTTAGATGCCCATTCAAGAACAGTAAGCACCTCGGCTTGTGCAAGTTCTTCGCTATCTGGCACATGTAGAGCGATGTAGCATAGCAACACTAAAGCAGGGGTTTGAACCATTTGTTCACCAAAGTAAACCAACTGAACCAAATGTTTTGCACCACCTGCATTGATTATAGCTTTTGAATGATCAAGGTGGAGGTAGTTTTCTGAGCACGCGAACCTGGTCAGCGCTATGGTGGCTGCGCGCATGATCTCAGCCTCGCGTTCATCAAGAAGTTGAACCAACGGTTGGATCATTTGAGATTCAGTGGCGCGAAACGTTCTAGCCAGGTTTCCAATTGCTTTAACACAAGGGAGCAGAAGTTTCGAGTCTGCTCTTTCTATAACTTTTAGCAACTGTTCGATAACAGCTTTGCACGCAGGCGAGTTTGGTTTAAAAGCCGATCGTCTAAGCTCAGAGTCTTGCTCGGCTACACTTGTGATCTCCATAAGCGCCATAGCCGAATTATACTGGACCTCGTCAGGACCTTTCTCTAACAACACCGCAAAACAAAGTAACGCTCGTGACTCAGTAATACTTCGACAAATAGCTGAATTCCCTATCGCCAGATGCCACAGAGCACGTGCAGCCATCGCTTTCATGTAAGCTTTCGTCGCAGGGTCTTCCAACTCTCTCCCTTTATGCAAACTATTCGCAGACAACGACACACTCGGATAATGATGATGGTTTTGCTTCTTAACAGCGACGTTCTCAGCTTTATGATTCACATTTGTACCTAACCCGTTACCAGAAGGAGGTCTAGTTTGGTTTTTCATCGCCATTGTACTAGTAACAACACTATGCATCCTAAACGGTTGTTGAGCGTTAGATCCAGTAGGATGCGCAACACGATTCTTATCCTCATCATCCTCATTTCCCACCCCCTTATTACCCTGACTGTTACTAAGCCCATTCGAATTATTCTTATTCCCCGCATTATTATTATTATTATTATTACTACTACTACTATTACTACTGGTACTATTACTAGCTAACACAACAGCATGAATCGAAGTCGGCTTATTACTAGTAACAGCATACTTACTATGCTCCTCGACCGTCTCAAACGCAAGGTGCCCAACGAGCAACCTCACAATATTATGCTGCGCAAACAAATCCTGACATTTGGGATAATGCGATATCAATTCGGCGACAGCCCACGCCACAACCGCCTGCACCTTCATCAACCCTTCCTTCAATATCTTAACAAAAACCGAACACACCCCGGCATGAATCATATGCTCCACACTCTCCGGATCCCTCCCGAGCAACCCGATCGCCAACGCCGCATTCTCCTGCCCTTCCACCTTCCCTTCCTTAACCAATTTCAACAAAGGATTAACCCCTCCTTCCTCAATTATCAATTTCCCATACCGATCGTTATCGCGTGCAAGCGAAACAAGCGATGCAGCTGCATCTGATCTATCATCCAAACTACCTGTATACAAAATAGCAATCTGTTCCCAAATCAAACACAGTATTGGCTCATTAGCAGCAATAGGAGGGAGACCCAAATACTCATCATTATTATTATTAGGAGCAGACACACGTAGCAGCCAGGACACGTCACCAATGGAGTTCTCCAACTGTGAGGACATTTTTCTAAAGGCAGCAGTAGGGATGATGGTGAAGACACGTTTAACGAGGCCGTTGTTACGGCATTTAAGGACAAGGGAAAGGGCTTTGTCGAGGACCTGTTCGGTGTCGTCGATGATGCGTTTAGTGGGTCGTTCATAAAGGTCGTTGCTGGCACGTGCAGCTTGTCTTAAGAGAGTGGAGAGTTTTTCTGTTTTGGATTTGAGTTCGGAACAGTCTTGTTTGTTGATGCAGGCTTCGTCTGCGGATTTTATAACTTGGTCGGCTAGTTGGATCGGTCGGGCTAGGATCTGTTTGACTATGTCGGTCATGGTTTGGTTCGGTTGGGTTGGGGGGGTGATGGTGATGGTGATGGTGGTGGTGGTGGTGGTGGTGGTGGTGGTGGTAGGGTTTGAGGGAGAGAGATCTAGGGAATGAGAATATTATTATTATTATTATTAACAATGGAGGTGTTGATGACAGATTGACAAAGGGTTGATTAACTGAGTCAAAAAATGAAAGAAAAGGAAAATTGGAAAAATAAAAATAAAATAAAAGACAAGTGAAACATGTACAGACATGTTTGGTTTTTGGTTTTCTTTTTATGTACATCAACTTATGGCTAGCAATATATCACTAGTTTAAAGGAGAACTAGATTTGTTTTTTGAGAAGTATACTATATGTTTATATGATTTTTTTTTTATTTTATAAAGTAATTAAAATTAGGAGGTTAGGAAAATATAAAATTGTGTTATAGATATATGAGATATAAAGCATTTGAGGAAGTCGTATTCATCTTTGATACCTGTGTTATTTATGTCGTTAAAGACATGTTAAACACGATAAGAGCTATTTTGCCAGCCCTACATTAACTTGTAATGGTTTGATTAGTTACACTTAAATGTTAACTAGCAAGGAACCCGCACGTTACGGCGAAGTTGACAGTAGACGAAAACGTAATTCAAACCTTAAAACGATTAAAAAAATCAATATGTAAGTTGTGTGTGTAAGCACTTGTACTTTGCAGTGTGGTGATTTTTTAAAGGCTACAATGAGACATGATAGCATCCTACATTCTATATACCATGTGCAATTTGACCTACATGCCAGTAAAAAGAATGGATGTAGCGGTTTGACTCATTAGCAACTATTATTATACTAATAGTCATAGTCAATATGTTGAAAGTGCCAAATCTGGAGAGATAGCCGAGATAAAGAAATCATAAAGTCCTTTATAAGATCCACATTAAGATGAGGATGGAACGACTCATATGTAACCAACCGGCAAAAAAGCATACTCATAACTTTTTCCACATAATAAACGCAATGCAATACAATTGCTAATCAAGCGCACCATAGATTTCTATCAGTGGCATCGGAAAATGAAATTGGAAGTTAGGTTAGTTGAAACTCTTCCACATAAGACATCCCAACCTGAGAACTTTATAGACGTGCATAGATCGTTTTTTTTCTTCTAGGAACCGTACCTGTTCGTGTTTGGTGCTGGTTCGTATTCGAACCGGTTTCGGTTCAACCCTGGTTTCCCCGATTTGAAAGACCGGTTTCAGTTCGATTTGATTCGGTTTGGTTTTGTAAACCAATTCATACGCACACTTTTTTTTTCAAGAAAAAGGCATTACAAATTTTTTTTACGTAAACTTCGACTTTTATTGATTTTTACAATCTTTTTAAGGTGTATAGGTATATATTTGTATGTGTAGAAACCTTTTTGTATAATTTTGTTATATATAAAATTGCAATTTTTTAATAAAATGTATTAATTACTTAAATTTGTTTGATACACTTCAAATGCTTTATAATATAATATAGATTATAAGGGTATGTTTGGCAAAATTAGCTGGAGACTGGTAGCTGAAAGCTGCAAGCTGGTAGCTGCAAGCTAGTAGCTGGAAGCTAGTAGCTGGAAGTTTTTTAAATATATTTTGGAAGCTGTTAAAAACTTGTAAAGAAGGTTTTTATTTTATTTATGAAATAAAATGGGTATTTGTGTCATTTACTAATTAAAAGCTTGTAGCTAGTAGAGCATTTTATTAAAAGCTAATACTAGTAGCTTTTCACTATATAGCTTTTTCTCCTAACCTAAAAACTTCCAGCTCTTCAACCAAACAAGGCTTTTTATTTAGTAGGAGCTTTTTCTTAAAAGCTTGAGGGTATGTTTGGCAAAATTAGCTGGAGGCTGGTAGCTGGAAGCTGTTAGCTGGAAGCTTTTTAAATATATTTTGGTGTTTGGCAGAGTAGCTGTAGCTTTTAATAAAATGTATAAAATGACCAAAATGGGCATAATTAAAAGCTTGTAAAGAAGGTTTTTATTTTATTTTTAAAATAGAATGGGTATTTGTGTCATTTACTAATTAAAAGCTTGTAGCTAGTAGAACTTTTTCTCTAACCTAAAAGCTTCCAACACCTTCAACCAAACAAGACTTTTTATTAAATAGGAGCTTTTATTAAAAGCTTGAAGCTTAAAACTCCTAAAAGCTCCTTATCAAACATACCTTGAAGCTTAAACCTCTAAAAGCTCTTAAAAGTTCCTTGCCAAACATACCCTAAATATAGATTAATGGTAATTGGAGGTTATGATAAAAGAATATGTATATGTAGGTTTTACATGGAGAGTAGAAATGAAAAAACATAAATGACATTTAGGTCTATACAAACTTTAACTATAGGTATATCTAATTTTTTTATAATTTTAGACTTTAATTTGTATAGACACGAAACATGTTAAGGTTTTATTGTATCGACCTGTTTAAGACACCAACCCTATTAAGGTCGTGTAGGTTTGTGTCGTGGTATCGTGTCTGAAATTGTCAGCCCTAATCAAGAGCAATGTTTTGGTTGGTATAATAAATCGGTTCTTGAAGTTTTGATGTCTTGTTTTTGACATGGTATCAGAGCTTTAGGCTCTTGATTCTTGGTATTTTTCAGTTGATTGTTCGTCGAAAGTCATCTGTCTGTGTTTTAGTGTAAGCTCTTGATTCTGGTTGTTGCTTCCATTGTTAACTGAAGATTTGATCTCGGTTATAGATCTGATCTTCGTAGTCTTTTTCGTTGTTGACTAAGAATCTTATCTCGGTTTATAGATCCAATCCTTGAAGTTGTTTTCTTGTTGTTGATCGAAGATCTTTTCTCGGTTTATAGATCTGGTCTGTACATGCAAAACATATTATATCAGTTGTTTTTTTGTTTTATAATCTCTAATTTCTTGATTGTTTTCTGATATATGACGTGTAGACCTGGCAATTTCAACCCATCTATTTGAGTTAGGGTTGTTTTGGGTTTAAATTTGACCTTGTGGGTTAAAATGGGTTTAGTATAATTTTCAAGGGGGTTTGGATGGGTAATTTTAATTCTAGGAAATAAGTAAGTGGGCCAGGATGGGTATGTCAAAAAAAACAACTGGGTCAGGATGTGTATTTTTAGATAACCATATACAAATCTTAATTAAAACTCACCCAACTTTAAAAGCGTTGATGTCTCATAGAAATCAATGTCATTAAAAACAAAAACTTATATCTTTTGCATTTGTTGATCACCCCAGTCGGTTCGAAACCGTTCGGGTCATTACCGGACGGCAATGTCGAAACAACATGGGTCGTTAACGAGACCGATCTCATCGAAACGGTTCGAGTCGTTAGCGGGTTTGATCGAGTGCAAACAGTCTGGGTTGTTGACCGGCCCGTTCGAATTGAAATAGTCTGGTCGTTGACAGGCCCGGTCGGGTCAAAACGGTCCGTGTTACTAACGGGATCGGTCACGCCGAGACGGTACTGTCACGCCCTCAAATTACCACTTGCGGGGTTTTACCGCGAGGCGCATGACAAACAAGGATCTCCTCCCTCGGACAGTACTCACCTCCAGTATACTCCTCACAGTATACTCCTCAATCTCCGACCCAACCATCTTGTAACTCCAGACTTCATGCTCCAACTTCTGTATCTCCTCCCTCGGACAGTACTCACCTCTCAAAAGCTACACAAACTCCGCCCAAGGCATAGCAATAGCCTCTCCCAACCCCACGTTCTGAGTGGTAGCATTCCACCACGACAATGCAGGCCCCTCAAATGTCGCAGTAGCATACTTCACTCGGTCCCCAGCAGGACAGCTACACATAACGAACACAGATTCCACCTTCTCCAGCCATCGGAGCAGTCCCACCGCTCCCTCAGTTCCAGCGAAGTTATGGGGCTGACAGTCCCTAAACTTCTTATAAGAGCACTGAGGTGGGGGTGGATTGGCACCAACACCTGAAACACGGTACACAAGTAAAACACAAACGAAAGGACACGAAACCCAAAAATGAGGCAAGGTCGACAGAAATCAACTCACCACCCATGGCATTAATCCCGGCCTGGAAATTAGCCATAGCCATGTTCACTTGTTGCTGGAGCAAGTTGTTCAGTTCAGCCTGGGTCATGTTGATGTTCCCACGACCACCGCCTCCGGCACGACCACCGCCGCCAGCACGGCCACCGCCGCCACCACGACGTCCACCACCGCGAGCACCAGACATGATCTAACAAATCAAGAAATCGAGAGATTCAGATTCACTTCCAGTGTCAACCACTAGAAATTTTTCAAGAGTTAACCTAGGGACAAATTCAGGACCATACATCCAAACTCGAAGTCCATCGGGATTTTCATGCATCCCAGTTTATTATTTCGTGTGCACCCGAAATGATAAACTGCTCTACATGGTCCTCCAGATGTACCCCTAATCTAGACCCTAGTCACCGAACATTGTCGCCTATGCGGCAATAGGTGCAAGTGTAAGAAGGCATGTGTGTGCTAGAACCAACAAAGTAGCCCTTCCTCCTTCAATCCAGAAGAAGAAAACAAGAGTAGGTAAGGACCCAAATAAAAGCGGATGATGTAACGGAGAAACATGATGATGATGTAAGGACACCCCGACAACGCTAGTACGTATCCCACTAATAGACCCAAAGTATGTGACCGTCTAGTGTGTGCGACTCGGCTATAGACCAGACTCTACATGCAGTCCTAGTTCACTATAACCATTGGCTCTGATACCAATCTGTCACACCCTCAAATTACCACTTGCGGGGTTTTACCGCGAGGCGCATGACAAACCAGGATCCAAGTCAACGATCACAATAAACGACACTATATGAAGTACGTAAACCCAAAAACATAAATTTCATAAGCGGAAGCATTTAAAGAATTTAATCTCTACAAAACAGTGTTTCCAAGTATCCAATACATTTATTACAAAACGTGCACTAAAATCTAGACGCCAATGCAGACCCGTGCGCCTAGTTCCGTTCATTGCTACCTTAGCGACCTGAGAAAAACATGCCAAAAAGATGTCAACATATAATGCTGGTGAGTTCACAGGTTTGTTCAAAAATGTTACTAAAGTGTTACCATGTCCATACTATATCAATGTTACCAAGTACGCTAGCTAGGCGTATGTTTCATTACTACTACGATTGGAAACCATTACTAGACACGTTTAGCAATGTTCAGCATGTTTAAGCAGCCCGTATGTTCAGCATGATACCAATGTACCTGTTCGAGACAATATGCACCCGCCCGGCCCTCCAAGCCGACGAGTGGGGCAGGTCACGCCCAATAGATCTATCCACATTTCCCCCGTTGTGCAAACCCGCACATTCATGGTTTCCCCCGGGACTTTCCAAAAGATCGTATAGTAATAATAAGTTAAAACCATAGTATGACATATGTTACCAAAACAGTTTAGCGCATGTTTTCTCCCCCAAAAGCTAAAGCAGTAAAAGTGGGGCCGTGAACTCACCTTAGATAGCGTTCTTCAAATATAAGTAAAGATGTTTAGCCCTTGATAATCCCTCTACCGGAGATCTATCAAAATGTTCACATAAGTGTTCCGACTAATAACCATAAGGTTATCTAGTCCCCGATTGTCCAGATCGTAACCAAGTATGTTTTAAAGCGTGTTTAAATGTTTAACCGACACACTAGACCGACCCGACATCCCGTTGGTGACCCATTACCTTAACTAATCAAGTACACGTAGATTACACACAAGCTTCAAGCATAAAACACTTAGTTTGTATCAAAAATCTCATTTCTGCATCAGAACGGTCGAACCAGTCAGTTTTGAGTCTCCTTCGCACCTTTTTGTCTCCTTCGCACCATTTATAGTACGTTCGACCGTTTGATGCTTCCTTCGCCCGTTTATTCACATTCGTCCAGTAAAAATCCCAGGTTCGACCCTGGATCCCTCCTTCGCACCATCGACTGGTCGAAGGAGGCCAGGTTCGCCCCTGTTGTATTATTTTTCCTAAAAATGCTTCAAACACATTCAAAACGACCCGAAACATCATCAAACACAGCAGTCAAGCATGAATAACTTATCCCTACAAAACCCCATCGTTTTCCCCCGATAATACGTCCGTTTCAGCCCTTTCCTAAAATGGTAAAGATTATGGAAACATCACTTTCATGCATGGATTATTTACCCAATTTGGAAACTTTTGAAATCGATTCATGTTTAGCTCAAAATACTCAGTTCGTCGATCATCCGATCTTTCTTATTCATTCTATTAATCATACATATGCATGCATCAAGTATTAATCCAATAAAACCCCCAAATATTAATATACCCAATCCTAACCCTAGACAACCATAATCCAATCATTAACAACAATCCTATATCATGTTTTTATCATAGATATAACAGCAAATCAGTGAACAACACATAACACTACATAATACACAACTAACACATGTTATTCATTATGAAAATCTATGTTAAATGATCATGTTTTGATTTAGAAAGATGTTTAAAAGGTTTTTAATCATAAAAACACCCTTAGAACAGATCTGGACAATTAGGGTTAGATGAAAACGAATTAAAATGCTTTTAAAAGATTTAGGATTATGAACACACCTTGGATTCTTGTTTAGATGTTGTAGATGGGTTAGATTATGAAAAAGAAGAGCAAAAACTCCTTCCTTAGTGTTTAAGATCGTTTGAGAGCGTTTTGGGACGGTTAGGGTTTGTGAAATGATGAAAAATGACAAAGGTTGGTATTTATACTAGTCTTCCTTCGCACCAACTCATTGGTCGAATGTAGTCTCCTTCGCCCCTTTCACAGGGTCGAATGAGACTTGTTTGGTCGAAGGAAATTCCTCAAATTCTACTTCCCTGGTTCGCCCATTTGCATGGGTCGAACCAGACATTTTTCCTCTCCTTCGACCACTCGAAGTGGTCGAACCAGAGCCCCTTTTTAACTAGTTTTCCAGTTTGTCGTGTTTAACGCATTCTAACACATCCTAACATATAAGCATGCATCCTTAGTCCATATTTAACACATTTAGGCACAGATAATCATTTACACATCATATAAACATATCTATGTATATAATCCACCATACAACCCATAATCTACACATATACTTAATTAGTTCATGCAACGTCACCAACAACGGGACCCGGTACTAGTGTATTACCAAAACGACTCCCAATGATCCTCCAGATCATTGTACCCTGGACAATCCTAACTTGACCCGGCTCAACTAACCCAGTTAAGTTTGTTTATAAACGTTTCTCGCTAAGGTAGACTTAGATGTTACTAATATGTTTAAGCCGAACATGTCGGGTGTCACAGGTACGGGTCGCTACGGGACGGGTCAGGTTAAAACGGTCTGGGTCGTTACCAGGTCCGGTCGGGTCAAAACGGTCTGGGTCGCTACTGGGCCCGGTCGGGTCGAAACGGTCCGAGTCGCTACGGGACGGGTCAATTGAAACGGTCTGGGTCGTTATCGGGCCCGGTTGGGTCAAAACAGTCCGGATCGCTAGCGGGCCCGGCCGGGTCAAAACAGTCCGGGTCGCTCCCGGGCCCGGCCGGGTTGAAATGGTCCAGGTCGCTACGGGACGGGTCAGATTGAAACGGTGTGGGTCGTTATCGGGCCCAGTCGGGTCAAAACGGTCCAGGTCGCTACCGGGCCCGGCAGGGTCGAAACAGTCCGGGTCGCTACGGGACGGGTCAGGTTAAAACGGTCTGGGTCGTTATCAGGCCCGGTCGGGTCGAAACAGTCCGGGTCGCTACGGGACGGGTCAGGTTGAAACGGTCTGGATCGTTACCGGGCCCGGTCGGGTCGAAACGGTCCAGGTCGCTACCGGCCCCGGCCGGGTCGAAACAGTTTAGGTCGCTACGGGATGGGCCAGGTTGAAACGGTCTGGGGCGTTACCGCGCCCGGTCGGGTCAAAACGGTCAGGGTCGCTACCGGTCCCGTCCGGGTCGCTACGGGACGGGTCAGGTTGAAACGGTCTGGGTCGTTAACGGGCCCGGTCGAGTCGAAACGGTTCCGGTCGCTAACGGGACCGGTCAAGTCGAAACAGTCCGGGTCGCTACCAGGCCCGGTCGCGTCGTAATGGTCTGGGTTGTTAACTAGCCCGATAGGGTCGAACGGGTCCGGTTTAAAATGAAATATTTTGGATTTCTTAAAATTTTATTTTTAAGTTTATTTTTGTTTTTTTAATTTTAAATTTGTTTTTTTTCCTTTTTTTTACTTTTTTATTATTTTTTTTTACTTTTTAAATTTCTAACTCTTTTTTTTATTTTAATCTATTTTAATGTGAACCTATCTTAATCCAAACCATCTAGACCCAAACCCATCCTGAGCTAACCTATCCTAACCTATTTTTTTAATTTACCTATCTTGACCCAAACTCATCCTAACCCATCAACCAACCCAACCCAACCTACCCATTTTGCCACCCCTAATGACGTGCTTCTGCCAATTTGGGTTACAACTGATTCACAAGGGGATTTTTGTGAACGATTCTGTTAGTAAATTTGTTTTTTTCTCATCGGTTTTGTGTGGTGTGTCCTTGTGAGGATTCATTGATAGATTTGTTCGTCAAAGTGTTTAAACGATTAGAAGGTTCGAGTCATGGACAATTAGTTTCAGTAGCGATCTAGGATTATCTGGGTTATAGATCGTTGGTGATGTAAAGGTTACAGGTCGTCTAAATTAGATTGTTCATCTGTTCAGACTTGAAGACTGACGTGATTCTATGCGAATATTTGTAACATTCAAGGATTTATGCAGTTGTGTTAACTTTAGAGTTCTAAGAGCATTCACAATAGCTTCTCTATATTTATGTGAGAGAAGCCTCTATAATTTGATCAGTGGTAGTAAATGGTCGTGAGTGGAAGAGAGAGAAAAGTTACTATTCATCAGCAAATTTAGAGGAGATACTGTTCACCCTATATAATTTTTTAATATTTTTAAAAGTGGTTGTGAGTAGAGGAGAGAGAAAATGTAATGATAAAAGTATTGAATAAATATTATTAAATAGAAAAAGAGAGAGAAATAGGTGATTTTTAGTGTAATATGTAATTAGAGTGATTCTGAATAGATGGAGATGAAGAAAATTTGAAGAAGGTATTGTGAATGCTCTAAAGTACTGTTGATATATCTAGTTTAAAGATCTAAAATCTTTTTAACGTGCAAGGTGAATGTATTTAGTGTTTTTATCATTATTTTATTTCTTCTTTCTCTTTTCACATTATTTTTTTTTTTATCAAATCCCCCTACACACATGCGTACACATATATATATCGACATATATTTAGTTTGATGTAATAATAATAATATTAATAATACATATATTTAGGGCATGTTTGGTAGTCTTTTAATGAAGCTCTGAATCATTCAGCTCTGAATGGTTCAACATTCAGACTGTTTGTTTCAACCTAAAAAAATCTGAATGAAATTGTTAAGAGCTGAACCATTCAAACTTGGTGCATAGCTGAACAATTCAACACTTAATTATTCAGAGCTTCTTAACCATACAGACCTCTTAATAATTCAGTAATTAATCAACCAAATAACCCCTTAGTTTGATGATACATGAGCAATTGAACTAGTAACTAGCAAATCGTTTGATTATCTGTTGAGTCAATTTTAATGATTTGCTAGATTCTTTAGGTAAAATATACAAAATATTTTTATTGAATATAATAATACACATATTTCTTGCATTATCTTTTTGCTATATGTTTTGTACTGATGAAATTGTTCATTCGTTCGTAACACGTAGTTTACTTGGTATAAAAAATGAGTGGCATCTTCAGTCTTAATAATTTGTGGTTTCTCATCTTTAGAAGAAAACAATAAAATGACAACTTGAAATCAAACTCGTTCAACAATCCATAACCTTTTATTATTAGGCATTTAGGCCTAATGGATATTATTTAACTGATCTGTCCTTAGCAAGCGGCCCATACTAACTTATATGGGCTTCATCAATTTTAAGTGCTAGTTTTTTGATATTTCATCTTTTAGATTTAAAAGGTGTTTGAGATTTAGTTACAAAACAACTTTACTTATTGGCTTCTTATAAAAGCCAGTCAATAACCTGTTTGTGTAAGACTATAAAGACTGAAGGGGATGAAACGTTATGTGGCACTTATGAGCCCATGTGTAAAGAAAGGAATATTATCATTATTGTTAATTGTGTGTTAGATTTAAAAAAAAAAAAAAAAAAACCAATATGAAAATGTCACATGGCCCAAACCATCCCCCCACGCCCATGAAGATCTCCCAGCCCAAGGGGCTCCCCCCCCCCCCCCCCCCCCGCCCCACACACACGCACACCCACTCCGGACACTTTAAATCAAAAGCTCTTTTGGTTTTGGCTTTTCAATAAGGGTGGAAAAACTGCTTTCAAAAAGTCAAAAATCCTGGCTTTTGGCTATTTTACACTAACAAGCTAAGTCAAACGCCTTTTATAAAAACAACTTATTGACTTTTATTTAGAAACTCATTTTCAAAAAGTCATAAGTCAATAAGCACTTCTTGAATTAAATAAGCAATCCCAAACACTCTCTAAAGATACAAATACCAGAATAATTATATTCTATTTTACTATTTATTTCAGTGATCATGTTAACTAGTCCTCTAAAAGAGAGGTCCACACTCAATTCAATATTTCAATATTTATACTGACGCATGTCTAAGAGCATTCACATTCTCTTCACCATTTTATACCCTATAATATAACAAAAAATCATACTTTTTAAAATTTATCTCTCATTTTAAAAAAACCTTCCACATCCCCTTCACCATATTACCTTTATCTTACTCACAAACACTTATTTTATTATATTCCTCGTTAAAATACACTGCTAATATTTTGATGGAGGTGAATAGTAGCTTTTTTTATATATAAAAAGCTAGAAGATTGATTTTTCAAAATATAAAAATGGGGTATAAAATGGTGGATGAAATGTAGGGTGTTTTAGTAAGGGTTTTTTTTTTTTTTTTTTTTTTTTTTTTTTTTTTTTAAATTTTAAAGATGGGGGAGGTTTAATAAAGGGGATGTGTGTGACAACCGGTAAATTCCGTACAACGATTAACGTGATTCAAATCATGTTTTCGATGTAATTAACATGGCTTAAGGTTAATTACGTTTAATTTAGTCGTTATAAGTCCCACGATGTCCTTCTCGAAGTTCGTAGAAGCCTTGATGCCTTTAAAGAAAGACTTCGCGTAATTAACGTTAACGAACTGACATCAGTAAAAATTCGTCAAAATGGACTAACTTAAGGTTATTTTATGTAAATACGACACGTATTTGCTATTGAGGTGATCAGATGTGAGATCGGTGTAAAAAACGGTCAAAACGCAGCGTTTTGGAGAACGCCGAGAGGAACTAACATGGGGATCGGACGTCAAAATGCGTGGTTTTAACCGTTATCGGACTTTCGGAATAATTATTTATTGTAAATAATGTTATCTAATAAGTTTCGAAAGTAAACGGGCCGTTTAAATGAAGGATAGCACGACCGCATCAATTAACGCGATTTAAACGCGTGTTTCAAAAGCACGCGTCAGGCGACGAAAATAATACTTAGGTAGCTCGATTTAGTTGTATTTAATTTCGAACATAACCGGCTAACTTTTGTATTTTATTATTGAGCCTAAATATAAACCAAGGCGCTACACGTTTAAAACGGGTTCGATACATGGTTGACACCCACCTACACAAACCCTAGGGTAGCGTTTGGTATGATGGAATGAAAGGGGGAATGGAATGGACCATTACAAGGTAATCTATACTATATTATAATGCATGAGGGAGGGGTATTTTAAGATACCCAAAAGTTAAGAACTAATTTTTCATTAGCAACCTTAAAATGAGGGTAAAATAGTCATTCATACATTATTTACACTTTAATACCCTGTCTTATTTACACTTTAATTCCCAATTTTTAGTTAGTAATTACATTTTCCTCCCCTCCCCTACAAAATTATAATTTCTTTTATTTAATTCTATCATAACTTTAAAACTATTATATTTTAAAAACATTCGAATATACCATGACGACCGGCTTATTTTTGTCGACGTGTCGGTGTTTGTCGTAGTCAATACCGATGTGTGGATTGAAATGTACAAGAAAGAATGCCTTATGTACAAGTGATTATTGCATTTTATGTTTTAAAAACTAACTAGATGAAATATAATATGGATTTATTGTTAAAATGGATGTTGAATCATAACACCATTTCATGATCAAGTAAAACTCAAATTTGTAAAATTGAATTTGGTGTTAAATATTGTTCCGCCCAATAATGAAAAATTCACATAAATCAAATGCAACGATTTAAAAAACCAAACAGGGCACTCGAAATCTACATATCAGCTTTGGTGATTTTTAAAATATGATAATGTTGTTAAATATTATTGTTCATCCTTGCTTTGACAGACAAATAATTTGTCACACGGTAACAAAACTGCAACACAAGACTGGGCTCTAAGAATGCTTTATCACGTTTGTTACTGATAGCATCAATTGTAGTACCCTATTTAAATAATCAACATTAGCAATATGTTCATATGTATATGGGTATGCATGCATATATTAATAGGTATACACATAAATATAATTAACTAAAAGAAATCTTATTAAACTTTTAAATATAAATAAATATATAAAACTTTAAAATAATTAAGTGTAGAAAAAATATAAAAATGCATTGTAGATATTAATTGTAGTTAAATTTCTTTTAAAAACCTCAGCTCCATTAATTTGGTAAAAAACACATCATGCATATTATATATCCATGTGATATGAACATCTATTTTAATAACAACAAAACTCCCTAATTTGAAGAGGTTCTTTTTAACAAAGTTTAAAAAAAAGATAAATGCACTGAATTCGGTATTCACAGAAAACACAATAATTTTTCACACTTTAATCAAAGATAAACAAAATTTCCTAATTTAGAGGGATGGGGAAATCATCAATTTCAAAATTTAAACCATGTGCTAACCTACTAAAGTTTATTCTATAAATACATACTAATGCACACCTATTTCACTTGCTAAAATACATAGGCATGGATACTGAATTCAAAAATTGAAGCTTCTAATGTTGGTTATTTGTTAGTTTATGGTTTTCATTCGTCCCATTTTACTAATTATACATTTTTATACATATCTTAATCATTTAAGTGTTAACTTCTTGGTTTTGCGGATTCATTTAGATGAAAACACATACGGAGATGAACAAACCAATAGTCATACAAGCGTCTAAAGTAGTTTCTAAAGTTGTATTTATTAATGTTTAATTTTTTAATATTAACATGGCTGTTATTTTATGTGGTATATTGTATGTGTTTTATTGCAGGATAATGGTGATAATAGTGTTGAGATTATTTGCTATGGTGCAATGTTTAGTCCTTACAAATATGATCTTCAACATGAATTTAGTGAATAGGTAATATCAACATTTATTTCATCTTCTATTAACTTGTGTATTAAATATTTTTAATTTATTTTAAGGATCAGGTGCATGAAATTAATAGGAAGAGATCCAAGAGGCTCTTTTAATGAAAATGGAGTCAAGTTATTGATCTAGACAGTTCTGATGAAAATGACAAAAAAGACATATTTGATGACACTTTAGATAGGAGAAAATGGAGGAAACTCATCCTCACCAAAAGATGTAATAATCAAACATGGAGATATACAAGAAATTTCAGTGATCGTTCTTGATGACGAATGGTGGGCAGACAATATAGATAAGATTATGCAGACTTGGAACGTGTATGACTAAATTGATCTCATGATTTAAGTAGTTCACTAGCTTTTATTTTTCTCAACTTTTATGTTTATTAATACTTATTTTTTCCTTTTGTATGTTACTTTATTTTATCAAATGTTTCTTAAAAGTAATTTACAATTTAAATGTTAAATCTTTTTTGTTATTAGACATGTGTAACGCTTATGACGTATATCCACCGCAATGATGCTACAACTAATACTATACGAATTTGAAATAAGTGCCAAAATAAAAAGTGTCACTCCCGCCGCTTCGCGCGGGTTTCCTACTAGTAAAAAATAATGTGTTTGGTTGGCTAAAGGAATGGAATCACCCATTCCACAAGGCATTCCATTCCCTCAAAACCATTCCATCCACCCCCATGTTTTTTTTTCATTCCATCCCTATTAACCCTTTACTAACAAAAGCATAACCCACCACCACTATCGCCACCACCCACCACCACTATCGCCACCACCCACCGCCGCCGCCACAACCCACCACCACCGTCACCACCCGCCGCCACCACCACCCACCACCACCGTCACCACCCATCACCACCGCTACCAACCACTACCTTCACCTACCCACCACCGCCACCACCCACCACCACCGTCACCACCCACCACCACCGCCGCCACCCACCACCACCGCCAGCAACCACCACCACCACCACCACCACCACCCACTACCTTCACCCTCCCACCACCGCCACCACCCACCACCGTCACCCACCCACCACCGCCGCCATACAAAACCACCACCACCGCTACCAACCACTACCTTCACCTACCCACCACCGCCACCACCCACCACCACCGTCACCACCCACCACCGCCGCCAGTCACCACCGCCACCACCCACTACCTTCACCCTCCCACCACCGCCACCACCCACCACCGTCACCCACCCACCACCGCCGCCATACAAAACCACCACCACCGCTACCAACCACTACCTTCACCTACCCACCACCGCCACCACCCATCACCACCGTCACCACCCACCACCGCCGCCACTCACCACCGCCACCAACTACCACCACCGCCACTATCCACTACCTTCACCCTCCCACCACTGCCACCACCCACCACCGTCACCCACCCACCACCACCGCCATACAAAACCACCCACCACCGCCGTCACCACCCACCACCACCGCTACCAACCACTACCTTCATCTACCCACCACCGCCACCACCCACCACCACCGTCACCACCCACCACCGCCGCCACTCACCACCGCCACCAACCACCGCCACCAACCACCGCCACCACCCACTACCTTCACCCTCCCACCACCGCCACCACCCACCACCGCCGCCATACAAAACCACCCACCGCCGTCGCCACCACCTATCACCGCCGTCGCCATCCACCACACGCTACCGCCACACACCACCACCTACCATCACCACTACCAACCGCCACCCACCACCACCACCATCCACCACCGCCACTACTCACCATCGTCACCCACCCACCATTACGACCATCCACCTCCACCTTCCACCGTCGCCGCCACCGCCACCGACCACAGCTACCGCCGCCCACCACCACCACATATCACCACCCACCATCACCGCCACTGACCACCACCCACCACCGCCACTAACCATCGATTTTATTCTTTCGTTTTTTCTTGTCTATCCAACAACACAAAGTAATGTTTTGTTTCATTCCCACATGGCAATCAAACAAGACATGGAATGGTAATGATCCATTCCATTACCTTGTCCATTCCATTACCTCGTCCATTCCATTCCCCCATCCATTCCATTACCCCATACCAAACAGACCCTAGGTATAAAATCAACTCAACCTCCTATCTTCCTCATTATTCACCAGCCGCTACTCTTCCCTCTCTCTACTCTCTATAGAAACCTACCCCCCCCCTCTCTCTCTCTCTCTCATCGAATCACTCACACCAACCAGTCCTCCCCCTCTCTCCTGTTTAACGACAGCCGGCCACCACATCCCTGGTGGTGGTGGCGGCACAACGGTTGTAGATGGTGATCATGGGTCCAAATCGGGTGGTGGTTGTTATAGATTCGGGGTCAGAATCGCTGATTTTGAGGTGGGTTTGAGGTTGCAGGTTTTGGGTTTATGTATGGGGTTCGTATTGGGTTCGATCGGGTCAAGTTTTCATGGGTTTTGGTCCGGCTGCAGCTGTTAGGCCGAGGGTTTTGGTGGTGGTTCGAGTTATCGGTGGTGGAAGACGGTGGTACAACAGGTGGTTTTGGTGGGAGGTGGCGTGGGGTTGTAGTTCCGTTCGTGGTGCTGGTTTGGTTACAGGTTAGTTTGGTTCGATTTGGGGTCTGGGTTGGTGGCTGTTACCGTGGCTTTTAAGGTGGTTACAGGGGTCGGGTGGTGTGATTAAAGGCGACGGTGACTGAGGTGGTTGTTTTCCGGTTGAGGCAGTGTGGTGGAGGTCAGGTTACTGTAGTGGTTGGCCGATGGTGGTGTTGACGAAAATGGTGGTGGCGTTGATGGGTTGTGGTCTCGGGTCAGCTTTGTTCCAGATTGTTTGTTGGTCGGGTCTCGGGGCTCGGGACAAGATGGGTTCATTCCAAGTCTGGTCAAACCCAGGTCAACCTTGGTCAACATGTGAACTCGGTCAGATCTGGTCGAACTAGCAGCTCGGGTTTCGTTTGGATGTTCGGGCCAGATTCGGGTCCGGTCAACTGCTGGTCAAAATTCGGTCACGAGTCAGACCCGGTCAACATTTTGATTCTGTTAGCACGCCGTTCGAGACGACCTGTCAAGTCACGCGTACGAAAGGTATAATTAAATTTCGTATTTATTATTGTTTTAGATCTTTAAATTTATACATTTATAAACTCTAAATACGAATGATAATTAGTGTTAACTCGCGAAACAAACCGATAAATTATTAACGAAAAGTATTATATGATAGTATTTGTATATTGGTTGTGACTTGGCGTTGTTGATTATCGGACTAAATTGATAGACTATAGAGTAAATTACTATTTGAGTCCCTGTGTTATGGTGGTTTTAACTAGTTGAATCCAAAACGAAAATGTTTAACTATCTGAGCACTTGGTTTTTCAATTTGTAACCATCTGAGTCCAATTTACTAACTACATCCACCAAGTCTGTTAACTATAAGGGTATTTAAGTCATTTCCACGTAAGGTACAAGCCTTTTATGCATAAGATACAATTAACCTATTTTTATAATTATTAAAAAAAACATGAACCGTCTTTTTTTCTCTCTCTCACATCTAAACTATCCAACCCCCACACCTATGACCTATCCTATTGCACCACCACCTCCCCACATCTGTACCACCACCACTGCACCTCTGCACCGCCACTACCACCAATATCAGATAGCTAAACCCTAATAACACTACCGTCCCTCTTTGATAACACCACAAACTAGACTGAACTGAACCAAGCCCAAACACACAAACTGGACTCAAGCGAACCATATCTCTAAGTCTTTATTGTCTTCCCCTTCTTGAAATCCCAAAAACTTTCCAGTAACCTCAGATCTGTTCAGCTATGATCGATAGAAGCAACGGTGGTGTGGTTGCAAATGGGAGATCTTAGGGATTTAGGGATTGGATTTCGATTGGAGACTTAATGATGAGAAAAAACGAGCATCATTTTGAGTTTTGATTAATCAACGATCCCTAATTCACAAGAAGAAGCTGAAATCTCCACAAACACCCAATCAGCCAGAGACCTAGTGAAGATTGAACAATGTAAGGTTCGATTTGGACCTATTTGAAATCTCCACAAACACCCAATCACCCGACTACTTTTCGTTTGCAGCTACCTGAACCCTAGGTAAACTTGTCGCCGGCATTGAACATTTTTAATGGGGAATGATGGTGGGGGCAGCCGGGTTGTGTGGTTGTGGTGCAGTGGGGGATAGGTGGTACGATGGTTGTGGTGGGAGTTGCAGATGTGTTGTAGTAGTGGGGGGAGGGGGGAGGGAGAGAGAGAGAGAGAGAGAGGGGGTAATAGCAAGTTAATTTGTGTGTATTATATATATATATATATACTAGTAGGAAACCAGCGCGATGCGGCGGCGACGACAATTTACATCACCGTATTCGTATTATGTTAGTTTATCAATCCATCTGTTATTTATTGGTGTGGTATATATATGTCGTGATCAATCATCGTGTCATGTATTGGTGTAGTATATCCATGCCAAGAGCCTTATGTATACCAATTAAATAATAACAAACGCACCAATTCAAGTTTGAAATCGGTATATACCCGCCGTGTCTCTAGGAGAATGTTGTGTAAGGTTAAGATTGAAGAAAATAATTAGGTCCCCATCCATATTAGGTTTTCACCCGAAATCACCTCGGTAATATGGGCCCTTAGCATAATATTTTCCCTTTTGATCATTAAATTGCATTTTAATCAAATTAAGTCATTAAATCCTTCCAATCACCGTCTGTTTCATTTAACTAATAAAAATTAAATGGCGTTGTGGCAAGACTATGGCAGTGCTAGCGTGATTTCAGGTAGGGATGTGTGGCCAATCAGAATATGATGTGGCCCAAATGTAACAATATACAAATTATTTTTAGCAAAATGAACCAATTATTAAAGAAAGATAATTGGTATAATTAGATTAAAACATTCATTACCATCTTGATATGGGGTAGGGATATTTCCAACTTTGATTAAGATGTTGAACAAAAAATAGTTTACAATTAGTGACATTAATCTTCAAAACTATTATTTGAATAACTGAATAGTGAATACTTATCTTACAACTTTGATGTGTTGGAAAAAAAACATCATACAATTAGTGATACTTTAGTGTGCTATACCTATATAACCATGATATGTATAACTTTCAATGCCTTAGATAAAAGTCTCTAAAACAATAACTTTAACCCTAGGGAGAACAAAAGATTCACCCAAAAAAATGAACAATAAGATCACTTGAATATGGCCTCTAAAAGCAATTGCAGGTGGTGTGACAAAAAAGAAAACAAAACCCCAAAATAGTTAAGTAAACCAATGATGGTTAGACCATATTTGAGACCAGACCAGAACCCCTAAAACTTTGATGAACCTCTCAAGCACGAAGCGCAACAAAGACTACTTGTTTAACTTATAATCTTTTTTTATTTAATGAGAAGGGCCCATATTTTGTCTATTGTCAACCTAAGCACCTTTCTTTCTAAGCTAATCTGAAAGAGTATACAACTATCCAATGTATAGGGTACAAGTAAACATAGTATATATTCAAATTTAACAAACTTGGCCCTGATGAAAAATTTCACAGCCCAACAAAACTAATTCCCTGAACTACAAATTATCAAAACTTTCATCAACTTCATATGATCAAGGTACAGGCACCTATACATACTTCTAATTTTGACTATCACAACCCATAATAAAAGAGTGTCAAAACATAACGAATACTATGAATATCATCTATGATCTACCCAACTACTTCCATGGAAGAAAACAACTACAATATGCACAAAGTAAAAGACATTCATTAAATAAAATAACATTAATATTCAGCTTTTATAGTTTAAACCTAGTTATTTTATATGCATTTATCTTTTTGCAACAACATTAATATTCAGTAAACAAATACAATATTCTGATTTGAGTGTGCGAAATCGCGCAAGCAACCCCTTATACCCTTGATTTAAGAGTGTGCAGAATCACCCGGGTCGACCTGCCAAAACAACAAAGAAACAAAGACCCGTTAAACACGCTTCAATTGTCATTTCTTGAGTTTATAAAACTCTGTTCTCAATATGGATCATTTTTTAAGTCGGTTCTTCAACCGGTCCTGAACTAAAACCATTCCTTTTTTTGTATTTTTTTTAACTGGGTTACTTAAAAAGAGAGTAAGAATGCAATTCTTAAGTACCTTTAACTTGCCATCTAACAAAAGAGTGCAGCATGCAGAGGGTGACAGAGCATTACAGCAAACCCTTTCTCTTGTTTAGGAACTCTTGTAGTCTATAGAGGCCAGTGAAAGAGTGAAAGAGACAAACGTAAAAGTACAGCTTAAAAGCAAATAATACAATTTGAAAGCTTAAAGTGGGTCTGAAATTCTGAATGATTTAGTCCTTTGACAAATTGACTTCCAACTGGTTTAATTTGACAGTGATTGGTCGTCTGAAAGAGAAAAGAGTAAAGATTAAAAAATTAAGATTTGCCTAAAATGGGCCTGAAGAATTTGGGTAAAGAAAAAGTAGGGGTAGAAAAACCTTTGATAAAATTAAAATTTTATATTTATCCAGTGGAAAGAAAACAACATAGAAACCATAAATAAAAAAAACAATGGTACATACCTCAGTATCAACAGAAAGTGATTCCACTTTAATCAATTGTAACTAACTAATATGAGACTACATGACTTTAACATCCCATTGTGAGACCAAACAACTGTGAATCTTGAAAATTTGACTGCAGTGGATGAACAAAGCTATGTCTACATACAAAATGATTTTTAATAGTTACAAAAGTGTAAACAAAAATGTACTTTAGGGGTCTGCTAATGGATCAATAACGTTTTTGTTGCACGTCGAGCCGAGTTGGTTGACCAAAACACTTTTTACCATATTTTTAGAACAATTAGTGAGATGAATTTAATTAACAAAACTATATTATTAGCTTATTACCATGATCTAAATTTTAATAATCTGACCCGTTTTCTTTTAGGTTTTCTTTATTTTACTCACTCGGCTCTACTTAGCGTAGTTCTATAATGAAGCTACTATATTTTGTTTTTCCGTCACCAGAGTTAAAAGATAGTGAACGTCTTACTTGATGAGGGAGTTTCACAACAAAAGTCTTCTAAGTGCCAGTTGCCATACCTCCTTCTAGTTCCACAGAAGTATACCACACATTAGCCGGCTAGCCCAGTCACCAAAACTCTTCGTTTCTTGGTCCCTGGTTTCTTCTTTGTTGTTGCTTCTTTTGCAAGCGATTTGCCTAAACAATCCATTATACAACATTAAAAATTATTATAATCAAAACCAAAACTGGACAGCCAAAAGTTATTATTCAAGGATATAGTTTATGTAGAGCCTTGGTTTTAAATTGCGTGATGCGCAGCGTGATGCGCACGCATCACGTAAACTATGTTATTTTAATTATAAAAATACTATAAAATAGATATACATATAAGGACACACTTATAACACACTTGTAAAACATACTTGGTCTTTAAGATAATGATACGATCCACTTGGTACTTGACTCATGACCCGACCCATATGAAAAGCATACTTAGTCTTAAACATAACAAGTTAACAACACACTTAGAAGTTAAACATACACAGAAGATGAATAACCTAAGAAGAAGATTGCTGATTTTGTGTGGAAAGTATAAAGAACAAAGAATTTTTCTCAAAATCCGATGGTTTTTCTTTGAAAAAAGAATCCATGGCTGCTAAAGTTTAGAGAAAAAAAGGTGGGAGAAAGGACAAGTCTGATAGGATTTTAAAAAAACTCTAAACTCCAAGTTCCAATTCTACTTTTATGGAAAGCACGTTTTGTATTTCCAGCTTCTTTTTTAAATAAAATGATTGACCCATTCATTATCCCTCAAAACTCCAAACAGTACAAGATCCCCCCAAATTTCATTTTGCACGCATCAGGTCGCATATTGCGATGCATCGAATCATGCGATTTCACCGCATCAACGTCGCATCACGTAATCTGCTCGCATCGCTCCACATGATGCGACCACATGATCGCACATCACGTGCATCACTCATAACAATGACCATCCAAATGGCCCTAATTGGCACAATCGATTTAGAAAACACACTCAAGTCGGTATAATATCTAGTCACTAACATAGACCTTATAAAATAAATTAAAAGATACAACCATCCAGAACATTTTGGATGGGTATTTTATTTTTATCTGTCTAAAATAATAGAAGTATAAAAATCAATCAAATTGTAGTAGATTTGGCATTATGATGAAAATGAAATGATATTTTAGTACCAAATATCCAATCTCACATGGAACATAAGAGTAAGTAACTTTTAACTACCTCCCCATTTGCATGATCTAACCGAAAGGATTCCAATGCACGCTTCTAACAACAGGTTCCAGCCATGTCAATATTCCTAGAAGCAGAAATTGTATAATCTTAGAAGCAAAATGTAACATAAGATTTCTAAACACCAACAATATATAATAACTGAACGCGTTCAATGGGCACATTATTTTTTTGTTTGGGTTGAACGGGTTGAATGGTAAGAGGAAAAAGTATGTTAATTTTTATATTTATTTTTGGCTTTGCCTCAAGGCTTATGCCTCATGAGGCGAAGGAAAAACGCCTCGAAGCTCATTTCCGTTCTTTTAAACTTTGGTAGCAACCTTGCAAGAAGCTACAGATGTCAGATAAAAGAGCATGAAGTACATCAGATTATGCAAAACAATAGCCGCATGTAAGATGTCCGTTTTAGATTTGAGATTTGAGTCTTTCAACTGAAGAGCCTCTATGAAAATTAGATTTACATCAATGTAACCAGCAGCAATTCAATAAATTAGGCAATTCCTAGCTGAACAATAAATAAGATCAATATAAAGAGATCCAAGTGATTAAAGATGACTCAAAATACATACTTGCATCGGTAACGAAATCACAATCCTTAGTTGCTGGTATCGGTAGATATTTGAGATTTGAGTCTTTGAATCTTAAGCTTAGCTTCCTGCCTAAAAAGTAAAAATAAACAGTCGATAAATGCCCATCCAGACCCTAGATCTGCAAGGGGAAGTGGTGTTAATACACAATTTATACATAAACAGTTAATTTTCTAAATGAACGAATATGATTATATTACCAGTTAGCAAGTCCAAGCCCTAGATCTGCAAGGCATTCTCACTGCTTCGAATCTCTGACGGTAATGCTTCGTCAGCACAGATTGTTGATGATTCGCATCAAAAAAAAAACATTAACCACCCAAAATGAACCGTCTTAACCTGAAATCGAAGGTCCAGAAAGCCACAAAGGAACAAATGTGCAAATCATTCTTTGAGATAGTCAGGAACAAACCTGTAAACCTATTGCTTAATCATTGTGTTGTTTCTTACTTCGACAGAGGGAGGTTGAGAAGAAGGTTGAGGGATGCAGTGGTTCTGGTGTTAGTGATGTTGAGGGTTTCTTTATAGAAGAAAATGAAGAATGAAGAGAGAGACGGTAGGTTCTAGGTTTTTTGTTTGATGGGGGTTTTGAATTTTGAAACACACTGGCTACGCGAGATTTTGGGGTATTTTGGGTTTTGAGGTAACATGCATTAGAAACTTGTACATTATGCATCAAGAGTCAAATTTAAGAGTTTTTGTCAAATGACCAATCTTGCCCTTGCTATATGCATATTAATATAGTATAGATAATAATAATAATAATAGTAAAATATAAATATGGGTATTTTTGTCATTTCATGAAAACTAACTGAGAAAATCTAACAAAGTTAGTAAATTGGACTCAGATGGTTACAAATTGAAAAACCAAGTGCTCAGATAGTTAAACATTTTCGTTTTGGATTCAACTAGTTAAAACCACCATAACACAGGGACTCAAATAGTAACTTACTCTAGACTATATATGTATATATGTGTGTGTGTTTATTCATGTAAATGATAGTTCAAATAAATGTTATCGAAATGTATAAAGTCTCGCTTGATTTGGAAAATGCGGATAAACTGTAACATCGCGTAATTTTTGTTACTTTTACATATATTTTAAATTCTATATTTATCAAATTTCAAGTTTGCCTTTATTCGCTTCTTGTATATTACTCCTACCAATTCTTGACGAGCCGTCAATATATTTTATCCTATTCAATTTAGGCGTTCTAACAAAAAACTTATTTAGTTAAGATCTTAATATATATTTATTTTTAATAAAACATATATATATATATATATAGATTTTAATAATACTTAAAGGAAAAAAAAAGAAAAAAAAAAAGAGAAGGCACCATCTAGACGATGGTGGGTGAACACAAATTCAAACAACATCAATTTACAAATTCAAGTTGTCCTTGCATTTTCTTTTCTTTTGAAAACTCGGACGAAGCAACAGACGAAGCAACAACTTAATGAATTAATTCTTGACACACTATCTTGATCAAAACTAAACCCCCACCTAACTCATTTCCAACCACTCTAATTACTCCCTTAATTACCCAACCAATTCACCCCACTTATAAATACAACCACTCCCCACTTCTTAATCTCTTGTTCATCTCATTTCTTCCTAAAACTCTCTCTAATCTTAAAGGTTTTTGAGCAAACTTTCTGAAAACACATCAGTAAGTTTCTAGGCTCAAACCTTCAATTCTTTTTTGTTTTTTCTTCTCTTTTCTATCCAAAACTCCCTGGAGAACCCTCTAGGATCTTCCCCATGTTTATCCACAGAAGTGTGATAAGGGTAGAGCATCTAAAAGAGGTCTCAAATGGTTTTGTTTTCTGAATTGTTTTTATGTCCTAAAAAATGTTTATTGTGAAGAAACCAACCAAGTCTACTAACAATCTAATGTTAGGAAGATTTGTGCTATGGTATTGGGTGACAAAGGAGAGTCAAGACTCATCCAAATCAGTCCTCAAACTTTACTTAAACATCTTAGCTATACTAAGTAATAATATAAACTTGTACTTTCAAGCTTCTATCTTACTATCTTATTATTAATCTTTGGAAGGTTTGTGGTTACACCATACCTTACTAACTCTCTTGACCCTTTTTGTGCTATGGATTTATCCACACTAGAAAGTGGAAATCCCGTGTCCAAAACCCACGTTTACCTCATAAACGAAGTGGTTATGACATGAACTTATCAATCGGATTCACATTCCTAACCTTATACCATCTGAATCATCTATGATGATTTTGTGCTTGGTCTAACTTATTCTCATGACCATCCGGATTCCCTTAAAGGCGATTTGTGTTTTGGTTTGCCTAAAAGGCTTGCATGAATCTCTTGAAACTATAATCTAAAACTCGAACCTAAGGCTCTAATTCTTAATTCTAGTTAATCGGAGCTAAAGTTTAATCTTCCAAGACTTATCTTTGGAACTATATCAAGACGCACCCAACGGTGAGTTCATACTTGTCCCCCTTTTATTCTTTATTCTTTGGGGCTTAACATGTATCACTATCAAAACTTAAACGATTTCATACTCTTAAAAACTATTATGCTCAATCTAAATGCTATTATGCTATGCCATGCTAGAATTCAAAGTCTTACATACAAATGTACGATTAGTTAACAACCCACCTTACATGTATAGCGCTATAGGTTGAGACGCCGCCCCCTTTATGGGTCATGATAAGATGAAGTCTTTTGTGTTATCGAGTTTCTGAGTCAAGTTGTTCTCGAGTTTCTGAGTCAAGTTGAGTAATCTGGCTGAAACATCACCCAAACCAGTATCCAATTCAGTAATCTTCTTCTCCTTTTCAGTAACCGTCTCCATCAAGCTCTGCACCTGAGCTGTTAGCCATACATTCTCAGTCTCCAATTTTAGCACTCTAGCTTGTAACCTGTGAACGTCTACTTCAGCAAAAACATCTTCATCACTTTCAATCTCTTCTTGATTTGCCTCTCTCTCTTCTATCGTCAGGAATTCAACATCCACACGTTTTCCCTGCTCTTTATCCGCGAGAAAGGCCATTTGAGCTCTCTGAAATGCTTCTTCATCAAACAAAACTTTACCCGAACCAGAAGCACCAGAGAATCCAGCTTCCTCATTTAGTCTCTCAGTGATAGGTGCCTTGCTCATGAATTGGGAGAAAGCTTCGGTTGCAATCACAGGTGAAGTAGCGGAACTAATAGTACCAACAGGTATGTCAGGTGAAACACCAGCATCAGTCATGATGGTGTCAGTAGCAGCAGCAGAAATAGTCTCATCAGTAGTAACAGAGACCTCGGTAGTAACATTCAACCTTGGGTCTCTTTTGCTTCTCTTTCTTGGCCTTAAGTCAGAACTTGTATCTTCAGCAACTTCATCATCAACAACTGTCTCAACTGCAACAATGGATGGAGGAATCCTTTGTTCAGCCTCTCGAACAGTATCTAATATGCTTGAAAGCACTTCTGCTTGAGGAATAACTGGCGCAGAAGCAATAATGTCAGCAGCTTGAGTCACAATCTCTTCTCCAACTACCTCTTTCTCAACTTCAGTCACCGACTTTATCTCAGCATTTTCAAGAATAAAGTCATCTATCTCGTCATCATTCAGATCATCAAACTCAAAGTTCTCAAACTGATCATCTTCATTTCCTATAGTCTGTGTATCATCTTTCAACTCTTCCTCATCATCGCTTTCCACCTCATCTTCACTTTCCACCTCAGTCAGATCAACGTTTTCGGGAGGAGAACGTTGCTCAGCAGGTGGTGGATCAATAATCTGAACATCATGCTCTTTAGCGACAAGAGCAGATGGCAAATCTGATGCTTCCTCCACAATCTCACTAAACTTTCCAAACTTGATCAATGGAAGTTTCCCAATAAACACCTGTCTTGAGTCTTTACAGACTTGCCTAATTAATCCAAAAATCAACGATGACATGTACTTGTTATCATAAGTCTCAACTGTTCTTTCGAGCTTGGATACTTGCTTTCTAGAATCATCTGTACAAATCTCGGAAACTTGTAAAAATACTTCTTGTTGAGAGTCTTCACATTTGTCAACATATCCTCAAAGATGCTCTTTGAGTAATTATAATCCCATCCCTCAATCAACGCCGCTACTCCAGAAGCATATCTTACTCCCATTTGATCTAGTCCACTTTTGTTTCCACCCAAGCTAGCCAAATACATATGCACCACAGTCTCCAATAGCTTGGAAATAACTTCTTTAAATAAGGTGGTGTTGACAGTTCACCCTCATATCCCATTCTTTGTAATACCGGAACAAGCTTATCTTTCGTAAAACTGACAGGATCATCTGGAGAGTCACCAAAAAGTAGTACATCTCGAACATCTTGCTCTGAAACAGTCACCTCAGTTCCCCTAACCCTTGAACGAACCACAGTGTCTCCCTTGTTTGCTGTTGAGTTGTTCCAAAACTCCGTGATCCAGTCAGTGAGAACGATTGGATTTTCTCTCATGGCGTGTGAAACTCTACATGTGTTGAGTCCAACAGTCAAAGACTTGAATTCCTGCAAATACTCTTCAGGGGGATCAGATAGATAGCACACAACGTTGTGACTATTCTCAAACTTGGGCACATAAGGAGTTGTTATATCTGCACAAAACAAATTGGATTAGACATTTAGTTTTAAACATCAAGATTTAAAAAAAAAACTTAAAAACGTGGTTGTATAACCCCTCTCCTTTCAAATTCTAACAAATCATGCCCACATTCGTTGTGAACTTAACCCATGTGGGCTTCGGGTCAACAGAAAGTCCAACAACAAGTGAGTTCGAGTGGCATGAGGGTGTTCGAGGGTATTTTGGTAAAAGGACATGGGAGTTCGAGTTCTAGAACAGAGTTCGATGTAGTGAGGAGTGTTCGAGGGCAATTTGGTCAAAAGACAGGTGAGTTCGATGAGATGTTCTGTGTTCGAGGGCATTCCAGTCATTTAAGGAGTAAGTTCAATGACATGATATGTGTTCGAGGGCATTCTGGTAATTTTGGATGAGTTCGACGACCGAGTCTGAGTTCGAAGGCAATTCAGTCATTTTTCATCTGAGTTCAATGACCACATCTGAGTTCGAGGGTATTTTGGTAAATATCCCATGAGTTCAACCAAGAGGATAGAGTTCGAGGGCATTCTTGTAATTCTTCCTCATCTAAGGTCGAACTCCCAACGCGTAGAGGTCACACGCCTCTTCGAACTCGAGTTCCCAGGCGCGTGAGACTCACGCGCCGCCGTCTGAGACGATCAATTTTCCCATTTCGTCGCCGATGATCTTTCCAACGCTCAAACCACACTTTTTCACACCTGCAAATCACTCAAAGACACCATTTTATAACATACAATCAAGAACTTAAAGTTTTTACCTTTGGATTCTCTTAAACAATCTTTGATGATCTTGATAAAGATGAAACAGGGAGTGTGTGTGTGTGTGTAAAGTTGAGAGAGAAAGAAATAATATTATGAGTTGTGATGATGGGTAGACAACCGTCGCCCCCCTTTTTGGGTGAACCAAGATTCGTGTGGCCCACCAAACGTGTGGTGGGCCCAACGTGAATCCCAAGCCCCTTTTTCAAAAACATTTGAGGTGTATTTTGTAATCGGGTCCAAGTCAGATTGTGAACTGGCCTAACGTAAACTTAACTAAAATATATCTAAACAAAATACCTAACAAATAATTTTGTCAACGAGATCAAATCACTGTGTTTCAGGCCGAGCTACACTTATCAACTCTAATCTACTCCAGTTGGTCTTAGCAATTGCCAGTATATTTGTCCATTTAAACTTATTTCCTTAGGCTTTCTCGTACGGTGATCTGTGACATTATTTATCATGTTTTGGTGTATTTAGTACGAACACTCAAGCAAGTCACAATCAAATCCTAGAATATCAAGTGGTACACTCTATCATGCAAGCAGTTTCCCTACCGCATATTTTTCACAGTATCTGTTCTAGAATTCTGAAACCTTGACTGGGACTGGATTGAAAGAAGAAAAGAATAGATCAATAAGAGATTTAGAGTAAAGTACAAGTCAGATGATTTCTCAAATGACAAAAGCTTTGGGTTTTTGGACTCTAGAGGGTCTCTTTTATGATATCCTGACTGTGTTCAGGTCAGTATATATCTGGATGCAGCAGAGGAGCAGTCAGGACATCTTTGGACACTGAGGTCTCTTTTAGGTTAAGGATGATCTATAGCACGACAACGAAAAACTAGGTCAGCATATATCTGGATGCAGCAGAAGCTTTCGTTGCCTAGCATCTCCAGGTCTTTGCTTACACAAAACAGAGGAGATACACGAGTTTTTCAGAAAAGGTTTCAGACCTAGACCACAGTGTTATGATTCGGGACATCACACAAGCATTCAAATAGAGATTGTACCTGATTCCAAGTGATGTTCCTTACTGAGGTCGTGTCTTTATCTTTAAGTGCTTCACAAGATCATTAACATTTCAGCCTTCAGGACCAAGCCTACCAACACATCACACTAGAGCCAAACTATTTCGATACATGTCTTACGTGTGTCAGCCTTAATCCAACTTGTGAAACTTCATTTCATCTCTCGTTTTGAGACCAAAAAATGTTTTGATCTTTTCTTAGGACACATCCCCCTAAATTTGTGCTTAAAATAGAAATTTAAAGAACAAATTTATAAACCTAAGACTAAGAAAAACCAAAAAGACCTTTTTTTTTTTTAACTTGAAAGTCCAGAATCCTTCTCTACCGGGTATCAAACCAAACAATCGAGTGCGGAAAACAAGATTGAATTTAAAGAACAAGAAAGAAACTTGAAAGAGAATGATTTTATTGATTGAGTGCACACGTCTTCAAGGAGACGTCTAGTACACTATGGCCGAAAATCACAAAAGACTAACAACCCCAAAATAGCTAAGAAACCCCCTATTTATAAGAGCATAGGGCGGTCTGATGTATTGTAAAATACATCTATTTCCAGTGTAAAGTTTGTACAGTTTTCGAGTCGTTTAGATAGTTCTTTTATTAGTTTTAGGCTTGTACCGGTCTATTTTATTTAGTATAGGTTTTTATTAATTTTGGGTCTCTTTTTTTAGTATTTATCTATTTTATTTTTATTTTGTAGGTGTTCAAGGACGTTGGAGCGTGAACGGGTAACTTTAATCAAGTCAAGAACACCCGAGTCTAGAGCACGGAGTTATACTACTATATATATTAATAGTATATTAGATATAATAATAATAATAATAATAATAATAATAATAATAATAATAATAATAATAATAATAATAATAATAATAAAACAAAAAGAATAGTAACTTTGAGAGTCATCGGCCCAATGGCCCATCTCATATGATTCATGAGGGTTTATTTAATTGAAGATTATTGGGAGCTGCACAAGGAATTGGGAGAACAACTTTTGACATTGAGGCGACACATTAAGGGATATCGAAGAGACAGAAGCTGCGCACAAGAGAACATTAATATTATTTGGAGGCAGGTCAAGGGTTGAGGTATAGGTGTCAGCACGGGTTGGTTCTATCTTATTTATTTATTTTATTCAAACCCGTAGTGAACACCATGAATATTATTTATTTCTATTGTTTTGATTTTATCATGACTTTTATTGGCTAAACCTTGATGCTACCTAGGTTAAAGATGATTGCACATGTTTGATTTATTTTCTTTTGGTCTTGGAACTTTTGGTTGTGGGTTGAATTTTAAAGTAAAGAACTTTTTATTTTCTGGTTTGATGTGTATGCGTATTTAGTTTTATTTAATTATTTTTTATAAACTCCACTTGCGTTTTTGTGAATGTCTTTCATGTATGAATGCGGGTTAGGTTGCGGACTGAGTGTTAGCGACTAGTTTATGGTTAATTCTGCAGGTTATCCATAGGAGTTGTAATTGTTAGTTAGATAATTCCAAGTGTTCTACCAATTCTCAATAGCTGTGAGGTGCGAGATTGTTGGTCTGTCTAGGGTGTTAAATTGCTAGTTCTATAGGCTTTGTGAGAAGATCTTCCTAGTTTCCCTAGCATTCCTTGTAGGCCAAGTCTTATCAGAAATATTGTAGTTACCCCTTGCACTTTCGGGTGTACTGTGACTTTCGCGCTGTGAGGTAGACTGTCTAGCGGGTACTTTAAGATTCGAGTAGGTAAGCCTGTGAGGGTAACCTCTCAACCGGTGGTTTAACAGCACAACAGTATTCTAGGGTTTCCCCTTGAGAAGGGTCGAGGGTGTCTAGTCTATTCTTGATGTTTAGTATTTTAAGATCCCGGTTCCACACCAGTTCCATAGCCATTAGAAACTTATCATTCATGTGTAGGATTCTAGCCTAGGTAGTGCCTTCCCATCACCTGATCCGAATTCCAGTTCCCAGTTCGTGTCCTCAATTATTTAAGTTTTATTTATTTATTTGCAATTAGTTTGTTAGAAAACCCCCCCTTAAGCAACAAAACAATTTAAGTCAGTTTGTAGGATAAGTTATCGAGTTTAGTTTACGTTTTCTAGTAGAGTCTCGTGGGTTCGATACTCGGACTTACTTTAGCTGTACTGCACTGACCGGTACACTTGCCGGTTGTGTGGTTTAGGTTTAGAGAGTCTTAGGTTATAAATTTAAAACTTAGAGTGTCTAGTTTAGGTTAATTTAGTTAGTTTTTACTAAACCACTTTGAGCACATCACGGTCACAATACATGGGCCATAAAGGCGGAAACCCACAAACAATACTAACACAATTCAAGACAACGCAAACCTTCTAAAGTCTGGCCCAACATAAAATGTCAAGGACCCGATGAGGGTGCCAGATTGACTTAAGGTGTCATGGACCCGGTGAGGGTACCAGATTGACATCAGGTGTCATGGACCCGGTGAGGGTACCAGATTGACATCAGGTGTCATGGACCCGGTGAGGGTACCAGATTGACACGGGGTTATGATGACATGGGCGGATACAAGTCATAATAATTGAATTATTGTGGTTTATAACTTGTGTATATTCATGAACTCACCAGCATTGTCTAACGTCGTTTTAAGCATGTGTCACAGGTAGTGATGACTAGTTCTTGGGCATGTTGTTTAACTCAAAGCTATATGACCGGTGGAATAGGATGTGCTAGTTCGTATGATTTAATGGGAAAGTATATCTCCGGCTAAGAATAGTTGATCAAACTTTGTACTTTTTAAGTTTCTAACCTTTGTACCCTACAGTCTATATTAATAAAATAAGTATTTCCTTTGTAAGTTGGTATCAATTGTGCATAGTGCATCCTTATTTGGGTGTGGGCGTCACAACTTAAGACTCGGGTTAGTACACACGAGTCTAGATAGTTAAATAAACTATCTTTTAACGGGAAAACAAGCTAGGCTTATATATAATAGATTTTTAAGGTGCCCTTCATTGGTAATTAGGACACGAGGAAGCTGATCAAAGCTTCGGGCTTTGTTTTATAGCTAAGCAAGGAAATCAAGGTGAGTTTCACGACCCCTTTTTACTGTTTTTGTTTGGGGGAAAGATATGTTTTGTCAAATGTTTTTACATGTCAAATGTTTTAAATATCAAATGTTTTACATAACAAAATGTTTTCAAAAGTTAAAACGTGATAAGTGGTATGATGAGCACTTGGGTTTTGTTGTTTTACACCACTCGGGGTGAGTCCTCGTTACTGTAACCATTTACTCGTGTGTTGTGTGTGTGTTGAAATCGAGAACCGTAGGAATATTTTGATAGCGCTATTGGTGTCTGACAAGGCCCACCCCTAATCGATAGCGTCGATTATGCAACTGTGTATGCCAGGGGTGCACGTATTCTGAACTAAGTTGTTATTTTCGAGAAACAACTACTGCTCGCGGGACATTATTATTAGTCTTAGTTTGGTTATGGGCTCAAGGGATTGCTCGTCATAGTTTGTAGGAGTTAGCTACTTTTACAAAGGTCACTGCTGGTGTTCGTTGATCCGTACATGTTTTTGTTAAAATGTTGTTGATAAATGTTGTTGTTATGGAACTAAAACCTGTGAAGTCACCAATATTTTATATATTGACGTCTTTTTAAACATATCTTTCAGGTAACTAAGTGCTGAACAGGTATGCGGCTAGTACGGTGGAATTTGGGATGTCAGACACTAGTTGGGGGTTCCATCTATAGTTACCATCGGGTTGGGATATAAACGGAAACACCCCATGTTGGAACTTAATGTTTGTTGTTTTATGTAATGTTTGAAACAAGGTACTTCTTTTGACACCACCTTAATGAATTGATCTTTTCTAATTAAATATAGTTTGGGTTAATCTTGACTTTGATATGCTTTCGAGCGTTGCGCCACGTGTTTCCGCCATTAACGTGGTGTGACAATGTGAATGCTCTAATAAGTTTTCTTTCTATTTCATGTGAGTTGTTTATGTTTAGTTAATTGTTTTCTAATTTTGGGAAGTACATAAAAGATGGCATTACATTTTAAAGGGAAGAAAACATCTTAATGAAAGGTACTGTAGTAAGCTAGATGTCTAAACTTTAGAAAAGTGACGTCCTTTCAACCACAGAAGCTGAGTATATAGCAGTTGCTGAAGCAAGCAAAGAGCTTATATAGTTGAAGAACTTTCTCAAAGAATTTGGCAAGGAACAAACTGAATATGCACTATTATGTGACAATCAACGTACAATAAAGCTTGCAACGAACCATGTTTTCCATTCGAAGACGAACACATACAACTAAGCTATCACTTCATTAGAGACCAAGTGAGTATTGGCACTATGAAGTTGAAGAAGATCAAAGGAACTGAAGATTCAGCCGATATGCTAACTAAGTTTGTTACCTTTAGGAAGTTGAAGCTTGTCATAGCTTCAACTGACTTTCAGGTTAAATGATGAGAAGGCCACCCACAACTAATAAAGTCAAAATGTTTACAGAGGTACTTATGAAGATGGGGTTAGGGTTATATATATGGAGTGCTAGTTTGAAGTCGTCAAAGCTTCCAAGTGAGAGATTGTTGGGTATGGAGGGTTTGACTTGAACAAAGGATTATTGATTTTGTGAGCATAGGATTTCTTAGACCAGTGGAAGAATGAGCAGAGAATCTTTTCTTAAAGCAAAGAAAAAATTACACCGTTAGTCCTTATGGCTTTCACCTAATTTCAATGTAAGGTACTAATGTTTTATTGTTTCTGTTTAAGGTATCAAATCTGGGGGGGGGGGGACTCAATATATGCAAAACTATTGAACAAAAAAAGGAGATTTACCATTGAGTAAAAAAACGGTGAGGATCGGGGCACCCTCTGACCTTCTTAAGCTTCCCCGTGATGGAGAGTGGATGTAGATCACCTTGATCGAATCACTACAAATCTTGTGTTCTTGTGATTTAGTGTGTGTGAGAGCTTGTTATGTTCGTGTGATATCCGATTATCCGTCTACCCTAACCTATCAGTTTCTTATAAAATAATACCATATATGAATATAGATATGAATATCTAACGAACAAGACGTGGTGGTATGACATTGCATGGTACCATTGGAGGCCAGTTATGATTGTCTATTGCTGATAACAATTTGATTTTTATAATTCAAACTAGTTTTTATCCTGGGAGCGTCCCGGGTTGAAATATCTAACATGACATAAGTTATTATTATTATTTATTTTAAACAAATCTCTGCTATAAGTTATCATATTCTAATATAAAAAAAACGAATCTCTGCGCCGGGGTATAAATCTAGTGCCATTACAAAATATTATATAATGTCAAATGAATTCGGAAGTTTGTAATCGATCATTCTAAAAAGAACTAACATGAAATAAGGAAAAAAAGTTATTTATTGAAATATCGAACGCATTAGTCTAAGGGTTATGTGATGCGTTAAAAAATTCATCGGTATATGATCGGGTATATAGTTCGGGTATTTGGGTATGTGGTTTCAGGTAATTGGGTCGGGTATCACCTAATCCCAGGCCCGACCCAAACCCACAATTTTTTTAAAACTAATCCCAAACCTGACACAATACCTGTCGGGTTACAAAAAATAGTCGTTTTTTCTCCGTTTTTATATAGCACTATGATACTCATTGGAAAGATAATAAAACGCTCGTTAATTTGGTGTAATTTTTTTCTTTAAAAAATCTCGTATATAAAAGATATTAACGTTTAAAAGTTATGGGAAGAAACATGAGAATGAAAATAATAAAGGTGTAATATTTACATTTAGTAGATTAGGTATTTAATAGATTAGGTTAAACCATATTTAAACCATATTTATTCCTTTTTTTAATTGGTTTAGAGTTGTCACATCACATTCTATGTGGCATCTCTCAAAGGAGAGATTGCATAATATTATGACATGTAGAATTATTAGCTTTGCAATATATATATATATATATATATATATATATATATATTAGCTTTTATCCCGGGAGCGTCCCGGGGTTGAAAAATATAACAATTTTAATAATACTAATACTAATAGTAATAATTATTACTCTTGTAATTAAATAAATAAATAAAATAATCTTGCTATAAGGTGACACCATGTGTTGCAGTGTTGTGCGATTCTTTCTCGTAGTTTCTCTTGATGAAGTAGTATACCTATGCATCTTTAAAAGAGTAAAATTCCAATGAAATCATGGCAATTGGGCTGAATTTCAACATCGTAGATAAGATCTTGGTTTAAAAGAAAATAAAACATTATTAATGAATAACCTGAACAATTAGTGTTTTTTTTCCTGTATGAACGAAACCCCACAAAAAAATAGTCGTTTTTTTTTCTCCGTTTTTTATGTAGCACTATGGTACTCGTTGGAAAGATAATAAAACGCTCGTTAATTTGGTGTAATTTTTTTTCTTTAAAAAATCTCGTATATAAAAGATATTAACGTTTAAAAATTATGGGAGGAAACATAAAAGATAAAAATTTAAATTTGTTTTTAAATTCTTTTTTCCTAAAATAACTTAATTTAAATTTAGTAGATTAGGTTTTATATTATTATTTTTTTTTATTTGCCACATGGCATGACACGACACATGGCACACTCAAGGAGGAGAATGTCTCCTTGAATGTCATGTCATTAAAATGGCTTTCTTAGGCCTTCATTGAATGACAACTCATCAATCTTCAATTCTTTTATTATAAGTTATATATATATATATATATATATATATATACTAGCTGATTACCCCGGGAGGGTCCCGGGGTTGAAAAATTTAATTTTACGTGATAACCTATTGCAAATGGCTCAAGTTAACTAACCACAAAATCTCTCAATCATTGCATGTTCATAGTATTCTAATCAGTAATAACTCATATTCCCTAATCTAAAACCTAATCAGTAATCATCTAAAGAATCACTTATGTAAGCTGCAACTATTAAAAAACTTATCACATCTCTTTAATTTCTCACATTTTAATGGCTCTTATAATTCCAAACCTAATAAACTAAACAAACATTTAAGTTGGAAGTTGTAATCATTGCATCTCATTATGTCACGTGGCATAATCAAGAGATGGTTGAGGCCACCGTTGAACGTCACGTCTGAAACTATCAATTCTTTCCGGGAGCATCCCAGGGTTGAAAAATATAACCATTTTAATAATACTAATACTAATAGTAATAATTATTACTCTTGTAATTAAATAAATAAAAAAATAACCTTGCTATAAGGTGACACCATGTGTTGCAATGTTGCACGATTCTTTCTCCTAATTTCTCTTGATGAAGTATACCTAGTAAAATTCCAATGATAAGATGGCGATTGCGCTGATTTTCAACATCGTAGATAAGAACCTGGTTTAAAAGAAAAAACATGATTAATGAATAACATGAACACTTTGTGTATTTTTTTTCCTGTATGAACGAAACCCCACAAAAAATAGTCAATTTTTCTCCGTTTTTTATATAGGACTATGGTACTCGTTGGAAAGATAATAAAACGCTCGTTAATTTGTTGTAATTTTTTTCTTTAAAAAATCCCGTATATAAAAGATATAAACGTTTAAAAATTATGGGAGAAAACATGAGAGAGAAAATTTTAAATTTATTTTTAAATTCTTTTTTTTTTCCTAAAATAACTCAATTTAATTTAGGGTTTTATGTTTATCTTTTTTTTAATTAAAAAAGGAAATAGTTTAAAAACACTAAAATTTTTCAATTATGATGCCACGTGGCACTCTCAAGGGGAGGTTAGGGCCCTCATTGCACGCCACGTCAGCATATACGTTTTCTTTTATATATATATAGATAGATAGGGTTAGGATCAAATACACAGTGAAAAAAAAAGGAAGTCGTAGGAAGGGTATCAAACGGACTCCGATTGAACTCATTCAAGCGGTATTGGAATCGTCTTATCGAACCCTACGTAGTTAGTTTTTAGGTCTTCGTTTTTTTTGGGGTTTTAGCTTGTAGTTTTTAGAATATGCGTTATATCATTGTGTCTTTTATGTACCATTGTGTCTTTTTCTTATTTTCATCGTTGTGTCATTTTTTCAATTTATTGTGTCTTTTTTCTTCAGCATTGTGTTATATTTTTTTTAGCACTGTATTATATTTTGTGGCTCATTGTGTCATATTTGATGATCTATTGTGTTTTTTGTATCATTCTCACCCTTCTCATTTTTTGTAGCCTTTATAGAATAACTCAACCCTATATATGTGTATATATATATATATATATATATATATATATATAGTGTAAGTATATAGAGAAAACCCATTTTAGAGTGAAAACTGTGGAAACTCTAACTTCCCGATGTTTTTTTTTTATGAAAATTTTAGGGCATGTAATATACATGATTCTAAGCATTTTGAGCCAAAAAAACCAAAAAAGCGCCGAGCGGTTTTTTTTTTAAAAAAAAAAAAACCGTTTCTGGGTAACACATGTTACAGAAATAACATGTGTAATTTTCGTGTAACATGTGTTACCCGAAAACTTTATTTTTTTTTTAAAAAAAAAAAAACCGCTCGGCGCTTTTTTGGTTTTTTTGGCTCAAAATGCTTAGAATTATGTATACTACATGCCCTAAAATTTTCAGGCCCTAAAAAGTTTGGGAAGTTAGAGTTTCCACGGTTTTCACTCTAAGAGTGGGTTTTCATAATATCCTTCCCCTATATATATATATATATATATATATATATATAGATTAGTTTCCATCGTCAAAATTAAAATAAATCATTTTTTGAAACCATTAAAAATAACTTAAAAAAATCAAATAGATGTCTTAGTCGTATTGATATTATTATAGTGGTATTTTTTAATTAATAATGTTGTTATCTTTTTAATTAGTCGTGGAAGTACCGTAAATAATAGATCAAAAGGATAAAAGCTTACCTGACCATAAAACGATGCAAGGGCCAATTGTATGATGGCATGCCATTCCTCCATGATGTGAGGATGGAAATCATACTTTTTTTTTTGAAACTTTAACTTCATTAAAAAACGGCTAAGCCCCCGAAAACACGAGGACCGCCACAGAACAACCTTACATCATATACAATGGATATTTACACCAATCCTTCCACTCTAATACATTGTGTTTAAATCTACTACGATACCAAAGAAAGGAACACGATTTGATGGTAGCAATCATGTTGCAAACCCGGGGTTGAACGTCCTCGAAAATCACCTTGTTTCTAGTCTTCCAGAGCACCCAACAAACCGTCATAACAATCCCTCTAATCAGCGACTTCTGCCTCTTGTTGCCTTGAATCGCCTCTGGTATTTTCATAATGTCTTTGATCTCCAAAAGAACTATCGTGTCTAGCCTGCACCATCGTTCCACGAATTTCCAAACTCCGGTAGCAAGAAGACAATTGGAGAAAAGATGACGCGCTGTTTCCATTGCTGAACTGCAGAAAGCGCAAGAATTGTTTCCGGTATAAATGTTTCTTTTGCCTAGCTCGATTTTGGTTGGAAGACGGTCCAAGGTAAGCCTCCACATGTTGATGTTAACTTTAAGGGGAATCCACCCAGTCCAGATCATCTCTGTACTTCGAGAAACAACCCGGTCTTCATACATCGCCTCCTTGACAGCTTTCACAGAAAAAATGCCGTTTTTATCCTTGACCCATCGCCACTTGTCAATTCTCTCGCTAAGCTGACATTGCTGAATCACTTCCAGAAGGTCCCTGTACTCGGAAATCTCAGCAAAGAGCTGCAGCCCCCTCTTCCAATTGTCTCTGAACATAGGCTGCCCGTTCCGAATAAAAACCCGATCCAAAACAGTGCACCCTTTGAACTTTTCCAGCGAATACAGGTTCGGCCAGCGCTGAGACAAGATGGTTTCCCCATACCACAAATCATTCCAGAACCGAATGTCCGTGCCTTTACCCAAGTCGCACCTAATAAGATTAGCCATACCTTTGCCACCAATCGACATCTTTCCAACAGTGGAAACAACATTTTTCCAGCAACCACAGAGGCTATTATTTATAGGCAGAAAGGACCACTTACCTTTGCCACCATGAAGAGCCTCTATAACCCCACGCCATCTAGTGTTAGGCTCCGCTTTGAACCTCCAAACCCACTTAGAGATAAGAGCTTGATTGACTTCTTCAAGGCTAGCGATACCCAGCCCTCCGTCTTCTTTACGTTTGGTAACCACCTCCCAAGCCACCCAGTGCAACTTCCTCACACCATTAGCACCACCCCATAAGAAATTTTTCATCAAACTCTCAATTTGGTCCAACACTTGAATCGGGGCCTTGTAGATAGATAAGTAATATATCGGAAGATTAGACAACACCGAATTGATAAGAGTTAACCGACCTCCCATAGAGAGAGAGTTGGCTTTCCAAGTCGAAAGTCGGGCCCTAATCACATCCACCACCGAAGCCCAATGACAAATCCGGTTCATATTTGCGCCAACTTTGATCCCCAAATATTCAAACGGAATATCGCCAATTTTGCACCCGAGAATACTACTCATGTCACTGATCTCGTCGTTACTAACTCAAATACCAAAAAGATGCGACTTTTTTATATTGATTTTAAGACCCGTGCATAAATGAAAAATCCGAAGAAGGCGCGCTGTCGTCTCTATGTTCTCTTTGGACCATTCCCCGATAATTAGAGCATCGTCTGCATATAAGAGATGAGAAATGTCCAACCCAGATTTTTGATCCTTTATCCCCTTGAATTCACCTTCAATACACGCTTTATCAATAATACACGTAAAGGCCTCCATGACAACCAAAAAAAGAAAAGGAGACAAAGGGTCCCCTTGGCGCAGCCCCTTTTGACACTGGAACTCAAAAGTAGGCGACCCATTAACTAACACCGATGATCTAGCCGACTCGAGAATCCCTTTCACCCACATCCGCCACCTATCTGGAAAACCCATTTGACCCAACATATCAAGCAAAAAACCCCAGTTGACATTATCGTAAGCCTTTTCAAAATCAATTTTTAACATAAAGGCTTTTTTCTTCGTTTTGCTTAACCACCCGTAAACCTCGTTTAAAACCAAAGGGCCATCCAAAATGAATCTACCTTTTAGGAAAGCCGACTGCGTATCTGAGATAACGTGACTCAACACCTTTTTAACACGGATAGCCAGGACTTTAGAAACCACTTTACTGATAACTCCAACCAATGTTATCGGCCTATATTCAGATAAGGAAACCGGGTTCTTTGTTTTGGGGATCAAAGTTATAAAAGAAGAACTGCAACCCTTTCCAAAACTACCATGGTCGTAGAAATCGGCCATCAGGTTAAAAAAATCATCTTCAAGATGACTCCAAAAAAGTTTAATAAAATTGAAGTTAAAACCATCCGGCCCTGGCGCTCGATCAGACCCACATTCAAACACTGCCAACTTAATCTCATTTTTAGAAAAGACATCTACTAAAGATTGAGAGCAAACCTGAGACAATTGTTTTATATTATTGCACCTGATAACCGGCCTACAAACAAAGTCTTTAGTAAATTGTCTTCTAAAGTGCTTCAAAATTTCCCTCTTTATAATCTCAGGTTTCGTAACCCACAGCCCCTCCACCACTAAACCCGGGATAGTATTTTTAGCTTTTCTCCCATTGACCATGCCGTGGAAGAAACTCGAGTTATCATCGCCATGCATAGCCCATCTAACTCTAGATTTCTGTTTTAAGTCTTTCATCTTGCACTGATTTATGTAATCGACCCCCTTCTTACTCTCCTCCCAAACCCAAACTTCCTGTTCTTCAAGATCTCTCACCTCCATAATTCTTTCCAACATCTCGATATCTTCTTGAAGCGCCTGTAAGTCTTCCCGTTCTTTTTTGTTGATACGATACCACCACGAAATCAGAGAACTTTTAACGGCCTTGAGTTTGAGACTAAGCTTAACATCGGGGCCCTCTTCAATAACCGCACTTTCTAGAGTTTTAATGACCTCCTCCTTGCATCCCTCTCTGTCGATCCAAGAATTGAACCAGCGAAAGGGCTTAGACCCGAAGTTTGCCTTCACTATAGAAAGCAGGAGAGGCGAATGATCCGAGCCCTCTCTCGGGATCGCCCTAAGAATAGCGTCTGGCCACCTGTTAAAAAAACTGATTGTAACCCTTCACCAGCGATGGAATCCTTAAGCATAGATTGAAAATTAGAGAAATCGACACCTACAACCGCACCCAACTTGGATGTATTCGTGACTTCTTTAACAATCCGGTCCTCTTCCTGGTGGCCACGAGAAGGATCAGCCTCATCCTCTGCTTCAACACTCGAGCTGACAATGGTTGTGTTTTGAGGTTCCTGAAGAGGATCTCTACCATTGACTAACTCATTAAAATCCACAGACTCCACCTCTGGGCCCCTAGTGCCTCTATTAGTATTAACATTAAAGCCCAATATAATTGGAGCTAGCCCAAAAGGGTCATTATCTTCAAGCCTACAATCTTTTTTGGGCCTCTCATTGCTACTGAAATTTCCACTGGCCTGGCCCAAATCGTTTTTTTCTCGCCTCCTTTTTACGTTTATTAATATTTGAAACATTTCCATGGTCCACACTAGCCTCCTTGGACCCTAAGCCATCAATCTTAGTCAACTGTGGGGTCTCCATAATCAAAGGAGAAGAATCTCCCATATCTTTGGAAACTCCTTGAAACTCGCAATCCTCATTAACAACATTAAATTCTACCGAATCTGTCGCCGTGTCATTGCCAACGGCTTCATCGTCGTCGGTAGCAGCATCGGTAGAATCGGCGTCGGACATAGTATTATCAGAGTCATCGTCTTCGTTATTTCCGTCCATTGCTGGTTCTTCTTCGAACCCCATTGAGTCTGTAGAATCATTCCTTAGCGTTTCCATAACCCAAACTGTAATCATCTTATCTTCCCAGAGGACTGAGACTTCACCATTAACGAGTACCCCTGAGTTGACAATAATACCAACCTGCCCACCGGACAGATCATCGTCTAGAGAGACCTTTTCTGCTTTATGAACCACCTTGCCGAACAAAGCCGCAACCTCATTAACAGTATCATCATGCATTAAACTAATAGGCAAACCAAGAATCTTAACCCAGGCAACCCTCTCAAAATCAACGGCCTTACCATCCCAAATATTAACTTCTACGAAAATTTCACTCCTTCCGACCAGTTCGTCCTTGGCCATCACTGCATGGTCATGACTCCTGAAAGTAACCATGAATTGTAGGCCGCCAAGGTAACGGATAACACCTTCTCCTAAACCCATCTCGCCCAGTTCTTTATGTATCTGTTTCACCCAAGCCAACGTTCCGACTTTGACCACAAGAGACCTACCAACAATGTCACCAAACAACGATGGTTTTTCACCAATCCTGAGAACTTTAGATGTGACTGTTGTCGTGCTCCTCTCCCCCGTCAGCGCTTCTTTAAAAGAGAAGGTACCCGTCTTCGCATATCGAACTTGGTTACCTCCATATGATGGCCCGGTGCTATTCGCTCCTTGATCTTTAACAGGTTTGTTTGGAGGAGGTGGTTCTCTGATCTCACCGTCTTCGAAAACGAATCTTGCCACATTGATCGCCAGTTTATATTCACCCAACCTAATGTTCTTCAGACCGCTTATCAACTCCTCCTTATCTTTGACATCAAGAAAAGAAACAAAACCAAACCTATTCCCCCCTTTGTCTCTCTTTTTAGCGATGTATATATCATAGATATCTCCGTGCCCACGTAAAACTGATGCTAAATCCGTACCGCTACATCGATCGGGGAGGTTTGAGACGTAAAGCTTAGTTATTCTCCTTAAGATCTCGACCGGAATAGGCTTCCGGTGAGGTCGCCGTGAATCGCCCATCTACGTTTCTTTCTGAATCACTACAATTTTATCAGGATGGAAATCATACTAGAACATTTTTATGATATGAAGTTCAAAATAATGACCATTAAAAAGAAAATACACATGATATTTTAATGTTGAGAAAGTATACGATATAAAGTTTGTTAACGTGAGAAACAATAAGAAGCCACTAGGGGATGACAAGTGTCCTATTAACCAAACCCCAGTTAACCTAACCAAGCTATAATTAATCTTAATATCAGTTTAACCCAAGGACATTCCAGACTTTTTCACACGTATCTGATTACGTGAATCACGTTGTAATTAACCTGTTACTTAATACGATTTCAAAAATTAATGAGATTCAAATCATGTTCGATTCAAATCATGATCGTCAACATCTAATCAATCTGTTATTCATCAAACCAAATCTTAATTTTTGTTTTTAGTGCTCTGTTTAGCTAACAGTAAGTTTAAAATTGATTTTCTTTTTTAATTGAAATTATATGTGTGTTTATTATAAGTTTTTTTTATTGTTTTTTTATCGTTTTTTATAATTGATATAAACAATCAAGGTTTGGAGGGTTTTACAGATGTTGAAGATGAACAGAGGTTGAAGAAGATATCAATGAATGCATCTGAAGAATCAAATGAGTGAGTCTGAAGTAGTTACATGAGTGCGTCTGGAGTTTTTATATGAGTGCATTTGTTTTTAATTGATCTACTGTTGTTTTACATAAGTGTTTTTTGAATATTTATTCACCTGCATTTTACAGTTCAAGTATTTACATCAGTGCGCTTGTTTAAATGATCTACTGTTTTTTTTTTGTTTTATTAGTGAGTGCGTCTAATAGCTTTATGAGTGTGTTTGTTTTAATGGTATAGTTTGTTTACTTGTTCGTTAATGAGTGCGTCTGATATATACAATGAGTGCGTTTGTTAATGTAACGGAGGTCTGGCCCATTATCTTCATCATCATCATCAAAACATTATCCACTCTTGATGTGTTGTCACTTTGTGTAGCATATATAAAAACACAGCATCATATCCTTCATGGGTTATTCATGAAATAATAGTTATCTCATGGAATTCACAAAGAAAGCTTGGATTTTGCCTTTTAATTCTCACCTGTTATGTTTATTCATGTGCCTATTATTATTGTCCAAAATCTTACACATCCGACTTTATGATATGATTTCGTGAGGAATAATTGGTACAAATGAGTTGCAATCTCTTTTGAGTCCAAATGTGCGTCCAAAATTTTTAGTGGTGCGTCCAAAATTACTTTTATTTTTAGTGAGTGGGTCTCTCCACCAAGTTTAAACACACTAAATAAATTCATATATTAAAAGTGCGTTTAATATGCTTTTGCTTTGCTTTTGCAGTTTCGTCCTATTGTTGAGCTGACTTTGTGAAGAATAATTTAAAAGTGAGTTTGACTTTGTTGAAGAAAATGAAGCAACAAATAAACACTAAACTGAACCAATATTAAATTAAAAGTGCGTTTAAGATTTCTTGAAGAAAAGTGCGTTTAAGATTTCTCAACAGCAGCTCCATTGAGCAGTACCCCTCTGTTGTTGTTATTGGATAATATGGAAGTGCGTTTAAATTATATGTAAGTGCGTTTAAACTTTTTTCAAATTCGAATTTGAATTAAACGCACCTTATAATGTAACACAATTGTAAGGTGCGTTTAAACATATCAGATTTTACAGTCTCTGAATATTCATCATCTGAAACTTTTTTCAAATCCAATTTTTTTCTTTAATTCTTATTATATTATTAAAATCGTAAGTTTATGTGAATATTATATGCGTTGATTGTGATATTTGAATACGATTTTACTGATTTTAACAATTTTTTTTAAGATTCTGTTTTTTTGTTTTTCTGCAAATACTCTTTTGATTTTGACTCAATCGAATGCTTTTGATTGTGTAATGATTCTGAACGTTTAATCGATTTGAAATAATGTTCAATCGTTGAAAATTTTTGTTTGATTATACGTTTTAATCGATTGTTTTGAATGTCTGTTGTTACGATCTCTCAGAAATTAAAACGTTTTTTTTCCTAATTTACCCCTGGTTAGATTAACTCAAATATGATTAGGTTTGTTAATTACCATCTTGCCACTGCCTAAATCCAATGGCTCAGAAAGCTTCTTACGCTTCTTACGTTAAGATGCTTTGTACGTTATCTCTTCCCTTTAATGTTTAATTGATAGAAATTTTATCAACCACAAATGTTACCCTACTCTTTGTTAATTTTTTCTCTTTGTCTAGATGTAAACCTAGTATCTTTCTTAAAAAAAAAACGTATTAATAGTTAAACAATGCCTCTTTTATAATGAGTTGTATTCTATCTACATCTACATCTACCTCTACACTATCTAATAAAAGAAAACATATGAGGGACACATGTCACTCCCTCATGAAGTATTACATTAATTATTCAAAACAATAAATGTCATTCAATTAGTATTTAAATTATTTTTATAATTGTTTTTATTAATCAATATAAAAATATTAGAAGACAAACATTTTTTACATATTTAATCTCATCAAATATAGTTAATCATTTCTAAAAACTATTTATAATTATAAACCAACAAATATTTATCGTACTTTAAAATTACAAAATTTAATATTCAAACTTTAAAGTCAAACCAAATTTAAATAGTTCAAAATACCTCCATCAATTCATCTAATTAAAATATGACTGTTTAAAATTAAATAATTTTTTAACAGCGAAATAAATCAGAAACTTTGGGATAACAGTTTAAAAATATAAATTTAATTTGTACATAGTTGAATACTTAGAGCATGTTTGGCTCTCCATTTCCTCACCTCATTTTGACTTATAACTTCTTCAAGAAGTCAAAAGTTAAAAAAAAATGTTTGGTTAATTATTTGAAAATGAGTTTTTGGAAAAATTTTGTGCTTTGAAAAAGGAGAAAAGAGGAGAAAAGTCATAAGATAAAATTGTTACTTTTGGGATTAAGGAGAAAAGGAGGTAGAAGAATGAGAAAGGAGAAAAGAAAATGGAGAGCCAAACATGCTCTTAATTAGCTTGATTCATTTTTAACATTCCTGTGAATTAAAAGTTATTGTTTTTAAATTTTAGAATACTAAACTCTTTACATTTATGATTTAATAATTGCTAAAAGTTTAAGATATTTCCAATTAACTTTAGATTTTTTATATCTTTCTTAACTTTAAGTTACGATATTTTTATATTGTTATATGTGTTACAGAGGGTTAGTTTGTAACAATTTACTTCTTTTTTTTATCACTGACACAATAATAAAATATTTTCAGATTTGACTTATTTCTTAGTTATGTTATAATTTTCAAACCATTATTTATGTTTAGGTTATTTACCGCATTTTATTATCACTTTCGAAAACTATATTTTTTTAACTGAATGTCTTATTTTTTATTTAACTTTAATAAGAAAATTATGTTCCAATTTCAAAAAAAAAAAAAAAAAAACCTTTATCTGTATGACTCACGATAACGATAAGCAAAAAACAAAGACAATCGATATCAAGAATTGTTTTGTATTTGAAATACCCTGTTTTCCCTTATGGCCAATTGTGCATCACGTTATAAAGAGTAAAAAGCAAAGTCAGTGTTAAATTATTAATATTAGATAGATATAGCAATGTTAACAAACAAAACAACCAATGTTGTATACAATGAGATATTTAGATATTTGTGATTTTTTTGTTTTTTTAGGAATTATATTATATATTAAAATTTTCAATAATTTACATTAATATGTAATCTTAGTTACTATATATTTAATACTCCCAACTATCGCCTGTTGGCGGATATCACTCCAAACTTTCACTTTGGCTAGTAGCACTCTCAACTTTCAACTTACTTTGTTCTATCACCCCCAAACTAACGGAGGTCTAACCTAGCTAGTCTTCGTGGCCAAAATGTAAAAACTAAAACTTTGGGACATTTTTGAAACTTATTATTATTATTATTTATTATTATTATTATTATTATTATTATTATTATTATTAAAAGTTTATAACCCCTCCCCCTCCTTCCTTCTTCCTTCTGGTAACAGAGCCACCCCTGTGACATCCGGCCCCTCTCACCACCAATATTGTCCGCTTTGCCCCGATGGGTTGCCCATCCAGAGCTCACGGATTTGTTTTTGGTCGCCCCGGTGGAGACTTCCCAGGAGGTCACCCATCCTGATACTACTCCCACCTGAGCACGCTTAACTGTGGAGTTCTCCTCTCATCCACTAGCATTAAGCCCAAAACGCGTTGGTGATCTAAGAGGCTTTAGATTACTTATGAACCAAGGATCTCTCCTGGCCACGACCGATGTGGGATTTGCCTAGGGTGTCATACAAAGGTCCATGTTAATCTTCTCAGAAATCGGTACTGTTACATTCACCCCCCTTAGGGACTCATCGTCCTCGATGAGGTTTGCCCCACCATCCCGAACAGCACAAGAGTGGCTCTGATACCATTTGTGACATCCGGCCCCTCTCACCACCAATATTGTCCGCTTTGCCCCGATGGGTTGCCCATCCAGAGCTCACGGATTTGTTTTTGGTTGCCCCGGTGGAGACTTCCCAGGAGGTCACCCATCCTGATACTACTCCCATCTGAGCACGCTTAACTGTGGAGTTCTCTTACTGTAACATCACACAATTTTTTTTATACATATATATAGAACTCCCTCGTTTATTCATCCGATTCATGTTTACAGTATCTTTACCATCCGTTTTGTTAATTTTTTTGTTTAAATAATGACGTATAATCAATATTAAATTGGATTGTATTAAATTCTAATTTAAAAACGTTAAAAAAATGTTTGCCTGTGCCAGGATTCGAACCCGAGTCCCTGGCGGGCTAAACCTTAACCACACCACACAAACAACTACACCATTTGGTGTTTTGTGATGTTAATTAAAACCAATTAAACTTAAACCCTTTCAAGGTCCCTTAGTCAAACCTGAAAAGTCAAACGTAGTCTCTTAGTCAAGTCAAGTCAAAGTGTTAGTAAATACGGTCTCCTAGTCAAGTCAAAGTGTTAGTAAATATGATCTTCTAGTCAAATCAAAGTTGTTCCTAAATTCTAACCTAGTCAAAGTAGTCCCTAATTATAACTCCAATTTCTACACTATAAATACAATAGCCTACCATTCAACTCTTTATAACATTCAATAAAAAAAAAAACATTATTATCCCATCTCCCACATACTAAAGTTTTCATCCATCATTATCTCCTCTAGCTAGTTCCGAGTTTTCCAAGGCATTATTCCTAAGTGTTTGCACGCTCAAGAAAACTCACGAACCCATTAAGCACCTAAGGTGAGTTTACATAGCCCCTTTTCCATTCACTATTTTTTTTGGGTGAAACATGTTACAACATTCAATTTACAATTCAATCACAAGTGTCTATGTGTTATTCTATGTTGCATTATGTCTTAAACATTACTAGGGTAAGCACAATATTCTAGCATAATCATTAACATTGATCAGCCGACGGTATACAATGATAGATCTATTGGACTGACAATCCCACCCGGATACGTGTACCTCCTACATAGGTAGAGTGGGTGATTGTTATCGAATTTATAACATAATCGAGTGAACCATGAGCGTATGGGATGGACCACAATATTCTAGTCACAAGGTTTGATTATGCACTCGATTTACCCGATGGTTTTGTTTTCACATATGGACTAGACTTGCCATGACACTCGAATTGTACAAGTTTTTATTCAATTATCAAACCTATGTAATTCTCACCAACTTTTGTTGACCCAAATTTTTTTCAAACGTAACATGTTTCAGGTTATAGCTTGCTCGAAGATTAGAGTTAATGCTTGAAGATGCGTAGCTAGTATTTTTTTATCTTGATGTACAAATTCTTAGAACAATTGTATGTAATTTATTTAAATCATATATTGAAACTTATTATTTACCATGAGCTACTGAACAATCATCAATACGTGACATCCCGATGTTTCCGCCATCGGTTGGGGTGTTACAACCCCTACCATTTTCTCTCTCTAAACCACCACTACCACTACCACCACCACCGTCACCCCACAACCACCACCCTTCACCTAAAACAACTTCAATCACCTAATTCATAACCTTCCCCTCATCCCCCTTTTCCCTCCACCTGGTTACAGGTGAGAACCGTCATACTCCACAACCACCGCCTCTACCGTCATACCCCACAACCACCGTCACCCCCAACCACCACCGTCTCCCCCTTCACCCCCAACAACCATCGTTAACCCATTCACCCCTGCAACAACCATCGAGTTCACCACATAAGCAAATGAGATGTTTAACGGATACAGATCAGAAACGAAAATGATCTGTTCAGTTCGAGGTTCGATGATAGTGGGTTTGATCAGAGGGTTATTGAGGTCCGATGACAGTCACCATAGCTTGGTGACTGTCCGAATAGAGAGGTTGGGATGGGTGTTTGGGTGTTGGTTTTTATCGAAAAAGAGGAGAGGGTTACGAGTGGTTCAATGGTGAAGGTGAGGGGTTATAGTGTTATCGGAAGAGAGAGGGCTTACCGGAGGGGCTGGTGACGGCGGCGCCGGTCACCGGAGATGGTGACCGGTTGATGCTCTGTTAACACACATAAGTGTGTGTGATCAGGTCTTTGTGCAGAGGAAGAAAAAGATGGGAAGGGAGAGGCCTTTTATAGGTGAATAAAATAGAGGGTGTTTGGTAACAAGGTTAAGGGGATAGAGAGAAGGAAAGGGGGGGGGGGGGGTGTAACACCCCAACCGATGGCGGAAACATCGGGGTGCCACGTAGTGACGATTGTTCATAAGCTCATGGCAACTAAATAAAATTTCAATAGATTATTTAAAACAATTACATACAAATCAAATAAGTTCAAATAACAATAACAAGTTTAATTTAATTGAATCTAAGGCTTCAGCTCCTATGTGATCCACAAGTAATGTTAACTTCCAAGCAACTGAATACCTGAAACATGTTAAGTTTGGAAAATGGAGGGGGTCAACTATAAAGTTGGTGAGAATACATAAGTTTTTGTCAAAACGAAGTATAGTATCAAAAAGTGTAAGCATACAATTCTGTGTCAATATTTAACAACTAGAGCATACATGTGAAAACAAAACTACAACAAACTGGGGCATAATCAACCCTACGTTGACAAAGTGTAAAGGTCCATCCCATAGACATGGTTCACCTAAGTTTAAGTTGCAGTTCTAATCACCCGCGCTCCCCATAAACATGGTCAACGAATCTAGGTGGGGTTGTCAATCCAATAGATCTATCATTGTTACCGTTGGCTTGATCAAAGTTAATGATTATGCAAGTATTAGTTGAGTTTACTTAGCAAGTTTAAGACACATAGCACAAAGAATCACACAAGACACATAGTTGAATTGCATAAGTTTAAAGAATAAAGTTTAACATGTTTCACCCCGAAAAACATTGAAAAACTGTAAAAGAGTGGGGATATGTAAACTCACCTTAGGTGCTTAATGAGTTCGTGCGTGTTGTTGAGCGTGCAAACGATTAGTAATAATGCCCTAAAATAATAAGAAGTGTTGTTTTAGGGTTATATTAAGGGTCTGGAGTTCTTATATGATTAGGATAATCGAAATTATAATAGGTGGAGTGTTAGATAGATTGGATTTGTTATGATCACGTTTTGGACAGATTGCAGTTACTGTTATAAATTATGTTTTAAAAATATTAAACGACATCCAAAAATTCTGAAAATTTATAGTACGCTAAATCAAAGTATTTTGAACAACTTTAGTTTAGAAAAGTTTTTCGTTTAAGCCTTAGAAATAGGTCAAAAACGTGAAACAAAACAACTCGTCCAGATTTGAACCCCTGTTTTGTTTGGGCTCGTTGAGGGTCAAAACGGATGAGTTTTTCATCATATAATATACCATTGAAACGAGAATTCGACGATCTTGATCATGGAATCTAATTTTGCTTTAAAAAGTGTTGTAAAATTTGAGTTATGGTGGTTTTAAGTTCGGTTTTACATGCTGTCCAAATCAAGGGTTACACTTTTGTGCACCTTTGAATATGTTAAAATTTATTTTTGTTAAAAATAAGTTAAATTAGGTTTTTAAACATTATGTTACAGGTTTTAAAAGCATAATCAAGCTAATTTTAATAGGGAACAAGTGATGAAAAAAAAGAAGTTAAGAAGAAACGACATAACATAACTTAAAGTACTTACTTGAAAGCTTCGGTTCGTGTTGAAAGGAAAGAATGTGGTTGAAATTACTTTTTTTTTGTGTGTGTGTGTTTGGGACAGATTAGAGAGTTTTCAATGAGAGGTGCAAAGAATGAATAGGTAGGCCATTGTATTTATAGGGTAGCAATTAGAGTTGTAAATGGTTTAGAAGTATATAAATAAGAAAGGGGTCGTGAGTTAGGGATGTTTATCATTTTTTTAAGATATCCCTAAATTAAAATATTTTTACTACGTTTTATGAGTGAGTTAATATTTGTATTAGTCAAACTTTAATTTAAGGTATATCTATATGACATATTGATATGGTTGGGAATATTTAAAATTATCATCACTTATAAAATTTAGTTTCTAGATATAAGCCATTAATATGATTATAAAAAGTTACTAATATCAAATATTGTGATAAGTAATGAAGCAAACTGTTGTCATCGGACTTAAGCATCAAATGTACTCGGTTTTCTAAGAAAATAAACTAATAATAATACTACTAAAAAAAAGAAAAGAAAATAAGGATATCATCGTAATATTGGTTAGAATTGTTAAGTAAATTAAGTTTATATTTTAAAATAAATCTTAACTTGTATGCAGTATGTATATATATACATATCATTGATTTTTTTGTGTTAATTAATAATATATATATATATATATATATATATATATATATATATATATATATATATATATATAGGGGAGGGTTATCTTGAGAACAAGGAAATTTGTGAGAACACTAAGAACCATTTTCATCCCTTGATGATGATCAATCAATGGCTAAGATTAAATAGGGAATTAAATGAGTAGGAAACCTTAAATTTAGATGAAAAGGGGTAATATTGTAAAATGACTAATCACAAACCATCTCTCACAATGTACTCTCGTTATTCTTCCTCTTCTTCCATAACAAAAAAAAAAAAACCCTAAAACTTTTAAACAAACCCTAATTGATCAATCGTCTCATCAACCTTCTCCAACATCAACATATGATAAACATACTTCAATTCCTTTGTATAATCACTAAAGTGTAAGATTATTTTTAGTTTTTCTTTCTACATTCTTTTGGAAACCTTCTAATTTTTATCTATTATAATACGGTTATCTCTTCATTTATATTGAAATTGGACAGTTGTGTTCATGATTTGAGATTATCATCTTCTTGGAACGTGAGAGTTATGTAAGGATGTAAGAGGGATAAGTAGGTTTGAGTAGTTGCACATAAGGTGTTTGATGAAATGTCTAAATGTGTGTTGTAATGATTTTGTTGGGTTATTTTTGTTTAACTAGTTATAGATGAGGTGTTTGATTAAAGGTATAAGTGTCTATTGCGTTGAATTTGTTGAATAACTTATGTTTGAGCAATTGCATATGAGGTGCTCGATCAAGTTATTGTTTATCTAGCTTAACAAGTTTTTGTATTTAACTAACTTCTTGAAATGCATATTTTAGGAACTAAGCTTCTTAAGTTCATTCATTGAGGCTTAAACTAAGATGTAGAGGTACCATAGATATAATGAGAAACTATTTTATTTAATGCATAGACAAATTTATACTAATCGTGGTAATCTTATAGATATATGACATATAGCAATTTACATATGTGTAAAAGAAGCTGAATATATGTAAAATAGATTTAATAAGTGTTTCTAGAAATTCTATTGATTATTGCATTTTTTTTTGTTTCAGAATCAAATGTGTGTCCACTAATCAAGAATTGTTGAAGATCCTAAGTAGAAGTTAGAGTAGTGGCACTTTGTAAAGTAAATACGATTCGCAAAAAAAAAAAAGATAATACTACAAATTGTGGGGTTTTTTGTTTCGCGTCCAAAGAAAAGCTATTGCGGAATGCTTGGGAACTTGATGGAATGAGCACCAACTAGACATGACCTTTTTATTTATTATATTTTTGTTAGTTAAAACATTAATGTATTTTGACTATCATGTATTCCTAATAGTTGTACAAAGACATGACTTTGAATATTTCACATTTACATTTACATTAGTGTTTGAAAATGCAGCTTTTGCAAGTTTTGTATAATAAAACATACATAGACATGTGACAATGAACAATTTACACATGTGTAAACAAGCTGAACATATGTAAACCAGCCACAAATATGTGACCTTATACACTTTACACATGTGTAATTTAGTGCACATATTTAAATATACACAAACCTGATCAGAGATCAATTTACACATGTGTAAGTTAGTTGCACATATGTAAACTAACACAAACATGTGACCTTGACCATTTACACATGTGTAATTCATTTGCACATATTTAAATAAACACAAATATATTACAGAGATCACTTTACACGTTTGTAAACACGTTGTGCATATGTAAATAAACACACATAGATAAGTGACAATTTACACATATGTAAAACAAACACAAATATGTGACAAAGAACACTTTATACATGTGTAATTCAGTTTGAGATATGTAAAACAGACACATACATGTGACTGAGAAGAGTTTACACATGTGTAATTTAGCTGCACATATGTAAAACATACATCGAAAAGTGACAATGGAAGTGAACAGTTTGCACATCTGTAAATCAGCTGCACGTACGTAATTTACACATGTGTAGAATAGACACTTACACATGTGTAAATCAACTAAACATAGATAAAATAGAAATAAAAGACGGTGCAGTTTACACATGTGTAAATCTATTGTAAATGTTGTGATCCAAAAATAAGTAAGTAATAGATAGCAATTCACATATGTGTAAGACAAGCAATTTCACTTGTGTAAAACAGGCACTTACACATGTGTAATTCAACTGAACATAGATAAATGGAAATAAAAGAAAGTGGACAGTTTACTGATGATTAAATCAGTTGCAAATGTGTAACCCATAAACAAATAAGTGGTCGTGAGAAATTTACACATGTGTAAAATAGACACTTACATATGTGCAAAATAGGTACTTACACATGTGTAAAACAGACACTTCGACAAAATAGAATATTATGGAAAATAATAAAACAAAACCAAACACATAATGTTGTACTCATATAAAATTGTGAAATCCAACAACAAAAGAAAATTCAAATTCGTACAAATTTTATATTCACTGAAAATATTTGATAAAGAAAGCATTCGACTTGTAGAAAGAACAAAATGTAAATCGATTATTATGGATTGTTGGGACTTATAACAATAAATTTAATAGTATTTTGGATACTTCTATGTTTGATTTTAATGCATGTTGGTTTAAACTACTTATTGGCAACTCATAAAGAGCTATATGCATCACTTGATGTTTACAGTTTCATGGTCATAGCAACAAAATGACCTTTTGAGTTACTTTGTTGGCTTACGGACACGTTATTTTGCTTAAGGAATGTTCGATACAGAATGCGTAATGTAGCCAAAAAGTCCCATATGTTTTTGCATATATAAATCATACCATATATTTGTAGGGGAATATCATAATAGTTAAATAATATAATCATAAGGGAGTATAAATGAATATATCATTACAGTACTAAATGAAGTTTTTTTTTCTTTTGAAACCAAATTTGGCAATACTACATGAGTATTAGATACTATGATAGTTATGGCTTTTATATTTTGCTCTAATTATTGAAACTTGAAAATGTAACAAGACCAGTGAAGAAACAAAATAGAAACCAAAGGGTTTTTCCATTCATTAAAACAAATAAAACAATCAAGAGAAAACTAAATACCATTTTCAATATAACTACAATCACATAAGAACAAATAATCTAATATAAGCAATAGCTTTCTTTGGAGACTTGGTAGCTTTAACCGGCGATTTAGGCTCTTTAGCAGCTATCTTCTATGGAAATAAAACCGGGTTTATGTTCAGAAGAACACCACCATGAAGAGTTTTCACACCTGACAATACCTTTCTAAGCTTATCACCATTACTAATCGCCAAAATCACATGCCTTGGGATTATTCAGTTCTTATTGTTGTCCCTTGCTGTATATTCAGCCAACTCCAACACCTGTATCCAAAATCATATAATTAAAGCAAACATTCAAACCCAAAATTTATACATTTTATGCCTAATCAAAATTCCAAATTATAATGTTCATCGATTAACCATAATCATTCCATAATAATAATAATAAACTGTAATTGTATATTTGTAACATCTAACCTAGGGAACTTACTTAATGAGCAAAGTATTCAAGAACATTAGCAAGATAAACTAGAGCACCGGTTTCGACCCGTTTAAGATAAGGACAATCCCTTCAAAAAATAGCTAATTCTACCGACCAGAAACAAGAGACCGACTCCGCCGGATGACTAACTTCTTCCTTGGATCGCCTCTGTTGCGTCTTCTAGCACCCGTATTTGCTTTTCCTATGGCTTCCATTGAATCGTTTGTATATATGTGAATGAATTTGAGTGTGAATGAATGGTTGTTAATGATGGAGGATTCTGGATTATTCGATTGGGTTTTGTTTGGTAGTTGAATTTTGGGTTGAAGGAAATGGGGATTATTATAATTACCAATTTAACCTTTTTATTTAAACATAAGGAAAATAAATGAGTGGCTGAGATTTGTTCTCATGGTTCTCACAAAAGATGGGTGTTCTCATTTAAACCCTTCCCTATATATATATATATATATATATATATTAAAGTTTTATAAATGTGTTGGAACTTTGTATTGTTGTCATATGTCTTTAGAGTTGTAATTAAATTATTGTAAAAATCGTAAATGTTACAGTCTCCCCTAGTTAAGGGAATTTTGTCCCCAAAATTCAACTAGTAGAGACTATAGTCTTGAGAAGGATAAGTTTTGGTTTTGTTGTACCTGGAGTAGGTCTATCTATTGGTCCGACTCCTAGTCACTCATCCAACTCGCTGTCACACCACGCCAATGGCGGAAACACGTGGCGCGACGCTCGAAAGCATATCAAAGTCAAGATTAACACAAACTATATTTAATTAGAAAAGATCATTATATTAAGATGTCGGGAAGGAGTACCTGGTTTCAAACATTACTTAAAACCACAAACATTAAGTTTTAAAGTGGGGTGTTTCCGTTTATGTCCCAACCCGATGGTAACAATAAATGAAATCCCCAACCAGTGTCCGACATCCCAACTTCCACCGTACTAGCCGCATACCTGTTCAGCACTTAGTTACCTGAAAGATATGTTTAAAAAGACGTCAATATATAAAATATTGGTGAGTTCACAGGTTTTAGTTTTGTAATTACAACGTTTTTACATCCTGTGCAGATCCAGCACAATTTGTGGCCTTTGTATGGAGTAGCTAGCTCCTACAAACTATGATGATAAGCAATCCCCTGAGTCCCATAACCAAACCAAGACTAATAAATATGCCCCGCTCCAAGTCGTTTCTCGGAACCCAACGACTTAAGTTCAGAATATGTGCACCTCTTGTCTTTACCGGGTTGACGCTATCAACCAGAGGTGGGCCTCGTCAGGCACCAATAGTACTATCCAAATATTCCTTTGGTTTCATTTACCTGAATTAATGGTTACAGTAGCGAGGACCCAACCCCGAGTGGCGAACAAAAACTCAAGTACTCATCATGCCACTTATCACATTTTAACCTTTGAAAACATTTCAACATGTGATAACTTTTGACAAACATATCTTTCCCCAGTTAAAACAGTAAAATGGGGCCGTGAAACTCACCTTAATTTCCATGCTTAGCTAGCAAATAAAACCCAAAGCTTTGACCGACTTCCTCGTGCCCTATTTACCAATGAAGGACACCTTAAAGTCTATCATATATAAGCCTAGCTTATTTTCCGGTTAAAAGATAGTTTAATCAACTATCTTGACTCGTGTGTACTAACCCAAGTCTTTAAGTGTTTTAACTCGACGAACCGATCGTGACTTATTATAATTCATGAGTTCACATACGACATAGTACCCAAGTCGCGCACCTGTTACTATTCGTGTGTAAACCATGTTGGTCTAATACCACGAAACGTATAACTCATCCCGAGTAATAGCTTGTCTCGTAAATCGGATAAGTGTAGTTGCCTTGTACATTTATTTCCGAAAAAATATATATTTTGAGGAAACATAATTGTAGCTATTGAAATAGATTAATAGCAATTGTCACATCTTTTCCCGAATCCGAGTATCTTACAAATCTCGAGACTTTGCTTTTTATAGAAAGTTTTCCAAATGAAAATCGAACGTTTATGCATCTTGAATCCGAACGACAAATATATTGTAGTTATCGAATAACCTTTAAAAAAAAAAAACTCGTCATACTTGACGCTTGGTAACCAAAAAGACCATATATTTGTTTGAGAGGTTGCCCGGAATAGACTATTATTGTTACAAATAATCTTTGTCAAAAACGTCGTGATTTTGCATAAAACTACATTTATCAAACACTTGGAAAGTTATTTATAAGAACGCACAACAATATCACATTTGTCGTGCTTCGGATTTTATAAAAATTTTGGCAGAGTTTCCTCTGTTTTTGTACAAACCAGACAACACAAGTCGTCTACAATTTTCCCAAAATCGACACCAAAACAAGACAATCAATCCATTAATACAATTTCCGATTTCAACTAGACGTTTATACGTTTCGACAACCATATAATTTATACTATTTATATAAATATACACAATTTAAGTCCGATAATTAACCATGTCACGCTAATATACGAAACCAAACATCCGACTTATACTTTCTGTTTATTATTTTCGGTCCGTTCGCGAGTTAAACTTCGGTTTTATTTGTGTTTATATTTTATAATATGCAATGCAAAGTAAACACAAATAATTATACCAAAACGTGCGCGCGCGACTTGATGCGTCTAGAACGACGTGTTCGACCGAGTCGACATGTTTGACCGAGTTGACTCGGTTTGATCCGTTGACCAGCTGACCGAGCTTGCCCGCGTGTTGACCAGACTCATGTTTTGGCTAGATCTGACCCGTAACTGAGATCCCGAGCCGAACCCGACTCGCAAAACGAACCCGAACCTCGACCAAAACCGGGTCAGATCTGACCCGGGACCTAAACCCGCGGGATCAACCACCACGACTCGAAACCACCTTCAAGACCACCACCGTCAGACCACCACGACCACCACAATCACCCCCGACATCACCCGAGCACAACTGGGACAGATCGGACCATCACCACCGTCCCCAGCCACCTAATCCCGACCAAGAACCCACCAAGTCTGCAACAACCACCGCCTACAACCTTCTGCACGACCGCCATGAACAACCACGGCCGCCTACCACCTCAAAACCACCATCATCGGGCCGCAAAACCACCAATCGGGCCACTTCACTCTGTCACAACCAGATCCCGACCAAAACCACCACTAAAGCCACCTCTGTGCTGCTGTTTTCTGCGTGTTTCGGGCTGCAGAACCACCGCACAGCCACCACCGTGGGTGGTGGTGGCCGATCGCTGCCATAGGGAGGAGGAAGGGAGGTTGCGGGTGAGTGTAAGGGTAGAGAGAGAGAGATGCAGATTTTAGAGAGAGAGTAGAGAGAGAGAGAGAGGTTGCGGCTGATGCAAATGAAGAAGAAGAAGCATCTTATGCTTTTTATACTTAGGGTTAGGTAGGTGGGTTGTGCACCGCGTATCGAACCCGTATAAACGTATTTCGCTCCGGTTTTATTTTAGGTTCGAAAATAAGTTATAAAAATCATTCGGTTTTGTTCGTAATTAAAAACACAACTAAACCGAGCAATTTAGTTATTATTCTCGTAACTCGACGCGTGAAAACGGAACACGCGTTAGAATCGCATTAATCGACTCGGTTGTGTTATCCTTCATTTAAATGATCCGATAACTTTCGAAATTCAATAAGAAACATTATTTATAATAAATAATTATTCCGAAAGTTTAATAACGGTTAAAACCACGCGTTTTGACGTTCGAATCCCACGTCAGTTCCTCTCCGCGTTCTCCAAGACGCTGCGTTTTTGGCCGTTTACCGCGCCGATTTCTCATTCGATCGCATCGATAGTAAATACATGTCGTATTTACATTTATTAGCCTTATGTTAGTCCACTTTGACAAATTTTCACTGATGTCTGTTCGTTACGTTAATTACACGAAGTCTTTCTTTAAAGGCATCAAGACTTCAACGAACTTTCAAAAGGACATCGTAGGACTCATACCAGCTCAACTAACCATAATTAACCTTAAACCATGTTAAGTATTTCTAAAACATGATTAGAATCACGTTAATCGTTGTACGAAATTTGCCGGTTGTCACATTCTTCCCCCGTTAAGAGAATTCCGTCCCGGAATTCAGTTCAAGTCATCCGATACGTTAGTATCCTTGAACAGGGCGGGATGTTTGCGACTCACACGATTACCTGTTTTTTACGTGAACCCAAGTTCACGCTTAGCGTTCTAACGAACACAATGTCATGAGCCGGCCACGACCGAGCTCTTGGATATCGCAATCCGGCACAAATATCGGTTTTCCTGAAATAGTAGAGCTTTGCGTCAACCAGAATTCTGTCGGTCGAGGAATTGACAATGCTTCCTCAAGCCAGACTTGCGGGATTCATCAAGAGTCCCACTAAGCTCTTGCGATAGTTCGAGCTTGTTCGTTGCAAGGCAAATTTTAACTGACATATCCGAGTCACTGGAGTACTAAGCGAAGTCACTCCATTACCGTTTTCGTTCTTAACAACACCCTTTCAGAGTATAACACTCAGCAAAGTCCTATACCAATTCGAAGTTCCTAAGGCTAACAACGCCTTGTTAGTACAACTTCTTGATTGGTTTGGCCACTTATTCAAGCAGATTTGAATCTACCAGATTCGTTGGTCATCTCTTGAACTCAAGCCAGTTCATGTGTATGTCTCTATCTGTCATTCAATGTACTAGAGACGTACACGTATGCACTCCAGAGGACTTCGAGTAGTACACCCCGAACACCAGGGTGTTAATTCCTATGACATAGGAAATTCTGGCGATGAAGTACACGAATTTGATTTGCCACCGACACTTATCGTATCACACAGGACACTTCCGTCCAGGATAATAATTCATTCGTTCGAGAATGGTAATCCATACTCATCTCAAATTGAGTATCCTAGACTTGCGTTCAAGGTTTGGCACACCCTGGGGCAGGATAACTACTAAAATCCGATATTGTGAAAGTTGACACCTAGTGTCTAGCCACGACTCTCCAAGAGTATAGGTGGCTATCCGTATGCCTCGTATTATAACTGCAAACGAGTAGGGGGATGAGAAGGTTCCAACGGCGATCGATCATTGCCTGTGTCTCATCACAGCCACCGGACACCTCAGGCGACAAGACCATTAGGTTCGCTCGTTGAATTTCACTAATCGGGTGATCTTACCAGATCACAAAGCAGTCGACATTCTCGAGGACGCTCCAGGTTGTTTATAGTAGCGGATGGTATTCCTGTGTCCTCACATGGACCGAAATCCGCTATGCACCAACTTACAACCTTTTCGTATGAGCGATTGTGGTTAGTGGTACTAGGGCGCCTAATATCGACTGATGGAAGTCGAAAGTTTTTGCGTCACTTTCACCCCTCAGTTCCCCAGACAGTGGACAATGTATATTCGACATACGCCCGTACGATTCCACAATACGCGAGAATTTAAGCCGACTTAACACAAATGTCTAGAGGCTCACATCACCTCATCACATTGGTCAACACAGGAATGATGTACATGAACCATCATAGTATGGTTGCCGTAATAAATAGAGGATAGGGTCTCGACAACATCTCGACACGCTGGTGTCCACCGAGACGGTAACCAGAGCACCTATAGCAACCCAAACGAGGGTATCCAGTACGTGTCCTGTTATATGTGCCTTACGGGCAATGGTGTCCTATTAGTATTAGCAACCTAGTAAGTCAACTCTGAATAATACAGGCCACTCGCCCTCGAAATGACTATCAGATCCTATGCAGAGATCTGAGTGAAAGGAGTCCTGACCCGGAACCCTCACTCACCGAATATTCCATCTTTCGGGATCTTCCGAGGTAAGAGGTGAAATTGAGTCATAGATGAATGCATTTGGCACACATTCCATGTGTGGGGCTTGGCGACTTCATACGCCAAAGTCGTCACTTAAAACAAACAACGACTGAGATCGCCCTACAAGAAGTAGTCTTGAGCCTTCCCATAAGGCATCCCTTTCAACGACTCAGATAGTCACACAAATGGGTGCAATACGTAAGCTTTCGGGCTCATCCTGATTAGTCAGGTACTAACGCACTGACCTGGCAGCTCATATTACTATGGTGTCTCTAACAGTGTCTGTCAAGGACAGGGGATTTTGCTCTAGCGCGAGCAATGCTACTGAAAAATAACTGGGAACACCCGTATCGACCCAAGGTCGAAAGGGTTCCACTATCCCAAGAATCTACGCAACGACACCAAGACACGATAAACCTACTATCAGAAGAATAACAACATTACTCGAACGGTTGAATCGATCACCCATCTCAACACGGTAGGGTAGTACCCTTGTATAATAGACAAGGTTACACGTCCTTCAGGATTCAGAGTTTCATAAACCCCAGAATCCTGTACCAGGAGCTCCACCAATGCATACGCCATGGGTGGGTCCACAATGGTATTTCCATAATCGTCAGCACGACACGTCGGCAGGTATGGCGTCAGACAAATCCACTGGGATGAGCAATAATGAATTGAGTCTTTCAACTCTTACTAGTCCCAAAGGTATGGGTCATAATATCGCTCACATTTACTCGATCCCTTCGGGTTCGAGATGTATTTGAAATCCCTTTATCGCAAAGACGAGCCTCACCCCGTCATGTGTGGATCATGGGATTTCCTTCCAACATGATTCGAGAGTGGTTAGTCGACCAAAATGCACGTAAAAGGGTTAAGACTGGACATGGCGTCACTGATGCCTTAGATTTTGAAGAGGTAATGCTCACGAGACTCGCGGGCATATAAAGAGGTCGACACATGATTCGGTCAATTACTCAAACTACGAGATTCGAACTTTAGAGAGATACATGTGCTAACACTAGGACTAGAGTGTCTTAGTATGACTACTGGAAAGTCCGTTAGACACCCGAATTCCCACGTTATCGATGGCGACACTACACAACCACTCAGCAACATAACAACAGTTACGTGGGTTGGGGTAACGTCTTTATCCCAAGGGAACCAAGAGTGAAACAAACGACAAGTTATCACATCATCAAGTCAATCCAACAATTGTAGCAATACGTTCATGGTGCAATACGGCAGTACGGACAACACGACAATGATCGCAACACGTCCGCGAAACACATCAACAACGGAATACCGCATCAGGAGCAGCACAACCACGGAGGTGCATCATTGACAGCGAAACGCAACCACATGGATATGCAGTCGGCAAAACTGTGCAACTACAAGGATGTACAATCGCCAGGGGTAACGCCACAACATGAATTCAAGACAGCAGGATGACACACAACCTAGCGAGTTCCGCTATACATAACTACAAGAAGCTCCATTATGGTGAGCACGCACCCCGGTGCGTTTCAGCTCACTTATGGTGACGGAATCCTTATTCGTATCCTCAGCAGCAAACCTATACTCTATAGGCTCATTAGTAGGAACGATTGGATCACCAAAGGCATCCGCCATCATAACAGAAATGGGAACAATGGGTTCTACATAAATTAGTAGACTTATCAGGTCGACATCGTCCTTAGGGAGAACGACCGCAGGCTCGATATAAGTCACTCGAATAATGGCAACTGTATCATTGACAGACTTAACCCAAGCTTGAGGACCATTCTTGGCAGGAGCCAGGGAATGATAACGAGCAGTTCAACGAAAACGTCGAAGAAAATGGAGTTAACAGCAACGAACTCCATCGTGACACGAGCATGGTCATAGCGGCTTGGCAAGGGTCTTAGAGATATCTATGTCAATGACAATGATCTTGGCAGGAGCCTTCGAAACAACAGCAACATCAAACTTGACAAAAGCCTTAGAAACATCCTCAACACGCTCAGTATGAGCTACACTCTCAGTGACGATGACATGATTCGCTTGGGCCATAGAACAACGAGAAGAAGCCTGACCCGAGTTACAGAAACGATTGTGACAAATCTAGCGGAGATTTAGGGAACAACAACAACAAACTCGACAAGAGTTCCACACTTAGTAATGACAACAGGATTTGCTTGAGCCGTAGGACAATGATAGCAGCAACAACAGCAGGCTCAGCAGAAACCTTAGACCCGTCGTAGTTATTAGATGTGTGGTAAATAGTATCCATAGGACCTAGGAACCAAGCTACATCTTTTCCAGTATCAAAATATTGGTCACAACGAGAATAGTAGGGGTAGAAGGATCATGATTTATCGAGACACCACGATAAAACAAAAACGATACAGACTCGGCAATTCAGCCAAGTCATCCTTCTCATTAGGGTCCTCTTGCATGTTATTTTGGCCCTAGCACCGACAGTCATCAACTGAAATGCCTCTCCGCCACCTAAGCAAGGCCAGTGAACTTCCTTCCTGATAGGCCACGCAGTGAGAGTATCGGAATACGACAAGAGATTAGACAAGTCACATTGTCCATAACGAATGGATCTCGCGATCTTAGTTTATAAAACACCGTGACATAGGGACGCAACGTCTCAATATCTATGGGGATTGATGGAAAACACTTCGTATCAATTGCCATCCCAAATAGACCACCAGTCTCGTCGTCCTGACGAGGGTAGCAGACGTTCAACATTGCAACATGAGCAATGGAATCGCTGTCCCATGGGTAAGTTTAGTTGACAGAATAACGTGACCACTTCCAGTAGTCCGTCATTTGATTTTTTTTTTGAGGGGAATTTCGATGTCAGCCAAAGCGTTCTGTGACACTTGACAATTACGAGTCACACGCTTTACGATTTCGGCTCCCGAAATGTGGTTTCACTCCCCAAGTATTATGACGAATTCAGACGCAAAACGCACGTCGTGACCTTATATTCAATATATATGTATGTCTCCATATATATTAACTGACTTGGATAAAATCATCTCCGACTCGACTCACTTTACCATATAATTACTTTCCCATTAAGTAGTTATACTAGGATCTTGTCAGTCGAGATTTCATTTTTCCCATAATCGACTCGACTCACCTTTCCATATATTTATTTTCCCATTAAATAAATATACTAGGATCTTGTCGATTCGATATTACATTTTACAACCATCGACTCGACTCACTTTACCGCATAATTATTTTCCCATTAAATAATTATACTAGGATCTTGTCGATTCGACATTACATTTTACAACCATCGACTCGACTCACTTTACCGTATAATTATTTTCCCATTAAATAATTATACTAGGATCTTGTCGATTCGACATTACATTTTGCAACCATCGACTCGACTCACTTTACCGTATAATTATTTTCCCATTAAATAATTACACTAGGATCTTGTCGATTCGACATTACATTTTACAACCATCGACTCGACTCACTTTACCGTATAATTATTTTCCCATTAAATAATTATACTAGGATCTTGTCGATTCGATATTTCGTTTTCAGCACCCGACTCGGCTCACTTTACCATATATTTATTTTCCCATTAAATAAATATACTAGGATCTTGCCGATCGATATTTCGTTTTCAACACCCGACTCGGCTCACTTTACCATATATTTATTTTCCCATTAAATAAATATACTAGGATCTTGCCGATCGATATTTCGTTTTCAACACCCGACTCGGCTCACTTTACCATATATTTATTTTCCCATTAAATAAATATACTAGGATCTTGCCGATTCGACATTGTTGATTTAGACGGGGGCTATCATGCCTTATAGATAAGATGATCAAGCCTATTAACTCAGCAAGGACGATTCTGCCCTCTAATAGGGGAAGGAATGCCTGACCCTCGAAGAGAACTTGGGCATGTGTTAGATCAAGAATGACTTACTCATAGTAATAATACAGCAGCACACGGGCCACTAGTCTCAATACTGATCCACACAGGGTCCCGTGCTCAAAACGCACTGGTTTTGCAGGGACGCACCCTCGGTCTTCACTGGTTTCCAAGTTTAGCATTCCACGCATCGTACCAAGCATTCATCTCTTCGGTAGGCAGTGCATCCTCGTATGTCCGCTCCATCGAAGAACTTTGTGCGGAGGCATTAAACTCCTATACAAGGAAGTTTTCGTCTCCTGTCCTTATCCGATGCGAGGGTTTTCGTCAGATTACTCATATGAATAAAAGTTCGAGCTCTTCCGTGTTCGTACCTTAGAGGTAATGCTGAAGAAAGCTCATTCAGTTTGCGAGGATCGAAATCAAGGGATATCAACAAGACCTCCCTTTTTAACTCATTGACCAATCAAAAGTTAAGACTGAACCTACAGAACAAGAATAGTCAAGACAAGGAGTGATCACCAACCCCGGCCCTAGCGCCCACCAAGGTTACCGTGCACCACAGGTTATTATTACGTGTGCACCCGTAATGATAATCGGTGTTGCCAGGTAATTTTGGCGCCCGCTAGTTCCGAACTTCCTGATCCAAAAACAGAGATTTCACACAATAAAAGACCTAGACTAGCTTCGCCTTCACAACATCAGCAACACGACAACGTCCACTAGCACGATAAAGGTTAGCCCTTCCGATCATCCCGTCCGCAGGTAAGCGGGTGAGTTCGTCGTAGACCACCGCTTCCGCCCCGCTTGTTGTTATCGGTAATCGATGCAAAAGTGCGGACTAAAGTGAAGTGTGACATGACATCCTTACAGGCAAGCAATCTGTACTACTTATATGCATTAACTAGCACTAGTTAGAAAATCGGATCTCTACACAACATAAACGTTCATATCCTTATTTTCTAACATTTTATATATTGACATACATGGCTAGTCGGTCGGAATTTCCCCTTGTACAACCCATGTACAATTTTCTTTCTTTTCTAAAAATATTTCGTTGTGTTTTATTTTTGAAAACTTCGTTTTCGAGCCAAAACCGGTTATAGTCTAGATTTTTCAAAAATACTAGTTCGCTATAACCTTGGCTCTGATACCACTTCTGTCACACCACGCCAATGGCGGAAACACGTGGCGCGACGCTCGAAAGCATATCAAAGTCAAGATTAACACAAACTATATTTAATTATAAAAGATCATTATATTAAGATGTCGGGAAGGAGTACCTGGTTTCAAACATTACTTAAAACCACAAACATTAAGTTTTAAAGTGGGGTGTTTCCGTTTATGTCCCAACCCGATGGTAACAATAAATGAAATCCCAACCAGTGTCCGACATCCCAAATTCCACCGTACTAGCCGCATACCTGTTCAGCACTTAGTTACCTGAAAGATATGTTTAAAAAGACGTCAATATATAAAATATTGGTGAGTTCACAGGTTTTAGTTTTGTAATTACAACGTTTTTACATCCTGTGCAGATCCAGCACAATTTGTGGCCTTTGTATGGAGTAGCTAGCTCCTACAAACTATGATGATAAGCAATCCCCTGAGTCCCATAACTAGGGCTGCAAACGAACTGAACTTTCAGCGAACAGTTCATGAACCGTTCAGCGGGAAGTTCGTTTGTGTTCGTTCGTTTAATAAATGAACGAACACGAACAAAAAATTATGTTCGTTTACTTAAACGAACGAACACGAACAAAGGTCACGTTCGTTCGTTTATGTTCGTGAACGTTCAGTAACGTGTTCATTTGTGTTCGATAGTTTATTAAGGTTTTTAATTTTTATACTTTTTTATATTCTTTTATTTTTATTTATTTTACCCTATATATATATATATATGAGATCAATAAACCTACTTTTTGTATCCAAACTCATTATATGTTTCCACGTTCTAGCGTTGACGCCATCCACCTCCAAAGCCCTTCTCTAGTACTAAGTAGACAATTAGTTTATATTTTGGGTGGATCTAGCTAATGTCTTAATGTATGTGAATTCGATGTTATTCAAAATGTAATATATGTCTGTTTGTGTTTGTTTCTATTCATGAACACTTCTTTGTGTTCATTTGCGTTCATGAACACTTGTTTGCGTTCATTAATGTTCGTTGGTGTTCGTGTGCGTTCATGAACAAAATTAACAAACGAATACAAACGAACACGAACAAGAGTGTTTTCTTAACAAACGAACACGAACAAAAAATCTTGTTCGGTAAGTGTTCATGAACTGTTCGTGAACATATAATTTTCTTAACAAACGAACACGAACAAGGTCGTGTTTGTGTTCGTTCAGTTCGTTTGCAGCCCTACCCATAACCAAACCAAGACTAATAAATATGCCCCGCTCCAAGTCGTTTCTCGGAACCCAACGACTTAAGTTCAGAATATGTGCACCTCTTGTCTTTACCGGGTTGACGCTATCAACCAGAGGTGGGCCTCGTCAGGCACCAATAGTACTATCCAAATATTCCTTTGGTTTCATTTACCTGAATTAATGGTTATAGTAGCGAGGACCCAACCCCGAGTGGCGAACAAAAACTCAAGTACTCATCATGCCACTTATCACATTTTAACCTTTGAAAACATTTCAACATGTGATAACTTTTGACAAACATATCATTCCCCCAGTTAAAACAGTAAAATGGGGCCGTGAAACTCACCTTAATTTCCATGCTTAGCTAGCAAATAAAACCCAAAGCTTTGACCGACTTCCTCGTGCCCTATTTACCAATGAAGGACACCTTAAAGTCTATCATATATAAGCCTAGCTTATTTTCCGGTTAAAAGATAGTTTATTCAACTATCTTGACTCGTGTGTACTAGCCGAGTCTTTAAGTGTTTTAACTCGACAAACCGATCGTGACTTATTATAATTCATGAGTTCACATACGACATAGTACCCAAGTCGCGCACCTGTTACTATTCGTGTGTAAACCATGTTGGTCTAATACCACGAAACGTATAACTCATCCCGAGTAATAGCTTGTCTCGTAAATCGGATAAGTGTAGTTGCCTTGTACATTTATTTCCGAAAAATATATATTTTGAGGAAACATAATTGTAGCTATTGAAATAGATTAATAGCAATTGTCACATCTTTTCCCGAATCCGAGTATCTTACAAATCTCGAGACTTTGCTTTTTATAAAAAGTTTTCCAAATGAAAATCGAACGTTTATGCATCTTGAATCCGAACGACAAATATATTGTAGTTATCGAATAACCTTTAAAAAAAAAAAACTCGTCATACTTGACGCTTGGTAACCAAAAAGACCATATATTTGTTTGAGAGGTTGCCCGGAATAGACTATTATTGTTACAAATAATCTTTGTCAAAAACGTCGTGATTTTGCATAAAACTACATTTATCAAACACTTGGAAAGTTATTTATAAGAACGCACAACAATATCACATTTGTTGTGCTTCGGATTTTATAAAAATTTTGGCAGAGTTTCCTCTGTTTTTGTACAAACCAGACAACACAAGTCGTCTACAATTTTCCCAAAATCGACACCAAAACAAGACAATCAATCCATTAATACAATTTCCGATTTCAACTAGACGTTTATACGTTTCGACAACCATATAATTTATACTATTTATATAAATATACACAATTTAAGTCCGATAATTAACCATGTCACGCTAATATACGAAACCAAACATCCGACTTATACTTTCTGTTTATTATTTTTGGTCCGTTCGCGAGTTAAACTCCGGTTTTATTTGTGTTTATATTTTATAATATGCAATGCAAAGTAAACACAAATAATTATACCAAAACGTGCGCGCGCGACTTGATGCGTCTAGAACGACGTGTTCGACCGAGTCGACATGTTTGACCGAGTTGACTCGGTCTGATCCGTTGACCAGCTGACCGAGCTTGCCCGCGTGTTGACCAGACTCATGTTTTGGCTAGATCTGACCCGTAACTGAGATCCCGAGCCGAACCCGACTCGCAAAACGAACCCGAACCTCGACCAAAACCGGGTCAGATCTGACCCGGGACCTAAACCCGCGGGATCAACCACCACGACTCGAAACCACCTTCAAGACCACCACCGGTCAGACCACCACGACCACCACAATCACCCCCGACATCACCCGAGCACAACCGAGACAGATCGGACCATCACCACCGTCCCAGCCACCTAATCCCGACCAAGAACCCACCAAGTCTGCAACAACCACCGCCTACAACCTTCTGCACGACCGCCATGAACAACCACGACCGCCTACCACCTCAAAACCACCATCATCGGGCCGCAAAACCACCAATCGGGCCACTTCACTCTGTCACAACCAGATCCCGACCAAAACCACCACTAAAGCCACCTCTGTGCTGCTGTTTTCTGCGTGTTTCGGGCTGCAGAACCACCGCACAGCCACCACCGTGGGTGGTGGTGGCCGATCGCTGCCATAGGGAGGAGGAAGGGAGGTTGCGGGTGAGTGTAAGGGTAGAGAGAGAGAGAGATGCAGATTTTAGAGAGAGAGTAGAGAGAGAGAGAGAGGTTGCGGCTGATGCAAATGAAGAAGAAGAAGCATCTTATGCTTTTTATACTTAGGGTTAGGTAGGTGGGTTGTGCACCGCGTATCGAACCCGTATAAACGTATTTCGCTCCGGTTTTATTTTAGGTTCGAAAATAAGTTATAAAAATCATTCGGTTTTGTTTGTAATTAAAAACACAACTAAACCGAGCAATTTAGTTATTATTCTCGTAACTCGACGCGTGAAAACGGAACACGCGTCAGAATCGCGTTAATCGACTCGGTTGTGTTATCCTTCATTTAAATGATCCGATAACTTTCGAAATTCAATAAGAAACATTATTTATAATAAATAATTATTCCGAAAGTTTAATAACGGTTAAAACCACGCGTTTTGACGTTCGAATCCCACGTCAGTTCCTCTCCGCGTTCTCCAAGACGCTGCGTTTTTGGCCGTTTACCGCGCCGATTTCTCATTCGATCGCATCGATAGTAAATACATGTCGTATTTACATTTATTAGCCTTATGTTAGTCCACTTTGACAAATTTTCACTGATGTCTGTTCGTTACGTTAATTACGCGAAGTCTTTCTTTAAAGGCATCAAGACTTCAACGAACTTTCAAAAGGACATCGTAGGACTCATACCAGCTCAACTAACCATAATTAACCTTAAACCATGTTAAGTATTTCTAAAACATGATTAGAATCACGTTAATCGTTGTACGAAATTTGCCGGTTGTCACACTCGCCATTAGTGTTTATATGTAAGGTGTAACGCAACTAACTCACCACACCTTTGACACCTTGAAAACTTACTAGTTTCTTATTAAAACTACCCTCTTAACTTGTTGGCATATATTTGTGTTCAAAGTTTTGTGAAGGGTTCAGGGTAATAGCTACACAATAGAATTTCAATACACGCCAATGCACCTGTAAATTCACCATTGCGTTGCGCACCGAAATGGTTAATTTACCTTGCACGGACGTGTTACGTCCTTCTATTATGCAACCACAAAGTTATCTATACGAAAATTATAGTTTTTGTTTTTTTTATTAAGAGGTAGTGGAACATGTTTTTTTTTTAGTGTCAAGGAATATTATCAAATAGATGTTTTATCCATATATGTTTGAGTTAAGCTTACAAGTAGTAATGTGTAGTGAGTGACATGCACATATAGTAATTTGCGAAAATGTAATACTTAAACGATCAAATATAAATTTCTAGATATGGAACAAATTCCTAATTTATAATGAAAGCAAATAAGATCAATTCAGCAAAACCCACAATCAAGTTGCAAATCATGAATACATTTAAATTGAATTTGTAAATCAAGTAGGACATCTAAATTAGAATGTAAACAAGTATGCCATGTAGATTTTAGTTGACATGGTTAGGTATAATTCGAGTTGTGATGAAGCAAACATAGATATGAACATAGACAGAGAAAATAAAGTTCATGGGTTTTTTTTAAGCGGTAATCGTGTTCAAGTTTTTAGGCAATCAAGATGGAAAATGTTGCTTATGGAAATTTAGTTTATGGGCGAACATGATGGAAAATCATGATTAAGTTTATGAAAATGAGAAATCATGTCTTGGAAAATATTGGTAATGAGTAACTATAGGAAAAGCTGGTGTAGAAAAATGGAGAATATCAACAACGAAGAATCATTTTTATAGAAAAATATAGATTTATATAAATTTATTATAGATTTACGAATAACTAAAATTTTCGTCGTAATGAAAAAATGTAATAATTTTTTTTAGATAATCAAGTTTGTGGAAAATGATGAATATAGAAAATATATTATTTTATTTATGAAAATCGGGTTTGTGGAAAATTATCAACATAGATAACACATAATCTTGATTATAAAGTCAAGTTTGTGAAAAGTTTTGGTTATGAAAATATAGTTGCTAAATATTAGTTTATGATAAATTTAAAAAAAAAATTCATGGTTATACAAAAAGAATAGAAGATAATGTGTAGGGGAGTTTGGTTCACGGAGAGTTTAGACGATACATATATATGTTTATAGAAATCAAGTTTATGTAGGATAAGGAGATAAACAATTAGGTTTATGAAAACTTACATTTGAAAAATATAGATTAAAACTTCTATTTTTTTTTATAGATAGAGGATGACCATGTTTATGGAAAGGTATGTATATTATGAAATCGTGTTTTAAACAAGACAAAGGTACTTGGAGAATTATATTCATGAAACAAGTAGGAATAAACGAAAAACTTACTGGGTTTACGTTCTACTGTGGCCAACAAAATTTTATTTTCTAAATTGATTATGAGTAAGGGTAAGGATGATTGAATTGTGTGAGGATAAATGATACAAACTAAATGGGTTTATATTGGATAGTTCAGTGAGTCGGAGAATTTAAACATAATTTTTTTTTTTTTTTTTAAGTAAGCAAGCTTGAGGAAAGGTCAAAGGAAAGAGGTAGAAGCAAGACAAGAAAGCAAGAGATGGATTGAGGAGAAACATAAACAAATAGCATGCAAGAATTGGGGTCACCCATGTTGGACTCTTAAGGTTATAGTCTAGGTCATGTATCTAATAACCTAATTCTCTATAACCATGCAAGAATTGGGGTCACCCATGCAATTTTTTTTCAAAAATAAGTTGGGTCAAACATAAATTTTTATATACGTGTCGATACACTTTTATGCTTATTTTTATATAAGTTTTTAGTTTGTCTATGTTTAAACGTAAATTTTGTTCGGAAAGGAGGCCAGTCAACTATAATACAATTTTACTAGACGGGACAAATTCCAGTAACTTTAGGTTATGTTTCGAGATATCGTGACAACGCGCAACAGATAAAGTTAAAGTTAGTAGTTTGAAATAAAATGGATCAACTTATCTATCTATACTATATTACAAAGCATTTGACAAGGACTTCTTAAAAATTAAGAGGTACAAGGATATTTGCTTATCATACAATACCTAATGCACATCTTAACTACTTTTTAGGGGCAAATTTGTCTTTTGAACTTGTCTTTAACTACACCACGTTATAGTTAATGAACCAAAGTAATATCAAAGACTTTACATTAGTCATCTACAATTAATCCATTAGTAATATTAAATGTTTGTACAAGATAATATTAACAAGTTTGTCTTTAATTACACCACATTATTTTTTGTTTTTTAGATATACTTTCTGACCATTGTAGAGTGGCTAGGGGATTCCCCTTCTAGGGGGTTGTGATGATCTCTGCCATAACATAGAAAATTCGCCTTCCAAAAAAAAAGTAGATGTAGTGGTCGGGGTACGGGGTAGTCGTGGTCGTGGTTGTGGTAGTAGTAGTAGTAGCAAAAGTGGTGGCGGTGGTACCTAAATATAATCGGTGTTTAAGACAGAGCGAGTTAGAAAATACTTTCCAAAAGAGACTTGGTTACACCCGTCATATCGCGCGGGCTAACCCACTAGTAATAATTTAATAGGTACCCGTTCTGGAGCTCTCTTTACGTGCTCGAAAAGTCATTATTAGGTCGACATGTTAAAATAATTTAACCGGCCACTACAAGATAACTTTATTTTTATTTGGACATTACCATAATAACACTAGCTAAACTTAATAAAATTTAGTTTTTAAATAAATGCTTGCGTTCCCATTCCTTATTTAAATAAAAAAATCAGTAAAAGTGACATGTAAGTATCTTTAAATAAACAAAAGTCGTCGAATTGAGGATTTTAACCATTCAAACTTGTGATACCAAACATATTTACTACGTTATCCTATTTGCTAGAAACTCTGAACATGTCTTAACTAGTTTTCCAACATTTTTTTTTAGTGTATACATTGTACTAAAAAACATGCATTAATATTTATTTATAATATCTTTTAACGTTAGTTTATGGATGTTATTTCATCGGGTAATTGGTAATATGTTTTCTAGTCTACTTCAACATTAACATTGTGGCATTTTCTATGGTTTTATATTTATTTATTATTGGGCTTATATGTTTGTTAAGTGTGTTTCAGGATAATGGGCTTATTGCTTGGCTTGTGGGCTTTGCTGCTTGTGGGCTTAAGCTGCTGGGCTTATAACATTTCACCGACTCAGTTGATTGAGAGCTATATAAGCTTGTTATTATTGTTAGTTTGTTGTCAGCGGTGGATCCAGAAATTTTTTCCAGGGGTTCACTTTTTTAGATGCTCCGATTTCATATGACGGACATAAAAATTTTCTGGTCGGGTAACGTTTGGGGGGTTTTACAATCTTCAAATTCATCAAGTTTCGTTTGATTTGGTGGTTAATTGTCAAGATTTTAGTGAGTAAATTGTTAAATCAAGTGATTTGAAACAAGATTCGGGGAAAATTAAAGCATTCCATGGCTGAATTGGAAGATCAGTGAGTGATTATGTGATTTGATAGTTTGATTTTTCAAGCGAGAGATCATCATCGTTCACACACTAGTGTAATAGTGTGTATAATATGTTTTGTTCATTTAGTGGGTGCAAACTGTGAAATTGTATATCACAAAATTCAAAGTTTTGTTTACGATTTCTTTAAATCTCAACATGTCAAGAATCAGTGCATACAATTTTAGGAGTGAGTGAGAATATAGATTTTTTTAATCATATCTTTGTTTGGGGGTTTTAATTCTTATTTTTCATTAAAGATAACTATGGTTATAACTTATAAGTCTCCTTTTATTATGTAAGCTAGGTACCAACCAGACGTAAAACTATAAAACCATAAATCCAGTCTTACATAAGATATTAAGAATTAATATATATATATCTATATATCTATATATATCTATATACACATTACAAAGGAGGCATGGACAAATATGTTCAAATTGTCCAAAGTTAAGATCACATACCAAGGGTTTCTTTACAATTTTTTAAATTTTACCACTTTTCTTCCCTAAATGCCCCTAGAAGATAATCAACTTTTATATGAAAACTCACCCAAACCAAATAAACACACGGGATAACAATATTTTTGAACAAATTTCATATAATGGCGATGAAAGATAATAATTTATGTTACCAATAATCTTATATCAACTAAACTTGTATGAGTTTCAAAACTTTAAAATACGTGTCGTTCATTAGGTATTGGTTAAAGAATTGTCTGTATGTTTAGAAAATTTAAAGTTGGTGTAGTCTTTTATTGATCTGCTTCAGTAGGAGAAATTCCATTGTCTGAAAATTATTTTTTCAAATATATCCAAGTCCAGTCTTTGTTCTTAATGATTCATTCTATGTGAATAACTCATCTTCACCAATGAAACGTACTCCAATTACCAAAAAATGCCTAAAAGATTATTGTCTTGGATTACAAACTTGTAGATGATAATTAGTTTGGAAATAGTAAAAAAAAAAAGAAGCTTAAAAGTGTATTTTTTAATGAACAAAGGTACAAAACTATATATGCTACACCAATTATTAACAAAAATATTTCTAATCTACTTGACCAACCAATTTCAACCTGTACGCTAACATCTTTTGGCCTGTCAACATCTCTTAAAAATGTTATAAGGATGGCAACTCCCCCCCTCTCTATATCTATACTACTATACCTATACTACTATATAATTTGTTCTAGAGGGATAGGATTGGAATTTCACATCAACTTAACAACCTTCATTTAATAAACTCTATTTAATAAAGTTATATATTTAATAAACTTCATTAAATTGATTATATTTAATAAAAGTTCAAATATAATATGGACAACATTTTTTATATTGGTAACTATTTTTATTTACTAGTTGTGGGAGATATATTAGACATATGATTAGAACAATGTCTTTTGCTTAAGTTGGGGACTGAATCTCCTTAGCATGTCTATTGGTTCACCTAATGAGTAAAGGTTCGTTTGACCATTGATTAAACCAATGAGCCGATTAAATGATTGACGACTCTAATAAGAAGGTGTAAGCACCTTCTTTGGGAACCAACATACAGAGAAAATGCAACAATCTGCATTACAACAGTTGCCATGTTGCTAATTTCACTTACATATGTAGCTATGCATCTTTTTAAATAAACATAATAGTATGTTATAAATTACCTTTGAATATATATTGTAAACATAACAATATTAGTTTCTATAACGTTACACCAGACGTGTAAAGGACATATTTTTATATGGGTACAAATTTGAAGATGTAACGCGGTAGAGTTGTATTTAGCGCAGTCACCATTCTATGAAACCACTGTTTTTATATTGTGTCCCCGCCGCAACGCGCGGGCACCCATCTAGTATCTGCTAAAATAAGATACGTTTCATTATTTATTCTTAAGCAATCCCTAATTGAAATCCCATTCAACAAATTAAAACAAGAACACAAGAAATTAACACGATAATCAATTAATCATAGTTTAAAAAAACAAATTAGAACATACATGAGAGAGTGAGGGGAGCAGGGGGCTGCTGAAGACTAGAGAGGACAGACGGCGTCGTGGAGGCAATCGACGGAGAAAAAGAGGAGGGTTGGAGGTTGTGGATAGACGGATGAGGTGGAGCTGGAGGCTGGAGAGAGTCGTGGAAGCAATCGACAAAGAGAAAGACTGAAAGAATAAGTGGGTTGTGTGGAGGAAGTCGACAGAAAAAAAGTTGTCCCATGAGAAGGAGTTGTGATGTTTGAAGTGAGAAGGAGGGTGGGTGTGAAGTTTGAGGGTGAGGGGTGTAGGTCGTGAGAAGGAGCTGTGATGTTTTAAGTATAGAAGCCTTAAACAGAAAAAAAAACGGAGCAAAATATTTGAAGCTGTGAAGTGTAGACATGTTTTGAACCCGGATCTATAGATTAGAAGGGGAGGGAAATAACATTGGAGCAGCACTTAGTTGATTTGTTTATAGCTTCCTTTGTAATATATTTAGGTGTTCCACTATTTTCTATATATAATAACACTAAAAGTTATAAACTGAACGGGTTCCTAGAAATCTAATTTAGAACCGTAGACTTTACTGAAATACTTTGATTTCCATCATTCACGCACTGCAACATCACTACACTGAAACAAAATTTTGAAAGCGACACCCTACTGATTTTTTTTGTTTATTTTTAATAAATAATATATTTAAAAGTAATAACTTAATATTTACCCTGTAGAACCCCATAGCTTCTAAATCAAAAACCAAAATAAATTTATCTCTAAAAACCCCATTACTTCTAATAATCATCTCGTAAATTAGTCGTTGGAATGAAGAAAAGCAGATTTTGTTAGTCATGGCGTATAAAGATATCTGAAACCACTGCTGTCCATGGAGGACTTCATATTGGAACGTGTTGGTGGAATTCAAACCGCACAACTGATTCGCTCGCACGAAAGTGGATGGATCTCAACAACAAGTATGACTGATGGAACAACAAATATGGATGATATACTCCGATTTCCACCATTCACGCACTGCAACATCAATTCACTGAAACACAATTTTGAAGGCGACGCTCTACTGATTTTTTTTGTTTATTTTTAATAAATAATATATTTAAAATTAATATCTAATTTTTCATTTAAATATATTGAAAGGTTTAATTTTTTTTCATTTAAACCAAAAAACAAATATCTAATCGTCACAGAACAGTAATGAAGAGATATGTACCCGCGCGTGCGCAGAAAGGAAGCTCACATGCACGTCAGCGCAAGAACGTGACGTGGAGTTCTAGAAGACGGCGCACGCAGCCACAAAAAGGACAGGTGTCATCCGACAAGAGCAGGACACATAGCCAATCAGAGGCGTGAATTCCCTGCTCCATGATTGCCTGCCAGTACGAGGTACGAGAAAGGACGAAAAGGACAATGACAGGACACGTGGACCAATCGCAGAGGGACAACACAAGAAATGACAACGGTCACAATAGTACAAGACAGCTGCCATTCCTATTACAGCCAATCACAGGCCACCTGAGGAGCCTATAAATACCCTCCTTCGTTATCAGAAGAAGGGATCGATTAATCAAGAGAGAATTTATATCATAAGCTGTGAGAAATAGATTATAGTCGAAACTCTGTAATAATCTTATAACAGTGTCTTGTATTTGTCTTATCAATTAATGAGAACTACGTCATTTCTTATATTCATACATTAGCATTGTTATATTGGATTGTTAGATTGGTGTTTCTTCATTGGCGCCATCCGTCTTTTGAGTTCTCAAGAACAACAACTAAAAAACTTCTATTTCTCAGAAAAACCAGCTATGAATTCTTTACCAGCAACGATAAACTCCCCGGTGGGCATGTCTGGCACTGGTGTTGCTCAGGCAAACACCAGCCAGCCCGACAGCCACACGGAGGAGCAGTTTCACGGCACAGATGTGGGCCACACTCCGTCCTCCGGGACGAGGCAAACCCCATCGTTTCATTTTGCAACTGATAATGTTCAAGGTTCACCCGCTGGTCAGACTGCGCCGATGGTTAGTCCGGAGGTGTGGTATGCGCAACAAAAAGAAGCTCTGAAACAAGCATTCATAAACAAGATTAAAGAACAACAGCTGAGAGAAGCATCCCGCGCTCTGTCCTTCAGCGAAGGAAGGCCTGTTGTAACATCGCAAAATTTTCCCCAAAATTTTAATACATAAAAAGCCCTTATATATATATATATATATTTTATTACACCTTTATCATTAATATTATACAAATGTGCCTAAGTCTTTATTTATCCTAACTCACAACTTATATACATACATAAATGTATATAAATAATAATAATAATAATATGATTTTAAATTCTTTTTTTTTTTTCATATACAAGATTTTTTTTTTTAAATAAAGCCTTGAGTCAAATAGTCAAAGTCCTAGTCAAAGTCTTAGTCAAACAGTCAAAGTCTTAGTCAAATAGTCAATTCATCATAAAACCTTACTTTATGGTGTTGACCAATTTTAATGGCTAAATGAATCCAAAACTAGTATAAAAACCCACCTATGACCCATTATACTTTGCACCTCTAATTGTTTCAATCCGATTAAACTTTCCCTCATACCTTTCTTCTATAGTCTATTACTTCTACACTTGAAGCTTTGATTATAAGCTCTTGTAATTGGCAACTTTGGGGCTACACATATTCTATTTCTCGAGACTTAATACTTTGCTAAGGTGAGTTTTACATAGCCCCTTTTCTATTTATCACCATTTTTGGGGTGAAACATGTTACAACATCATTTATGCAATTCAATCATCAATGTGTCCATGTGTTTTTCTATGTTGCATTATGTCTTGAACATGACTAGGGTAAGCACAATTCTAGCATAATCATTAACATTGATCAGCCGACGGTATACATTGATAGATCTATTGGACTGACAATCCCACCCGGATACGTGCCTCCTACAAAGGTAGCGTGGGTGTTTGTTACTGCAATAGAAACGAGTGAACCATGAGCGTATGGGATGTACCACAATACAACAGTCACAAGGGTTGATTATGCACTCGATTTACTTCTAGTATGTTTTCACATATGGACTAGACTTGCCATGACACATGAATTGCACAACAATTTTATTCGATTATCAAAACCTATGTAATTCTCACCAACTTTTGTTGACCCAAAATATTTTCAACTTAACATGTTTCAGGTTCTACTTGTTTGAAGATTCGAATTAATGCTTGAAGATGTGTGCATAGTTTTATTCAATTTGATGTACGAATTCTTGTAGAACAATTGTATGTAATTTATTTAAATCATTTAATGAAATTTATTATTCACCATGAGCTACTGAACAATCATCAATACGTGACATCCCGATGTTTCCGCCATCGGTTGGGGTGTTACAGATTGGTATCAGAGCCATGGTTATAGGGAATTAGGTTATTAGAAAAATAATCTAGTCTATAACCATAGGATTATAACTAGTATTTGCTTCTTTTACTTGCCATTCTCTATCTCCCTCCTACTTCTTATCCCTACTTTCATCCTTACAAGAAGGTTGCTCTCCACCATTGGATCTACTCTTAGACTAACAGGACAAAATCCTCAGGTTTAGCCTGAACCACCTTGAGATCTCGTCGAAGTTCTAGATTTTAATAACGAACACGTGCAATCTGGAAGGGAGAACGCCTGTATTCTGAGTCTTCTGTCTAGGCTGGCATTGCGCATATATCCCAATCAGACGAGGGACCCGGATGCCTACCTGGGAATTCTCGGGATGAGTGTTCACTTATAGGCTAAAGCATGTCTTCATATGTTATTAGAATTTAGAATCTTTGATAAGTCAACGTTTTCGTTTATTCGTTTTAATTAAATGAATAAATGATTACATTCCTTATATTACCTCATTGTCCTTCATTCAACCCATATCTTATTGAACATTCATTACCCAAATCACTTCCGTAACCGATGCCCTAAACTAAACAGAGATCAAGATCCTCCAGCTACCTAACCGCAAGTCTCACCATTTGACTATTGGTTGCTTTTATTCTATGTATTGACGCTATTTGATTCAAGTAATAAAATATTTGTCTGAGAGTTGTTACATGGTGCATGATTGTTTGAATGTGAACTAATTATATAAATCTATACAACTACAACTCATATACTATGCTTGTTATACTTGCTTGCATAAACATGTTATCAATTTGCAACCTATGTGTATAATAAATGCTGCACTTAATAGAGGTCATCATGCCTTTTCAACAGTCGGGAGAGGCCCTACAACCTGCTCCACGACTGGTGGAGGCTATCGAACCTACTCAACGATTGGTAGAGGTCATTATGCCTTTTCAACAGTCGGGAGAGGCCCTACAACCTACTCCACGACTGGTGGAGGCTATCGGACCTGCTCAACAATCGGTGGAGATATAGAAGGACGCAAAACTTTAATGTAAGGTAAATTGGTGATTGCGGTCCGGAACGTAATCATGAATTTACAGGTACGTTAAGGTAGTGTGAAATTCTATCAAGGTTTTCAGTAAATAACCAATTATAAACTCTAGTTACCTGGTAGTTCATTTAGTCTTTCTATAGTCAATCAACTCATGCATTTCTTTTAGGAGTCCTAAAACTTAAGATTCTTATTCTCCTTGCTATTTCAGATGAACCTAATCCAACCCTTAAAACTCACACATATCAAAACTCTTACCCAAATTATTCGAAACAGTTTATTCTGTTACCTATAAATTTATGTCATGCCTTAACTCGAAACTTCCCAAACCACCCTTGTCCTAATTTCTACCCAATCACCTTCAACCCTGTATTTTCAATAAACTTCGGGACGAAGTTTCCAAAAGTAGGGGAGACTGTAACATCGCAAAATTTTCCCCAAAATTTTAATACATAAAAAGCCCTTATATATATATATATATTTTATTACACCTTTATCATTAATATTATACAAATGTGCCTAAGTCTTTATTTATCCTAACTCACAACTTATATACATACATAAATGTATATAAATAATAATAATAATAATATGATTCTAAATTCTTTTTTTTTTCACATACAAGATTTTTTTTTTTAAATAAAGCCTTGAGTCAAATAGTCAAAGTCCTAGTCAAAGTCTTAGTCAAACAGTCAAAGTCTTAGTCAAATAGTCAATTCATCATAAAACCTTACTTTATGGTGTTGACCAATTTTAATGGCTAATTGAATCCAAAACTAGTATAAAAACCCACCTATGACCCATTATACTTTGCACCTCTAATTGTTTCAATCCGATTAAACTTTCCCTCATACCTTTCTTCTATAGTCTATTACTTCTACACTTGAAGCTTTGATTATAAGCTCTTGTAATTGGCAACTTTGGGGCTACACATATTCTATTTCTCGAGACTTAATACTTTGCTAAGGTGAGTTTTACATAGCCCCTTTTCTATTTATCACCATTTTTGGGGTGAAACATGTTACAACATCATTTATGCAATTCAATCATCAATGTGTCCATGTGTTTTTCTATGTTGCATTATGTCTTGAACATGACTAGGGTAAGCACAATTCTAGCATAATCATTAACATTGATCAGCCGACGGTATACATTGATAGATCTATTGGACTGACAATCCCACCCGGATACGTGCCTCCTACAAAGGTAGCGTGGGTGTTTGTTACTGCAATACAAACGAGTGAACCATGAGCGTATGGGATGTACCACAATACAACAGTCACAAGGGTTGATTATGCACTCGATTTACTTCTAGTATGTTTTCACATATGGACTAGACTTGCCATGACACATGAATTGCACAACAATTTTATTCGATTATCAAAACCTATGTAATTCTCACCAACTTTTGTTGACCCAAAATATTTTCAACTTAACATGTTTCAGGTTCTACTTGTTTGAAGATTCGAATTAATGCTTGAAGATGTGTGCATAGTTTTATTCAATTTGATGTACGAATTCTTGTAGAACAATTGTATGTAATGTATTTAAATCATTTAATGAAATTTATTATTCACCATGAGCTACTGAACAATCATCAATACGTGACATCCCGATGTTTCCGCCATCGGTTGGGGTGTTACACCTGTCACCATATCGGAAGGGCCATTCAGAGCCGCAGGACATATCGGCGGAAGCAATCATATCACTGACCCAACTTGGAGGGAAGACTCCGACGAGTCACAGAGTCGTTTTCAACGTGACACAAGCCAGTACTTGACCAACACCGTTGATCGAGCACACTTGTTGTCCGGCGAGGACGATCTCACACAACCTCACTATCCCCCCTCATTCAGTGAAAAATCAAAGTTCACACCGCGCTTGCCACGCTGCCCGCACGAACAAAAATTCCAAGTACTCTGGGAAAGTTCGACGGCACCGGCGACCCTGAAGACCACCTAAGAAGCTTCGAAATAGTAGGAAAATGCGCACGGTGGAGCCTACCAGCATGGTGTCACATGTTCGCGCAGACGCTTACGGGCGCAGCGCGAGTATGGTTCGACAGCCTACCAAACGGCAAGATTGACAATCTGAAAGAATTGACTGACAAATTCTCAGACCACTTCAGCCAAAACAAGAGGATTGAGCGCGATTCCACAGACATCTTGCAAGTCAAGAGGCGTGAGAATGAATCCATCGAGGACTACATCACCAGGTTTAATCGAGAGGCCTTGCAGATCGGACCGATCGGGTTTGAACTTATGAAAGCAACATTCACCCAAGGAGTGAGGTGTGACTCACTGATCCGCACTTTAGTCGGATGTACAGGCATGCCCAACACTTGGGAAGAGATCATGCGCGGCGCAAAGAACTACGCTAAAACTGAGAGAGAACTTTCTGTTTGGAGCAGAATTCAAGCGCCGCAGTACACGGACACACAAGCACAAGCAGTGCGCAACAGAAATAACAGGAATGAGCGAAGGGGAAAAGGGAATGTCTGGACGAGGCTCCAAGGAGCCAACCAGACAGTGACAAAGCCCTCCGCACCCCAAGAATATCAGCACAACACGTCACTTGTGCATAAATCCGGTAGGCGGAGTCACAACAACTGGACTCCTTTAACAAAAACACCAGCGCAAGTCTTAGCCACAGAAAATGTTGACTTCCCGGAACCAAAAGTCATCAAGCGCAGGGAAGGGCTCGACCATAACAAGTTCTGCGCCTACCATCAAGACATTGGTCATGATACTGACAAATGCTATCAGCTGAGGCAAGCAATCGAGGATGCGTTGAAAACCGGTAAATTGGGACATCTGTTGCAAAATGTGGAGCGCAAACAAACAGCGGGCCCACCGCCTAAAAAGATAAAAAATGTGAGTATGATGATACATAGCAGTGGGTACCGACTTCAAAAGCGAAAGCCAGAAAACATAGCAGAATGGAAAGAGCAACAAGTGTGCTTCCCGGTGGTCAAAGGCGGCCCGTCCGCTACGCGGGCAATCATTGTCACGGCCATCTTTGACCACTACAGAACTACCAGAGCTTTCATGGATACCGGCAGCAACTCGGATATCATGTACGGACAATGCTTCGACTTATTGGACGAGGAAGACAAGCAAAGACTGCGTCCTATCAACTCCCCAATCATGGGATTTTCAAACGAAGTCGTGACCCCGCTCGGGGAGATTTCTTTCCCCCTCACCTTGGGAGCACATGGGCGTTCACGAACTGAAGAAGTCACCTTCCTTGTCATCCCGACGAAGTCCAAGTATGATATCATCCTGGGACGAGACTCTATGGCCTCGTACAACATGGTCACCTCTACAGTCCATGGCGCAATCGGTTTCCCCACCCCAAGTGGTGTGGCAATCGTGTGGGCTAACAGGGAATGCGCCATGACAACAGAGTCCCATCCAGCCAAGATGCTAAAGCCGTGCCCGCGCACAGAGCCAGAAAAGTGGATCTTGAATCCAAAGTTCCCTGATCAACCCATCACACTGGGACCAGCAATCTCAGAGAACATCAGAGATCACCTGAAGCAGCTCCTCCGAAAAAATATAGACGTGTTCGCGTGGCAACCATTGGACATGACCGGCGTTCCGCGCGAACTTGCCCAACACAAGCTCAACACATACCGCTCCGTAGAACCCATCGCCCAAAAGCGCCGAAGCATGGGCGCCGAGAAAACGCAAGCAATGAATGAGCAAGTAGGAGAGCTGTTAAAGGCCGGAATCCTAAGGGAAACACGGTATCAAACCTGGGTTGCCAACCCAGTGATGGTAAAGAAAAGCAACGGTGGATGGAGGATGTGCGTCGACTACACCGACCTCAACAAGGCGTGCCCAAAAGACTGCTACCCTTTGCCAGAGATTGATCTGAAGATAGACTCCCTAGCGCCCTTTCGTTTCAAATGCTTTCTGGATGCCTACAAAGGATACCATCAAATCCAGATGGCGCTAGAGGATGAAGACAAAACGGCCTTTCGCACGGATATGGGGGTTTTCTGTTACACAAAGATGTCATTCGGCCTAAAAAATGCGGGAGCCACATACCAATGGTTAATGGACCGCGCATTTGCCATACAGATAGGGAGAAACCTAGAAGTCTATGTGGATGACCTGGTAGTCAAGAGCAAGGAAGAGGATCAAATGCTGAAAGATATCGAAGAAACCTTCAAGCATTTGAAAGAAATCTGCATGAAGCTGAATCCAAGCAAGTGCGCCTTTGGGATGGAAGAGGGAAAATTCCTGGGCGTGGTGGTCACGAAAGATGGTTTCAGGCCAAACCCTGAAAAAATACAAGACATCGCGCAAATGCCCTCCCCATCCACCCTGAAAGAAGTTCAAACATTGAACGGGCGCCTAGTAGCAATCAACCGCTTTCTGTCACACCGCGCAAGCAAATCCATCCCATTCATCGAAACGCTAAAAAATTGCTTAAAAAAGAACCATTTTAAATGGACTGCAGAGGCGGAGAAGGCCTTTCAAGAGATGAAGGAATGTCTGATGGACTTACCGACACTCACCGCTCCACTCCCTAGGGAGCCCTTAACGATGTATCTATCCGCCACAGAGCAGGCGGTGAGCGCGGTATTGATGGTAGACAGAAAGTTGGTCCAGGCACCCATCTATTATGTCAGCAGGGTATTAACGGACGCAGAGTCCAGGTATACCACCATGGAGAAGCTAGTATTAGCCCTCGTTCACACATCGCGAAGGTTGCGCTGCTACTTCCAGGGCCATCCCATCAATGTGCTGAGCGACTACAAGCTAAACAATGTCCTATCAAAGCCGGAAGTCTCCGGGAGATTGGCAAAATGGGCTATCGAGCTGGGTGAGCACACCATCTACTACAAAACGCGCCCAACAATCAAAGGGCAAGTATTAGCTGATTTCATAGCGGAGGTACCCCAAGAAAAAGTTGAAGAGTGCAAAGCCGAACAAGACCCACAGCCAACGTGCGATGAAAAGGCCATTTGGAATCTCTATACAGATGGGGCCTCAAACGAAGATGGTGTCGGTGCGGGAATACGCTTAGTTAGTCCGGAGGGCGCAGAGTTCACTTACGCGATCAGACTCGAATTCAAAGCCACCAATAACGAGGCTGAATACGAGGCATTCCTCGCCGGACTACGCATTGCGCAAAAGCTGGGCGCAAAACACATCTTCGCACACGTCGATTCAATGCTGGTTGCAGGTCACATCACTGGGAAGTATGAAGCAAAAGAACCTTCCATGATCATGTATCTCCAGCGGGCCAAAGAGCTCATGGCCACCTCTCCTAGCTGCACCATCGACCACATTAAACGCAGTCAAAACAAGCCGGCGGACGCTCTAAGCAAAATGGCCTCTACAAGTTTCAGCCATTTAGCAAAAGAGGTCCGAGTTGAGACTCTAAGCGAACCGTCTGTTCCACCCAAGGAAGTCAATGTCATCCAAACGGGCGTTGACAGCTGGATGACTCCGATAGTTTCTTACCTGACCACCGGCGCGCTGCCCAAACAACGCGCCGAAGCCAGGAAGATACAACAAAAAGCCCTGCAGTATCAAATGCAAGATGGCGTGCTCTATCGGAAGTCATACCTGGGGCCATTACTGCGGTGCGTGGATGCGGTTGATGCGGATTATCTGGTACGCGAGATACATGAAGGGATATGCGGAATACACGCCGGGCCACGCATGGTGGTTGCTAAGATTATGAATGCAGGGTATTACTGGCCAGGCATGCACCTAGACGCCTTAAAAATCATCCGCAAATGCAACTCTTGCCAGCGCCATGCCCCCAACACCCTGCGTCCTAAAAACGATCTCATCCCAGTGACCTCAGCATGGCCATTTCAGAAGTGGGCCATCGACCTTGTGGGACCATTTCCAATGACGACAGGCAAAAGAAAATTTCTGATAGTCGCCATTGACTACTTCACCAAATGGGTCGAAGCCAAACCACTTGATGAGATTACGGCCAATCATGTGAAGAAGTTTATTTGGGAATTCATCATTTGCCGCTTTGGGTTACCCATGTCAATTGTCACAGACAATGGGACCCAATTTGCGGACAAGGGGTTGCTAAAATGGTATGCGGACTTGCACATCCAGCCCACATTCACCTCGGTCGCGCACCCTCAGGGCAACGGCCAGGTTGAACGTGCAAACCGAAGCATTGTAGAAGGCATAAAATCCAGACTGGGAACCAGAGGAAAGGCTTGGGCAGAGGAATTACCGAGCGTGCTATGGACCAACCGCACACTAACAAAAACGAGCACCAGTGAAACCCCGTTCAGCCTCACATACGGCTCTGAAGACATGATACCCGCGGAGATTGGATGCCCATCTACAAGAGTCCTTTCAACAACCACCACAGATAATGATCGAGAGCTGCGCACAAACTTAGACCTGGCAGAAATACGCCGCGAAAGAGCAGCAATAAGAGAAGCAAATTACAAGCAACAGCTGGAAAGGTACTACAACGCGAAGGTCAAACCTCGCACGTTCCACACAGGGGTTTTCGTCTTGCGAAACAATGAGGCCAGCGGCGCTTTCCCCAAAGGGAAGTTGGCCCCAACTTGGGAAGGGCCATACCGTATACAAGAGGTCCTCGGCAAGGGAGCCTACAAGCTCTCAACCTTAGAAGAAAATCCAGTTCCCCGTACATGGAACGCGACCCAGTTACGAAAATGCTATATGTAATACTATTCCATGATGTAACGAAGGCCGACGCGCCAATTAATGAAATGAAATGTGGCAGTTTCTTTACTTTACACGCACTTCGTATCAAAAACATAGTATGGCTAAGATACAATGTCTTAAAACTAGAAATTGCATCGAGAAATCTGCAATTTCCTAAACTGCGCGTTGCACAGCTAAAATGCAACTCGCACCCTAAACATTGTATGGCTAAGATACAATGTCCTAAAACTAAAAATTGCATCAAGAAATCTGCAATTTCCTAAACTGCGCGTTGCATGGATAAGATGCAACGCGCACCCTAAACATTGTATGACTAAGATACAATGTCTTAAAACTAGAAATTGCATCGAGAAATCTGCAATTTCCTAAACTGCGCGTTGCATGGTTAAGATGCAACGCGCACCCTATACATTGTATGGCTAAGATACAATGTCTTAAAACTAGAAATTGCATCGAGAAATCTGCAATTTCCTAAACTGCGCGTTGCATGGTTAAGATGCAACGCGCACCCTAAACATTGTATGGCTAAGATACAATGTCTTAAAACTAGAAATTGCATCGAGAAATCTGCAATTTCCCTAAATTGCGCGTTGCATGGTTAAGATGCAACGCGCACCCTAAACATTATATGGCTAAGATACAATGTCTTAAAACTAAAAATTGAAGTGAGAAATCTGCAATTTCCTAAACTGCGCGTTGCATGGTTAAGATGCAACGCGCACCCTAAACATTGTATGGTTAAGATACAATGTCTTAAAACTAGAAATTGCATCGAGAAATCTGCAATTTCCTAAACTGCGCGTTGCATGGTTAAGATGCAACGCGCACCCTAAACATTGTATGGTTAAGATACAATGTCTTAAAACTAGAAATTGCATCGAGAAATCTGCAATTTCCCTAAACTGCGCGTTGCATGGTTAAGATGCAACGTGCACCCTAAACATTGTATGGTTAAGATACAATGTCTTAAAACTAAGAATTGCATCGAGAAATCTGCAATTTCCTAAAATGCGCGTTGCATGGATAAGATGCAACGCGCACCCTAAACATTGTATGGCTAAGATACAATGTCTTAAAACTAAAAATTGCATCGAGAAATCTGCAATTTCCTAAACTGCGCGTTGCATGGTTAAGATGAAACGCGCACCCTAAACATTGTATGGTTAAGATACAATGTCTTAAAACTAGAAATTGCATCGAGAAATCTGCAATTTCCTAAACTGCGCGTTGCATGGTTAAGATGCAACGCGCACCCTAAACATTGTATGGTTAAGATACAATGTCTTAAAACTAGAAATTGCATCGAGAAATCTGCAATTTCCCTAAACTGCGCGTTGCATGGTTAAGATGTAACGCGCACCCTAAACATTGTATGGTTAAGATACAATGTCTTAAAACTAAAAATTGCGTCGAGAAATCTGCAAATTCCTTAAACTGCGCGTTGCATAATTAAGATGCAACGCGCACCTCAAACATTGTATGGTTAAGATACAATGTCCTAAACTCAAAATGGGAATTGACTAATCTGCACTTCCCTAACCAAAAGCGTCGCACTATTAGAATGCGAAGCGCAAAACATAAGCAAGTCATGTGTATATAATTCAAATCTACACTTAAACATATGCTTCACATTAGCATAAAATAAATTACTTGCGCAACAAAATTTTAAAAACAAACACATATATTCCAAAACAGGTCAGGATTACAACTAAGAGAAACATTGACAAACAAGCATGGAAAAAGGAAATGAACAATAAACAGCTAGCTTCATTCCTTGAGCTCAGAAGACGCATCGCTGAAGTCATCGTCTTCATCTGATCCAGATAGATTCAGCATCTCGCTACCTTCTGGCTGATCGCCGGGCGCTAAGTCAGCCGCCTTCATCTTCTTCATGGCATATTCGCGCCGTGTGTGCGTCAGGCCTTGTTTGTCAAATGACTCTTTAAGCTCGTAACAGCTTGGCGGTTGCGATGACCGACAACAAAATCAACCAATTCATACTTCAGCTCATCGAACTCAGCGGCCTTCTTGGCGAATACAACATCTAAATCCTACCTGTACAACGCGAACTGCTCCAAAGGCTTGCCATCCTGAGCGTGCTGATAAACTTCAAGGAAACCAGCCTTGCGCCCCACCAGCTTCGCGGCAGCGTTCACCGCGGCCACAGCTTGGCGCGTCTGGGCACAATTTTTAACATGATGAGCAACCTGCGCAAACATTCAAAAAGCATGTTTAGTAAGCATATATGCATAAAATGATGGGAAGGCATAAAAACAAAATAAACATGAACCTCAGGGACACAGCGACCAAGCACCCATGCACGATTCTCCTCCGCAAGAAGCAACTCATTTTGAGCATCCAACAGCTGCCCTTCTAACTTAAGGATCTTCTGCTGCAAGGACAGGTTCTCCTTGTCCAACCCCTCGTGCGCCTCACGCCACTGATCAATGTCTTTATCCTTTTCCCGCAACAAGTCGCGGGCCTCAACCAACTTGTCATAGTGCTGCTTCACAAGCCTTCCCTTCACATCCAACTCCTTGTAGAGCTCTTCCTTCTGCACCTCAACCTCACTGATGGGCTTCTTAGACACCTCCATCTTGGCATTTGTTTTCGCGCAAGCAACTTTCTATTGCTCCTCCCTTTCAGAGATGTGCTCCTGCAGCTTGTCACGCTCTCCGCGGAATGTAACAGCGTCCCACTTGGCACGCTTTAGCTCTGAGTGCATACGATCGCGCTCCTCAGTCACCCGCTGCAAATCCTGATGAAACTTGTGGCGGTCATGCGCCATCAACCCCCACTCACGCACAATCTCCGCAGAAGTCGACAACATGTTGGCCACACTTAAGATGTGGTCATCCATGAGCTCCCCACGCGGACGCGTAGCTTGATGCTCGCGCTCCCCAGGAGGGATGACGTTCGCCAGAAACTGACGACATTCTTCAACATTTAAAAACCGGGTGGCCGATGTCAGAGTCCAGCTGGGCACAAATATGCCAGCGGACGGTTCACCGCCCCCAACAGGAAGGGCACTCGAAAAACTAGGCCCGGGCTCCGTTGTCACCCGCTTCTCATTCTCCTCATCATCATCGACGGTCATGTCCACGCCATGCCCGTACCCCTCGCTGATGTCCGTCGGCAACACCCGTCCTTCACCACCCTCTGGAACATCCTGAGCCGGGGTGGGAAGCCGCGCGGGTGTCGGCGACCACGGAGGCGTGGGCAAACGCGCAGGCGTCGGCTCCCGCACGGGTGTAGGTTGATGAAGGGGCGGTGACTGATGCACCAGAGGGGACGTGGCCAGAACATTGCCTTGCATCTCAGTATGCACAGGCTCTTCAGTTTGCACAGCGGGAGACGCTGGCCTCGCAGGTTCAACATTGAACTCCTCAGCAATTGGGGCAATTAACACATCTTCCGATGCGCTAATGTTCAACAAATCCGCTGCAAAAATATAATGCCAAGGGTCAGCAACAAGGAAAAAGTTAAACTACATAAACAAAGGAGGGCGGATCCAAACACTTACCCAATAAACTCTCCTCTGCGGAATGGACAAGGTTGTCCAACTTAATCCTTTTTTCAACGGGAGGCGTCAGCTCCCCAGCGACCTTCTTCCCTTTAACACCCGATCGCCTAGACCGCTTCTTAAGGCGGGGCGCATCAGCAGCAACGGGCCCAACCTCAGATATCCCCGCAGAAACAGGTTTAGTCACCACCGCGCCCTGGGCCTCTTCAGTCAATTTCTCCATAGACTCCCCTTGCACGAACGCATCTGAAAGTTCAACGTAGCTTCGTTCAAAAGGCTGATAATTTTCGAAATACCTATTAACCACTTCGTGGTTTAAAATGAAAAAATAGTCTTCACCTCCAGTCGCGTCCGATTGCGGCTTTATGATGCGATGTACAAGGGAGTCATCCTCTTCAGTCTCTTCGGCTGAGTCATCCTCAACGCGCGCAGGAGACAGCCGCGGGCCTTGAACACCTGCAGACGATGGAAGTGGCGAAAGCACAGATGAGTCAGAAGACTCATCACTAGATATCACAATTAAAGGAAAGCCCGTCCGCATGAACATGTTGACGGGCGAAGGATTATCATAAAGCGGTGAGGACTCACCTGCTTCAGTAATCAGCAGCTGCGATGGAGTGGGCTCCCGCGACACATCATCCAACTTCGGACGGATGAGTGTGTCCCACGCCTTCTCCAGGATATATAGCTCGTTGTCCGCCAGCTCTCTAAAGGCGAAGCCCATATTGTCTCCGCCCAACAGCATGTCATACAAGCACTCGACATCTGTAACCAACAAACATGACCAGAGTGAATTCGCAATAACAAAATAAAATTTGCGCGGAGCGCAAAAGAAAAGACAAGTAACAACCAACCTTTGCCATCTTCAGTAAGGTGCGGATTACGACCCTTCACATCATACTTTACACTCATCCTCGCCATCACCAGGCCAGTCTCTGGGATCTCACACAAATCGACGGGATGGTTGGTCAAAGTCTTGAACCATTCCTGCTCCTTATACTCTATGAGCACAATTTTCCCAATCCCCTCGGCTGGGTCCAACCGACCCATCTCTATAGGGACAACTCCTTGGTTGATCCAAAAGAATTTGGGCTTCCATTCCCGAAAACTCTTCACTCCAGCCCCAGCGCAGGCGGAGACCCCAGCACGCGGCCTACAGGAGAGCCAACTCTCCACGAAACTCAGACTGTAAAAAACAAAAAACATGTCCACCAAGGGTTCAATCTTGTGGGCACGACAACAAAACTCAAAAAACATGAGTCTTGACATCAGGCCAGGGTGGATCTGGTTGATATGCACACCAACTGCCCGGATGAAAGTGCCCAAAAATTGGGGAACCCTAAAATTGCAGTCCCGGAAGTAACAAGCATACAACCCGATCTTCCCAACGGGGGGCTGCAATATGGTCTTGTCCGGGGCAGGCATCTCCACGCCATATGAGGAAGGGAACCCAACCCCTTTCTTAAACTTTCGGAACTCATCTTTTCCCCAAACGGCCGTCACCTCTCCGGCATGAGGCGGCCTCTTCTTCGATCCATCGTCACCCCTCTTGGATCCTCCACGTTTCTTCTTGGTAATATTTGTAATATGCTCCATTTTCTCACAAACACAACAGTTTTTTTTTAAGAAAAAATAAAGTGGATGGAGTTGCAACGATGAAGAATGCAGAGAAAATGAGAAGGAAATAATGGAAAAAGTAAACCGAATGGATGAGAAAAAGGGATTAAATAGGGGAACCACACGTGGAAGACACGTGGCTTGACGGTTTCGAATTTGAAAAGGCTACAAATCAGTGACTGACACGTCACAAGAAGAAAGAGAAACAAGCGACTCGAACAGGCCACATGGGCCCACCACGTCCCTGACACTGTACAACCATCAGAGACTTTTCGGCTACCAACCTGTCGCGTCACACACGCGGACTGACAATATTGATGTGCACATTAATTACGAGACGTCCGCAGCTTCTCCACTTGCATAACACCGCGCATAAACTCCAGACGCCGAACCAATGCGCCAAAAAAACGCGCACAAATACTTCTAACACTCTGAGTCCAGCGTCTCGCATACTACGCATACAACACACTGGACTAGGGGGACTTGAAGAGATATGTACCCGCGCGTGCGCAGAAAGGAAGCTCACATGCACGTCAGCGCAAGAACGTGACGTGGAGTTCTAGAAGACGGCGCACGTAGCCACAAAAAGGACAGGTGTCATCCGACAAGAGCAGGACACATAGCCAATCAGAGGCGTGAATTCCCTGCTCCATGATTGCCTGCCAGTACGAGGTACGAGAAAGGACGAAAAGGACAATGACAGGACACGTGGACCAATCGCAGAGGGACAACACAAGAAATGACAACGGTCACAATAGTACAAGACAGCTGCCATTCCTCTTACAGCCAATCACAGGCCACCTGAGGAGCCTATAAATACCCTCCTTCGTCATCAGAAGAAGGGATCGATTAATCAAGAGAGAATTTATATCATAAGCTGTGAGAAATAGATTATAGTCGAAACTCTGTAATAATCTTATAACAGTGTCTTGTATTTGTCTTATCAATTAATGAGAACTACGTCATTTCTTATATTCAAACATTAGCATTGTTATATTGGATTGTTAGATTGGTGTTTCTTCAAGTAACATTACTATAGCCTAACATTTAGATTTCAAATTCACAAATATTTATCCTGTAGAACCCCATAGCTTCTAAACTAAAAACCAAAATAAATTTATCTCTAAAAACCTCATCACTTCTAATAATCTCTCATAAATTAGTCGTTGGAATGAAGAAAAGGAGATTTTGTTAGTCATGGCGTATAAAGATATCTGAAACCACCGCTGTCCACGGAGGACTTCGTATTGGAACGTGTTGGTGGAATTCAAACCGCACAACTGATTCGCTCACACGAAAGTGGATGGATCTCAACAACAAGTATGACTGATGAAACACCCTCTTTTTAGCCACCATAGAAAAGCACCCTATTTTTTTTTTTTTTTTGGGGGGGGGGGGGGGGGGGGGGGATAATATTCAAAACAGAAAAACAACAATTTGTTTACCGTGGTCAACCACGGGCCACTAACCATGTTACCAGCGGCAATATTATTGTGGAGGTAGTAAGGTATCTATGTCATTTTTGGATAGCGCCGTGCCCCTTTTAATAACATATGAAAATGGTTGACGGTTAGTACCCATGAACATGATGATGTCGATGGGTTGAATAACTTACCACTGATGGTATGTTTTTATTTGAAGTCAAAATGTGTGTTTCTGAAAAACTTGACACTTCTGAGGATTCGCTACAATGGATAGTACACTACTGATTGGTATGTTAATTTTTTTTTTTTTTGGTCATGAATTAACAAATTTATTGAAATTGATATATCATTCAATTATCTCTTATCTTGTATCTCTAACGTGCACCCCCTGCGGTGCTAACATACACTGCCCTTATATTACTAATTTGTTACCAATATATAAACATTTTTTATAAGGATGAATATTTGATAGTTGATACCGGCTATTTTTTTAGTTTATTTTCTAGGGTACCCGGTATCAAACTAGTACTTTTGACACCAGGATATTGATATTTTTCTTTATTGAGTAGAATCGAACCAATATTGTCTTAATATCAATACTGATGCCGATACTTTATTCGTTTTTATAGTTTTCTCAACATGACAATATACACTCTTTTTTTAAGGATAAACATTTGGTACCATCTATTGTTTTCTTTTTCTTTTTAAGGATGGGCATTTGAACTGGTATAGTAATATTTTTCTTTATCAGGGGAGAACCAAACCATATTGTCTTAATACCGATACATATTCGTTTTTATAGTTTTCTCAATGTGAAAGTATAAAGTCTATTGAAAATGGAGTTATATTAGCAGCAAAGCATTTGTCAAGGTAACATTAGCCTTTCAGTTTTAGTATGTACGAAGTTCAAGCCGCGTCCCGTGACAACGCCAGGTTGTAAACCGCGTCACGCGGCACGACTCTAGTTTATCTTATTCTTACTACAAATTAGATGATTTAGAATTGGCGGAAATTAATAATGACACCGACTAGGGATGTCAATTGTATCGGGTGTTGGCAAGTGGGGTAATCGGCTAAAATGTACAACCCAAACTCGACTCATATTAATATTCGTATAAAATATTTCAACACCCGCACACACATAAATTCGTGCTACCGGAAGACAACCCATTTAACCCATATTTTTTTTAATGAGTCACGCATACTAATGACTTATAAGCAGGCGTTTAGTGGTGAGTAAAGTGTGACACGTAAATAATATGGTATGCTAAAACTAACATGACTACCATTTAAAATTGAAATAGACCAAACAAAAACAAAAGTATTGAGTTTTTTTTTTTTCTTTCTAAATACTTAAGTGGGTTAACTCGAACCCGACCCAATTTTTTAGATGAATCGTGCTAGTCGACCAAACCTTTAAATGGGTTGACTTGAACCAAACCCAATTTTATAGATGGATCGTGCTAGTCGACAAAACCTTCTTTTTCCTTATTCATATTGGGTTTAGTTCAGTGTCAAGAGTCACCCCTAACACTAACTATAAATAAGTTGTTTATTTTTTCATCGTAATCCGTAGCTGATCACCGATTATGAAAAATCCATCAATAATTGAAGTCGATAAAACTCTTTTCTTTTATATATAACTAGGTTAGAGTCTCGTATTAACATACGGTACATGCCCAAGTCAAATAAAAAAAATTCTATAAAGATTGTGGTATACAAGTTTTATTTTTTGAAAGTTTACTTGCATGCAAAATATCATAAAAAAGTAATGTTACTCAATAATGGATACACGAATCAACAAATGTTTGATTTGACGCGATTTAAAAACAAATAATGAAATGAATGTGAACATATTTATTGTAACGAAATGCAAATGAACATTAACATTATCTTAATGTCATTCAAAACCAATAACCACTTTCTTCGCCAAGATTTTGAATATCCACCAAATCCCCATTATCTTAATGTCATTCAAAACCAATAACTATTTTCCCAAAAAAAAAAAAAAAAAAAAAAGAGAAAATCATGGAAAGTCAATGAAGTTTTTCAATCATCCGATTTTGAATTCAATACCATTCGGATCTACCCACATCCGAAACACTAACTCCATTTCAATCAATAATTAAAACACAAAACATTCACCCTTAATAATGAATATACAAAATATAAATGTTCCTCAAGAACATGGAGAACACTAAGGGGAATATTGATGAACATACCCAACCAACCAACAATACCAACAATACCAACCAAACCTTCGGCCAAATCCCATCCATTCCATAAACAATATAGAATCCGATTATCAAACATGAACAAATTATTATATTAGTTAACAAAAACTTAATCTAAAACGTGAAAAAGCATGGAGTTTGATCTAATGTCTTAGGGTTACTGTGACACCGGGAAAACTCAGGTTAATAACTTTTATCAAACTTATAAGTATACCTTAGCAAAACATTCATAAAACACACTTAACTAAGTTAGTTGAGTCGATTGGATGATTCAGATGATCATTAGGAGTTGTTATGATGATTTGGGGAATCATCGGGAGTCGTTACGGTGGTCCGGGGATTATCGGGAGTCGGTTTATATCCATCTGTCCAAGGGTTGGTGATTCGGAGGATCACCGGGTTAAACACACACGCGAGTCTCGAGTCCTGGGAATTGGTGAATTAACGTGAACGTGTTAGTTACCGAATAATAAACATGTTACAACCATTATATATCGTGCCGATACGTGTATGCGTGAAATTATGTGTTATCATAGAAAACTGTTAGGACAAAAAGGATTGGTGAAACCACTTTTGCAAACCTTAGTCTAATTCACTTCTGTCAAAATACTCTAAGTATAGAACTGCTGAAGAAGAAGGATCAAACTGCTGAAGAAGAGATTCAGAAGTGCTGAAGAAGAAAAGTCATCAGAAGTTCTGAAGTTCAAACCAGACACTTCTACTGAAGAACTACTGAAGACAAACTACTCATCAATAGTTTGTCATTCATCAGTACTTACATGAAGATCTTTTCCACCGCCTTTGTATATCAGTAGTTTATTACTTTAGTATTTCTTTTTGCTTTATGTACAAGTTCCAAGACTGCAACTTGTTGCAACTTGTTTCTGAACTTGCTTTTGGCAAGGTTCATGTATTTGTAACGTCTATAAATAGAAGGGTTCATCCCTCTGTTTTAGACATTGATTTTAATACAAGAAATCCTTCAACACTTATTATTGTTATTTCCATTTCATGTTTATTGAGAATCCGTCAAAGTGTTTCATTCTCATTCAATACTTAGATTCTCAATAAACACTTATCATTTATTAGTTCTTGAATCCAGGGGGAGTAATAACTCCTGTTGATAAGTGTAGCTTTAAACTTATAACATTCCGCTGTGCTATCACTGATCAAGAACTTGCTAAACACTTAAGTGTCAACTAGCAAGTTCATACAAAAGAGCAATATACTGATCCAACAATTGGTATCAGAGCACTGGTTTATCTGATCACATATCAATCTAACACATTGAGAATCAGACACAGGCTCTTATTGATATTCAATAAAGGATTATAAGCTCACTTTTATCAACATCCATCACTTTAAGAGATATTTGACAAATCAATACTCTTTAAAATGGATCCTCATAATACTGGTTCTGCCACTAAACCTGCCATGCTTGTAAGAAATGAATATAACATATGGCAAAAGAGAATGGCACATACCTTATCACAGACCAACACAGGTTGTTGGAGATCTGTGATATATGGTCCTCATAAACCAGTAAATATTAATCTTGAAACTAAAGAAGAGATTCCAAAAGAACCAAAAGACTATACTGATGATGATTTCCTAAAACTTGAGCTTGATGCAAAAGCTTTTTCTATGTTGGCAATGGCACTCCCAAATGAAATCTACTCTGGCCTATTACATTGTGATAGTGCCAAAGAGCTTTGGGACTGCCTAAAAGAACAGTTTGGAGGAACTGAAGAGGTGATTGCCAACACCAGAGAAATCTTGGCTCAACAGTATGAAACTTTTGCTCACATTAATGGGGAAACTTTAACACAGCAATTTGAAAAATTTTCCTCATTAATATCTGAGCTAAAACTGTGTCTATGCTTCATAGATTTTTAAGGTCTTTACCTGATAAATGGGAAACATACTCTATAGTCTTAAGATCTTCACCAGACTTTAGCTCCCTTACTCTTACAAAACTTCATGGGAGATTACTTACTTTTGAGAGAGAAATTGATCAAAAGAAAAAGTTACAAAATTCTGGCAAAACTGCTGATGACTATCTACCAGGTAGTACAGCACTATTGGGACAAGACTCACCAACTTGTTCAAATAGTTTTGGATCTTTTGACCACATTGACATAACTGCTGGGATCTCATCTGATAGATCTTTCCCAGGTTATGACAATAATGACTTTGGTCAAACTGCTGATAACATGTGCTTTATCATGGATGATTTAAATAGTTTCAGCAGTGATGACCTAGAAGAAATGGATATTTTGCACCAACCGGCCATGTTAAGTTTAAAAACAAATAAATTTTACAAAAGGTCGGGAAGGAAGTTTCCAGGACTTAACAGTTCTACAAAAATTGGTTTTGACAAATCTAAACTTAGATGTCACAAGTGTCAAAAGTTGGGACACTTTGCTAGAGAGTGTAGAAGCTCTGGCTTTAACCAATCTCAGTCTGGAAACAATTTTAACCCCAATTATAACAGGAATAATGGAACACAAGGGAGTGCACATTTTGTACAGGCATAAGCTCCACAACACCAATATGTGCCACAAGTACAATATGTACAGATGCCTGCTCAACAGATGCAGAGCCAACAATCAATCCCTCCCTTTCCAGCTGCTCAAAACCTCCACGGCAACAACAACCCTCTCAACAAAGTTTATTTACTTCAGGGTATGTTGACTGGAGCAGTCTTCCTTTTGACACCACAGAGTGCAATCCTGATGCAGACAACAAAATGTTTGACATCA